>OX465581.1:97887083-99087083 GCA_950022655.1 Alentia gelatinosa
TGCACGCTTAGCCTAAGTCAGACTTTGACACTTTTCCATGGTAAAAAGTCAGGGCTTATAGGCCCCTAGCCATCATCGCACGCTAAAAAGTCAGACTTAAACATTTTTCGATACTGAAAAGTCAAGACAGGTTTTACACTTTTAAAATTTGAAGCTGCTGACTTGTTTGGGTTGGCAAAACAGTGGGCGGCAGTCGCCCCCCATCTATTCTGACGCCACTGCATGAGGGGCGAATACCGGGGTACTTTGTCTAAAGTTAGGCTAGTGTATGAATGTTAACTGCTTTCCTGTAAATGGCTGCTGCAACTACAGTAGGCCTATTGTGCTAAAAAAACTTGACTTTTTAAGAGGTAGGCTACATTAAAGATAATTTTAAGAAAGAAATTAATTATATGTCTAGGCCTACAATCCCATCCGTCATCACACCCGGTGCCAATTTCTGATGTCACAGCCTGCCGCCCACCCATGTAGACCAAGGTGTTCCACAGAGAAGCCGCAATGCACCGCAGTGGGACATGGACATTTCAGCGCATTGATCTAGATCTAGATTTAAATATGATGTACTATCATGTAGGCCTAAATTTAGATGTTCTTTTCAGATACTGGGTATAGCTAGAGACAACCTAGGCAGGAACCACATTTTTTTTTCACTGTAAATGCAAAACATATAAGTGGAATACCATAATAGTAATAAATGCAATGTCCAAAGAATCTCTGGCAATGTCATATGCAATCAGTGGTCTTCATCCAGTCTTGCCCATATCATGCATATTGCATGTGAGAAATTGGCGGGAAGAGTCTGCAAACCCCGATGACGTCAACGTTGTCATAGAGATATGTTAATGAAACTTTGACCAATCGAGTATGTGTGACACAACTGGAAGTCACGTGGTCCAGTGTGGGGTGCACGAGCGAGGCGGGATTTCCATACGCCGGTAAATCGTGAACAATTTTATGTAGCATTCCCTCCTAGGATAGATCCATACTGGTGGACATCTCGGTAGGACCCTAGGTCCATATATTCCTTTGCTATCTGCTGCATACTCCCATCAGATCTTCTGTCGACGGTAAGAATCATTTATTTTCATCACAATATTTACTATCGAACGGCAAGATGGCCGCCCCCGTGAAGCGATCGGAAGAGAAAACATCCCGGCTCAGCATTATTTCTACTGTTTTTGCAGCGGAACTGTGAGACATCTTATCGACAAGCCGCTGACCGTGTTAAGCAGGGCTTTGTTACTACATCGACCAAATTCGTGGTCCATGTCGATTAGCCTTGGTCGTGAATGCGAGCAACCATGTTTTCGACCGTCAGCGTCGGCGGCGAGCACCTGTCACAAATTGAGATGGTGGGACGGGGGCCGACTGTCAGATCTGTTAACCAGGTTTTTAGATCAAGTGGCATGTTTCATAATATTATCACGTACGCCGGCATGAAGGTTAACTATATCAATTCAACCATAGCATCAATGTTATTCTCCGTATGCGAATTCCGTTTAAACTGCAATATGAAGTTTCAGAGGCTGCCGGAGATGATTGTTTACACCCGGCGCCGGTAAAGAGGTACTGATGGGGGTTGGGCAGTCTACAGACTACACACAGTCATTTCTATGCACATGGAATAGGCTAGGTAACAGGGCCGGGTTCAATTGCTAGGAATAGGCTAGTTCGACATGTTATTTTACTAGCATATTCAATTGACCATTACTCACAATCTACAGGTTAGATCTGAGGTATTGATTTTGGTGAGTGGCTTACAAAAAGGGTTTAACATTTTCAATTCTTATAAGAGTATGGAATGGAATATAAGAATTAGTTATTGGTTGCACAGGTTCTCGACTAGGGGGCGGTTCATTCATCAGTCCTCTTGGTACTGTCTTCAGTAGGTGAAGTTATTTCAGTGTGTCCAGGTGTGTTTGCTCAGCTGAAATTATCAATGATGTAGAGTTATAAATTGCTGTATATATATTCCCTACTACAAGTTCTTCTTGCATCAAGTTTCTAAGAGGTGTCGTGGGTGTACTTTTTGAATTAACCAACTAGTAGAAAAATCTAGATCATGTTGGGATCACATTTAATTATGAAAATAACAATTTGAGAAGTATCTTTAGACCTACATCTTACCCAGAATCGATTCCTTTATAAAGCACCACAAAAGGCTAGTTTAATAGGAAGGAACGATAATGAATCCTAGATAATTTTTAAATGATGGCGCCACCTGTGGTATCGGTTGGTACAATATTCTCCCACCTCTCACTGTATAGGTGCCATCTGCACGATAATATCAACGAACGATAGCACAGAGTGGCTACGATTGGCGATATTGAACAAGACTAGGCTAAAATCGTCTGTAATGTCTCCCGTTGTGACTGCCTTTGTATTGCACAGCCTTGTTATCGTTTGTATAATTTTAAACAGAGTGTAGACCCTAACAGTAAGGGAGTAATAGCTCAAAAGCAGATGTTCTAGGTACTACTATGAGTCAAGAAGTTACCTGATTTTAATGACAGATTGTTCAACTTATCTACAGACAGCAGGTGGCATCTAGCTACAGGATAAGCTTGCAAGATCTGCACTGTGATTGGCTGTTGATGTAACAGCCAATAAGGATTAACCAGTATCTTTCTGGTCTGTCACACATGGGAGGAGGGTCACTCATGTAACTAACAACTCAGGGTCATGTCAGACCGGGAACTAGAGTGAGCGATGATGAAGGTAAACATGCCATTTACTACATGGTTGCCATACGGGCAACATCAAAGCATAGAGGAGCTTTTGGAAATCGCGACTGTCTCGAGGCAATCATTTTGATACTAATAAATATGGACAATTTAGATGACTCATCTCTTTGCATAGAAACCAATATAATTGATCATGATAGGGATGTAGAGACCAGAACTTTACAATATGATACAGGGACTGAAGCCATTCTACCCATGACTCCTTCCCTACCTTGCATCACATTAGGGAATCCTCTAGGGAAATTTCTTTAAACTTGGAAGTCATAACAAGAATCAAACGTACATCTTTATCTTTTTTAGGCGACATGCATACGCTAACCAAAAATTTAACCTGAAGTCCTCAACTCCTTCCTAATAGCCCATCATTCCAATTTACAGAACTGGGATTTTTCATGTAAGCAAGGAGAGGTCGGATAAATGTAGGGCTTATAAGTCGTAGTTATCGCAGCAAAACAAATTTGCCTCGGTGGTCAGGGCTAGTCCGCGATTCTGGGTCAGGTGATCAGCAGCCTTCATCACGGGGGGTATAGGGCTTCAGCAACAGAATGGCAGGGAAAAAGACAGATATGTTGTGATTTTATCGCATGCGATTCTGGGAATCGCAGGACTGGGAATCGCAAGGCAGAACCGACTTTGTGATATAGGATGGAGGGGCCATTTATCGCAGGGAAACGAACAAGAAAAAGCACAGTGGGTTCAAGCCTTAACTGTAGTAGAATCATAGAAAAGTGGATCTGATGTGGTAATATAGGACCCCCACCCTCCCCACCCCACTTCGAGGTAACCTCTATTTCTGACAAACCCTTCCCCTCCTGACTACTACCATGTGCTTGTTACCACATCAGAGCCCTCTGCTGCCTGACCCCTGTACTTTACAAACAGTCCCGGATATCCCTGTGTTACACTCTACACCTACTTCCTCACTTAAAAGCTTTCAAAATCACGTTCCTAAGTGCAGCAAACCTGCGCATACAATTAACAGCATCCATACCCTGGAAGTTGGTACTTGATACTGGGGAGAAATTGACCTCTAGTTCATATATATTTCTATGTACGTAGTCTACATATGGCCCCAGTGAGTGACTCACTGGAGCGTTTTCAAACCCTCAGACTAGGTTGTATCATGTTTTCTAGGTCATTAATCTGCCCACAATAATTCTGTACCATAAGGTACCAGGTAAGAATACTCAAACAACTTCTTGATTTATTTAAATCTCTTAAATGGGAATTGTTTGTAAAAAAACGTTTATTTGTCGATATGCATAGCCATTAGACTAACAGATTTTTATTGGATCAATAATACTTAGAAAAAAACCAGAAACTAGGCCAAGGTTGAATACCCAATTTCTCAAGTTCGTCATAGAAAGTAATCATTGATGCAACTCTACCTTAGAAATACAGAGGGGGTGCTCTCTAGAGATAGTAGCAGCGCATGCCGGCGGTCGGGGCGGTGGACACTAAATGCAACATGGCTCTAATTTACCGCTATTCCTCAGCAGGTAGCTCAGTTGGTACAGTGACCCGTCTGGGGTGCTCATCGGGTCAGCTTGATGTATGCGTTGTCGTTCAGCGAGTGTTCCTTTGGTTACCCACTTAGACAAAACCCAGAAGTCATTTCTTCAGGCCTGAATCTTCCCAACAATAATATCATTTATATTCATTAGTAATCTTTGTGGCAGATGTCTACGGCTAGGCTTCTTCGTCAAAAATTTTCGAAATTGTGAGTATAGTCTCTCTTTGTTCTATTGCATACAAGATCGTAAAAAACTGCCCCGCCCATTGCATCACATGCTCCTGTGGGGCTGGACTTACGCGTGTGTGCAATGCGATGGATTCATCGCATTGCACATCTTGAAATGTTCATGATGTGCAACGGGTATGGTGTATTTCATATATTTCACAGTAGGAGAATGTGGCACATCAAAGATCAGTATTAATTGGTTTTCGTTTCCAATATATGGTAGTCATTCCAGTGAGTTGTCCATCTCAAATGAATATACATAATTCCACTTTCCACCTACTCCCCACCCATATATTCTATACTTCTCAGGTAAATTTGTGAGTTTCGCTGTTGCATTTTTAACATGTAATGCATGGAGACTGTCATAGTCAAATGAGTAAGTGTGATAACAAGCAAGCTGAGAAAAACGCTGGCTGTGGCTGTGCCTTGGTGTTATGGACATAGCTGGAGTAGGAATTGTCTTAGATTCAATTTAACCTCATTGCTCTCATGTACACACATATCATATATCTACATATACATATATGTGTATCGATATGTATATGTTGATAAGTCCCACTGCCACTGTTGCGACAAATCAGTCACACCAGTGGGGCATACCCATGAATTTTCTAGCGATTGAGTGCAATGGATCCGTCGCAGTTGGGGCAATAAAATAGGCTGACCATGCATTTATGGGCCCATAAAGTATGTGCGACAATCGCGTCGCACCATTGGGTCCGGGCCTTGAAGCGTTACAAAACCGATGAAAAGTAGATTAAGCTTAAACTAAGGGCTTATTTGTCATCTTTCAGTACAGTACTGTGGTATATTAGAAAAGTAAACATAATAATGATATTACTTTATGTGTGATGCTTTCTCTTTTGTGTAGCGGTCATTCCATATATGATGCACTAACTACAGTAAAACCCAGCTTAAAGGCCCGGCCCCACAGAACGACGCGATCGTCGCACACGTTTTATGGGGCCATAAACGGCCGACCGGCGGTATTTATGTCCCCAAGTGCGATGGATCCATTGCACTCAATCGCATGGAAAACTGAGGGTATGCCCCACTGGTGCGATGAAATCATCGCAATGCTTCTGACTTCAACAATTGGAAAACAACCACTGTTCATAGTGTACCTTCTTTTATAATTTGTCATTATATTGGGCTCCATATGAGTTAATGAACTTAAACTCTGAGATGATTATAAATGCACAATTTTAACTAATTTCAGATACATATAACAGGGATTACGGCCACCCGTAATCTCAGCCAGGTGAATTACACACTCCCAATTGGTATAATATGGATATTCTATATTTGGTGGATGATGAATATCTAAAAAAAAAATTGTCAATTAAATAACAAAAAACTATGTAATAGTCAAAACGTCGGCTCTGTAATAAATGCTACAATATATCACCTTGACTATCTCAGTAGTTGTTCTATTATCTCCACCTTATTTGATGACAATATCATGAAACATCACGAAATTTCATACAGTTGTTTATATGGCATGAGTTGTCTTCGCGGAATGATATCATGAAGTGGAGCTGAGTGATATCTGTAGTAGAAGACAACGAATAGCATGTAAACAATTATATGAAACTGAGTGATGTTTAGATTTTATTCTACCCTGTCATATGTTTTTAACTTCATATGTCACCAGTGGCATATCAATATTTTATGGCATAGCCATGGCATACAGGCCCACCATGTTAAGTCTATGAAGATTTATATGCGGGGTAGGATAAAGGTTTAAACCAAGTGCCACATTCTCCTGTGAAATCTATGAAATACTCCATACCCGTGCGACAAATCCGTCGCATATCATGAACATTTCAAGATATGTGATGCGATGAATCCATCGCATCGCACACGATCGCACACACGCGCAAGTCCAGCCCCACAGAAGCGATTGTGTGCGATGCGACCCTCGCCCGCCGTTTATGACTTTCTATTGACTTGCGACAATCGCATCGCACCAGTGGGGCCGGGCCTTCCCCTTAAGGTGCTAAAACCCACTGTGGGCCGCATTGGTGTCGCACTGTTGCGTCAACTGTCTGGCCAGTACACACAGACACCATAAACACGGATTTCAGATAATCTAGAGTGTGTTTGATAAGATGTCCCTCCAAACTGATCCCTTAAGCGGGGGTTTGAAGCATTTCTGTAACGAAAAACTGTCCTCTAAAGCGGGATCTCCCCTTAAGCTGAGTTAAATAACCTCTTAATAGAGGAACAAATTTCCGTTCCGAGCAAATTGTCCCGTTAAGCGGGGTGTCCCGGAACCGGGGTTTTACTTAAATAGTTAGTGGTAATGGTGAGGACTGATATTAACCCTAAAAGAACTTGTGCTTGCTGTTGAGTTACCGCCGTAAAGGACGGGTGCTGCTGTCGGTGTATACTTCGAGGGCACAGGCCTATTGTTATCAGAACATATAATTCGAGATTCTTAACATACGGTATGTTAGGTCATCCTTAATATTTCATTTGGTTTGCCTAGAAAATACCAAATGGGGTGTTATACCTTTTATTCTCTGAAAATTTAATGAGTATTTGTAAATTTTTTCCATGTAACAAAAATTTCGTACTATCCTTACTATATTATCAGATATAACATCGCACGTAGGCACTTCTGCTTTAGAGATAGTTCAGTTTGAATCTTTGGCGATTTAAGTTGTTGTTAAAACCAAGTGATTGCTAATCACCAGAGCACAATTCCTTTCTGGAAAACCTTTACTACGCATATATCATTCTTGGTTAATGAGCTTGCCATCAGAATAGGATGATTTATGAAAATTTTACAATTTTGGCATCGACATGCTGTTAGCAGAGGATTCACCCAGGGCTTTGAGGCTATTATCGTTCTCTGTAGATAAGATAAGCAACCCCCTGGTGATAAGAGATAACTTTGTGAATATGGTCCAAGCCATTATCTGGCCACAAAGCCATGGGTGCTAATAGGATTAAGCTTGAAATCAAATAACACTGGATTCCATATGCGCCATCGGCCCATTATGCAACTCCCTGATACTCCTCAGGCACAAAATCGGAAAATCATGTCTAATACCTCATGAATTATGTACAATTACTGCGAGGCTTAATGTCGTTTTTGTATGGGATACAATGGGTTGTTTTATTTTATTTTCGTTTAATGAATGCTGAAATTGTATGCTCTGGTACGATAGTTGAGACTGATTATGTGGCAACGGTTGCCTGTACTACAATGTCCCCATCAGGGATGTAGTATCAGTAGAATCCTCCATCTATATCCGAACTTCAATCAAATAGTCCAAAAAATGTATATTGTAGAACGGCACCCTTAAAAATTATAAGAAACACACATCTCTCATCTCTGCCAGCTTGAAGTACCAGCCTCGGGCTTATGCTTGTTTATCGTCAGACATCACTATTGATGGTCTTTTTTTACGATACTGGGAGCAGAGGTCAGTAAGTAAAAGAACAACGTGGACTGGTGTATAATAATTTGAACCTCTGCACAGACCTTCAGTCCCATGCTGTGGTTCACAGAGACATGTTTTCCACATGTTCTTGTCTCTCTGAGGCAGCACATTCACCTGAATAATATTTCCACTTTTTTTCTGATACCAGCTCACATCCCTGGACTATAACTATTTAATGTACCTACAAATCATGTGAGTGCACCTGATTCTAACGGACTCCACCTTCCACTTAATTAGTTAAACATTCAAATCACTCCTGTAGGTCCTCAGGTATATGTATATGTTGACCTTGACCAGCTGAAAGTTCATTCTTTCACCAATTCGGACAAAGAGGCCATTATGGAAAGTTTTGGGTTTTATTTTTTTTTATTTCCAGGGATAAAGGTGGTAATAAGGTAAAAAAAAAATCGTATAACAATTATGTTTTGAGGATAAACTATAGTAAATCAAAATAAAAGGAATGGGGCCTGTATAAATCCAGAATATTGAAACCATGAGATTAGGCATTTCTGATTGAACTTAAGTCTGGGCGCAGTCTTCAGCATATAGGACTACTGAGTGGTTTTCTAACATACCTTGATCGACGGATAAGATATGCTTTGAAACTTGTTGGATTTACAGGAAAGGCAATGGTCTAGTGTGTAAGTGAACAAATTAAGTGGTTTTGATTCTATAGAATCATTCATACTTGAGTGTTTGAACCAAGTGTGAAAGGATTGAAACACATTAGCCGCCATCTTGTTTGGCCGATAAAGGCGGTATTCCACCAAACAACCACTTTTTCAACGTCAACAGATGTTTCAGCCGACGTCGGTTGAAACGTCTGGGAAAATGGCCTCAAAATGCGTCGCTGCTCCACCGAAACCCCCAACAGACGTTCATTTGGACGTCATACGAGCGTCGGGTGGGTTCAAAGTTCCAGCAGATCCTAGCCGACGCCCCTGCCGTGGCGCCGACTGGTGGACGTTAGCCGCATTTTTACGTAGTAATCGAGTTACCCGATAGGCGGCGCGGCGTGCGGCGATACACTACGACGCTCTGAACCCGCGAAAGCCGCGTATCGAGCGAAGCAGTGTGTCGGCGTGTTGGGTTTTGTACGGGAACGGTCAGAAAACGTCAAATAACCGAGGAATTACACATTTAATCGAACAATGAAGGTAAATAAAGATAAGGATTGATATTATGAATGTGTATGGCACGCTATGGTGCTAGAATTCTGCCGAAAGTGTCGGAATTTTCGATGTCCGTTGCGACTTCGGGTATCGCCGGGTCGGCCGCACCATGTTGGCGGCGTTCCCTCGCCGCAAGTCCTGGCAGCGCTCACGGGCGGGTGTCGTAGTCTTCGAATGTATTGGCCAGATGCCCAATTCCAGCCGATAAAAACCTAATCAATCAGTTATTTCGGCCGACGCTATATTTACATCTTGTGGAGGGTTGTTGGGGGTATCGGTTGGGGGATCGCCTGAAAATTCTGGTTGGTGGAAGCGCATTTCAGCTGGCAGATGGCCAAACGCCCCACCAGACGCTCAGCAACCTTGAGGCGACGTCCCATCAAACCCAATATCCTCCAACCGACGTCTTGAAACGTCGGGCAGGGGAGCAGACGCCTACTGAAACGTGTGGTTTGTGCTTCCACCAACCCGACAGATGATTTAAAATAGAGCAGATCTGCCAGCAAACGCAGCAACCGCCATACGGGCGCTGTACAACGATTTTGTCTTGTTGGTGGAATACAGGCTTAATACGTGTTGCAGTGTATTCTCACGTTTGGGGACGCTGAAACTAAAATACATTAGATGTACATACAACAACGGGTTGAATGTGAACAAATTTAACAATTTTCAAACATCATTCTGAGTTTAGATGAGTTCTGATCAAATCAAGATATTAGGAAACACTTGTAAAGTTTATTCTCGCTTTTGTGTCCCCTTCAATTGTGAATATCACCCACATACATTTGTTAAGCGGACCGATTTAGCATAATTCTTCTTGATGTGCATTATGTGGTGGTCAGGCTACATTATTTTTTACACCAATTGACGCGGAACACATTTTCTATCACAACTTCCTGTGGTATTCCTACTTGCAGAAAATGCAAAAACTAAAATGAACCCAAATCATGATGGATTTTGTGCATCCGTCTTCCACATCGATTGTCACGCCATCTACGGTTGGAATCGTTGAAATCCCCTTATAGTATTTCGGATCGTGTGAAGAAGAGTCACTCCAGATAATGAAAGTGTTACCTAGTAGATGTGTGTACTCCTTATCAGATCTTCGGTGACAAGCTAGGTACACATTTTTATCACAGAGATGATAATAGCTACCATGTTGGAGTGTAATAAGACACATTTTCCACACGAATATGGAAGTATCATATATATTGTCTATATTCTATGGTATTATAGAGAAGTTTATTCTAAAATGTTATTGTTCTAATGTCCTCATTTTACCCCTTCATGGCACATTGCTCTGTTAACAATCTATAATCACTACAAAAGGCCTATGTATCATAAATGCAAGCAGATCTCTATATGGTAACTTAAGTCCCTTCCATGGAAATAGGTATGCATAATTCTCGTCCAATGTTTTTTCGCATTTCAACATGTGTGATTTATATATGAACTATCTCGGTGAAAATCAGAGTGTATGGGAGATTTTCCCTCCACCATGTATTCACTGAGGCAAATTTGGTGTATAATGCCAGCCACTTACTGATATCATTAGCCCAATTTCGATCATTTACAGAGCCCTTAATAATGCATTTGAAAGAGTATCCATAATAGATATCGACATCGTTCTGCTCTAAGCCCAAACAATCAAGTACAGAAACGAGAGGCGAAAGTGAGTTGTCAGCCAAGCTATATGTAATGAGTGTCACTCCGGCCTTTGAAAATAGAGTGACACGTGAATATTAATCTCAGAGCTGTATGAATACTTCCAGAGATGTAATTTTTTACACGGGTTTTCGTTTTATGGCTATTAGATTATCATTATAATAGATATAAGTAGTAGAGATGACCATGGTTCCGGAGTTTTATCTGACCCCTGGTATTTTTCCCCAATATACTTAACATTTGAAACGTGTATCCAATGCCCAATGGGGAATAAATACTCAATGGGGAATTATATCACAAAGGTTAGCCCATTGGTCAATGTGAAAGATGAGATAAATTCAGAAACTTATTCAAGGTTAGGGTCAGAACTGGATCTCATCTCATTTGAATTGCTAGGTAATTCACACGGCTTCGCATTGTAAATCACCATGCGATTCAAACTCGATATGATACGAACTCTGATTCTAAACTTTCATAGGTATCCTCTATAATACGGCTTTGATTGATGAGAAACATTCTAGCTCTGTGAGGAAAATGACTCGACATCGGTTGGCCCACAGTGTCTTCTACCAAGCACTTATCCGGGCGGAAAATGTATATAGCCTTAAAAGGGACAAGAAGGCTATAACAGATTTGAAAAACCTTTCATAGTTATCAAGTATATAAAGAATTTCGAATCTAGCATTATTTTCTATCGTGAATTAGTATAGGTAGACTCGATGTGCTTCAGGCTACCAGTAGGTCGAGATTTCCTTTTGGCATTAACGTTACAAAAGCATCCTTGCTGAGAGCCCCAAATGAATTTAACTTTTGACAGGCTTGGGTTTATAAGGGATTGCCAAGTCTAGCTTGGAATCATTCCAGATTGAAGCATTAGTGGTATAGATTAGGGAAATGATATATACGAGGTGTTACTAATTAGCTGTCTTCTTTCACTTCACTTACATATTCTATAATAACACATTTTATGCTATCCTTAATCTCTTGAATAAGTCAAGTATCTGCCACCTGAATAAAAAACCTTCGTCTTTCATATAACTAAAAATATTGACAAACGATCTATTCTATATTAATTCAGTGAATTTTAATATACCCATGCAGTATATTTGATAATTACGTTCTGCTGCTCCCTATGCTGTATAAATTGTATACTGAACCTTGTGCAGTACACTGTTATACTGAACACGCTGAAACATCGTCAGTGTGTAGGCTCTCATGTAGACATGTCTTCTATGCGAATGTACTGTAGGATTTTGTTAATTTGGGGTATATGATAAATATATAACCACCTACCAGGCTAGGGGTGGGGAGTTTGCTCAGTCCTTAGGGCACCGGACGTGTAGCCCCAAGGTTGTAGGACTTTGTGGGTTGGAGTCCCACCCCAAGCAGTGGTAGATTTACTGCTATATCAGAGGCCAATTCTTCCCAAACCATGTCTATGTGGTGTAGGAAGTCAAAGAACTCTCACCTCGGTAAATGTGTAGGGGTGATATTTCTACCTGAATTCATCACATAGATTCGATCACCACCCTTGTGGTGTAGAAACACCTTGAGAAAGCCTGGTAAGGACTTATAATGGTTAACTGGACGTTAAATTAAACCAAACAAACAAACAAACAAAGACCTACCATGCTTCAAAACTCGATGACAATTGATGTTATTTACGGAACGAGGCCCCAGGACGAGTTCCATAAAAAAGAACAATTCCCCATCTCGTTTTGTGACATATATACATAGAAAATAATCGATAGTTTTGTGGACAGGCGGCCGTAAACCACGAGAGGTTGAGGCGTAGTAATACACGAGGTCAAACTCGAGTGGTTTACAGAGCCGCCTGTTAACAAACCATCGTTTGTTGTGTTTATTATCTATTTTCTCCAATAAATTAAACCCAGTTATTGCTATATTAAAAGGTACAACAATAGGGACTATTTTTTTGCTCTATAGCACAAACAGACTATTTTTCCCGTATTCCATGGTTTTGAGGCAGTATACCACAGATATGAATCCGTATACCACAGTCATGATATCTGACAGGTTTTATATCATGGGTTGTGGTTTACTGAGTCCGCATACATTTTCTATGAGGCCTTTGTTTAGAATGGATAATAAAGCATGGTCAGGCCGTTCTATATAATTACGCGATTCGTATCTACCTTAGGTTTTCATTTCAACCGCTGTATTCCAAGTCATTTAACAGCTGTCAGAGTAATATAACAGTTATTAACTACGAGGAAGGATCAACATATTTTTTTTTGTGGGAGCTCTCCCTTGAGATTCTCTCTAATTCAGATACTAAGGATCAAACTCTACCTGCACTGGTAGAACTTTGGCGATCGTGTTTACTGGTTTTCACGAGGCTGTGTGACCTCGTTATTTGGAGCCGCTCCTTTGTTGGCTTGGTGCACCGAGGTATATCTGGAGGTAAACTGAATGAGACGATGCTGTCTCAATGAGAGTTGAGGTGGCTGACCATTGGAGGTGGGCTGCACCTTCGGACCTAGACTGTCGTATGTCCAGCGGTCGCCGGGGGTTCAAACAGGGACTGTTAGGTCGGAATTACGACCTACATCCCAGCATTGAGCACGGCACACGGGTTCCCAGCTTTCATGAGTTTCTTGCCAGCAACCAGTGTCTCACGCAGGCATGGGTCTATACATATACAGATCCACGAATCAAGCCTCCCGTATGCTCGATCCGAACAACCTGCCACTGGGGAAAATCATTTAACAGGTAAAGAAAAGTACCTATGTTGTAGTGGGATGTAAGAACACTATCTATATTGTAGTGGGAAATCATAGGTATAAACATGAGTACCATACAACGTATAATAATTCCCGGGCTGACTCGTAGCCAGTCCGAACTCCGTATATGGGAAGATGCTTAATTGTTAAAATGCTGCTTTAATTTAAATTAATCAGAACAACGAATCACGAAATTCGTTTCACCTGTCCAATAGGATCCATGTTCTCTTAGACCTTCATGGACTGTACCCGCAAAGCCACGAACGTTTCTGCACGGACAACCTTAAATGAGAAAATGGAAAAAAAAAACCATTAAAAAATTTGACTTATAATAACTTGGAACAACAAGGGCTCGTAGCATTGACTTACTGCTTATTGTGGCAACTTTTACTTAGTTGGTTATTTATTGGCATGTTAAGTTAAGTACTATTTGTTTTTTTCCATCTGCCTTACTCTGTACTTATTCTGTGTATTGGCTATGACCTGTAAAAAGAATGTTGAACTGAAGATATACTGATCTGAATGGCTAAGCCACTGGATTACCTCACTTGGAAATTAATAAGAAAATAGAAAAGAGCTTCTTGAATTCTTAAGAGAATCCAAGATATTTGACAGATATATGCAACCCGAAGCCTCTACATACAGGCACACCCACCCTATCTAAGGAATAGGGAAAAGAAGAAAAGTTCTTAAGCCATTGTAAAGTCTGTGAAGAGAAATTCTAAACTGACTGGACATAAAATCAACCAAACCAAACCCAAACTATTAATGAGGGGTTATGAACTTCTTGGTATGGGTCCAAGTATCCTGATTGTTAACACTAACCACCAAAGTCACAATCGGGCAGTTTTGGATTTATTACACCAGGACAGATTTACAAGATAAATTTCGTATCCAACAATCTTTCCACCTGCTTACATACATACATGTATCTACCTTTCAAAAAACATCATTGGATCCTACTCCGTAACATACCATGAGGTGATTCATTTCATACTGTTCTTATAAAGCGCTAAATTATTATTAGGGAAGACGTTCAGGATAATTAATGAATTGCCAAGGTTGACCCATTTCTATAATCTCCATTGCCCACTGCTCCACCCCCTGCTCCCCCACCCCCAACCCCTACCCTCCAAAGAACACCACCCAAAAACAACAAGAATTGTCTATAATGTGAATATACTCTTTAGTTATGGTATCGGTATACATGTATAATTGTCCTAAAGGAGGTTCAAGTTCATGCACATGGTTATTTATGTCGATAAATTCATTTGAGTGCGTGTCAGTATATCATACACCAGAGGCCTGTCCGATATCGAGATGCTTGAGGTGTCATGTAGTGAGAAAGCCCTGCTGCGGCGGGGCGTCGCCCAGCCTTGTGGGGAGCCCTGGCCGGCCAGCCTGGTCGGGCCGGTCCCGTGCGGCCTGGGCGTGGAGGCAGCAAACGAACAAAATGGGCGTATTGATCAGCAGAGAGCGGCGGGAGAGGGCCTCCTTCCCTCGCCTGGCCGAGCCGTCCGGCAAGTCGGTCGGCCACCAGCTCGCCTTCCAATTCTCCACCACCACCGCCGCCGCCGCCGCCTCTACTGCCCGCCACCGGGCGCTACTGCTGCCTGTTGTCGACCTTCCTCCCGTACGGCGTCGACTTCCCATTGCCTGTCAGCCTGCCTGCCTGCGTGCACGAGGCGGTTGTGGCTGCCGGCTGCTGCTCGGAGCTGCTCCCTCCAGCGCCGTGAACTGCTCGGGCTCTGACTTGCTCGGCAGTGCTGAACGTTGGGTGGTGCACAATGGAGAGCGGCAGCGGTGGGATTGTACGCCAGCACGGCCCGGCCCATCTATCAGCTACTAACTAGGACGCACACTTTCAGTGCCCATTACGAGCGGCACACAGGCGCGCACCGCCCGGCGCTCTGAGGCCCGGTTTGAGTCCCGCTCAGGCTCGACGAGCTCCTCTGGTGGTTATATTAAAAAAGACAGGGATGCATGTTTTCCGACAAATGACGGAATTCCGACATTTCATATACATCGACAACACTCGATTCTTAGCCATTTTGTTCCAAAATAATGTTAAGAAGTATTGGTGTTGTTTTTCGTAAGCGTTTTGAATGTTCAAATTTTTCCTCAGTCCAGACTGTCATTCTCGTAATAAGAATAGGTCCATTGTGTGTGTATTAACTGCAAAAATAAAATAAAGTTCCTACAATATGAATGAATTCAAAGATGAAATGTATAACTACTAAAATACAGACGTCACCAAAAATGTGCTTATTTGTTGAGGCCTATTTTCGTGCAGGAGTTCACTACCCTGCAGGAATGCTGATAAGTTATGTATTCGCCAGCATAATTGACTATTATGTCCCAACGTCTGTATATCTCGTCAAGTCGGCGAATTACGCAGGGAGGGGGAGGCAATCAGGTCCTAGGTTTAGATTGGGTTCCATCCAATTCAGTAAGATAATATACATGTAGTGCACACCCGCTATTGTAGGCACGCGTAGTGGTGGATATAGCAGCCGGCTGAAATAGGAAAAGAATAGTCTCATTAAGAACAGATTTTCTACGCTTAGGTACTTCATTTTTTTAGTTTTAAATTGGGAATGTAGGTGTAGAGAGTGTAATAGAGGATTCAAGGAACTATTTATAAAGTCGGACGGGAAGGGTCTTTTTAAGTGCTTGATAACAGATGTGTCACGTGTGGTATTGAATATTGGTAAGTCGGAAGTAACAACTGCGCTTATCCGTCTGTGACGGAAACTACCTGCCTCTTGTTTCATGAGTTTGATTAGTGGACGCTCCCACTAGTGTTGACCCGCCTTGTCGACTCTCAATTTCCTAGTCCCAAGTGCTATATTATGAGGCTGTAGTTGACTTAAAACCTTTTGAGACAAGAAACATTCCCACGTTCACACTAATCGAAATATCACTCCTTTTCATAGCGCTTCGAAATGCGCCGTCCAAATAGTAGTACACACTAGTAATTACCCCCACCCCTTAAATTCCATCTACATCTAACAGAGTCGAATTATTACCTGGGGATTACCTTGTTTTCCTCTATTCTTTGTTTATGGTTATGTAGAGTGGCTTTGCACCGACAAGCATCCTCTTCCTACTTAGCAAATGTATCTGATATCAGTTTCTTTTTTCCACTTCATTGATTTATCTTATAGGAATACAGATGGAATGATCATGGAATAATCATAGATCTATATATTTTCTAGTAGTAGTATTCAACAACTTTGTCTGTTCAACCCTAAGCCATGGTCCAACACGGAATTGTGGACTTCTTTTTATTATAACAAAAGTTTATATGCTAGAGAAACATGTATTTGTAACTCTTTATTATACACCTGTGCGCATTGTTCTTTAGACTTGCTCAACTCTTTCATTATGAACATTCATTAAATGATTAAACACAACCAGCGAGGAGGGTAGCCATAGTGTCAGGGACTGGAGCCAGTCTAATTGTTCTTATACTTACCGATCTCTGCTCCCTATCTTGTAAAAGCCATGCACGGCCTACTGTGCCGTACACTGTTATATGGACCAGCTCTGCATGCCCAAATTAGTCTTAGAATACCTATCACAGTACAATCTATGCTTACACCACGTTCTGGGGGTGGAGTAACTTACGCATACTACTCAAGGTTGCCGTATACTACGCAAGGTTGACACGTGACCAAAAGCTATCAGCGTGATTTTCAAGCCTGTAAAATATAAACATGATACATCGATGCTGCTATGACATCGCCGTGACGTTGTCGCATAGCAACCTGCATAGGTTTCTATGAAACGGACAGGAAATCGGCAGGTCGAAAACATAGCGGTTGTAGTTACTCAATAAGGTTGGCTATGGCTTCTTGGACTTTCATAGGTAAAGACATCTCCATATTTATCAATACTTGAAAGTATATAGGAATAGAGAAACCAAGTTCCCGATGAAAGAAAGTCAAAGTTACGAAGTTGGAAAAAAATAACTGCCCGAGGCCAAGCCCTTGGGCATTAATATTTCCAAGCCTTACCTAGTAACTTTGACTTTCTTTCACCAGAACATAATTTCCCTCTAACAGATTTTAGATATTTCATGTCATAAAGGGAAAACAGTCAATGCATTTAATCCGTGAATTGTTACTCACTCACGGACTCGAAAATACGCCCCTCCGCTGCCACCCCATGAGTTCGTAACAATTTACAAATTAAACGCTCAGTCAGTTTTCTCATTGTATCAAACCTTGCGTCATTGTCGGACTATAGTGAAGATTTGTGCTTAGCCGCCTTAGTGTCCTCTACCTCAGAGTTTCGTTGTACAATGTATATGGTTAGAGTTGAATTTATAGGAGTTGACCCCAAGGGCATGATGAGTAGACAGCTCTGTGGTTAAGTGTGTTTGTGCTAACACGATATAGCAAACCTTTGACATACTACCTATAAACAACCATTAAGTGGTCATCGAACTTTGCTTGTCTAATGCAGGCAGGTTAGTCACTATACAGGTAGATGTAAACTGCTACAGCCTGCTATGATATCGAAAACGGGGGGTTGAATTCAACAATCTATTCCTCGAATTTAACTGTCACGTATCTGTTTTCACCACTCTATCCCAACCTCGAAGCAACGCCTTCAGCAGAACGGAGAAAAATAATAAAAATTTAACTGTCACAGTTGGTATCTATAGTCATATATATCTTGTTCATTTGACCATCTTCCATGGAAAATTTGTCGTTAGGGTGCACTGCGAAATCATTTTATCGAGCCAATTAATCCGATCTTTTCTTTACTTTAAATTTGGTTTTGTATATACTTAATAGATCCCGAAGGATTCATTCATTGATTGTTTTATTAGATTAATGATTGTACTGTTCGAGATAAACGTATACGAACGCTTATATATCTAATCTAAAATTTTCCACTGAAGTGGAGATATATATTCATGTCCAGCGTAAAATCTAGCCTACAACGAGAGTTCAATATTGAGTTCAAAACCATTTTCATTTTCATTATAATTGATGAAACCAATCACGGCATAATCCGAGAGATAATAATGCATATAGATTCCTTCCTTCATTAAGTGAGACTATTCAATTTGTAAAGTCGTGAAACTTAGGTAGCTTTCCCTTTTGTTTCTTATTCTGTGAAGGTCGCCACTCATATAAAGTAGTTTTGCCAGAGGCAAATGCCACCGGAAGGGTCCCCCCTGGAAAGTGACGAATGATTATTGTGGGTATCGAACATTAACGTATTATTTGCCTATACAAATAATTACCACTATAACCACGAGATGGGATATCTAAAAAGACATGTAGGGATATCTAAAAAGACATGTACTTTGATCATATGTGATAAGCGTATGCTCTGATTAATAATCACTTTTTTTACTTTCAGGCACAGTACTCATGGACCTTCCCCCAACATCTATGAGTGCAAGGTAGGCCTTTTCGTATGACCCGCTGAAAGAATCATTAAAACCGTACAGTTCAGTGACAATGCAAATAGGTCCTCATCATTTTCTAATGATGTATTAATGATACAGGATTTCAAGACATACATGAACATCTATGCCTAATTGTTCATATGTTACCCGGTAGAACTTTAACGCAGCATTATAACCCACAAAAGTAAAGAATACGTTGACATACATGACTACGCTCAGTTGGGTGGGAGGGGTTTGATAATATACGATAAGGCCAACCGATGCCAGAGGCAGAGATTCACCTAATCGTCAATTTTACCAGGTATTCATCACGTACAGGTGAAGTGTGCCTGTTTTCGTATAATTGTATACCTTGAAATAGTCATTTTAGTACCTTAGCTTTTGGACGATTTGTTGGGTTTTACTGCCGTACATACCCCATACGCCTTGTACGGCCATAAGTGTAGCATAGATAGAAGCGGGTGGTATATATAGGAAATACGACCACAGGTATATATAACAATAAGTTAGGAATACCCTACCGGGGTTCTAATACATGAATAACTGAATTGTTATTCTTAGGACACTATACAGGCTCTGTGCTGTCTGTGCCATCTTGACACTGACATATCGTCTCTCCTGGTTAGCTCTGTGCTAGGAAAACATTAACCCTTCCAATATACATCAGATTATATGATTATTTTCTTGTGAAATTCCCCCAGGCAACAGGATAAAGACCCAGGTACACAATATTTCATTGTGTACCTAGTCTTGCCACCTTTCTATGGAAATCCTTGTTTTCATTAAAAGTTTATAAAATTATTTCTTGTATTAAAGAAAGACAGTGTTGATTGAGCCAAATTCACGCTAAGAAACCGTGATTTTAACCTTCCCCACGCACCCTCTTCCCTATTCCATGGCAAACATTGATGTTTTTCATAATTTCTTAGTTCTTCTGAGGCAGTAAATTCCACATGGAAAATATATCCATTGTTTTTCCCTGATCCTCAACTGCCATCCCTGTCCTATAGAGAAATTATTGATAGCATTTCTCAATGTATGATAACGTAATGGTAGCACTGTGTTGCAACTCCAAACACCAATCCCAACAATTGAATGGAAAGAAGTGTCTGTCAAGCCCCATAAATATCCCCCCTCCTGTGCTAGTTTTGGTGTAATAAGGCATTGCGCTTGATAATTGAATGCTAACCGATCCGGTAAAGTAGGTGGCGTCATAGAGAAGAAGGGGGTCTGTTTCCCTGCTTGCTTTCGCAGTAAATAAGTCATGAAGACAAAAAAAAAGAGACGAAATCAGTAGACGGAAACAGGCGCCTGGTCAGTGAGGGAGGCCCGCCTCCTTCCTCCACCCTTACTGCGGTTTGCGAGCGGGGAAGTGTGTGGGAGCGGGAGGAGCACGAGGGATGTTTGAAGTATGTAAGGCGTAGAACAGAGATGCAAGTTTGCCTCCAATGGACGGAGACCGAAATTTCGCGATTTGGAAGGAAGAAACAAAACCTTATCTATGTCGTATGAAAGGCAGTGTGAGGTATGCAGTATTTCAAACACTGATATACATTGTTGTTCGAATACAATTCACAAATAGATCATGTGAATGGAGTGGAACCACACTTATAAGTACCGACACTAATCTAAGCAGTAAAATTAAGAAAAACCCGAAAATATATATAGATTTATGACCAATTAGTGTTAGAAATGCTTCCAGTCTATAGAATATACGCTTTCTTGTGAGCCCCTACTTTCATCCCAGTAGAAGGTGGTAGGGGGTTAGGGCGGGGGGGGGGGGGGGGTTGAGGAGTACTGGTCGCCGCCGGGATCCAGATCCTCTGACGTCACTGTCACCAAGTCGCAACGCACACTGATCCAAGAAAGCCTCTCCCCTCCCCCTCACACACACACTCTGAGCACACAGAGGCTCGCGCGCATGGTCCCGGCCTAGGCCGGAGTTGGGATCTGGGCCCGTTCTGTCGGCCTAATCCTGCCCACCTCGCCGTACACAAACACACGTCTGCACATTACGCCCAAAGGTTATGCATGTTGAGGTAATGTCGACTTGTTTGTAGAGGGCTGGAGGTGGCACCTGTTCGCACACAAACACACACTCACACACACCACACGCCCATATCCAGCACACCCACCTGCTCAACTTGCACACTCCACTCTGCAGTTTGTGTGTGTGTGTGTGTGCCTGTGATCGGATGTCTGCATGTGTGCTACCCGGACCCGTTCAAATTAGGCCAGCTCACGAATGCTTATTTTATTTATTCGCGAGAAAAATGAGAGACACTTTTCCATATTGCAGTTTATGACTTTGCCTCGAAACACTTGTTCATATTGCGGTTTATGGTTTCACAAGCAATTTAATCCTGGATACGGGGCATTCAATTTCTCAATACCTCGGGTTATGGCTGTTACAGATTGAAAAAAAAACCGTTAATACGCGTACATGTATTATACCAGAGTGAGACAGATAGCACTAGTCATAGCTTGGACGTATATTTGTATAATTAGAATGTATGTTCATAGCCAGTCCTATGCCAATTGTATAACGTGAATGTGGCCACACCCACCCACAGAAATGAAATTTCCTTTCTGCTGAGTGCCATTATTTCAGCACTGGTGGTCTGCCTATACTACCATACAACCTGTGTAATAATTCCATTGCAACAGTGAGGCTAGGCCCTCTCGCCACCAGTTACACTGTTCATGTAATATTGTTTATGTCATGTTCCTTAGGGCGAACCCATTGAATATTCCGCAAATTTGGTTAAATGAATTGTTTCATTCAACTAGGGTCCTACCATTGAGCAACTGACTCATTAGGGTTGCCCTTGGCCTAATTAGCGAGCTGCTCGGGCTGCTAATGGCGGAATGGCCGCAATGCCAATCGACGGCAAGATACAAGTATAGATGTATCTAATACGAAAGAGGTGATTCATAAATGAGATGCACTTATAATAACTCCATGGCTAGAAATTCATGGCTGAGGCAAAATTTGTGTTTGTTGCTAAGGCTAAATTTGTGGCTAAGGCTAAATTTGTGGCTTAAGCCTTTCGGTTGCAAAACTAGAAATTTATGTAAGATAAAATGGGTTTCATACAAGAAGGGACTATTGAATGCTTGGATGGGTATAGTAACCTTAAGGATACATGGTCAGTAGTGGTTTAGGTATTGATCTTGGCCTCGATTAAAAAGCACAAGATGAATAATGAACGGTGGTTAGAATAAGCCAAAAGGGGAGGCAATGCTTCAGTGTACCACTAGGCCAGGGTTAAGTCGACCGTGTGCCTAGTGGGACGGTTAAGCACCAACCGACCAGGATTAAATAGGTCGCAGTACCTCTAGGGTTAAGAACGCACAGGCTTTCAGGAGTTAAGCAAACATTTTGACTACATGCCTAAGTAGGAATCTACTCTCCAAGGTTAAATAGATATATTGCATACAGTGATATGTAGCTAGACTCGTAACTCGAGTAGATATTGCCATTGAGCCCATAGGGGTAAATAGACTGTCACCACTCTACTAGGGTTTCACAGGCAGCTTGCCCATAGGGATAGGCATGCACACATCTACAGAGCTAAGTATAGCTATAAACATCTAGATGGGGCTACGTTAGCACCACTACTCTAGGGATGATATTCAGAACGGTGCAGGGGGGTAAATCGACACTAGCAGACTAGATCCCTGCACGAGGCAAAATATCTCACAAAGAATTCTGTGTAGGTGCCGGGCCATGCGGGGTTATGCACTAGCAAAAAGAGAAAGGTGAGCCTCTTTCTCTCCCAGCCCAAAATGTGAAATAATCGGTTCAGGTCAGGAGTCTTCAGCGTGGGGATGGGAGAGCTTTGCACGGGCGCTGAATAGGCGTATCAAACGGCGCACGCCGAGCGGCGGCCGCCAGTGCAGAGGTCGGCTTTCATGTTGGACAACAACCTTCAATCCTCCCATACGCCAGTTTCTATAAATAGAACAAACCGCCAGCCCGCCCATACTACAACGGTGCCATGTGGACGGCCCTCGGCGTTTGACAATGCCAAGGATGGCTATAGTTGGTCAGCATTCATTGTAGCCTTCCACCTTCCTCTCCTCCTAGAAGTCAGTATACGTACACCCACACTTACCCACTATATATAAGCCTGCCCGTATTTGACTAGAACATAACACCGCCATCATATGGGGATTCCTTTTTTAATGCCTCGTAGTTTTAGCCGGGTTGAATTGTGTATCATAGTGTGATGATGGCTATCTCCCTGTGCGGCTATTTTTAGAACCGATCGATGGGGCGTACAGGGGAAAAAAGCTCGCCAGCCGCATCATCGATAGATCTGCCGCCTGGCTCACCGCCGCCGGTACCCGTGGTCTCGACGGAAAGCGGGGGAACCAGCGCCATAAGCACTCTCCTCATGTTATAGACCTCAGTAGAGATTCCCCGTTCTTCTCCTTCTCCTCCTTCGCATGATTTAGACTTTAAATGTATAGGCAGACGACATCAGTGCTGTAGAGTGCACCAGAACGCGAGTCGCATGACATCAAAGCAGCATGGCACAGCCTGTGTGCTCTGGGTAATGTGCAAATGTAATCGGTGCACGTATTGCTGACGAGGTTATTATGCTCATCTCGGTCTACTCGTCCACAAGTATTTGCAGGATACTGACAGCTTTATTAGGAGCAGATATAGTTATAGAATACTCGAGTTTCCCTGCTTATCAAAAGAAATGTGTGTAGCTTTGGAAAGAGTCGAGTCACCCGTCCAGCTCTGAATATAGGCCAATAAACATGCAATTTAAACATCGCACTAAATTATTCAGCTATATCCATCCTGGGCTCATGAATCTTGTCAATTTTGTCATTAGTTATATAAGCTGCGTTCTCCATCCCATACATTTGAGTCATCAATAATCGAGAGCCGAAATGAAATCTATCGGTCTTATGGTACGTACATGTATATATACCACACGCTGGCTATCTCGGTAGATTGAAAAAGAAATCACAAAATATAAAGACATGTACAAAGAAACAGACACAAATGAGAGAAAAAGGGCGAATGACGTCAATGCTGTTGATTTATGCCCATTTATTTGTTGTAGCCGCCTCTCCATCTGTATTTACCTGTTGCACCCAACTAGCACTACCAGGTTTCAGTAGCTGCAGTATACACTCGCAGTACACATGTCAACTTGACACTAGGGAAAATGTTTGCCGTTAACCCATCTATGGGTAGTTTGTCTTCCCCCTACGGTTTGCAAGCATAGACTGAATTGTGACGGTACAAATATCCGGGCATATTGGTTAAAGCTTATCAGGGTGCAACGCGTTGGTGGGCGACGAAGCATGCTGTAGCATGTGATAATGGATGAGATGGAGGCTGGTGACACATAGTAATCGATGAGATCTAGGTTGTTGACATGGTATGTCATCCAATACCATTGAAGTTAGGGTACTTTAGGCCATTGGTCATACAGACTGCCAGACTCTATGGAAGAATTGCTTATCCCAGTTTTCCAGGGGAGTCTAATTAAAAACAACCCGGATAAGCTAAAATGTTGCTACAGTGGAAAAGATATAAGGGGTTTGGGGCCATACAAATAAAGATTATAATAAACGATTAGAATGGCTTCATCTATGGCAGACAATGCCGGTAAATACACATCGCGAGGTGTATCATTCCGTTGGGGTGCTAACAGGCATGTCTATGAGTAACTCCCTGCATACATGACCTACAAGCCTCACACTTCTCATCGGCCACTCTCTTAATAAACATTATTTCCATGTTTTTTTTTATATTATATACCACTTTCACGGAAGCAAAGAGATTGTTTTATGTGAGTGCCTTTAACTTGTAATATATCTCTATTAAGATGAATGTTTTTGGACTGTTTATATTAAAAGTATACTTGTCCTGACCCCAATAGTAAAAGAAATATTTCATGAGGTGGAGCAGAACAGGATTGGACTGAAATAAAGGTACAAATTTCAGAATGCATTTTACTAATCATTACCGATTTCTGGAGCCGGAGATAAGAAAGGGATGCCAGTTAAATGTCACAGTATTAGTACCGAGTCGAAAGATGGGCAGATGAAAAGCTCTTTAATCCATTCTGTTTTGTGGTCGGTCTTAAACAGGAAGGTTCCATCAGGACTATGTTGTTATTTCCCGTGGATCCCCAGACGGACAGGTAAAAAGAGTCACTTAAGTGTGCTGGTCTGTGCCACCCACAGCGAACCCTATTACAAAGAACATGGCGGAGACAATGATTCTGCCATATGATGTTCTATTCAGGCTCACCATGTGCCCACACAACAGATATACGAGCCACATCTCATTCAGCGTCATCCAACCCAGCGAAAAGAAACCTAGAAAACTGCGTGTGTTCACTAAATGTGACCAATGTTTTTCCTCTGGAATAATGGAATAAGCCAGAGTCGGCATACTACATTGTAAGAAAGATAGGTTGAAAAAAATATAGATATGTTGATTGGCAATATTGTTATTTGTTTGGTTTTAGGAGAGGCACATATCCATATGTGGTCGAAATAAAAAGAATGAGAAAATACAATTTAACTTGCTAACACGGTTTCTAGATATATAGTGCGCTGAGAAAAGTTGCTGAATGTATGGGCTTCTTATTATAAGATGACCATATTTCTCCAATTCTCAAGGACGACATTTGCAGGAATTATAACTGAGAAAAAAAAATGTCAGCGAGATTCTACTTGCTAATCAGACAGGAAACATGGGGTTTCTATAGCTGCAGCTCGTCATTATTCTATAAAAAAAAACTAAAAAAAAACCGTGGGTAGCTGCTTGGTACTATTTTTAATGTGTCTGAGACTAGTCACCCTCCAGTGAGTCTAGGCCACAGGTCAGCCGGTCGCGACACCTTCAGGTGAACCCGCGACTGCCGCCCCCACCCGCCTTTCCCCCGGCTGCCTGACATGCCCGGGCTGGGCTCACTGGTTCCGGCACAGTCGCGTAGACGACACAGGAGTCCAAGGAGTACCTTATCAGTCGCTGCCTCCGTCACAGAAAGGTTTGAGATCCTCTATATATAATTGGCCTTAGTAGACCCGTTGTTCAAAGACAAAGGCAGGAATTGATATGTGATTAGCTGTATGGTGCAGAATGTTCTTGTTCTTCACCGGCAAGGAGCCTTTCTGAGTTTCATTGGCTGGTATCCGTATGTCTTGCCTTCCACTTAGTATGTGTACTTATATCTTGAAGTCCCACAGTCAATATTGGGAAAGAAAATGATTCGGCAATAGATGTGTATAGGTTATATTATCAAGGAAAGAATGGATATTTTGTTGGTCAGGTATATTAGTTTTGCCTGTCTCACCGAGTGAAGAATTTTACATGCCCTACTGTACCAAAGGTCGATGAAATCATCGCGCCAAATTTAGACATGTCAACAGGTCACAGCTTCACAGTTGCAGATATGGTTGAGCGAATATAAGTCTTGTTCACCAGTTGCGGAACATGCAATGTATAGAATGAATATCTGAGTTTTCTTCAATGCTGCTGTTAGTAGGCGGACTGGAGAAATTGAAGTGGGTGATGGGGTTGATGGGTTTTTTGTTGTTGTTCTTTTTAATTGAGTTTTATTGTCAAATTCTGGGATGCTTCCATTTGACAGTGTCTGTAAATAGGTGTACATTTCTCCGAGATGCCTTTGTTGGGTCTCTAGTCACGGTGAGACTTGGGGCTTTTGTCATAGACTGGCATCGGTCTTCGAGTCATATGTCTACTCCATGTACCCCTACACCTATCCCCACCGTTCTCACCAGAACGCGTACCCATAAGCCAAAGGAAGGCTATCAAACATTTCCGTTTATTTTGAACGTGAAACCCTTAACACCTTTACTTTTGCTGCTCTGCATTATATCAGACATAACTTACAATGATTACAATCAGAGGGGACCATTTAGCAGGTTTTAATTTATATATGTAAGAGGCAGTACATTATGAATATGAATTTAATGTATTCCATGTGGGTTATGTAAACATCGCTAGCGAATTTCGGGGAGGAAGTTTGTAAACGGGCGAAGCGTTACAGTTACATAAGCAGGCGAACTGAACTGAATAAAGGCACTCATTCTATGGGTTCAGTGGTTGTGGCTATTTCTGGAACTCGATGTTGAATGGGAAATGCAAGAGTAAATACTTGGCCAAGGTTTACCTTGGGAAGAAGGAAATCTATACATGACCTGACTGTAAAATGGCAAAATTCCATTTGCCTTCACGTGGGTGGGATATAAAAATGAGGTCTAGATTTGCATATAAAAGGCTAGTCATACAGTAAAACAACCACTCGCTATACAACAAGGAAATGACTCAATTCGGCAGTGAGTACTTTTCAATGTCGATGTTTGTACATTTAGTTGCATGCGGCTGTGTAATAATCTTTTCTGAAAATATAGATTATCTTTAGCTACAAACTCCATGCACTGTCAATCAGTCGAGGATTCAGTCAATACTCGAGTTACGCCCCCTTGGTGACTTTGTACTCAAGATAAATGTTTCATGGAAGATAACTGCAAGCCGTCACAGTATAGATACTTTTCCTCTCCACACTCCCACCTCACCCAACTAACCACGTAGGCTACATTAGATTATTACATAAAAATTACCACATAGACCATTCTGGTAATTCCCATGTAGGTTGTTACACAGCAAGATACATCTCAAAGTAGTGCACTTCATCAGGACCAATCGCTATGATATCTTAAAGGAGATGCCATGTATTGATCATTTTACGATCATTGACATGCACTGGCAGAAAATTTATTGTTTTATAAGAGTGGGGTCGCACGCGCTATAATGAAAATGATCAAACACTCAGGACCGAAATACCTTAAGACACATTGGTGCTTGATATTTTTGGATCCTAGAAGACAGGCAGGTGCAGAAAGGGCAAGATGACCGGGTACAAGTGGGTTGCAGTTAAAGGATACATAGACTGAACACATCCAAAACCTGTTAGTTGTCATTTATATATAATTCCACGCTCATTCATCAATGATGAACACAACCTAGCATGAGATGATGCCACACTAGCCCCTAAACATGCTCTAAATTTTAGTTATAACGTATATCTCTATTTTATAGTATTCCAATACCAACGTCCAGGATATCTCTGTAAACAGTGTTTCCATACAAATAGAACAGTGCTTTCATCCCAGCTTTGTTTTTAATGACTTGGACGGTAAAAGGTGAAAGATATGTTTCAGAAAGAAGTCCTCAAAGATAAGTCCTAGAATGTCATTTTAGTGGTCGTAAGTGGTAGACGAATGGTGATGGCGTAGAATTATGTTCATTATGTTCAATATTATAATTATGCTGGTAGATAAAAGTACTTGTTTTGCTAGTATGAACAACTCTTGTTTGGTTAAGTTAAGCTAATGATTACATCTTCACTAATTATGGGGCAGTTTTTAACACGTATGAAAAGATCCTTACAAATAGATTTTTAATTAGTTGGAATGCCCTATGATTATGAAAAACGCCCACACACAAATTCTGTTTATGATCTAGATATTCTGTAATACATTATTCTCTAAGATTTCTTGTTTGCTTGATGTACACTGGGTTAATCATATATCAATAGATATAGAACAGAACATCATATTGACAGAAGCACATGCGTATCGATAATAATGATAATCATGTCTACTCATGTTTGTTTGTTTGGTACTAGTTAATAGCTGTCACAATGTCCGGCTTTCTGATGCTAGTCAGTTGTAGTTATCTGCATTAGATAACTTTTACACTTCTCAATCATAGGCAATTCAGAGACCATTAAACATACAGATGAAATATTAGAGCTAAAATAAATAATACAGGGGGCATAATGAAAACGTTAATCAGCATTGTCTGCATTTCAGGGCGTGATTATCTCAAATGAACAGTAGTGGGAACCACTTTGATATCAGAGAGGAACACGCACCTAGCATTCCAGCTGTTTCATATATATGTGTGTACCGATGTACATATTGGCATGGCCCCAACCTCCTGGCCCTCTCAGGCCACTTAGCACTGTACTCAGACTGCCATCAGTGGATTATTATCTGCATCATGAACATGGATACTATCTCTATTATGCTTCTCCTGAATATTCCAGTCAATTTTTTGTTCATGCATTTCTATTGTATTTCTTCCCATAGTTTCATATTCTGAAAATAGATCTAACCCAGTCGCGTCTGACATTTGTGTTTCAGTTTATGTCTTACGCAAAGTATCAAATGGAGAATTAAGGGAACATCTGAATGTTTCCCATATAGGCCTATTTCTGGTAGATAATGGGTGCTTTCATAGAACTGTCAAGGTTATTTCTGGCAACTGGGCGATGCCAAAAATACGATAGGAGCATCGACATTCGGTTCCCAGGGCAGAGGAGTTACAGCTCGCATGTCAGTACTGCACACATTCGGAGAGAGGCGCCATACACTTGTATCTTGATATCTGGTCACAGCCCAACATAGTGATCTTGAAATAAACTATTGAATTAGTTATAAAATCATTTTAATTCTTGTAATTCAATTCGTATAGATCGCATTTTTTTGTCCCAAAATATTGACACGCGCATGTTAGCGAGAGCGGTCGCCATATATAGATTAAATGAAGCCCATTATAAAATCTATTCATCTCTTTCCTGTTCCGCTAGAGTGGATGAGAATGGCGTTCACTACTGATTGGGAATGAATGAAATAGCGCGGAGATACTAAGTGATGGCTGAGTAGCATGAGCCAGGAACACAAATGTTGTTAGCATTTTGTCTGTTGTTCTCCTGACTGGCGCCGGTGAGGGCTTTATGCCGTATGTCGTATGGGGGATTGAATTTTAAATTCCGACTACTGTAGTATTTAATGGGCATGGAACAAATGAAGGCAGAGCTATTATGGCCCGAAATAGAACGGTGTTATAGAATTATTCAGAATAGAACACGCCTTCTTCATTGGGCACTGTTGTGACACTTTTCATCCTTTCCTGATGAATACCACTATGATCTGAGAGAGATAATGTAATCATTTCGTGGCTGCTGAGTGTGTTATTAAACACGGATGTATGGTGCATAGGAATTAGCATTAAAAACCATCTCCTCACTGAGGTCAGTTGAAATCACTCTCCTCCTCACCGGAGGTTATGTAAGCAGAAAGTAGAAGATTCATATGTGGCAATAACACTTCTATGGCAAGCCGATGCAAAAGAAAATGTAAGCAGAAAGTATGCCTGGCATTGTCCGGCGCGCAGACAGCAAACTAACACAAACACCCCTTGAAATCGAAGGTGTGTAGTCCCCTGACCAACTGTTCCCTGGTAGCGAGTAGAAGTGGCAGATCGGTATGTTGCTGTTTTTGGCGGCACTGAGTCATGAATCATGATTGATGCTACACGAGTTGCTTTTATTGCTTTTTTTTGTTCTCCCACCATGTGTTTATTTTCGGCGGCCAGGCCCACACACTCGCACATTGTGCTACGTGTGGTGCGTGCGTGTGTGTGTGTGTGTGTGTGTGTAAGACAGAGATTGGGGGAGGGGGGGGGGGGGGTTGCTGTATGAGGGTTGCCACTCTCCAAGAATTATATAGAGATGACAGTTTTCCTCTTTTCCGAGGAAATCCATGTTTTCATTATCAGTTCTTAAATTATTTTTTCTTGCGCAAAACAAAAAGAGACTAAATTGGGCCTCATTCACAACAATTAACAGTGGTTCAAAACCTTCCCACACACAACCACATTACATGGCAAATACCGATGTGTATTCCATGTTTTCTCAGTCTCTCTGAGGCAGTAAATTCCACATGAAAAATATTTCCTATTTTTGTCATGACCCAAACTGATATCCCTGAGCATTTATCCCACACCCTGCGAGTATCTCTGTGCCGACCTGTTGGGGGCAAGATCTGCCCCAAACGAGAATATATCATAGATCCTAATTTCTGAACAATTTTAAGAGTATTTCGTTATCTATTATGAGAGACCTGCATTGCAGAGTAAGCATTATCCACTTTTTCTTGTTGTGTGAAGTGTCAAATCAGGCATAGTCTGTGGGTTTATTTTCTAGAGTGGTGAACACCTCATGTGTTGAAGGGTTTTTGTTTTGCCAACAAGACACATGTGCTCTTTCGAAGGGACGGTCACATCAGTTGTGGATTCACACTATACAGTGGATTAGAACTGAAGGGGAAACAGCTGGATTGTCTGTGAAGCTCATCTAACACTTACAGTTTTCCCCAACTCATAATAAATCAGTGATTTAGCTGTTTGACAGATCCGTTGTTGTGATGATGGCCGAATGTAGTATCAGCTCCTGTTCCTATATCATGTTACCGGGTTTGAGCAGAGATTATTAAACGCAAGCATCATGAAAGGTATGTGGGGAGAGTGGAGGGTTACGTTTATACTTCATATGGACCCCCTCTTCATGTCTCGTCCCTCGTTAAGTGGGCATCGCCTCGTTTCGTTTGTAAATCATGTTTGTAGGAGATTTTCTAATTTAGGGAGAAGAAAATTGAATAGGGGATGTGGGAAGGTGGAGTAGAACTCGTTGTTTGTTGTCAGGGCCCAGTCTCGAGACCTCAGTGATGTATGTTCTCATTCAAACATCATACACACATGGTATACCGCATTGACGTCAACTGTTTTAACCAGGATGCGTTCTCAGTCCGCCGACCTCACCGCAAGATCCTCTATTAACGGAGTAATGTCGCATATACAGGCCTACCCTGTACGTAATTGCACAATCATGCATTATCACATGTATCTGTTCGTAAAAAAGATGTTTTAAATGACATGAAAGGGTGTTTGTCAACGATTATTACTCATTAGAGAAGAGCATTATTGCCAATATGTATTACTGGATGGAGGGAGGGGGCCGAAGTGGATGTTATCATGTGGAGGGTTCGACACTTTTTTTTTTTAATTGGGTCAAGTTCGCAAACACATTTGCGGTCTACCACCTACCCATTCATAGACAGCTTACATGCACAAGGTGTATGCATAAAAAATGAGTAGGCTCTATCTTATCTAACACATACAATACATGATAACAGTAATATACACACTATGTCTATTAAGAACAGAGTACATAGATGGAGCATACCAGTATATCACTAGATGTGATGTGGATTGAATATATTATGTATACAGTAGAACCCTGCGTAAGCGGACACCCTCTGTTCTGGGCCAAAGTGACCGCTTATGCTGGGTGTCCACGTACGCGAGGTTAAAATAAACATCTAATAGGGGGAATGATTCTGAACGTTAACGCGGAGTGGTCGCTTACACGGGGTGTCCGTTCATGTACATAGTGTTAGGTCGAGTGATGTAGTTTGAGTACTTAGTGTTGAGTGATGTTGTCTGAATATATAGTGATGTGGTCTGAATATGGAGCCAAAGTGAACCCGCTGAAACCACAGATACCCATTTACAAAACACCATTTCCGGTGGCCAGCAAGAACGAGGCTTAATGCTAAACCTATGGGGGTTTGAGGCTAGACTTTTGTTTTTGGTCTCGTTTGTTACTTTTGAAGTGAAGTTTACTACTATCGTGTCTGAATAACTCTTGTTTCGAAACGACAGTTGTTAAGTTTATTAAAAATTTGGATCTAAAAGATTGGAGAATGACACATATAATCTCGAACCTACATAGTCAAAGCACTGAGGGCCTACATCCGGAAATGGTGTTTTGTAAATGGGTATCTGTGGTTTCAGCAGATTCACTTTGGCTCCCTATACATAATGTTAGGTGGCGATGTGGTCTGAATACATAGTGTTAGGTGGAGTGATGTCTGAATACATAGTGTTAGGTGGAGTGATGTCTGAATACATAGTGTTAGGTGGAGTGATGTCTGAATATATAGTGTTAAGTGGAGTGTCCTCAGTGTGTATTACTATGAGTGATGCCTATCATATAACGTCTAGGCACGTCATAGCTAGCATGACGTCAGGGGTGCTCGTTTAGCCTTGGGAACCACCGCCTCCCTAGCAACATGTGTTGGACTGGAGGGGAGTGTGGCCGACAACAGCCAGCCATACCAGACCTATGTCTTCTCCTAGTGTTCTGTATGTGCTAACCATTATACAGCAGCCCAGCCATCGTAATTTATATTCACATAATTCAGGATCCAGCAGTGTGAGACCTGATCTATAACGGTAAATATTGCCCCACTGCTCACACCAATAGGATACATGGGCGGTACACCAGAGGTGCCAGGACAGATAGATTCACTGGTAGTTATATTTCTTCTTATATTGTTATTGTCAAAGTCCTGTACCAAAAGACGAGGACAGCTAAAAGGTGAGATCCAGAGTGACTGCAAAACGAGAAAGAGGGAGATTGCGTCACATGTACTGCGAACAGACCCAATTAAAAAACAACAACAAAAGAACTAACCTGGTGATTCTAATGAGTATGATGCAGTACAGGGTCCTTAGAGATTTCCCGTATAAGTATAATGCACTTCAATATTCTTCAGATATTTCTCTCAAAGTAATTCCCATTAGGTGTTAGGATAATTACGTGGTCATTAACACCTACTGGGTCACCAAGCCCGCGCATAGACCCCTTTACTATAACCAGATTAGCTGTCGATTGTAGAACTGTGCTTTGTTACTGACCACGCTGTGTTATAAGTCTGCACGTGTGTACGTCTCTTACGTCACTCCTTTAACAGTTCATAGCTATGTTATGAAAGGTCTAGTGTTCATTTGAAATGGATTTTGCACTCAGTGCACTAGGATCTCCAGCTGTTAAATGCATAAGTAGATCCAAGTAACCGTCCCTATTTTATCCTTTATGACATCGTGGTCAGACATTGGTAGCATCCAAGTTAATTATTGATGCCCCACCAAGTCATAATATTTTTTTGAGTGACAGTGTGGACGATATTTACATTTCCATGTCCTTTTCATGATCCTCTGCTATCAGAAAGGACGATGGACGTTTATTTAAGACCAGACCAGTAATTCCTCTGCGTCTGGCACGGGCTAACCTCCCCACCCCATGGGAAATAGTGTTGGGGCTGTGACGAGAGTCTATGACAATATTGTGGTTTACTGCCACTATATTCAGATGGGATCGGGTGTCATCAATGCACTAAACCAGGAGAGCTATTTCCTGACTGTGGGAAGTCGATGCTGTATGAGAGCTTATGCGAGTGTATGGATCCACCAGCCCATTTTACATAACTCTATGCATCAAGGAATCATTAGTTCTACACAGGTAACAGCATTTAGTTTTCAACACCTATTTATCTTTACCTTCCGGGGTAAAAGTTTATATACGCTCGTTTGTCCATCTTTTATTGACGTGGCGTGTTTTTCTTTAATCGATCAATATAAATAAACTATTGATACTCGGAAAGAAAAAAAATTCCGAACACGATATTGCCTTTTGTTACAACAGTTACTTCTAATGTGCCACTTATTTGGCGACAAAGTAGGACTCTAGTCCGTCTATTTGTCTGTGGGAATCTTTTGTTACATTGTGGTTGTCGGGGAGGGAAAGAATGGCGAGGGAATTGTGTTGACAGCGATGGCACCGTGTTTTAAGACTGGAACAGCGGGCACATCCCTCGTCGAGAAACAGACGCCGCCGGACCTCGTCTTGGTTTAGCGTCTGTGCCCGGGCCGCGAGATTTTCTAGGTTGTTGGGTCACGTGATGCCGTTCCATCTGAGGGGTGGTGTACTGTAATACATACACAGATGACATAGATCAGCGCCGGGACGCCTCCGTAGGACCTGCCGTCAACATCCCTCTTTTCTCCCGCTGCAGTCCGTGTTGCGGGCGGACGTGGTCGCTGGTACGATCATACAGGTGGGTCACTCCATCATGCTGCTGTTAATGAGTGCCGGTCTTGTTAATCAGGTAAAGAGAGATAAGTTCATGGCCGCGTGCGTTTCTATTACCGAATCAATCCTCGCCGTGGCTTGGAATCGGGAAATTTCTTCCAGTTTCCGGAATTTTTAATGCTATATCTTTCCGTAAAGAGAAATTGTGTTAATATGTTGGCACAGATGTGGGACTGACTCTATTCCACTAGTTCCCCCTGGACAAATATAAATATGGCGCGCTGGGGAGCTTCTAACTCATAGAATTGATTTGTTTCACCTTAATTAAGCACGAATCTGGTAATTATCCATAATCACACGGTGGATTTACGATATATCCAAGAATGTAGGCAAGGAATCTACTCTCTTTAGGTATATTCAATATTCTGACGAAATGGAGAAAAGGAAACTTAATGACGTTGCGCATTTCACGGCCCCTGAAATGGGAGGTAAATCTAGGTGAGACTAATATAAAAAGATACATTCATGCATATCTCAGCATCTAAAATGTTGAAGTGTTCAGTGCTGACCTTTCTGTGCACAGAGCAGAAGTCTGACGTCACGGAGACGGAACATGAGGCACATGTTGTCACGCCCCCCTCCCTCCCCCCTCTCTCCTCGCCATCCGGGCTTGGTGGAAACGAATCACGATGTATCATGGACTGCTGTACACCAGACAGATGAGTGTCTGTCAGAAGGCATCAGGCTATCACACGGAGGAGGCAGGGGTTATACAACACCCCCACCCCATTCCACCATCCAGTCCTCCCTTGTAACATTTCGTCCCAGCTCCAGCCGGCCAACTCCCTATACACAGTCTGTGAGATCATGAGATCATATGGCTGATAATGTGGGTGGAGAGCCACTGGATTGTTTATAGCTGCGTGTATGAGTGTCTCCATATCATATACGTTTACAGCATAGTGATATTACAGAGTGTTAAGACAGGATTCTATACTTTCCATAGTTGGTACATAGTCCCTTTATATTTTGTTTTCTGGATATAAAGCCATGTTATCATGGTGTGAAACAAAGATAATATCAATTTAGCCTCGGCCATGCCCATAAAACAGTAGATATAACCTCCCCACAGTTCCTCCGCCTCACGCCGTGGCAGACAATGAAGTATTTTCCACATTTTCTCAGACTCCTAAGTAGCAGAAGTCACATGAAAAATATTTGCACGTGGAAATATGTGATAAATCTCTAGATGATTGCCGAAGAGTTAGCGTGTACGATTTCAGATGTCAATTTTTACTTCCCGTTGTTGATATCGAGCTTCTAGCTAAGGAGGTATTATTAGTATTGGCATATCTATAAATTGTGAGACTGATCCGAAGCAGTTTTTTCGCATCGCTGCCTCATTGACCATGTGATCATAAAGACCATACATCAGTGATCGCCTTTGACCTGTGATCACGTTATTTGTCTGGTCGCTTCTTGGAGCTTGGCTGCCGCTGGAACGTGCAGAGCGGGGTGTTGGTAGAGGTCATTTTCCGAGGTTACCCGGCACCGCGAGCTGGACCATACAGGAGGGTATTCAGGTGAAGGGTGAGATGAGGGAATAACCCGCTCCCTACCTTGACATACGCTACCAGCCTTTATCTGGCACAGACACCTGGCAAGCACACCGAACCTGCCTTGGCCTTACGTCTGCCATACTGTGTCAGAACATATGCCAAAATACAATAGCTCCCCTCTTCCCTTGTTGGACTACACCTATATAGAATTGCAATAAACAGCTATGGGATAACTATTAGCTTAGCCGCTAAAAGGAAAAGGGAAACCCCTTCACCGATCTCCTTGCTATCGTTTAACGTGATGCAGTTATCTAGCAGTATGCTTGGTATTGGTTGAGGTTTCACTTTCATTTTGATGAGCAAGGCTTTATGAGCAAGGAAATAAATTTGTCTAATACGGTCACACATGACCTTAATGCATTAATTTACGTATATTTACTATATACCCATGCCGTATATACTGTAAATACGCACCTTTTCGGTATATGACGTAAAAATACTGTACGGACCAGTGGTCAGTACACCAAAATACGGACTACCTACCCATACACATTTATTAAAATTTTGGTTGTAAAGAAAAATGAAATTGATTTTTTTTTAAATTTCGGGTATATAGTACGCCTCGGTCCGTACATACCGTAGATTAGCATCTCGTTCTGTGACTTGTACAGCATGGTCAGGACGTTCTATATAATTACTTCCATAATGTTTAAGATGGTACAGGCTAAAGCTATCACGAATTAAGTTTAAAAAAAAGAGCAAAATCCATATCAATATATATTTTGCCAATGTCTGTTTTGGACGAGGCAACCCCTATTTGCCTATATATATCACAAATACACAACACATTTGTATAAACATTGCTGCTGATCATCATTCGAATGTTCTACAGACGGACATGACAATATGATCAACGGTCTGTTTTTACGAGGTGTTTATACACCAGTATAAATACCACTCCATCACATCCTCGCCCCTTCTCTGTTTCAACTATGATATAAAGATAACACCGGACTGGAATGAGCTCTATCTAGCTCTTGGCAATGAATTGTTAGTTTCTTGGCAGTGAATTGTTAGCTTGTGTCACACTACTCTACACTGACAACAACCTCTACGTAATCTCTGGCATGAAGTGTCTACGTGTAATTCTACCACTCATTGGTAACGAGGTATCAATCATCCATTGTTCATACAACAATCTCTTGGATCTCTTAACCCAATTTATTCAATTAGTATCATTATGTCGTTGTTGGCGTGAACGAGGCAGTGTTCCTTGGAATCTACACACAAAAAAGTGGCAGAATTCTTTGATATTTGTGTATGGACGTGGCCTTGATATATGTCACGTGGTAATGAGGCTGTTAGCACAAGCTGAAGGCTTTCATGGATTGCTAAGGACACAGTGTTAGATCTATTCATTATGTCATTTCTGTGGACCAGTCCCGCGAGGGTGATGGGATTGAGTTAAGGGGATAGGGAACAACTTTGCATGTAGAGAGGTTCAGTGAATTAAATTCCACCTAGTTTTACTCTTTTAATTGCCCTATTAAGACTTGAGTTGAATATCTTCTTCGAAAGAAATTTCGGAAATGTTGAATTTCTTAAGGTTTTAAAATGAAACACCATCTTTGTTGTCCCAACACAAATTATTCCAACTAACAGATCAGTATCATTGCCGTCGTACACCTACTGAACCAAACTCGGAACCACCTTATATGCATAAATTCAGATTGATCTATAAATAAGATATGTTTATGGACATGCATAGGATATGTATACTACGTATCGCTATATGTATGTGTGTCTATGAATACAAACATGTAAAAAAGTCAATCTACTATATAAACTGGCCACGTCCTCGTCCATCTGCCTAGACAACTGGCCGCACCAGCATGCCGCCACTCGTCCATACTGTATTCATATTTCCTGCTGTCACGCTGGCCCTAATGCAGTGTGAAATCAGGGCTATCGTCCGCGCAGAGTGTGCGCGCAGGGACGTAGGCTGCGGGACGGCACCTCCCAATGCAGGTAGTGAGAGAGATTGCTGCGTCTGTCGGCTCGGCCCGATATCACCAGCAGCAGTAGCAGCAGCAGTGGCAGCGGAGACTACAGCTTTCCTGCAGCAGTAGCAATTTGAGGAAGCAGTAGCCTGGATGTAGGCGGTCTGTAGCGGGCGGATACCCGCCAGCCCGTCTCATATAGTTTGAGCGGCTCGCCGGCGACGACACTGCCATCTGGCGGGCGTCAGGAGTAGCTCTAAAGGCCCACACACAGCAGCACGCCCGGCGGCCCGGCGGCAGGAGAATGCCTCAGGCCAGCGTGCAGGCTGAAGCTGACGTCCTGCCACCGTCTCCTCGCCGAAATGCATGCCGAGACATATAATACTCTGCAACAGAAATGAGGGCTAAGAATCTGGGTAGCCTCTGCCTGCATTGCAGGAATATTGGCACGCATCCCTATGTAAGGGCATTATTATGTTCCAATACGGCGGGTTGCTGACAGTACCAATACATTCTGTCATATAGCTGTATAGCAGTGTCAATCTGACACAAATGTTCGATATACTGAGCAATGATAGGAAGATGTGACACCTCCGTATGAAGAAGTGTTCAGGGCTTGTTGTCCTCTTCATATTGCTATCCTCATAACCAAGACAATCGCATGCGGACGTTAGGGTTCAGATTTTGGCCTTGTTGCCAGGTTCCCTTGATTGCCTGCTATTCATATCTCATAGAGTCAAATTATCACCATCATACAAGCAACCATCTGGTAACAATTTCGACCACCAAATAAAGGCCACATTGATATTTAACATCGTAGACTGGACTACTATGGTGACACTGTCATCTAAAAGATCAGTGATCAGTGGTTTCCATGTACAAAATGTAATTACCCAACTTCACTAACTTGGTTACCCTTATTCAGTTATACTACTTTCTAGAGGACTGGATAAGCTACCTTTATTCTTTTAGGCCACTTTCTAGACGACAAGATCAGTGAGTTAACGTCTCTTACACCACTTCTTTACCAGATCAGAGGCATTTTTCCTTATGGCACCACTGTCTACAAGACCAGGTTTTAGACATCCGCCTGTGATGCCACAACTCTGGACCACACCAGTAACGCACAACACATGAACCTGCTGTCTGGACGACCAGTCATTGATCTGTACCGCAGCTGTCTAGACCATTACGCCAGTCGTCAACCACATGACATTATGTTCATGGCTAAGAATGGTGTGATTTGTGCATGGGAGCCTCTTGACCTATATACAGTCTTGCCGGTTTCCCGTTTTTTATGTGTCAAATTATTATCATTTTAAAGCTAAAGAGTGTAAATACGCAGGGATAGGACATTTTCCGTTTCCCCCCAGACCTCACTGGCACCTCTGTATACAACAAATAGAGCAAATCCTATTTCGTTTTTGATAGCAAGTTTTTATGTTATGCATAGTCCTTGGTCTCTTTTCCTCGATATAAGAATGCACAGAATAACAGTGATTCGCAGTGTTCATTAACTTGCTTCCATTTCCTTTTGTATGTAGAACCCCGAAGTATCTTAACTCTTATTCTTAATAGATTGTTCTCTTTTGTTCCTTCCTAATTCTTCTCGGTTCCTTTTACTATAACCAAAGTTAATGTTCATATTCTAAGACAAGGGATTTCCTCAACCTCGTACTTTTAGTCCATACCACATTAATATATTCCGGGTGCTGAAAGAGGAGTTTGGTCAGACAAATTAGACAAGACAAAAAATGAGAAGAATTATTGGTTTAAACAGATCCTCTCTTGACATAGACAGTGAAGGTGAATAGTAAATGTAAACTCAAAATCCTGGAATCAGTTCTTCAAAGAAGAAAATATCTAATTCAAGTCTAAGTTATCGTTACCTGTAATTTAAGGGTAAAGGGATTGTAAAACATAGTGATATTTCTATGACACAAAATATGTTGGTTAGGTCAAGGGAAAGTGCACATATCTTTCATAAATAGAGAGATTAGAAGTAGCATTATGCAGGCAATGAGCCATCAATAGCCTACCATCGTTCTTTAGTCATCAATGTGTTATAATGTGTATTGATTATCGTGAATGAGCCTTGTTAACCTAATCCTGAAGGGTCACTGGGCAATCTGTGGAGAGAAGAAGGTTTGGTGGTCCAAAAAGTCTGCTCATTACAGGGGGCAAGTATATTTTTACCAGTAGTGATCACATGAATTATGCTTTTGGTGCCTGGAAAAGCCTGGAATTCTCACAGAGAGCCTGGAAAAACCTGGAAGAGCCTGGAAAATTTAATTTTGCATAAGAACAATTATTTTAATTCTGGGCGTTATTAGCTTTCCTTAACTAAGGTCCTTATAACTGCCTATGACATTTTCAGTGACTTGGATTTAATAGTTCCAAAAATCCTCTATTTGACCAATTTTAGCAAATTGCTGATAATATAGCATGGATTTGATTATTTATATTCATATCTAAAAGAGGCAAAATAAAACAAAATTGAATATATCTATCTCAAACCACTGAAACTCCACAGGAGGAAGATGGAGAAAATTTAAACCAAATTTGGTGATGAATCAAACATGGTTTAAAAACAGTGACCAGATATGATATACACCCTTCAGAAGACTGTTTTCATTCCGGAGCAAGATGGTATTGGTTCACATTATTATGTGCCTGGAAAAATAATTTTAAAGCCTGGAAAAGCCTGGAAAAAGCCTGGAATTTTATTGGGCTCTCTATGAACGAACCCTGGCATTGGAACTCAGATATGTAAATAGTTTTGACCCTGTTTTTGGAGTATTCTTTTTCAGCCTGTTACGTCCTTGGACATTGATCTGGTCACGTCATCGACCAATTTCTCTACCCGACATAGTTAGATAAGTCACACTACGCTTAGTATGTGTAATTCACTATATAAAAGGAATTCTAAGCTTGCGGAACTGCCAGTGGAAATTCATCTTAATGGAAGTTCTTATATTAGAACAGCTACTTTTAGTTTTCACAAATGTCAGATGTTATACTCTGCCAAACATTAGTATGTGAAACCATAGTTATGGTGCCAATACGGGGTAGATTTATGAGTTGTTTCGGAGAAATTCGTTCTGAACGGGCCGGCACGGCGAGTTCAGAACGAATTTCTCCGAAACAACGAGTAAATCTACCCCGTATTGGCACCATCACTATGGTTTCATATTATTATATACCTTAATTCATTCTTAAATAGCTAAAACTGACCGTAATTCAACGTCAAAGTCACTTTTTACAACTCGCAAAGACAATGTGTACGTTAGCAGACATGCCGGAAGTTGACAACCGGAAGTGATCACCACACAGGCGCGAATACATTATAGCGCCACATAAATTAACGCAGGGTCACCTTGCTACGCTCGATCGTCCCGTCGGACAGCTGTACTCGAGCGGTGCAGTGTATCACAGGGGTTCCGCTATTTGTTGACATCGACGAGTCGCCCGCTCGGCCTGTGAACGTATCGAAATCGATATTTCTCGAATATCTAAGCTATCTAAAGTGTATCAGGTGATTCGTTATCGTATTCCACCTCGATGTTTGATGTAATTTCACACTAACTCGCTCCGTGGTTACTGTAAGACGCCACAGAACTCGCAAAGTGAAGTGATCCTCCATTTTTGAATCTTGCGCTTACAATTCTGTTGTCGGCCTCTCGACCAATCAAAATGCTTTATTTCTTCAAAGTGTGCAATCTGTATTTCAAAGCGTGCAATTTGTCACTCAAAGCGTGCAATATGTAGGTATCCAAAGTAACCAGTACAACGTTTCACGGCGTACAGTGCATTCTGTGTATAGTTACTATACCCCCAGAAGCAGTATGTATTTACTCTGACTTTGTGCATAGGTATATAATAATATAGTATTCTACATTGTAATATACAAGATAGTATTGCAGGTACCTACTTATTCCCGACTTGTTTTATAGCCATAAATTATTCATAAGCGTATATAAAGGTAGTTCGAATGATTTAAGTAGTATGTATGGTGAACCACATTCGCTAACATTTAAAGTTGTTATATAAGCTGCCATAGGCATTTAGTATTCAATGATACCTTTTAGAATGCAATCTTCATGTTCCTTGAAATGATGACAGGGTATGTTATGGGCAGGTGTACGTCTCTAGGGTTTAATTATCAGAGCAGGCAGGAACCCATCTCCACCTAATGAATGGTTGGATAATAGTTCACGCTGGAGTAACTGCTGGGTCATATCACGGCTTGCGGAGGATAACATACTTTTTTTTTTTAAATTCTGAAGAAAGACATACCATTCACCCTAAAATTGCTTCCACCTAACATCAAATAACAACAGATTACTGAGTTACCAATTCATCGATAAAGTAAGTAAAGCAAGTATAAGGATTCAACAATTTGAATCAATATCCATAGAGAGATGACAAGGAATCTTGTGGATTTTAGAGAAATTTATGAAGTTCTTACTAGCCAAGATTTTTGAAGAAATCAACTTTTAATTTATTGTAAAAATGCTTTGAGACAAATCTCCCGAGTATGAGTAACAGCTATTGCTTATCGCTTTTGTTAGATATGAACCCATGATCCTGCATTTTTTCACAAACAAGCCTGACACTTACTCAACTATTCTTTTACTTAAGCTTTCTTGAAGATGCTTGATTCTAGGTCAAAGAGAGCCTCTGATCGGCAATCTCCAATGAGTGGAAATAGCTGGACAGATATTTCGACGGCAGAATGCATCTGTCTAACACTATGCACTAAAAAACGTACTGTCATGATACTGGTCATTGCAGAAAGTATGATATGGGCTCTTTTCGAACTCCTCGGCTTAAACACTGACTATTGCTTCAGGGTCGGTGTATTGATAAGATGTAGCCTCCATTCCTGACGGTCGTAAGTACGTATATCGCCCTACGGACTTTTTACGTGGTTATGGCCATCGGAATTTCATTCTGTTATCAATATGCACATCCTAAAACGTCTTGCCAAAGTAAAACATAATAATTATCATAGACATGTATCTGCAGTCACTGTATTCCTGCGTATATTGAATGGGTTAGATCACTGGCCGAGAAACTTGGTGCTTTTATATTTTTTCTTCGATGTTCTTGTTCATATCCTCTTTGCATTTTTGTGTGTGTTTGGGGGGTTGGATAACGATGACTTTTAAGCCCAATTGAACAAATTGGTCGTTAAACTACCCAAAGAAACGAATCTCAAAATGAATAGATCCAAGTTGCATACAGGCAAATGAAGGCAAGTGGGTCACATAACCATGTCATAGAGGATCGTGAGATAACTAGGTCAAACAAGTAATACTAAAATTACATAGGCAATGACTGTGCTTCATTTGTAATTCAGTATCCTGATTGGCCTTTTATCCACTCAATGGTTTTTACATACTTGTTTTTGTAAATGTGCAAATTGAATATTCGTCCTCTATAAAATACCAGTTAGCTGTTGTACATTTTCTAACATAGATGGAGGCTTATTTTGGTTGGCCCTGCCTATGGCTACAGGAGGGATCAAAAGCATGTCAATATATTGCGAGGAGACAAATCTCTAGTATGTACTTTGATAAAGCTCATTAAATATGTCAAACACAAAGGGAATGCGTAATGATCACCTTCATTTATATTGACTGCCATTTCTAACAGGTTGTACAAATCAGTGTTGCTATTTTACGGGGTGCGATATAGATTAACCTTGCATAATGCATACCAAGCGAGACCGGATTACAATGGGGTTTTGTATGTCAGTGAAGGATGAATCACGCGCACGTGACCCTCATGGGGGTGCCTTCTTTTACCCTATTTTGGAACAAATAGACAGATAGGAGGAACGTGGTTGGTACTCGGCTGTACTGTTTCCATGGTTGACGCTGTCTGTTGGGGAGAATTAGAAATAGAGACGTCATGTAGGTGGTCCCCACACGACGACACCGGAACGGAGACGTCCTGACATCTCAAGTGCCTACTGTTGCCAAAGCCTACATCTGGTGCATCTAATTACCCATATCTGTTGTAGCTGAAAAGCAATCTGTTATTTGGATCCCTACCACATCCGTCCTTAAATCACTAGTCTCCACCTTTCTAATTAATTGACCCCTCCTCGAATGTAAAACAAATAACGTCGACATTTCGTATAAACAGAAGAGAATTATTACATAGGAAGGGTTCGGCGCTTTAAGTTAAAGACTAATAAACTGCAATGCCTGCGAATGCCTTAAGGGTTAGAAGTATCACACGCGAGGAATTCCTTTATGTGTTAAGCAATGGGAATGGGTTAATTGGGGTCATTATATGTGGTGCTGTAGCCGGTAGGGATGCCCATTCATTCTCATGTTCAAACATAGGATGTTATTATGGTTAAACTGGGCTCATGACATGGGTAGACATACATGTGCCGAGTTTTCTTCACCCATAACCTGTTTAGTGAACACACACTAACGTGGACTACTTTCAGGACTCGTATTTTGTGAATCATATAAATCAATGACATTCGTAATCCCCGAAGAATCATAGATGGGAAATAATTTGTAGATGTAAACTGTAAGTAAAAAGTGGAAGATGTACGTTGATATACTTTTGTCTTTTAGAAATATGTAGAAGAACCGAGGAACTCCCACTCAAGAAATCTAAGACAAACAAAATAGTAACATTTGGGATGCCCACTTGAAGCTTCTGTACTCAAATATAACGTCAGTAATTCATCCTCCTCAAACAAGAATACAATAATAGCATGATAGAGCTCATTTGAAAGTGTTTTCTATTCTATATCCGAAAAAAACCCGTTAACTGTGATTTCTATTCACCCACTAATGATATCCTTAAGCAATTTTCATTCTTTTTTAGTCTTAGAATTCCCTTGGTAATATATGATGTATAGATTGCCTGTCGACATACTATCAATATAGACATATACTATTTTGTAGTACCTCCCTGTAATGCGGCCAAGATACACATCACGAAGTTTTTCCAGGTTTGCCAGTCCATTGTATAAAGATAACTCAGAGTTTAATGTTCTCAACTGTATAATATAAGGAAACGTTTTACTAAGCCTGTAGTGATGACGTTTGAGGTCTTTCGTCCCAATCTGTTCAGAGATATTTCAGTCGCAAATATTCACGGAGTTAAAAACAAACTGAACATTTTCGACCAAAATATCGAGAAACCGATGGAATTCAAGTGCACTCACTATGTCTCCGTATCATAGATACCTGGAGATCATTAAGAACTCTATTTTACAGTGGTCACGTGGTAGGGAGGGTCATATAAATAGTATTCCGTCACTCATTGACGAATGTTCGGAATCGTAACTCCTGGTCAGTAAAAGTGTATAAACAAAGTCAATTCAGTAAACAGGCGTTCTCATCAATCCTGATTTGAAGGTATTATTAAGAGGATCATAATAACCATTTGTTTGATATGCTTATTTTTTTAGATGGAATCTTTAGAATAAATAAATTTTACTAGATTGAAAGTCTGAAACTTTGGCTAAACCTTAATAATCCTCAGGGCTACCTGAGACGTTAAACAAACAAACAGGCAAACATTAGTCGTTACGTACGTCGCGATTGCATCCCCTTCATCGTATATGAGGTACTAAGCAACAATACCTACTGTACGAACAAATGTCTTATAAAGCAGTATGTCAAACTTAGTTATTTTTGCTATTCCAACTGAATATGTATTCAAGGGAAGTTATATTTAACCTGGTCAGAAGTCGAATGGATGCCACTTCTAAATTGGTAGTTTAATCTATTATTGTTGACTCAGATACCATCAGGCTAAGTTTGAGAACGAACTGCATCGAGATCCGCAGCCACTGCAAATATGCCATGAGTTTTGGTTGCGGAGTGATCTCACAAGGCAAAGCTGAGTGAGGTTACATTACAATTCAAAATGGTGCATTTTCAGTGGCTATGGATCGAGTGCATATCAAATTTTATCTCTGACTATCACTGACAAATTGTCTAACATTTGTAACATCATCCCCAATGAGTATGTTTTTTTTTTACAAAACTACATGGGCGTTTGGTACGAGTTCCCAATGTTATAGGAGAAAAATACCAGGGGTGAGACAAGACATATTGGGGCTACCATGAATTTCTGAAATATTGGATCCCCGCCCGATCTTGTAGGCAATAGAACAAAGAGGGAGCATACGCAAATTTTCCACAATATTGGACCCCCCAAACCCCATCCCACTCAGTGCGTGTCCGGGGCTACAGTGTCCACCCTACGGGCGGGCGGCGGGCACACGGGCTGAGCGTGTGATCCATCGCCCGACCCCTCGGACTGACCCCCTTACGTGGCTGACCGGTGTACCCTTTGTACCACGGATCATCTATCACCAAATGATGGTGTCCACCACCTCCCACAACAGGCCGGCTGCGTTAAGATTATCACAAAACGCTCTAAATATAGTCGCCTATCAACTAAGCTGCTTGGGAGCATAACGTTATTGACGTCAGCGACGTACCATGGTAGTTTGTAAACAGCATTCAGTGATAGGAGGAGCGTAGATTGTGATAGCTTTATTATCAGTGCAACCCGAGCACTGATCATCCTGTATCAAGGAGAGGGTTACCTTCAATCACCAGGAAATATGTACAGTTGGCAGAATAACTTCCAATCCAAAAATAGTCAGTCTCCTGTACACTGACTACAAAAACATTCCGTCAAGAGTAATTGCAGAAAATTTGATGGTTTGGCCCGGAACGGAGGGAGTCCGCTTACGCGGGGTTCTACTGTGTATATATATATTAAATAGTCTGAATTAGATACATTGTACATTGTGAAATCTATAGTATCTGTTATGATCATCGCCCATTATAATTATCACCAAAGTTGGTTGTCTATTCATGACGATGTGTGTGGAAGAGCGACTGTAGTGTCGATAAAATGGATCAATTAAAAAAATTAATAGTAACTACGAAAAGGCCATCTCAATTGATAGGCCAACGATCATTATCGCCATATCTGACACTAGTCAGCGAACATCTCCGTTGATAAGGAAATACTTCCCACCAGTCTTCAGTCCCCTATGATGAATTACATTCCTAATGGATTGAAATGGGAATTTTGACTGGAAATAAGCAATAGATAAATGGCTCTAATAATAGTTTCAAGAAATGTACCGCTTTGACCTGCTCATCGAGACATGCGCATGTTCTCGAAGGAATGATAACATTCTGGAGCGGGGCATCTAAAGTATTTCCCTTTATCTCACCCCTGGTATTTTCGTCCCATAGACTTGACATTGGGAACTCGTTCTTCATGCCCTACGAGTATTGCAGTCCGTTCTCCATGGTCTAAATCCTGTGAAACATCCATTCCTTTAATTCAGGGATGCCAGTTTTCAATGTTTCCATTGAAATTCATTTTTTCGTTTTCAGAGAATATAAGGTCTCTTTCTTTGAATAATATTGACATGACAACTTCTAAATTACTCAAGTGAGCCAAAGCCCTTGTCTCCAACACTGAACCTCCCCACAGATCCAATTTAAAATTGAAATCTATCCCCTGATCCCCCCCCCCCCTTCCCCATCCCACCCCCCACCCCCACCCGACCGACAGCCTGACTCCGTTGCCGTTTTCAAAGTTCCCTCAGTCCCCTGTGAGCAGTTCAAGGGCCGACCCATGAAACACATTGAAAACAGACAATGGCTGTGATTGGTCAAAATTCAGTGACAAGTTTTATTCAATTGTAGGCCTAACTAAACCCCACTTTGTGTGTAAAATATTTGAACCGATTCTAATTAATACACCATTTACTATTTCATGATTTAAATGGATGAAATATAGTCTCTTTTATATTTTTGAATTTGAATAATTTACTACTGCCATCAGTCCATGTGCGGCTTGTTGTAGGGGCCGCCATCTTGGATTAGCAGACAGGGGGACTGCAGAGATGTGACAATTTACTAAAGATAGTGAATTGTCTCAATTTCAGCTGAATAATATCGGTAATTATCACAAATACTTTGTTATTGATATCAGCAGAAGTTGCTGGTGTTTGTTATAGTTGAATTCACTATGAATTTTCATCTTAGTGACAGTGAGCGATAATGGGGGCCGCACACACTTGACACACTTGACATACTCGTAAGCACCTCCACTCCCTCTCTTGATGTTTCGGGTATAAATATGTAATGTCTAGTATTTCAATGTTTTTTCCTTATCCCAACTGGCATCCCTGCTTTATTGTGTACATGTTTGAAGTAAATACAGAAAGCAACTCGCTTTGGTCAAAGTCATTGTTCTCCAACTCGTTTCAATGCTACGCCATATTCCCTCGGCCTTCGCCTCATTCATATGACTCCGCATCAAACTCGTGAAGAACGGCAACTTTGACCAAACTTGTTGGTGACTTTTTTTATTATAGTGCATTTTCCTTTGGTTCAAACAGTTGAATTTTTTTTTTAATGCAAGGATTCAGAGAGTCACAGCTTGATCGTGTAGACCTCACCAGCCCTATGCATCTGTCCATTGTGATCGTGCAGTACGGGAAGGTTAGGTTATCCCATTTGTATTCATGAGGGTTTCTTCAAATTGTTATCTCATCAGCCGCACTATGTAGCGTCCATGAACATCTCGGTTGGATGTTCATTGCTAGGTGACTTTCGGTACGAACGCCTGAGTAACTTATGATTACCTTTTAATTTATGCCCTAGCACTAGCCATGCAGACTGATAATTTGATGATACATGTTCTCATGTTAATATTATTAGAAGGGAACTTTGTCAATCAACAAAAAATGTAAACTGACAAGGATTATTAGAATGGGAGCAGTAATGGATGGTTCTTGGTTTACCACCTGTGCATAATTCGAGGTATCTTGGCAGGATTGCTCCAGGCATCGTGTTCTGGATCATGTGTGAGTAACTGAAAATAACAGGCCATGTTTCACAAACAAGTTGCCCTGTTGTCTGTCTCAGGGAATCTTCAGGTTGCTGAAGTTTGTGTGTCATAGGCTTTGTGTGATACTCTGTCAGTATCAGAGGCCAACTGACAGCAGTAGCCCATTGAAGGATAATAAACATGACTCAATCGTTGATTGATCCAAAACTCATGGGATGAGTGTAGTTTAAAGTGATGATAAGTTGGTAGAAACTACTGCTCTTTCATTTTCCATAAAAAAACCCAAAAAAACTCAGCAACTTCGCAAGTCGGTTTGATGATTGACGTAATTGGGTGATGAAACAGTTATAACGTTTCGGCAGTATAAAGTTACCTTTTTAAGTATTAAAAAAAGTTCCGAGAATTTGTTTAGGAATTTTACATATAACAACTCGCTGTACGTAGTGATGAAAGCGAGAGCTCTATCATACCAGAGAATCTGCCTAGTTACATGTGTGCTTAATGCGCCCATCTCGCCAGCTCACGCTTTATGTGTAATCAGCCGAGTTATTTCTATAAATAAGCAGCGGATCACCCTAAATATACCAGAGACGAGTTAAATAGGCGGGAGGGGAGAGGAGGGGCGATGGCCACGCAGGCACTGAGATATAAAACACCGCTTATCACAAGTACATCCCAGCAGATAATGCAGCACAGTACATCGATAATCAGCGCCGAGCAAATCCCATTATGCTGCTGTATGGGGAGTGACGGTATAGGGAGATACAGAAGGGAGGTACAGAATACTAGAATCTGGAACTGTTTCGAGGTATCGTATTTATGAATAGGTATATTTGATGGGAAATAAAGTCTTCATTATTTAAACGCAGCTACACTAAACACACAAACATATACACAAAAACAAACCCGAAAATATAACCGAAAATTCGTATTTACTGCCAAAGGTGAAGATTGGGAATTTTAGTCATCATTGAAAATAATTGACCAAATACTACAAACTTGTCTACGTTCTCTTTGTGTCAACCACCTATATCTAATTACTAATTGTATTCACTTCTGTAAATTGATTTGAGTCTAGATTCTTTACAGCTGACTCATTGCAAGTGCTACTTACTTATTGAATTTGATGATGAGGTGATCTAGGGTAACCTTTTTTATTTTGTTAAAATGAGAACTTCCTTTGTGATTTAGACAGGTTCTATTAGATCATTGTAGTTATTCTAGAAGAGAACGGAGTCAGTTAGTTCTTCCTGTGAAAATGACGGTCTTCATCGAAGATCTGTACAGCATCATCACCTGCTGAACTGGCATAAGGAACAGAGACATGAACTGGCATAATGTACGTTTACGGAAACACTTCAAGATTAGTAACAACATGAACAGTTGTTTTCCACACAAGTTGGTCGGGACTGTCTCAATTCACCTTAAGTGAACGGGGAATGTTCCGTAGTCTACCCTAATTCATTTGGCCCGCACCGCACGGCAAAAAAAATTGAACAAATTGGACGTTAAACTACCCAAACAAATAAAACAAACAAATGACAACCTTAACTCAATGCAGTTCGCCTTAAGGCGACGGGATATTTGGGACCAAGCGGAGAAAAAACATAAAAAGGTCATAAAAAGTCCACGTCGACTTACGGTTTGCGCAAAATTCACTGTCAGGACTGTCAGGGTGATGGTGTAAACGTAGCATATCTCTTTTCACCGCTGTGCAATATGATACATATTATATACTGAACTCGGGTGTAAGTGGCTTACATCTAGTTCGGTCGTTATTACCATGTATCAGGTTTGTAACGGGTATGCGAAAGGTCGGTTTGCAGTGTATGGGGATGTGACTCAGTGTCTATTGAACGAGTAGAGTCCATAAATATGTCGAGCCTTTATTGACATGGACCAAATGGTGGAGAGAGGAGGGGAGTCCCACTGTGAATACAGGTGGGAGATTATTGGCCTTTTTTTTTAACCATTGCTGTCAGTGGCTGAGTGAGAAGATCATCAGAAATTTTAGTGCTACCGTTGTCTACTTCTCAGGCATCTATTCCTGGATGCATACCATATTAATGCATGTACTGTGCTTGTAACCCACTGGGAAAGTATGATAACCACTTGTCCTTGACAACGTATTACGTCAGCACTACATAACCTCAATATCATCTGACGTCAGAAGCACACATTCCTCCTCTGGTCGTGTCTTATTCATATAAGATACCGTGGTCTTGTTCAATTCGTTCTTCGAATAATGTTCTCATACGTAGCCAAAATTCCTTGTACTAAGGTTTCTTGCCGAGAGATATTTCATTTATTTGTGCCAATCAGAATACCAGTCAGAATATCATACGCTAGTCAAACACAAAATGTGAATAAGAGACGGTTAAATGATATATTTCAATAGAACGTTGTTATGGAGAGTGAAAGCGGCGGGTTGTAGCAGAGATTAAAGTATTCAACGCAAGCGCCATGAGAGATCTGGTGGGTGAGTGAGCGGTAGCTATGACGTCACACAGTAACCTTTGCTCTGAACAGTGAAATTAGCCATGGTTTAGTAAAACAGAATCTATACTCCTAATGCATATTTTAGTGAGACATTCGTGCACCGGTATATAATTATATATATATATATATATATATATATTTGATATATTCGTATATCATAATCTTTTCCCCGTGGACCGACTGGTTAGTAGAGTCAATAATTTGATGCTTAAGATGATGGGAAGCTGCAATTAAGTAGATAAGAAATAAGCATTCATATACTTATATAAAATAACGTTACCGTGGCCATATGTTATACTAGGAGCAAATGATATGTTCACCATTGATGAATGACAATGTGAGTGAATTATGAATAAATAACAATTGATAGGTTTGGGTCATATTCAATCTTTGGGTCATTTTGTATAACCAACTTGCACCCATTTTTTACAACTGCCTGTCTAGAATCCAAATTCATCGACCATGACCAATGCAGGGATTGGTCATGGTCAGCTGGACATGCCTCAGGACTCTGAGACACTGGTCTTCTGCTCCTTCCCGATGTCACAGTGTTACCGTGCAGATGGTGATGGGTTGTCTTTTTGTGCACCAAGCTCAAAGTCTATTTGACCACTCTAACCTTTTAAAGCAGATCATATGAGTGTATGGCCCAAGCTCAACAAGACGAGATGATTTATGACATCTATATGTGGCTGTGCCAAGGTTATCAAGTTGTTTATAATGAAACCATTGGACGTTGTTTAAGATTTATTATATACACTAGATGGGAATTGGACGCCTTGAGCCTCTTACCGTTTGTGCCTCCTGTCAGCGCGAAAACGTGAACGCATTGAGCCTACCCTATATTAGTTCCGATTGGCGGGTTAGGGTTAGAAGAGGGTTGGGTAAGGGTTAGGGTTGAGTATATATGACTATAATTCAGTATGAGTGCACTTTTCAAAGTTTTTACATCTAGTGGCTCAAGGCAACCAAAATGGGGTAGGCTCATGGCGTCCACAGGGTAGGCTCAAGGCGTCCACAGAAAGGCTCAAGGCGTTCAGGGCTCAAATCATCCCGGGCTCAAGGCGTCCATGAACCCACTAGATTGATGATATGTGATAGTAAATTAGTTTAGAAACCATGTAGAAGTGAATGTCACCATTCTGCCGATGTGTCCACCCGAAAGTATGGACTTTAAGGCCCACTCATCGGGAAGTTAGGGCCAACGTATCATAACATCAACATATATCATTGAAATATGCATACATGTCAAACCATTACTTACATTTCATGAAATCTGCTAAAACCATGTAATTTCCATCTTCAGTGCTAAAATCTAATGAACATTAGCCAATTCTGCAAAATTAAGTGGACCCTAACGTCTATTTATGCTATTTCTCGCTTCCGCCAGTGCCGGTGTGAACACGGCTTTGCAGTGCGGCTGAGGCGCGACTGAAGCTTTCATACCCCTGGTCTCAGCTGTGCCCTATCGTCCCGACTTTTTGATAGTGGGCCCTAACGTCCTGCAATCTGCTGAACATGTGTATACAGTATAGAGAGTAGTGGTATAGCACTGTTTATGAAGTCTAAAGGCAGTGCTCCACTACCGCAGATTGAGGGGCGATCATTTGGTCATGGGTTGAGTGGTGCTTAATCTCTTCCCACGGAGTTAGGGCTGCCATGATCGGTGCATAATCTATGTATTCTCCGATCCGGATGGACACTTCCGGTTCAACCCTCCAATATATGTAAATTCGCCTGACAACGGATCGGTCCGCCATCTTGCCTGGTGAATACAAAGCGCTGTCAGAGTCTAAAATGGCGAAAAACTATATTAATCAACCTTCTCATGTGCATCCTATACATGTAATAATTGAAATAGGATTATTTACATTATTCAGACATAATTTGAACGTGCCTGCTCGAAGAAAAACGGTTGTTTCGACGATTTGTTGACATCGCGTTTATAGTTTAAACTGGGGTTACCACATAATCATTTGGTCTGAAATTGCGAGGGGAGTCTGATTTTGTCAGGAGAAATTCTTCAGAAGTACTTAAAACATTCTCACACTTTAAAAAGTAACATAAATGGACGTCCAAACGGCCCATAGGCTTAGCACTGCGGAGGTGTGTCTCCAAAATGGCCGCCAAGGTGGTTCGTAGCGCCACCTACTTCCTGGCCTGATCGGAGAATAACCCACTGGTAATTGCAGTACGATTTCCTCTAGATTTTGACAAATTCTATCACCAGTCACGGTACAACCTAGAGGCGACTCCCCTGGATATTTTCGCTCACGATGATATTAGTAAAATCAGATACGGTCAGTAGGTTTGATGCAAGTACATCTCCGGTATTGACTGCTTCCCCGGCTATACCCCAAGGGAGGCGGTCAAGGACCCCGGGCGATACCCAGGAATCGCAAACCTACAATTGGTAAATTAAAATACAGAGTTTTGGTAGTTCGGGAAGAATTTTAGTGCCAGAGAGTGCTATAAACATTCATCACATCAAAGCCTTTCTTTATTTTACCTGCGCCATTTGATTAATCGCAATGTTCAGCAGGAAGTCACGAGCTGTCAATCATCCTCCCGTGCAAATCCAAGATGCCAGACACTACCTCGCTATGGTAGTGGCAGTGCTTGAAAACAAAGTTGTTTTTTTTTTATAAAAGAAGATAGATAGTGGTCTAATTAGGACTAACTAAGCAAATAAACAGAAAATTCGGCGAAATCTGGCTGTAAAAGATAAAAAGAATTGATCCTTTTCAATGAAAATAGCAGAGTTGAGCCGATCGGCCCCCTTTGGGTTGAACGGGGAACTGATCTGAACTGAACTGAACTTGTAATGCACCCAATGTCCACCAGACAGTATGACAGTAGGTGCCTGATCGTGGGTATCTCAGCGATCGTGTTTATGGAACCCAGTGGAGCAAGTGCTCCGATCCATTGCCGATGGAGGAAAGACTGACAAAAAACACCGATTTGGTTAAGATCAACTCAGGTTACAAGCAGAAGGAGAATGGGTGGAGAACGGGTTGAGAACAAGAATCAGTACAGCGGAGCATCACCTTAAATGTGAACAAATGTAAAGGATTTAGAACACTTAGAACTTTACAAACACAAACCTTCGCATAGAGCAAATACAAAAAAAAACGAATCGAAAGATCTAATGTTGGTATGATAGTAAACCGGTTTGTGTATCCCCTGCAAATCATATCCTGATAGAAAATATATAATTAACAACAACAAAAATGCGTAGGAAAGAATCCTCAGCGGTTTGCTCCCTTCAGTCTCGCTGTCTATCCATTAGCCAGAGTTGTTACGTGTTTCAATTGATCGCATACCTTCTCGTATCAATACGACCCTTGAGATTAAGGGGAGGGGGGGGGGGGGGAGGGGTATTTCTGAGAACATATAATTTCTAAATTCTTGAAGTAAACCTAAGCCTATACCATATTGAAAATAGGGATCGATAAGATGTTGTAATAGTAAAGATGTATTTATCAAATATATATAGTTCTCGTCATTACTTTGTAGTGTTTTGTGTAATATACTCTTCATCTAGCTCTTATCATTATTCAATAATTCTGGTTGTGTGGTTTACCACAGCGAAAACCCATGTAAATAGTTGCAGTGCATGAATTTATCATGAGTGGATTTCAAAGGTGCAAGTTGTAACATGACATTGGTGTGGACGCGCCAAGTCGCGCTTTTCGGTAGTTCTACTGGTATGTAGATACGTCACACCGTACCGTAATGTTGATAATGAGTTGCGATAGCGATGCCATCACACATTGCACCTATCTAACGATATCAGGCAGTAGATAGCAATGCACAGTAGCACGGTAAAGGATTGTTCATATCCTCATGGCACTTACATAATCTTGACTACCGTGCCGGGTTTTGATTGATCCATGCATGGGTCAGGGTGTAACGATTGATAAAGGGTTGGGCGAGCTCAGTACATTTAATGGTGGTGCATGGTTCTGATCGTATCATCCTCTGGGTAATGCTCACTGAAAGCGAGATATTCTGCAGTTATATACAGTAAAAACTTTGTTAGAATGAACAGAAATTGTATGTTGTAACCGAGGTTTGGGATGTCTGAGGTTGGCAAGGTTGACATCGTAGAAACCCCTTTTTAGATACTTTATAAACATATTTTCTGTCTAAACAGTGAAATTTGAGTCAGCGAAATGTAAATCATAGGACAAAGTTCCTGTACCTATCACATTCAATAAAAGACTGATGTACTTTGCAAAATCATAACAAAATTATTATATCATAATCTATTATATTTGTTCAAAACTTTTGGTTTTTGAGCAAAATTGTCACTTCACACGGTAAAAGTTATAACTCAGTTCCTGTAGCATAGACATATATGATCGGTACCAGGCAGATAACTTTGTTGTTTCCCAGTTTTTATATTAACCGAGTTTGTTATAACGAAGTTTTACTTTTTATAATATATTCGTACCAGTTGAGAAAAATAGGCCACTTGATGGCAGTAATTATGATAATCGAAAAATCCCAAACAAACATAAAAAGTATGAAAGGAATTATCATTTAATTGTTAATCTAATAACCATGTGTCGGCCCCAAAGGATGCATATATTATCTTCAGTATTGGTTTTTTTCAAAACATACTAGAGCTCTTCACTGAAGGTAGGGTTTTAATAGAAACCACACCCATGTTATAGATTTCGAGATTGAGATTTCTTATTGAATACTAAAGAGATGGTTAGCAAACAATTCCCTCTGAAAATAAAATTGCCTCCGGCTTGACTGCCTTAATAGTAGACCCATGCGGTTAACCACAGAGTGGGGCTCAATATGTTTGTTGTGTGAGTAATCAAATTTATTGAACTCGTCAGCAATAAGGGGCCGGGGATCGATTGTAGGGTGAGACGGCAGCCAAGGCAACGAACAGCGACCAGACTGGTTTGACAGATGATGTCGCGCATGAAATAATACACGCATCTGGTGTACCTTGGCTGGTCTTCAGGCTCGGTCACAGTGGCACGACCCGATTGTCTGAGGGGATCAGTGGGTAATCGTGCTGTGTCTGTAAGACGAGTTCGCCAACTAAAATATTGGCTTTTAGTATATGAGATATGAGAACGTGATAAAGGCGAAAAGTCCTGATAAACAATCGGCTAACAGCTGTAAGGAAATTGAATCGGCCCGTCTAGATTGTCATTGTTAACTCGAAATAGAAGACTAGAGGGAAACTGGCACTGGGTGAAAGAATTACAAAGTTACGAGGGGCGATCTCAAAAATATCTCAACTAGGCTTTTGTCGAGTTTAAGGAAGATCCGATATCTTCACTGGGTTACTTTTTTGTCCCTTGGATTTTATATATCATATACATGTACCTTCAATTAGTAAAAATAAAGTTGCTATACCCCAAGCAGCAGTATATAGCTAAGAAGTGTCCCACCATAGGTATATAAGAATGTAAATTACTACTGTACTTTTGCCAACTGACCATGCCAATCATCTCTGCGTTCTTAGACATTGCTACTGAGATTTCTATGCAGCTGACCCCGGCTTTCTCTCGGCAACAGGCATAAAATCACGCCACGACACAGTTAGGTAGGGGGTGGGGAGTGAGAGAATTAGGAATGTTTTCTCTACCCAAGTCAACACCCGTCGAGGTGCTGACCCTTCACTTGTCGAACTCTTTATCCTGTTCTGAACAGGGAGGAAGACTAAAGTTGGATTACCCCTGGGAACAATGAGATCAAGCTGGAATGTTCGCTCTAATTGGGTAGTTTTGGGCATTGCAGGCTTTACTAAAATGAATGTAAGGCGAAGATTAACATTCTGCATCTAAATATAACCCAGCAAATCTGTGAGTTTAACACCGCTCAACTACTTCATAGAATTCTCTTTGTGACTGAATATCTGGTAGATGATATGAGTGCCATTTCGGCCAAGCAACCTCTGTACTAGTGAAATGAAAGTTTGGAAAGAGTCAACAATTGTTGAGTCAAGTGTTTCTTCGATTATATCCCTGTGCATTTGATATTGGACAAAAAAATCTAGTTCATTTTCATAAAAAAGCTATGGGTTGAGTATTTGTTGTAAATATGATTTACATGTGCCATGTCATAGATTTCCCAGCGCCGATTTAAGATTGGAATATTTTAGCTGAAAAAATACTGAAACATATTGCCTTCTCATCTTCTCAGTGATTTATGAAAATACGATCACCATCACGTAAAGAAATAAAGATTATATCTTCTTAGGTATTTCAAGAATATGTTACCTAAATTGCCAGGTCATGATATAAACTTTCTGAGTTAATGGAGCATTATGTGTACAATTAAAACAAGTTCCCAAAATTGCTTGAAAAAGAAAAAAAGTATGTGACATTATCGCATATGTGGCATATCGCATAGCATATAAATCATCGCATACCTAGTATATTTAAAAACAATTTATATTTGAGGTCTATATGTTCATCATCTGAAGACTGTGAATTATTGACTGAGGTTCCTCCGATGCTCCTTTATAAAACGCCCGATGGCGCCACATTATTGCCTTTTTTTTTTTTTTTTTTCAAAAATAACATTTCTATTGAATGTTTTCGATGGAAGGAGATGATGTTGTTGTAATTGATCTTTTTTCAGAAATTACATTTTTGTTGAATGCTATATTTGATGAATTTAGATGATGTAATTTCGCCCATGTTTACTGCTTAGAACTATAATCAACATCAGGAAAGAATTTTAACTTCACACTTTCAGAAATAAATCAGTTATTCATTTCGCCCCTGAATAATGAGGTATTCTGGTATAATGCCTTTCGATGTAAAGGGTGTCGGTAGAAAAATAACCGGGTGTGAAACATTACGTTGTAAATGACATAATCTGTGCTGCTGTCCAGAGCTAAGAGGCATAATGGTAGAGATACTAATATAGCCATGTCATAGTTCTTATGACTCAACAGGTACATCCAGTTTGCAATTGGTATCACCTGTTGCTCACTCTATTTGGAATTGTAGTAGATGAGACCATTCGATTGAAATGAATGTCCTTTATCCCAGAATACGTGTTTACCACTACAGTAACATTATATGCGTATTAAGTAATAGAGCAATTGGTGTGGTCAGGGTTCTCTGTTAAATTGAAGAAAAAAAAAGACAATCAGATGAGTGAGATAGCAATCCCACAATGCACATGGGGGCACTTTTGAGGCTTTAGGTCGCACGTCGATACATGTGATGTATAGATGGTAAGAAAAAAATAAATATAGAAATATATGAAGTGCACCCCCCCCCCCAAGATGAATTACATAGCAATCTCACATGTATATGTTGGCCATAAGTCACACGTCGATATATGTGATATAAAATGGTACCCTTTGAAATGGGCTGTGGTCGGCTTTGAGTCGGGTAGATTATCTGTTGCCACATGATCGTCCCTTTGACATTACGAGCGTTATTAGAGTCCAACGACCTCCACCTCAACCCCAAGCCCCCAGCCGTAGTAACCTGCCTCCAGACTCTCCTATCAACGGGGAATACAGCTCGGATTAGCGATCACAGGGTAGTTATCGGCCAAATCTGCCAGCCTATCTATGTCGGCCCAGAAGCCCCTATAGCCGCCCACACTGCCTAAATGGGCGCACCTGGTTAGGCTCACAGTTATGTCTCCTGAGATTAGGTGGCTGTGCCTAGCGGATCATCTCTATCGGAATCCACGCTCAGAGACTTAACCGCTTCTGTTTTCTGGTGTCTCCCCTTTAACAGGTAGTCTCGCGCAGTCTGCGGCCGGAGCAGGACGACGGCGACCACCACGACGACGACGACGACCACCACCCGGGGGGCCGGCTGTTGGTAGCGAGCAGACGGCGACGCACGCTCCTCTGTTGTGGGGCGACGTTAACGGCGCGACCACGGCGACGCCACCCGGACGCTACGCAGGGAGACGCACTGCGGTCGGCACGCGACGGCGGCGGAGACGGCAGCGGCGACGTGACGTCACGGGACGCACGTCACGGTCAGGCGCGGCGACGGACCCCGGACCCCGGGCGGCGGGGGGGACGACCACGGCGGCGGCCACGGAGGAGGAGGGGGAGCGGTGACTGGGCACCAGTAGCCGGGCGAGGCTCGCTTCTAGTAGTCGGCGGTGGTTTGAATTAGGAGCAGAGGTTCTATTTTTTAGACGGCTGTGGTGTACGGCTTCTGTGAGTGAAGGTGGTGCCATCCATGGTACACATACGACCGGCCTGACTGCAGTGACCTGGTCAGCTTCATCTCAGCCCCACCCCCACGACCAGTATCGGACTGTGTGCGCACGTGCAGCGCGCGCCTGTTGCAGGTGCCCTTTCGGACAGACTCTGTTACCACCCACTGCTGGTGGGAGGCGCGAGTGACGGCCACTCGCCACGCGGACCTACAACCACGTCCTCCAGGCTGTGACCGGCACGCCTCCAGGCCCGCTTAGACCACACAGGTAGGTGCTGCTAGCTCCTCCAGCCATCCACTCATCGCATCTTTACTTTGCAGGTGTAGCCTTATCTACTCTTCAGGTGCGCGGCAGAAAACGTGCCGGTTGTGTTCCTTGATCCGTGAGGAGTTAAGCCTTGTTTGCTGGTAGCACGGGCACCTGTGAAATGTAAACTTGAAACTGGCAGGTGTGAAGTGGTATGAACCCACAGGTGAGTATCACTGCTCAATGTCACCACAAGGACCAAGACAAGCTGTAAGTCATTCCAGCAGACATAGATCAGTGAGGTTCGTGACACCTTTCATAAAGTTACAATGTTCCACTTAGAGGAGGTCCTCAGAGTCATCAACTACAGCATGCCACCAGGTAACACTAATAGGTATTGGCTTTATTCACCAGATAATTACTATGATTGTTGCGGTAATAACTTCTTACTCCACCTTAGAGGACCAATAAACTCAACTAGAAAACTTATCTGATTTCTTAAGGACAATATTGTACACGTTCCTTTGGTTTCAGATGAGTTTCTTAAATATTAAAGACTTAAAAAATTTTTTTTTTCTTGATTGAATTTTAAAGACTGAGTTTATTGATATAGTTCAAACTGATGAAAGGAAGTGAGTAAACTTTCAAATACCCAACAGAAGGATCTACTGACTTTGCGTGAGTATACGAAACATAGACGTACATGTATTAGTTCAAGAAAATTATACATTTTATCACATGGCATAACAGCCCAAGTTCGACTTAAAGATGTCTATATAGGAATACCAAATAACTTTAGTGCCATACCAAGAGGTAAGCTGTCGCTGAATGGAGTACGTACAAATTCAATCAATATTTTTTTTTATATCAAATTCAGAGAAAGCTTTTAAAGAAAATTTCAACATGTTCTGTTATGTTGCTTAACAGTTGCTGTTTTACCATATTGCACTGGTCTTTTAGATTAGATTAGGAATATCAGTACTTTCAGTTCAAGTTTTATGTATTTACGCTGAGTGGGGTAACCACAGATCTGACTTTGGTCTTTACGGCCAATTGAAGGGCCGTAAACGTTACTGGAGGTTTACAGTAGCCCCTGATACAGTAGTCACTCACAGAACACCTGTTATCTGTTATTACTGGCCGCAGTGCCGTTCTGTCCGCCATGTGGTTAAATATAGCCTAAAACCTGACATGATTAGTGGACGGCCGACCTTTATTGCCGACAACAAAGAATCTTAAGAGTAGATTTCTAGTGTTGAGTGCACATGTCAAGATTGCTTTGACAGATAACTTTGTGTACCTGTCGATGCTATTTCCGGCTGATTTATATATTTGCCAACAAACCTACCCGTATAGATGTGCTTTTGGTAGAGACCCATGTCACGCTCACCCCATGACCGAGGCCTAAGGTGGGTCCATGTGTACAGGTCACTCGCACGACACAAAATGGCACTACACTATACGTAAAGGTGTTTAAGACTGGAACTGCTCGCATGCTGATTTGAGTAGAGATCTACACAGAATTAGAACAGCTGTGTTCAATATATGTGTTTCCACTTAGCAATTCGCGGATTAAGAGGACATGAGTCAAGATATCTACCAAAACTGTACCTCCATCCTACTCCGGTCAAGATTTTAAAAAGGTTGAAGGTGGGAAGAAGGGTACAACTACTTCAAGTATCGCACCCATGTTTTGTCCATCACATGGACTTTATCAAGGTTCTTGAGGATTCTAAAAAGCGGCTCATCAGAGATTACAGAGAAAATTGGGCATTTTACTAAATTTGAAATCTATAAATAGACTAAGAGCGAATGAGGTGGAAGGGATATGAGGACTTCTTTGATTGATGAATAACCAGGACATTCGGACAGGCGATGATATATGAAATCAGTTTGAGTTGTGTGAACAAATGGTAGCTAGCATTAGTCCGGCCACCCCCGCCCCCTTCTCCCACAAACATATTCATCCCCCCTCCTCCCCCCACTCCGCCACCACCACCACCATTCTGCTCGCACTGACCCAGCTGGCCTGCAACCCGATTAGATCGGACAGGAGCGGGCTTGTCAATACGTCAATAGCGAATCGTCTGACACGCTATTATCCCGTGACATCTGGCAAGGTTTTTGAGCCGCCTGCCTTATCCGGACGAGTAGGGGGGGATCGATCTGTAGATGCCCAGCCCCCAGCCCCCAGCCCCGCCGACCGGGCAATCAGGACCGCTGTATACATATCACAAGTCTTACCGGACTCGTATATGTATAACATACAAGTTACAACTTCGAGCAATATGGATGGCACTGGCACTGGTTCACGATGGAACGTTAAGCATACCTTTATGCAGGGATGCAAGTTGACCGCCATTCGAAAGATTTTAATGAAAATAACCTGCACATTCGGCAATGATTTACGCAGTGGCAGCACCTGGTTAGTAGATCTCCCCATCAGACAGCGGGCTAGCACCCGGCGGTGTGAGGCCATATCTATGAGAGACTGAGGCATGCAGTGTTTCACTCGTTATAGACATTTTTGTTAGAACACAACCCACACAAAAGGATGTAAATACAGTGGTTTTAGACTTAGATATTTACAACTACTGATACTCAAGATATTGAACATGTCTCAATCAATCTTCCAATACTTAATTAACAGTGTAATGAGAGTAATTGGAATGTATCCATATATTCATTACCAAAATAATGCTGAAAATACCTCATTATTTAAAAGTTGTCCTTTTTCGTCAATCCTGACTTTCATCCCTGTTTACGGATTTGGCAGCTGTGCTAACCAAACGGTGCATATATGTTAAGTTTTTTCTTAGATAAATGGCCGGTGAAACCAAGGCTTGTAAATAATAACATTTAATCTGAACGTGCTAATTTATGGCCTATAGTAATTAGCAAACCACATCAATTATAGTGACTAATATATCATAGTAGTAGTTCTACTGCGAAGCGGCCTCTTTGTAAGGTTGAGGGTAATGCATATGCAATTATATTTAAAGTCTATTCATTATTTTCTCATATATCTCGAATATATAACAAAAGACCTGGTGAAACAGGAATTGTCACTTTCGTCTAAGAGAACAGTATCACTTATACCATTAAGAACGAACTCCATCGAGATCCATAACCACTGAAAATATGCCATGAGTTTTGGTTGTGGAGTTATCTCACGAGGCAAAGTCGAGTGAGATTACCTAGCAAAACAAACTGAATGGCATATTTTCAGTGGCTATGAATCTAGTGCGGTTTAGATTTTATCTTACCCTTATCAGTATCATTGACTATTTTTATTTTCCTAAATACCTCATGGGCGTTGAGTGCGAGTTTCCAATGTTGAGTCTGGGGGGGAAATACCAGGACTGAGATAATACATGTTCAGTGTATGTGTATGAAATTTAAAGTAGGATAATGGCAGGACCTGGACAATGTTAGCAAGTCCGTATATAAACGAGATCGAGTCTAGGAAACGCTGACCAGGGAGACGAGGGTCTTATATAAAGCCGCGAGTGTGTTTGGACAGTGATGTAACCGCCTCTTGACCAGCTGCATTCCCTCGATAGAGGATTACACACAAGTATGCGATTTTAAACTACAGAGCGAACAAGTTTCAGTACCAATACTGAATATATGACCTTTAAGAGGATTACTTTCGTTGTCGAACATACGGATCTAATGACACTAGGTAAATAGGTTTTTCAATTAACTATAGCTGTAGGCCAGATAAAAAGGAATCGCAATACCATGGTGTATTGATATTAAAAACACTTCATTGTTCCGTATATAGACTGGTAGGTTGCTTCATGCTTTCAATAGAATGAGACCCTAGATTTATCGACATGCTGGACACGTGCACCATGGACCTACATGAGTGTATGTGACTGGAGCTCTCAGATCCATCTAGCGTTAGACGCTCACACTAGAGCGTGCTATTCACTATGGGCTGGGGGCATGGATGGATGCAACACACATAAACAGTGACCGGGAAAATAGACAAGGGCGCAACTCCACCAGCACCACTACCACCGCCACCACTACCACCGCCACCACGGACACCACCTACACGTGGAATGGTATATTTCCTTACAGGTGTCTAAATCCAATCCCTATCACCAGGACTTGTCATTTCCTTCATATGGTGTGATGGCATAATACATAGACTAGACTTGCTCAAGTCTTTGTTTATGGACATTTATTAAATGAATCAACAAAATTAACCAGGACTTGTCATTTCCTTCATATGGTGTGATGGTATAATACATAGACTAGACTTGAATCAACAAAATTAGGATAAAGCACATTACACTGTGCAACATTCCCCTGACTAGCCCAGGAATCAAATCGTGACAAGGCTGAGGTGTCATGCAGTGGGAGGGGTAAAGGAGGCTGAGAGGGAGGCTGAGGCGGAGGGTTAGAACCCAGGGACCGAGGCCAGTCTATGCATAGATGTGCAGAGATGTACACCGGGCCTAATGGGCTCGCTTTAAAAAGAATGAGAAGATATCATTCTGTTTAAAGAATCTAGCACACCAATGTTTTATTGGCCCGTCTTATGTATTGACTACACAACAAAACCAGGTGTTCAGTACATGTATTTATCAGGTGTGCAGTATATAACGAAGGCTTTTGGTGATGGTAGATGACCTTGCTTAAACCGTACTCGTTGTATTGTAAAACTGCATACTCGTTTGTCCGTCACCACTGGTTGACCGCTCGTCTGACTTAGGAGCGAGTGGCTCTGGTCGCCTGCCATCTGAAAACAGCTGCTCGGATCTGCTCCGTCAAGGCCACAGGCACACCCTGACCCGCCAACTAGTGCCCCACCCCATCTGGTCATCATTCCCCTCCAGCTAATGTATTATAACCAACCATGCAGCGTAACGAACTGAAATCAGTGCCAAATGTAGGACTAAATAGAGCAGCTCGGTTCGCTTTCCCGTCAGTCCTAATGTAGGAAGGTGCTGTGCTTTAGTTGCCCCCATCCCTTCTGCTCTCCTCGATCTCCAGTGGCCCCTCGCCCTCTCCTGGTCTGCTCAGTCGCACCGTTCCGTCCCCTCCCTCGCTGTTGCCCTGCTCCGCCCGCAACGCGCCCGCCCAAGGTCATCGCCGAGCCACTGGCGCCACCTGGGTTCTCCGCCGAAGAACTAGTGGTTTACCCCGGCCACGCCAGGTGGCGAGACAGATCCTGCGGCGCCGTGGCTGACTTGATGCGTGCCATGTGCGCATGCCTGGAGCGCGATATGCAGTTATCTGCGCTATCATAATCAGGCCGCGGTAACAAATGGACGAGAACGGGGGGGGGGGGGGGGGGGGGGGCGACAGAGCATCTGAGTCAATCAGATTAGAGAGGAATAAGGATTTCACCTTTTTTTCAGTGTATCCAATATGCAGTTTCCAGTCTGTGTCAGAAGTTCTGAGAGAGTGGAAGTAGTTCATATTGAGCGGTAAGGTATACTCGATTATTAAACTCCGACTATGACCTCCCTACCGAGACGTAAAACTACACAAACAAACAAACAATCCGATTGGAATTCTTGAGGAATCGTTTTATTTGAAGAAATAGGCTTCATAAGTACACCCATGACCCACAGTGTAGACCTCTGGAAGATACTTCAATATTTCCTGTGGGAAAAGAATCGATATAATATCCTTTTATTAAAATAGAATATGAACTAGTTATTTCTTGATGTTCGATCAATGTAGGCTTCTAACCACGCCCCCACTGTTTTATGACCCTGTCGCCATGCTGCCACCACAAACAGGGCGCACAGCTGGGGTAGCTCCACACTGACATACAGTAGAAACCAGTCAAAACCATATATTGTTCTGTTAATCTAACTCCATTTCCAAGGCATATTGCCCAGTGATTTCTTAGTTATGCCACTACACTAAAAACAGACTTCTCAAAAATGAAATATGAACATTCAGTTAATGATGGGCAAGTTCACAGAAGCCAAAGTAAGACTGAACATATGGACAGAAACATTCCTTTTCAGTCATATATAGAGAGATAGACACTCCTTTACATAGTCATAGACACAGACATATATATAGAGAGAGACACTCCATCACAGTCATACACACAGACATAAGACAGACACTCCTATACACAGACATACATAAAGCCATATAGAGAGACACTCCTACACACAGTCATAGACACAGACACTCCTACACAGTCATACACACAGACATGTAGACAGTGACACTACACACAGGCATATAGACAGTGACACTCCTACACACACATGAGTAGTGACACTCTACTCAGTTTTACGCACAGACATCTATTTAGACAGAGATACTCCTCCAGAGAATCACACACGCAGACACATAGGTGTCTATGTCTATGTGTATGACTATGTATAGGTGTATTTCTGTCTAAGTGTCTTTGATGTATAGGTGTATTTCTGTCTAAGTGTCTTTGTGCATATTGTTTACTGAGCGAGTCTCTGTCCTAGTACATTTAAAGCCCTCTATCTAAAACTTGTGTTGGAAATGGAACCAAAAACCCACCCTCACCAGATCTCTCAGGATACCATTTATCACCATTACAGGTCCACCAGGTACACCATTTAACCATTTCCAGAGTTGTAAATATGAAAGAAAACCCTCATAAACAACTACTGTGTACCCTCACTTCTATAGTAATCCTTTGTGTGAGTTGCTCCCACCCCACAAAGCTTGTGGTGACTGGTACGGCACTGAAACACACACCACGTGCAAGCGACCTGTTGACACAGATCTGGCCGCTGATTGGCCCGCTGCATCCGTCAGTCAAACCCCGTGCTGGAGTGTAAAGAATTATACCAGAGCCTTGCGTAAGAAAAGTAAGTTCTTTATTCTGACTGAATAGGAAATGAATACAGAAACCATAGCATTCAGAACAACTCATAAATAAATTGAAAGGTTACACCTATTGGTATCCTAAGAAGATAGATTGAGGAAGTTGGGAAAAGGACTTATGAATTTGAAAACAAGAATAGACAAGGCAATGATCAAAAGATATCCCCAGATTATAGAAAAGTCGTATTCAGGGTGCATAGCAAAATGCCGAGGCACTGATTTACCAAGCACTGGCGTTGTGGGAACATATCAAAGGATCTTCTAGCACTTTGACAAAATACGCTTGTTGCTTTGGAAGAGTGTTAGACAGAACATTAGGTAATTTACTGAATAGACAGGGTGATAAACACGGGGAATATTGAAATAACAATAGGTATATTGATTAGTAAAAAAGACGGAAAACTATCAAGAGTCTAGGAAGAGGGTTGAGGAAAGAGCAGTGAGAATAGGCAATATGGAGAGCAGGACTAAATAGATGCAGTGATGGGGCTGCACACAGAAGGACCCTTGCAGTACTTGAACATACACCTGGGCTTTGGAAGAGCGCTTACACCTGGGCACTATGCTGTCACACTAGGAGAGGAGACCCTCCCGGTGGTGGGGCTATGTGAGCCGGTGGCCTGCCACCCGCCACCTACACCCCACGCCAGCACCCACCGACCCGCCCTCTACAGAAACTATGGCGTGTTGTGACGTCACGCCAGGTCTGCGAGCTGTGAGGCTAGCGATGGACCCCGGGCTGAGATAAGAGAATCAATATAGGAGACTGGCGCCTGGGGCCGTGCAGATAAGGCCCCATTGTGCAGGTTACTACTAGAGCTGATGACGCTCCACCCACAACCACCCACTCACCACCGGCAACTCCACCTGTGGTGGTGGTGGCTGAGTATTGACGGTCACTGCTTCCCCGGTCAGGTCCTGGCCAGGTTTTAGGACCCATTTATATGTGTCTACAGGATTCCATGCATGAACAATACATTAGCGTATGTCTGGTCATATGCCCTGTCATGTCACAAGGAGATTGCAATGAGTGAGAATTCATTGTTTCCAATTTGCATACATCGTTATCATGATGATGCACTCCTCATACATATATAGGAATATATAGCCCATTTAATGTCTATAGAGCTGTTAAAATAAAGAATCCCCCTTTGTTGTGTCGAAGAAAGTACAATAGCATTCTACTAGAAAGGGTCACGCACATGAATGCATTCAGATTGGTTAATAAGTCTCTTTTTCTCCAACCATATCCTCAAACACTGTTGTATGCTTCCATCGATGAATTTGACTTCAGCTTTAGTGTCCAGCACATTTTTGCCGTCACTCCTCAGAGACAATACAAGCTACTTTAGTCAGGTGACTCAGATATTACATCATGCTACTGTACAGTCAGACAGTAATATTTTCAGTTGTTACGGATCGAGTGGGGTTCAGATTTTATCCCACCCATATCACCTGACTAATTGGCAACGTTTTTGAGGTCATCGCTTATTTAGTATTTCTTCTACAATACTCATGGGGTTTGACTACGAGTTCGCAATGTTAAAAAAATACCAGCGAAGAGATAAAACTGCACATCCACGCCACGTGCATAACACTATCTCACATTACATCTCAGCTGCCTATATATGAGCCTGTCAGGATGGCATGAGTAACTTTAAGCATTGTCCAGTTATTATTACAACTTAGGTTGGGTTCTTATATAAGGAATTGATAACATGTTCTGTTACTTGATTGCCTTATTCTCTTATTGGCGGCCAAGCCTCGCCTTACTGTATTAAGTGTATCGTAGTCATACCCAAACAGAATACCTGGGCCATTGAATATTTATATCTTAATGCATGCAACTAAAGACTATAAGTACCACCTGTCAGGATATTAGTTACCAAATGCAGAATTCTCTCATGAGGCCTTATCAAAAGGGAAATCTCAATGGTGTTGGAATGAGATATTTGTCCGCGTGGAGGCTTGAAGTTGCCATAGAGACAGCGCCGTGGCCCGTTGCGTGACTGTGGACGTGGGTGTCGGTTATTGGAGTCCGCTCACTTTGCCTCCCTCTATACTAATCAGACAACATCCTTACACACTCTGTGCACTATCGAATTATTCAATCATGCTAATTCAAGAAGTCCCCACCAGGGGCTTCCCTGAGCAGCGTGCGTGTAGAGAACAACTAGACAGGCATCACAGACATGGAGACCATAGCTTTAACACTGAGGTAATTTATGGAGCTGCCCCCTTTCGCACTCATCCCAGTCATATTGACAACCTTGTTTTCTATACGCCAAGTGACCTATCGCACCCACATGGCTTCATTCCTCCCTTCCTTTCACCCGCCCATATGGTTGTCCTTCGCTTTCTCTCCAGTTTCTCTCCTTCCCTTTTTCGTTCACTAGATTTCTCCTTTCCTAATTCCAGGGATAACAGATTTCCAATGAAATAAATCCTAGTTTTCCTTTCCAGGCTATGAAATCATTTTTCTTGTATAAAGCAAAGATAGTGTAAATTGAGCCTCACTCATCCCAATAAACCAGTGGTTTGAACCTTCCCACACACCCCCAGACCTATTCCATGAGCAACACTGATTATATTCCCTGTTTTCTTATTCTCTTTGATGCATTAAATGCCACATGAAACATATTTCCTCCGGCCATCCACTCCCCAGTGCTGACCATGCATTCCCCCTGCAAAACGCAGATATTGATGTGATATCAAGTCTAGGTGTAATACATTCTACACGCACTCACCAATCACGCGGACTGACCAGCTCTATAGACGGAGCTGCTCCCTCTCCGGGCGGCCGCCTGTAGCCTCACACCCGGGCGGGGCCAGCCTGATGAGTGCCCAGAGACCAGTCGGCGGCCGTGAGCAGACTGATAGGCCGCCCCACGCCCCGACCCCCGCCCCGACCCGCGCCCACCCGCTATATCAGAGGAATAGGGAAGCAGCAACCCGCTCCCTAGCGGCCGGTGCCAACCCACCCACCCACCCACCCACCCACCCAACCACCTCCAGGTCTGAAGCGCAGGGTGGGCACAGTAGAAAGAGAGGATGTGCTAGTGGTGAGGAAGAAAGCAGATGGGTGTAGTTGGTGAAGGGTGTGTGGGAAAAAGGCTAACGGGGGTTGAGTATGCGGCGGAGGATAGACTGGCTTCAGTCCCTGTATAAATGTTATGCCTACCCCTCCACCTACCCCAACCCTCCTCGCCTGGATACAGATTCCTTGGCCTGTCAGAGGAAGGGTACATATTGGAATGCATTTAACCGTAATTTAGTTCCATTATGTATTGAATGTTCTGAATCAAAGACTTGAGCAAGTCTAGGCGGAGGAGTAAGGTAAAGAAAGGTTTGGAAGTGAGGACAAGGGCCACAGGGAGATGTCATCGGGAGACTACTTGGAAACCATGAGAGACTGGTGGAGGCTGAGGGTGGGGCGCAAGGGTTGGTGGGGTGCGTGGTGGATATTTCATAGCCCGTCGGCTTATTGACCCTGTGCTCAGCGGGACCGGAGACGTGAGCAATCAGGGAGCGGGTGGCCGCCTCTCAACACCGACCGCTGATTTACACGACACGCTATGAACATATTCACGGACCGAGATTGTGTGGACACCCCTGATTCAGCAGGGAATGACGGATAGATCACTGACCCAATACGTTAACAATAACGTGTGTGTGAACAACTCATGTGTATCTGTACCACGGAGTAATTGTAATGATGACTGCATCCCCTCACCACACCTACCACTCACCTTTCTCCGAACCATTCCCATTCAGAGACAGACACACCCCAGCCTCATTCAATGCAGAATGATGATGTGTTTTCTATGTTTTCTCAGTCTCTTTGAGGTAGTGAATTCCACATGGAAAATATTTCCTCTATATTTTTTAATGACCCCAACTGGCATCCCTACTTATAAGCCAGGCTAGCTACTTTAATCAGAGATGGCAGCTTTCTAACTTTTCATGGAAATCGACTTTTGTATTTCCAGTATATGAACTTAAATTTCCGCGTGTGAAACAAAGTGGATATTAGTCAAGGCTCCATTAATGCCATCAAAACAGGGGTTTGAACCTCCACATAGTCCCTCAGTCCCACACCGTAGCTGACGCTGATGTCTTTTCCACGTTTTCCCAATGTCTCTGAGGCAGTGAATTCCATATGAAAAAGGTTTCCACCTTTCTTTCCTGTCCCGAACTGACATCCCTGAAGGAACGAAGTGAAACTGATAACTCATGAGATGGTCCTCGGAAATAGTGATCACCATAAGCAGTTTGTATATCCTACCGCACCCTTTGTAGCCTCATTTAATGAATCGATGGAATGGCGCATTTGTGAGTCACGATCGGCTGAAGTAGGAGCTGTACTGATCAATTATTTAGTCGTTGATCGAGGGTTACAAGGATCAAACTTGAATTGTCCGTCAATGGGTCGATCCTAAAATTAATTGACTCCATCCTATCTCTGATGATTATAAATATGACATAAGGTTACATACAATGTATATATAGTTATCAATAAATCAAGGGATTAGATAGATTGTCATCTCTGTAGTTGCTGCAACTAATATATGTTACCTTAAAGCGTGGATTTCACCGAGTGACCGATCTATGCCCCAAACTTGCCGAAATGGGAGATCAGGCGAGATCGTACAGAATCTCAAAAAGAATCATATAAGCGTTTCTTGCGGTGAAAGCGCATGCAATTTCTTTTCTGAGAGTTTGGGGTGCCAATGTGATTTATTGAGGAAGTATATTCACTATATCCCCAAACAAACAAAATCTACGCTTCACTATCAGAGGAAGGTCGGGGATGAAACTGAGTGCAGAATTCCCTCTAGACTGGTTTTAGGAGCCAGTTATGAATATACACCAGACATAATGAACTATTCTTGTTGTAATTACCAACTCAGAAAAAGCAAATCCCGAGACATTGATTATATAACAGCTATTACTGTGGTACAAAGCTGTGCTAGTTATCACCAGAGTTAGAGCACACACAGGGGAGAATAGTGGAGGGTATGCTACATATCGATCTATGTACCGCATGACTTCATGGTAGCATAATTTGTGTTGCATCCGTTCCCATGAGAAAGGTCACCTTGTTGGTGGGTCCGTTCACAGTATTCGAGATTTTCCGTTTTCAATATGATGTAACCCGCGATTATTGTCTGTCACATCCTAATTTTATCACCAAAAAGCTATAAATGTATTTACAGAATTCAGCGATATCCTACTCTGTCCAGTATGGTGTTTCACTGAGCAAAGTCAATTGGTCCTCAAAACACTGTTATGCCCTGTCAAGTAATACAATTCCTAGGGAGAGAGATGATTACATCACTTGGAGAAAGGACATAATCAAGGTTACATTGTTTTATAACTCGATGCCAAGTTAATATATTATATGAATTATTACGTGAAGTCTTGAATACCAAGCAATATTGAAGTCCTAATTTTTCACTGAAAATAATTGGAGACACAGTTGCTGCTGATGAATCTTAACAGAAAATACAACAAAGATGTAGTGGTTTTATGTTAATAGTGTTAAGTTGACGGGGTTTAAAGTTTTTTCTCACCCCTGGTATTTCCCCATAGACTTAATATTAGGATCTCGTATCCAACGCCTATTGAGTATTATATCTGAAATGAATTCAGAAACCTATTCAAGTTTAGGGTCAGAGCTCGATCCCATCTCGTTTGAATTGCCACGTAATTCACATCAATTCACCTTGTGAATTACTACACCATTCAAACTCGATGGGATATGAGCTCTAACGGTAAAATTTCATAGGTTTCGTCTATAGTAGCAACTGCCAGAGTGTGTCATATAAGGTGAGATAGAATCTATGAGATGAGGATCACAGACAAGCAGGAAACACAGTGACGCTGTTAATGATATCCTGGCACAATGCTAACTGCAATATCACAATTCAGCCGTTGACTGATTGAACGAGTCAATATATATAACCGTATCTTCATATGAACCCAGAGTAACAAGAAAGAAGTCAGTGAAATGCGGTATGTTTATTCTCCTCTGGAGATCACGCCGTTCCCAATGCTGACATCAGACCATGGTCAGGTCTGTATTGTATGTGTCTTGAGGTATATTGGAAGTCGGCTTGTGACATTGCATCCGTAACATTATCCTGCCAATTAGTAACCTTAACACCTGCTTTCTTGGGTTAAACATTGAATCAATCGATGGCCCTCCGATACCCTTAGGCCAATGCGCCTTTTACCTTGAGTTGGGTAACCGGGTCCAGTGTGGGAGAGCGGTGGGCGAGTGTATTCTACTGAACTGCCTTGAGAGGAAGATCCCCCTCTTTTCAAAGGAAATTCTTGTTTTCATTTTCAGCTTATACAACTTTTTCTTCTTGTATAAAACGCCAACGAACAGTGGTTCAAACCTCTCAACTCACAACAGCCCAATTCCATGGCCAATAACAATCCCCCTCCCACAATGTTTTCTCAGTCTTCCTGAGGCAGTAAATTCCACATGAAAGATATCTCCTATGTTTTTCATGACCCCAACTAACATATCTGTCTACAGAAAACCACACGTAGCTGGTGTGCGTTTCACGTACCCTTGAACCTAAAACCCAATTGCTTTTGGGGACGTTGAGTGGGTACGGTCCGCACTGACGCACCCGAATCTGCGGGTAAAAGGGTGTGTTTTGGGGCGAGTCAACCCACACCCCTGCCCAGTGCAGTTCTCTGGGAAGTGGGCCAGGAGGCTGCCAGCGCACTGATACCACCGAACTGTCACGCCTCACTGACTTGGTGATTATCCATGCGTTAACTGTAATCGACAGAGAAACCCGTCAACCTTGATAATTATAGCCTATATTACTGGGTATTATGCAAGAGGCGCTGATGAGGAGTGTTGGAATCGATGAAAGCTTGGCTCTATGAGGATCGCTGGGCTGCGACTGTTAGCAACCGTAGCATGGTAATTAGAGTTGAGCAGGACACGGACACGCCTGGCCCGGCAGGGAGCAAATACGTACGAGCTCAGTTTACCCGAGCTGCTCAAGGTAGCGCGGATAACACGGCTCGGGTGATCAGGGGTAGTCGTAACGGTCTGTGTTTGTCCAAAGTTCCTTCCATATATAGGGCATATAACTATTGTATTATGGGGGCAGCCATCTTGCCCCCGACACCAGACAAGACACCAAGTGTCGGGTGCGGTTACCAATGGATTGTTTCGTTTAGGTATCTTTTCGGCCTTTCATGAAGGGTATTTAGCCTTGTCTTACGATTATCAATGGATTATAACAACTGATAACAGCGGTTGTCCCACATCTACAGTGGTTCTATCATACAATTTTGGGGCGGATAATGGCGGAATAGGCAATTATCCGATTACTTACCTTGGTAGAAGTATGAAGGGGAATTGATGTTCTATTGAACAAATTGGACGTTAAACTACCCAAACAAACAAACAAGCCCCAGGATTACAGTGCCCCGTGGTGAGTTAAAACTAGTAGAAACTGTGCCCTATAGGCACTCCCGACTGCAGTGATGAATAACATTGTCTAGATAACCTTGTCCAGCGTGAACCACTCTTTGTCCTGCCAGCGTTTGGGCAATTCACTCATTGTCGAACGAGCAGCTCCGATGGCTATTCCAGACCACTGAGCAGCTAGAACCACTGACTCTTTCCAAGTGAGCAGCCTTGACCACTAGGTTTCTGCCCATTGCGCAGCTTGGATGTTGAGTGGTGAGACCTGGTAGATTTGCTGGACCATTCTTCTGTCGGCAATCGTTAAAATGACCTCCGTTGTACTTAACTCTTAGCACAAATGTAGCTCGCACTCCCTTAGAGATGGAAATGGGGTTGCCTGGCTTCACAAGAATTCACATGTAGCAGCATTTACATGATGTGTGTCGTCTATCTTTTGTATTTTTTATATGTATGATGATATACCTACATAATGATGTACCGTGTTGATTGTTTGGGCTGCATGTCTTGAGTTGATTTAAAAATTACAACTATATGATACACATTTATATCTTTAACTCCCATTCACAGACTACTGTATTAAACACCCAGCTTAGCGATGGTTACTGATGCTAGTGTTAGCAGATTATGCAGGGGTTCCCCCAGCTATAAGCCCAAGCTCATCCTCCACCCTCCAAGAACTAAGATAAGGAGAGTCACCGTCAGAGAGCGATATCAAAGTGGGCGGGCTGTGTCAACAAAACCTCCTGGAAGCCACGCACTCGCCACCACCCGTGTTATAGAGATTAAAGCGAGAGCGGCCAAGGTGGGCAGGGTTTAGTCGGTGTGATCCGGTGGGTGTTGTGGGCGGGGGTGTTGTGGGGTGGGTGCAAGGGCGTGTACCTTTAACTCAGGTTGCAGGCCGCTGAGAGAAGGTTGGAAGGGGTACTCCAGGAAGTATCTGTCACTTCCTAAGCTAATCGGATACCCGGTACACGAAATATGACAAAAAACAATAAAAGCAGACGATAAACGCGGAACCTTGCACAATGATTGAGTTGTTTATTGTGCGGATAAGCGCCAACTCACCAGGGGATCGAGCAAATAGGGCGTGGGAGGATCCCTCTTGAAGTGGCTATCCCACACCAACCGTTCGCAGGGCCCCCTGGTGACAAGCCATACTAATCTCAGTGATAAAGATGGTGTCGATGTTGGACCTGCTGCAGTTCTGTAGGCACACCACCGCAAACCATGCAGTGGGAGGGGATGCCTGGTGGTAACGGCGGCGAGCGCACGACCTGCTGGAGAATTCCCCGGGTCCCGCCGTTGAAGACGCATAGCTGGGCGGGAAATGTCGGATGGGTGCGAGTTCGATCGATAATTGATGTGAAGAGTTCAAAAAAGGATTCCATCAAGTATGATGGCGCCGCCCTCCGCCGCCGCCCGCCGCCGCCTCCCTGCCAGAAGTCGGGGCATAAAAAATGAATCGGACTTTGGGATTTTGTATCCGATTGACTATAATCAGCCTTGGGCCGAATCCATATTATCTCTGGGTCGGAATGAAATTGTATGAATGCCCATAGGTTAACGCTTCTCCCTGAAGCCTTTGGTTACACATTCTTTAGTAATGAGCGACTTCTATTTGATTTAACGGAGGATTGCTGAGAGAGTTGTTGATTTGGGCAGTCGGTTGTCCTCTCTTAACGGACTATCAGGGAAATGTGTTATAAGGGGATCCCAGTCAGGAACACGTAAGATTAAATTAACTTGCTCACATCTCATGACAATCTATGCTGGAATGTTAGCGAACATCCTAACGCACATACCAAACATGTAGAGAAAATGTTTTTCAAATATATCATTTCATTGAACTTGTGTAACATGTATTTTAGTTGAAAACTATTTTAATCACAGTGATAATAATCAGAACCCATGAATTATATGCCCTTTTAGTTTAGGGCCGACATTTGTGTTGTGTCAGACCAGGTACCAACGTGGCGTTAGGTTTATATTCTCGGTACCGTTTGTAAAGGGTTGCACGTCTGACTTACAGTGTCTAGGTATGGTTAGTTGAGCTATGGGATGGGGTGTCAAGACGTGTGTACGAGGACATACATTAGATGTCAGCAGGTATAAGTAGTAGAGGAAAACGGGTGTTCCTATGCAGGTAGCACCCGCCTGCCGCCGGCTGGCACATATGACCGCCTAACGGGTTGTGGCAGCTGCCCCCGGGCAGTGCGGCACGGCGCCCTGTGCCATGTAACAACATATGAAAGAGGACCAGCGTTGTGTACTTTGAGGTGGTGCTCACTACAGTGGACCAGATCCAGGTTTGAGCTGGTTGAAAGATTAAGGCGGGAGCGGTGTCGACTGGGGAGGGTGGGTGGGTGGGGGGGGGGGGGGGGGGGTGGCCGGGCGAGGGCACTGCCTGGGGACGGGTGACGCCTGGTGGAGATGGTATCATTAGGATGCCCGCGGGCAGGACACCAGGCTGTCACCTTCATCTAGCATGTAGATTTGTCCAGCGCGCTAACCGACGCTTCACACAAGCGGGCGGACGGGCGTATGGGTGGGTGAACGGGCGAGCGGGTGGGGATATGGGTGGGTGGGCGGACGGACGCCACCACCACTACGGCCACCACCTCCACCACCAACACAATCTCTGCCAGAGCTAGTTGCACCACTATTCATCCGCTCCTCTCTCCAACCATTACCACCAGTCTCGATCCCACCTCTACACTACGTCTAGCTCTGCCTCTACTACAACCATTACCCAGCCACCCCTGCCATTCTCTACCAGCACCACCAGCTCTAATACAATCCCCAATACCACCTCTCCTCTACCACAACCGCCAAGCCACCACTAGGCCTGTTGGTGGGGGGTGGAGGGGGGGGGGGGGGGGGGAGGTGGAGAGGGGGAGGGCGACGACGTCACCGCCGGCTGTGGCGCCGCCTAGTGCTAGTTGTAAACAACGTGACCGTAGTGTCTACTGCTAGATAGACGGGCGATGGTACGTCTAGGGTGTGTTATACTCGGGGTGGCTTGGGGGGTACAGAAGGAGGTCAGCATGGTGTTGTTGACGCCATGTGTCCGGTGATAGGCATGGCTGCTGGTGTTAGTAGAGACCGCGACCACACATGTGTTGTCGCATATTGACCAGGTGGGCTTCGCTTAAAGAGCCACCCGCCCGCCCGCTCGCCCGCCCACAGAAACACGTGTTAGATTTGAATATACACTCGGTCAGACTCCACTTTTATAACTGTTGAAAGCCTGAGCTGCTCCTCGTCAATTACCGCCCCTGTTAATTCCTACTTGTCCTTACCAGACGGTGAGGTATGGAGAAGGGCCCGACCCGCACCTCCAACTCCTTATACTACTCAGCATGCCCTCCGCCCAGTAACCACCGGGGGCCCAGCATATGATCAACGTTTTTCACTGCCAGCAGTCAGGCGGGGAGGTGGATGGGGGAGATATAAGAGTTGAATCGGAGCATGGGCAGTTTCTCCAAGCGGAGCTTTACTATAGCATGACTCTTCGACTGGACTTGAGGTGTGGAGAGTGCTGCTGGCCGTTCAGACACATCACAACAACAGGTACTCAATCCAACCTTACATCCTTACCACTGACTGTAGAGGGCAGGTGCAGGCATCACCACCACCTCCACCACCACCGCCGCCACCACCACCAACAGCAGCCGACTGAGTACCTGGAACAACAGCAGCAGCGAGTGGCGGTGGTCGGGAGCGACTCAGCAAAAACAGGAAGCCGACTGAGTTAGGATGGTGCAGTGAGCAGCAGAGCCAGCAGCACCAGCACCATTGGAGGCAGCGTGCAGCGCCAGGCGTGGACGGGGCGGTGGCGATGGCTGTGTCGAGCGGCTGGCAGCAGCACTAAGCGATTCACCTTGGCATGGAGCAGGAGGCGGGGAGGTGAGGTGAGAGGCTAGACTAGGCAGGTGCTAGCTGCACCATGCGGAGGACCAGCCCTGCTGGATTCAACAGCTTGTACTGGGGCAGTGTTAGATACCCATCGCTCTTGTCGCCGCTACCGTCGTCCAGGTCGTCGTTGTCCCTGTCGCTGTCATCGTCATCGTCATCGTCGTTGTCGTCGTCGTTGTTAGCCACGGCCAACGCCGGTCTCGTCGGAGCGGGCAGCCGATCGGATTATCGCCGGCCGGAGAGGAGTGCGGGGCGTGTTGGTAGTAGTAGTAGTAGTAGTAGTTCGCTGTGGGGACCGGCGGGGGAACGCCAGCGCCGTCGGTGGTGCCGTGACCAGGATCGCTCGTACAGTAGTCGTCAGACGACCAAGATGGCTGTGTGCCGAGCGGCCGCCGTGCCTTACCCATCCGCCGACTACGCCCGCCGCCGCTGTGGCTGCTGCTGCTGCCGTCGCTCCTCCGTCACCTGCTGCTGCGGCACGCGGACATAAGCCACACGCCGCACGTCGACGGGGCCCGGGGAGCGTCGTAGTCACCCAGTGACCCTCGCCACACGCCGGCCGGCTGGTGCCTGTCTACTCACCCCCCGTCACACGGACCGGGGTTTACCCCCACTCTACCTACCTGCTAATCAGCCCAGGCCGGCCCTGTTGATGTGTGCCACCGCCGCTCGGTGAGCTTGCCGTCTTAGTGCCGGTAGGGTTGTCGACCCTGCCCACCCTGTCCGCCCGCCCGCCCGCCGGGACTGCTGGCTGGCGGCCTTGGGGGCTCCATTTGCTGATTCCGATTTGGATTCAGGCAAACAGGCTGGGACCCAGGCACGAGGCAGGCACGGTACCGTACGTGTGTGCACACAGTGTTGTGATACAGGGAGACAGCCGGGGGACTCAATTCATAGGCACGGACCACTACCTTATAGCCTGCAACTAGCACGACTCCCACCTTTTACGACTACTACGACAACTACGACTACACCCACCACCCACCAACCTACCCACCACGGAGCAGTAGCGGGAGGAGGAAGCTGTGCCCGGCCTCAGCTCACCGACATCACTCAGGTAAGAGGCCGCCCCCTCCCCCGGCCAGCGCCCCCACGGCCTGACAACAGTCAGCACTCACTGGGAGGAGCTGCATGTCCCACCGACCTCCGCCCGCCCTCTCTTCTTTTACTACTTTAAAAAAAGATATAGGAATTGCTAATGATCTAGCCTCTCTATGCTGAACTAATATATTAGACCCTCCCGGATGGATTTTTTGACCTTGAGCCTAGAACCTCTGTGCCATGACCATGTTCTGAAGACCTTAGCGTTAACCCTTTATAGGTGGTGCTAGTGATGGTGATACAGTGTTTTCCGTATGCCTTCAGTAGACTTCCCCTTTTTCGTTTGGTTTACTCGCGTGCCGCAGTAGACTGAGGGATGCGCCCACCCCCACCCTCCTCCTTTTCCTCTTCCTCCTACTCTTCTTTTTCCTCCTCCTCTTCCTTTTCCTCCTCCTCTTCCTTTTCCTCCTCCTCTTCCTCCTCTTCCTTTTCCTCCTCCTCTTCCTCTTCCTCCTCCTCTTCCTCTTCCTCCTCCTCTTCCTCTTCCTCCTCCTCTTCCTCTTCCTCTTCCTCTTCCTCTTCCTCCTCCTCCTCCTCCTCCTCCTCCTCCTCCTCCTCCTCCTCCTCCTCCTCCTCCTCCTCCTCCTCCCCCTCCTCCTCCCCCTGCTCCTCCCCCCGCTCCTCCCCCTCCTCTTCCTCCCCCTCCTCTTCCTCCTCCTCCTCCTCCCCCTCCTCCCCCTCCTCCTCCTCCTCCTCCTCCTCCTCCTCCTCCTCCTCCTCCTCCTTCTTCCCCTCCTCCAGTGTAACGTCTCCGGTGTATAGGGCACAGAGTGATTGTTCGCTCTGCCATCATCCGACAGGAAACTATTAGATAACGCCCCTGTAGTAGGGGGACCACTATGATTTGTTGTTATGATCTATAGACAATCGTGAAACAAGGGCAAAACCCCTCTATAGCAAGCTAATAAACACATGTTTGATAAAATACATTGGTAACTGGTTCCGCCACCTGCTATTTTGGTTGGCATCGGGGGCAAGATGGCTGCTTCCATAGCACGATAGCTATGTACCCTATATACCTGTGGTCGTTTTAATTAGGAAGAAGGTTATGATTTGCCGGTATTCACACAGTTCACAACGCTAGGCTAGCGAGGGGGCAATCCCCTTGATGCTCCCATTGCATGGCGCATGCAATAAATTCATAACGCCAATAGTTCTCTGCATCCTCTGTGCCTTGTCGCCCCCGGTGCCCACTCCCTCACGTTAAATACAGCGGCAGGTAGTTAAAAACATAGAAGCCTCCGATGACCGATTACCGCATGGCAACATCAGAACCAACTCTATACTACTTTTTAGATAAAGATTTAAAAAAAAGAGATAAAGGATCAATAAGGATAACCGGAATGTATGACTGTTTCTCTTATTATATTTAGGCTGCATGTATGATTGATGTTAGGCAGGGGACGTATACGGGATGTGAAAACCTCTCCATGAAAATAGGCCGTTTTGATGCTAACGTTAATTTCTAACAGGTTCGTGACATAGATGCCGTCAGCGTTTCTTAGTATCTTCAGAATCGATCGTGCTATAAATAAACATTTAGCGGCTGCCGAGAAAGTTCCTGGTGAATTTGATATTCACATTAGCTCGACGACATTTACAGATCGTCAGTTCTGCATACTTCAATCACGTCCAGCATTTTATTACTTATCGAGTTCGCTGTCAATTCCTATAGAGTATGGCTGAGTACATAGAGATATATTTGCATTTGATAATAGGTTGTAGACACATGCGTTTATGGAGGTCTATTTTTAGAATTCTATGAGATACGGGCGCCTGATGGCTTTGTTGCATGAATGAACCTCATGATATTGACAATATGAATCCATATTTGGCCATGTGTTCTCGTCTGTCGGCAAACACGATTGTTATTTCGATATAGATTCATTACTGCCTGCCCTGATAGTGTGAGACGTGATAAATTGTTCCACTGCAACGTAAATATCTTTTATGGCTCCATGCCCCCTATTACACAACCGACATTAATCAAATAGAAAATAGCGTTTGTTACACTCGGTGACTACAAAGAGAGGATTGTGCGTCGGCAAGGATTTATTTATGGTATAAATCATTGTGCCACTGATAGCTGTAAAAGAGGAGAGGCGGCATTGTGGGTGCTGCAGGCCTGTCGGATTAAGAGCCAACTGTTACTTATCACAAGCCTGCTATTCGCTACACATAAGATACTGGGATGTCAGTTGGATCCCCATGCTAATGAGTTCAGTGCAGATAGCTGTAACAAGGATGCATCGCAGTGCTCTGGCTTCTGTCTGGTAGTAGGATAGCGTCGATGCAATTTGTTTCAAGATGACTTATTCTAATATCATTTTATAGGTAATTTAAACAAAATCCAACTACCCTGTTATTATTCACAAACGAAACCAGCCCATAACCGAGTTAGTGGGGATATCTTCCTGTTACTAATTGTATGAACATTAAAAAACGTGTCCATAGTTCTTTTCTCTTCTAGAATGGAGTCAAATTTTAAGTGGGTGTGGGGGTGTCAATTTTTTTAAATCAATTTCAACATACATATTTCATAGATGGCCTCTATTTATTCTAGTCCGCAATTTGACATACGAATATGGATTTTAACAAGGAAATGAATTAATCCTTTTCAGAACTTCTTTTCCCTAAACACTGGGTCATGGGTACATGATCTCATTATCTTTCAGTTCACTCTATTTTCCTTTTGTTATTCCCGCATGTATATCATATTAAAAAGTATATAATGGTGACGAGGGAAGAAGGATTATAAAGAACCATGAAGCAGCCATGAAGCCATGACTAGTCAGGTAGCAATTCAATGTTCGGAAAACACGGGTTTATCATTCATGACATTCCTCATTTACGAGGAACACACGGTTTGTTTTCTCAACAGCATCGTGTGTGTTATAAACCCGACACGAAATTACTCGTGTTGTTATGTCAGATAGAAATGATATACACTGGACCGTTAGGTCTCGCTGGAATAAACTTTTAACTTCACCACAGTCTATGGCATCCTGTCCTCTCTTCGCAGCACGGAAAACAATATTTTTCATCGGGGCTATCAATATGCTCAGACAGCTGCATATTTGTCCTGTGCTGTCGCCAACCCTAGGGAACCATTTGCATGGAGAGTGTTTCGTGTTTGGTCAAAAATTCGGCCAATGACATTGTTTCCGTGTTGATTGGTGGAGGGCTGTGCACATAGACAGTCGCTGTAGTGCAATATGGTGCCTAGTCCCAGCGTTTGTATTGTCATAGCAGCTGGACATGGATTGATAACGGTGCCTGGTTATTTCGGAGTCGATCCGGAACAATAACAACACATCAGTACCCCATAGATGTGATGAGAGGGGATGACACGCGTAGTGCAGTTACTACTGTCCGAGAGAGCAGCTCAGTGTCGGGTTATCTGCTCTAGAGTAGGCTGAGAGAACTGAACTTGTAATCCCAAGGTTGTAGGACTAAAACTTGTACTCAGAAAAAAATGAGATAATTCGGATACACTCACTCATTCTCACTTCGAGTCTCGCTGCAGCTACTTTTCTCTTCAATTGTAGATTTACTGCTATATCAAAGGCCAATCCTCCTCAAACCATGTCTATGCGGTGTAGAAAGTAAAAGAACTATTGCCTCGGTAAATGTATACGGGTGAGATTTCTACCTGAATTCATCACATAGATTAGATCACCACCTTTTTGGTGTAGAAGCACCTTGAGAAGTCTAGATAGTACCTGTACTGGTTAACTGGACATTAGATAAAACCAACAAACCAAACTGTAGATCTCTAGTAGCTCATGGGACTCAAGACTACCCCCTCGGATACCAAGCAGCTCAGGCCACCTCATTCCTCCTTCATGATGGAACAAGTAAAATAGAAATAAACTCACACCATTCATTCAGCTGTGAGTGGGAAGAGTAACTTTTTAATTTTTTTAATTTTTAATTTTTTTAGTGTCTTTATTCCATTCTGTAGATACAGATCTTCCATGAAATAAAACTCCTAATAAAACTATGGGTGTCGCGAACAGGGGAAGTTGAGCTGGTTCCTCCAGACTGACACACGAATACACAGTCTGTGAAACTAGAAAAGCCCACATTAAGCCAAGCATACAATATCTTGCTGAACTGTTAAAGGGAAAGGGAAAATAGAATAAAATACTTGAAAAAAAGTACAACATGAAAATGTTGTTTGAGACTAATTCAAAGAAAGATATAATCAGCGTTTTGTAAGAGACAAATCTCTTGAAATATTTTGAAACATAGAGAAGAATTGACTGAAATAAGTACAAACATGAGAAGCAACTAACCTTTGATGGTCCCTATATATTGTCAGGGTCCACAGATAAACAGGCCTCAGTTCTCAGCCTGCTATACTAGCACTTGTATAGAGCATTACCTCTCTCGTCAAGTCCATACCTCGACACCAACCAGCTCCCTGTTAATGAGTAGCCACCAACCACACTCTCCCCCCAGATATTTCGCGGCGCTAGGGCTGGCTTAATCTCTGCCCCAACCCAGTGAGTCATACGCTGGTTCTCAGGGTATCCACTAAGGACAGGGGGAACCAGCCAACATTTCAGATTCAAAACAAGGCATCTGTCAAAAGTTATGAAACTCAAACAACTCATATATTATGAGTTGGGAAATATAGGAATTGTTAAATGAGCTAGAGAGACAATCCAGTTGTTTCTTTTTCAACTTTAAACCACTTTATAATCTCAATTCACAGTTGATTAGACTGCCCCTTCAAGCGAGCACATGTCACATATTGACAAACAAAACCCTGCAACACATGAGGTGCCTTCCACTGAAGAAAATAATCCCTTGACTATGTCTAATTTGATATAACAAATAATAAAAATGAGTGTATATTATTACCATATAAATATGTTCATTTCTATTTATAAGTAGATCACAAAATACCCCTAAAGCCCTCAGAATTTAGGGTATTTCAAAAACTGGAGTATTGGCCAGATTTGAGCCGAAACAGGTAGTTTAGGGCAGAGATATAAGCGACCACGGGAAGTAGAGCGCAAGATCTCTGCTGGGAGGGTGCGCCAACCACTCATAATAGCCATGTTATCCCTCCTTAAATCATAGTAAGTCTTATAGAACATATGGGACGTTAAACTACCTCCTTCTTCCTCAGACGATGACGTGTCGACAAGTGTATGAATGTGTATGTGTGTTGCGCATTCATATATTGTATAGACATGCACATGTATGTTAACATACACATCTGATACATGAATGGGTGGACATATTCTCTTTTTATGCTGAAATTATTCTGACTCTGGGGACTAACTGAGTCTTCTCATACAATATAGTGTGGGCGTGTGCCTTTTACATAGATGGTATGGCCATCTACATTTGCCATGCATTGCTTCTGATACTACACGGTCTATAATACCCATATGCCGACGTCGGATGAACGAGCTGTTTTATCTTCATATTCAGAGGATGTCAGGTCAGCGTTTTGACAATACAGGCAGTCCAGATATTGCCACCCACACATCACCATATTGATCAGGAAGGGCGCTGTCAGGATTCCACTGTTGATATGCCGGTGTCGGTATCTCCAAATTACATACACACTCCACGGCGGCCCCATTCTCTGGAGTTAATCTACCCGGAAAGCAATGTAAATGCGGCATGCGTTCAGGAGGGTTAGTATAGCGGGCCTGCAGGACACTGGGGAGACATGGTTGATAACTGAGGATGGAAATAGGGGGTGGCGGATGAACCAATGGTGTGGGACTCTGGTGGTGTATGGGGATAGGGCATTAGGTCATTGACGTACTAGGTTGTGGAGACTATGTTCCCCATTACTGCAGACCTAGGCAACACTGAACTCAGCCTCATTGGGCAGGGGGTAAAGGAGAGGGTGTTGGGTGTAGACGTCTTTGTGTTTATAGGCACACTGGCCACGTCATAGCCTGGCCACGTCACGGATTGCTATAGGGAGCTGAGCGCGCGGCAGGGAGGGAGCAGGGGCAGGAGGCACTCTCAGGGGCTGTAGTGAACAGATTCTGCTGACGCGGCACATTCCCGTGGCATTATAGCATGGTGGTAGAAAGGACCCTATTGCTGACAAGAGCACTGCCGATAGCCGTGTGCCCCACCTTGCTGACTGATATCCCATACACACATAGTGTCGCCATATAGCATGCACAGACAGCGGGTAATTATTTGCAGTATATTCGACTATTTTCACACCGTTTGAAAGGGTATATTAAATGCCTCACTGTGAAAGCCGTAGCATTACATATGAGTTACATAATGGGAATATGCACGCAAGTTGGTCGTTTTATTCCCGTGAGATACGATATGAGTTCTGATAAAATGTCTCCTTTTCTTATCTGCATCAAAGGAAAAGTGCTGTGTGTGCTATATTGAGTCATGCGGAATTGTAGTCCTCTGGAAATAGCAGAGAACTATCATCTGCTAAATAATATGCATGAATTCTCCGCGGACCATATTCTACATTGATATGTAAACGCACGGAGGTAATGGTGCATTGAATTCAAAAGAATTTATTCCCACTTTTGCTTGAGGAATAAAATACCTGTTGATGCTTCAACGTCAGTGGGAACACTGAAACGCGTGCACACACACGCACAATACACGGACAACTAGCACTTCTGTCACAGCATCCCTGCTGATTCCAACAGACGGCCATCGCTGTGCTGCAAGCAGTTCAGTGTATGCGCAGACTGTGTATATGTGGCTATATATAAACATGGAGAAAAAGCCAACGGCTTACCGAGAGCTGCATGCAAACGGCATCACCACCACTACCACCATCCGCCGCCCGCCCGCCCGCCCTCTAATACAGGCCCGTGTATTCATCTGCATGTCTTTCTATAGGCCCGCATCTCTATGGCAAGTTGCCTTGACCTTTGACCCGCAAAATACCGGTCACGTGGTAGAGGGGGTTGGTTTAAAGAGCAAGCCAAATGAGGTATTGTTGGTTACTGTATGCCCTGACTCGGGCTGGACTAGACACGAACTGTGCTGTTTGTAGAGCATATATGTGAAGATTTTACTGACATACAACAGGCATTTTATGGATTTACCTTGTCCTGGTAGGTAAGGTATTTGCATATTTTTTCGGCGTGATAACTATACACGGTCTAGGCTGTACGTTGCATAAGTTATTCTAGATCCGTCCCGTATGCACACCTCGTTCATCAGGGCCATTTCTCGTGCATTCTCACTGTCCTTGAAAACGTGCCCTTGTCTCAGCCGTGTTTCGCCCTAATCTCACGGGAACCGACAGGCGCGGCGCCAGTCATTGAATTCTGTCCTCCCTGTAGAAATTGTCTTAAGACAAAAGAGATTTCGATTAGGATTTTAGGATGCTATTAAAGTTCAAAGGCAACTCGCTGGGTTGCCTCATTTAATGGCAATCTATTTAGAGGACTGTTTAGTCATTCTGCAAAATACTATTTCTTGGGCGTGCTATTGTGTCTGCCATGTCGTGCCTTGTCAGTCGCCAGCGAGGCGCAGTGAAGGCGCTTTATGTAAGTGCGTCTTCAGTGGCTGTCGGTATTGCGACGAGTGCTGTTTTTACTGTGTGAAATCTGGAGTCTAGTACGCCGTGGTTTGTATACAGAACGTAGAACCCACCATGCTGGCGAAGCCTGAGTTGCTCAGGGGAATTTGTCAAGGCGAATGAGCTGTTCGGTGAGCCTAGGCTACCAGCTGGGGTGTCTCCCATAATCAATGGGCCTCGTTGTTACCTGTGCCTCACGCCGGACACAAAGGGGTATGTATAGTGTTAGGAGAGGAGGGATTAATGTGCACACCTATGACGCCCTCGGAGCAACTCCCTACCTATATACACTGAGCATCTCACCATCTTTGTGTGGGCGGTCTGGAGCTTGGCTGTTGCTTTAGTGATGCTTAACCAAGGCCCTCGTACGATTAGGTGGAAACGGAGCAGGGTGCTGCTAGGGTAGTGCGAGTGGTGAGAATACTCCTATGACGTCATGTAACCTTGTAGGTGACGTCACGTATTGACGCACCTTCTGGTAGAAACCTGCCAACCTGTTTGTCGGAATCGAATAGAAAAGTACACGGCAAAGCAGATATACGTAACCGAAGAAGGTGTTTCTGAGGTATTTCAAGAAGTATAGGACCCGCACCTACTCGTCCACTGTTAGACACATGAAAACAAGACTTCTCATGTACAATGAAAAGTACGTTACTAAATATCTAACAGGAGTATTGCTGAGCAGTATTTGCAGAAATGAGTAAATACAAATACTTAACTGTGGTTATGTAAACAGGATCTGCCCGTTACATATTAGAAAATATGTAATTATTCATAAAGTATCGTCCATAAGATGTTTTTTCTGATGAAAAGGTATGACTTAATTTTAATTTAGATATCATAAGATAATTTTTTTCAGTAGTTCATATTACTCATACTAAGGTCTCTTGTGACTGATAATTATATATATGATTGTTTTAATAATTATAAGTATACCCGCCCGACTACCGTAATCCGTTCACCCTTTTGTTTCTGTTCACTTCCATGGGACGATATAGCTAGAATGTAAAATGGGACGTGCGGGTTATAAGAATAAATATGTGGATGTAAGTTTCGGTGTTCCTCGTTACATCCACTATGTGTGGTATTATTATAGTGTAGGCAATTCAAATCGACGTTCCCCTTTAAGAGAGGACTACCATACCAGTAATTATACCCTATGGCCATAAGTATCAGTAATTACATGAAACACAGTGTTTTGAACATAATCTGTACTTTATCATGTGTTGCCAATGACAGTTTCCGTCTCAGAGATGCAAGATTACATGTTTTAACTTAACCCACTATATTTCCGCTACAGATGAATTGAGAGGATGTTAGTGAATATACTACAGGTAGGTAGAAAAGATGTTTATACATGGATAAAATGTTAGGGGCATATGCATATATAGGTAGATGGGCATATACATGTACATGTATCTGTAGGCATACCAACACCCAAAATTAGATCGAGTGAATGTTTATTTCTACAATACGGATAGATAGAGAGGATATTAAATTTGACGTTGAAATACCCAAAGAAACAAACACACACTTAGATAGAGTGAATGGTAGCTAAAGATGCTGTTCATACCTAAACTACAGGTAGATAGGGATGCTGTTCTCACCTTCACTTCAGGTAGATAGAGAGGCGGTTACTACTTACACTACAGGTAGATAGAGATGGGGTTCATACCTAAACTACAGGTAGACTTAGGGGAGGTTCATACCTAAACTACAGGTAGATAGGGATGCTGTTCTCACCTTCACTTCAGGTAGATAGAAAGGCGGTTACTAACTACACTACAGGTAGATAGAGATGGGGTTCATACTTAAACTACAGGTAGACTTAGGGGAGGTTCATACCTACACTGCAGGTAGATAGAGAGGGGGCTCATACACACACTACAGGTAGATAGAGAGGATGTTTATACCTACACTAAAGGTAGAGAGAGGGTCCATACCTACACTACAGGTAGCTAGAGCTCATGTTCATACCTACACCACAGGTAGATAGAGAGAGGGTTCATACCTACACCATGAGTAGATAGAGAGGATGGCAGGCATACGGGTCATGTCGTCCGGGCGGGTGCTATAGGGGGTGGGATGGGATGGGAGGGGGTTGAGGCTTTTGTGTGACAGACACGTCTAGGTAGGCCTATATAGAGAGGCCTGTGTCTCCTGGCGCCAAGTGGTCAATACAATCAGCCTTGATGTGCCTGCCTAGACTACATCCTCAGTTACCTCTGAGCTCAGTCTTCTCCTGATTACACAGCTGCTGCAGTAGTCACTGAGCACACGCCACCTGACGCACGCCCTCCTGTGGTAACCAGTGTTTTAAACCGGGGGTTGTTGGTTTGAGCTAATAGTCCCCATTGCCGCCGTGGCACATATAGATGGGTTTCAGGGAATGGGACAAAGGAGTGGGGCAGAGGTTTAATGGAAGCCTATATGTATATCTATACCTATTCGCTATAAATCGCCGTATCATTCTCATGTTGAAAGAAATCCACCTATATTGGTCTATAGGCCTATAATTTATATTCGTCAGGACGAATAGAAGAGTTACGAAGGTTATGGCTAACACATTATAATTTATGGAAGCATGATTGAGACCCATATCGTGCCAGATTATATCTGTATACCACTATGAACTCTGCACGTTTTCTTACTAATGACGGAATTCCGAAATATCATATATAGACTCGCAGTGTTAGAATATATCGATCCTAGCCATTCTGTTCCAAAATAATGTCGTAAATTTTTGGTATTATAAGCGCTTTGAATTTCCGATTCCCCCCCCCCCCCCCTCATTCCCGACTTTCATCCCTGCTATATGTAGGGGGCGAGGCTGATGTACATTAGATTGTACTGAGATTGAGCGCAGTTTAGCTCAGGTAATACAGTGGGTTCAAATGTCTCGTCCACCGATGGCATTCTCGTGGACTACATGGTGTGCAAGGCGGCAGACACGGCAGACATTACATAGCAGGGGCCCGGTGCGAGGCCTTGCTGAGCCTGGCTGAAGGTCGTGTGGCTGACATTGTCTGCCCCACAGCCAACTAGTACCTTGTTTGTGATTGGCCCAATCGCGTCAGGTGACCACATGTAATGTATTGTCTGATTGAAGCTGCCTTATTATGCTCTTTTTGGGACGTTCCGAAATCGAGATAATCGATCTGCAGGGCATTTCTTCACAATCCGGATCCTATACTAGAGAGCCATGTGAATCTTTCGAACTAAGCCTCTGTATAGGAACAATTCAAGCGTAAAGAGTCCTATATACATATATGTATGTGTGTATGTTTGTAGTTAAAAAGCAACTTTGTCCATGACCTGGATAGAGGGGCATTATGTACTTGGTTTCGGTGAAAAGGGCGTTATGTATATGTTGATTATGAGAGGGACATTATATACATGTAATTATTTGTGATGGTGTATATTTTGCGGACACAAGGGACTTCATGTTCGTGTTTGCCTTATACATAGGCATTAAGCTATCATGTTGCACACTATTCACGTGAATTCATTCCGTAATGTATTCTCATAAGATTGTAAAATACATATAGAATATGACATCCATTTGTCAGCTTTGTCAGCTTGTTAATGTCAGGTCTGGCACCGGTAACGGCCCTAAATGCATCAGGAGGCTCATCATCTCTTTCACATAATTGATCTGTATTTTTGGAGTACCTGATTCAATAATGTGTATATATATATAATGATAGGCTGCATCGGATTTAAATTGGTGGCCCAGCTGGGACGGGGGGAGGTGGGGGTGGTTCACGATAGTACGAGGCCGACTCAGGAGCGCCCCGGGGGAGGGGACATTGCACACCGGGGGCTGGGGTTGTAAGGGGCCGGCGGGGCCGAGGGGCGGACAGCTGTGCCGTATCGATCCCATATCACCAGCGACAATGCCCGATTGATGCAGTTATCCAACGAGGGTGGTTTGAAGAGGTGGTCACCCCTGACGGACAGGGTACCGTAACAACGGTAGGGGGTAGGCAGGGGGTGCTGTGGAGAGGTAGGGGTAGCAGCACGCCTGAGGGGATGTTTATAGCTGCACCCCTACCACCACATCCTCCTCTCACATACATATATGCCACATAATGTTCCTAAATCCCACTGTCCGGACTAGATACGTTCCCAGAACATAATTGAGTCGCCTGCGCCAAACGACCACTGTGTTGTTTCATATACATAAATATATACTACTCACATGGTTTCTACATGCACTATGACCCCAGGACCGGCCACTCATTTACTATTGTACAATTCAATAACAGAACCACTGAGGTAATTATCGCTGTGAGGTTTTACCTAAATACACTGTCTAAAAACTCAGAATAGGTAAACCTATTTAGAGTAATGTTATAAAAATACAAGAATTCGTTTATGGTCAAAGTAATGCAGTCAAATTAATTTTTGTAACTACATTTTCTTTCTAACAAACGAACAGCAACACACATTAAGATTTATCTTGGGAGGCAAGAGAACATGGTCCCCCATTGCTCTGAGGAATCATTACCTGGTCAGCCAGTAAGGGTAAGGGTTCCACTGGACGGGTCAATAGGTGAGTGGCATGTCACCTGACGCACGTGATAAGGAGGTATAACTCTAGGCACAGCCGGGGTAGGGGTAGGGTGGGGAGGTGGACAAGTGTGACGACAAGGCAAATAGGACCCCACTTACATGAGTCAGCATGCCTGTTTGGTGCCTCATGTAATCAATAGATCCATAAATTTCTGCTGATAAGGCGGCGAGCATTTTGTTGTTGGCATGCTTCTAACCTGTCCGGAGCGTGTACCGGTGAGATAGCATGTGTTCCGTCTGTGTTCTTTGTGTGTTTATCCGGTAAGGACACAGGAGTCACCACACAGTGGTGGTGCTACTTGACATCTCCACTGCCGCCACCACTACCCACTCAGTTGCAGTTGTTCAGCTTTCCGACTTTTTACCAAGTGTAGGTGAAAACGGGGAAACCGGTCAAATTTGCTCCAGCGTGAGGTTGAGTACAAGGGACTAGAGAGAGGTCCCCTCCCCGCCTTCTCACTGGGGGCACTATGTGGATGTGTGTGGGGAGGAGGAGGGGGGATTGTTTGGCGACATGTTCTGCCGGGGAGCCCTGCCACATACACGATGGATCTGGCCGTTGTGGCCAGCCCTGCCATTCGATGATTTGGCATCGGCCTGATAGCACATCTGTCCGTAACAAATCGATGTGCTGCTCTACACATGCCTCGTTATGCTGGCCCCTAGATAGCCCCCTCCCCCTCGGACACCTCGTCACCCTTGTCAACGTCCACCACCAGCACGTCCTACTCGTCCCTCCTTTACTCCAGTGCGCTAGCCAGGGCTAGCCAGTATAACCAGCCCTGTTTGGAGACAGGGGTCGGTTCTTGTTATTTGGCTAGACTTCACGTGTATAAAACAGGTTTATAATCAATGAAGATATGCCGCTTTGTTTTCACACCGCTACTAGACTGTGTGGTCTTACTTTATGACTGTGTATTTCGAGGTAGGTTTCCAGTGGAGCTTCCGTGCTTCTCAAGACCAGCCATTTTTGTCTATGCTTTCTCGCTGGTTCCCTAACTGAATAATACCTCGTGTGTTGACATAGAACAGCTGTTCATCCCTCAATAGAGACCAGGGGTGAACACTTTACCTAGGGAGGGTCGTGATTGCCGCACGGAGATCGACTGTTATTTGGAGACGAACATCATCAGCCTAGTAAGTTAAAGCGACATCCACTGTAATGGGAGGAACCTGAAAAACAAAAAAAATGAACTGGATGCAAATATAGTTCTTGGCCGCCAGTTTATAAATGGCACAATTAATTCGTCGCCCAGTCTTGGATAAGGTAGGAGGTATGCCATGGCATTAAAATGGTAGGTCGGTAGATGCAGGTAAATAATATCGGTTGGGCTGTGCTCATGGCCGTCAGGCTCAAATAACGAACCGCCAGCGGGGCCAGTTGGCTTTTCAAGTTCTCAGTGTGTTTACTCGCCGTCTTTTAGCCGCAGAGGCCCGGTTTTTATAGGAGGCGAGATGCAAAATCAGCGAAAATGAGAAAGCAAATTGTAATGAGATTAGTTTTGGCGCCGATGCCGTTGCCGACTCACGGGTTAATGAGAGACTTCAATCAATAGCCGGTATTTGAAGCGGGACGGGGTGCTAGCACCTGGGTCATCGGCGGCGGGGTATTATTCGATTAGCCAGGACAGATGTCTGCGGATTATTAACTCCCCAACGTCCAACGGCTGGCCAGCAATAAGCGTGAGGCGGAGGTAAACAGTGATAGAGACGGAGCATCGCCGGCACTGTGACCCGCCGCCCGCCGCCAGCACGCCGCGAACAAAGGCACCTCGACGCCACCGTAACGCCGACTTAGACATGAAAGAAGTGTGAGCGCGCAGATTTCCTGAAGGCAAGTGACGGTTTCGTTCTCCCCAGCACAACACACACCCGGCGCCGGGGCTGGGAGTGGCGGCGGCGGCCGGCTGACAATCACAGTCGGGCGTTATTAATTACCCGCTCCATTCACAATGGCAGCAATCTCCGCGCGGCCAGCAGTGGTGTTTCCCTGGGAAGTAGTCGGTAACAGTAGCGGCGAGGAGTAGACACAGGAGGAGGCTGGGAGATTGGGTTTCACTGAGAACACATTGGTGGTTTTGTGGTGTATGCGCAAATGCAAACTGAACCCCACCACCCTCTCCTACCAGGACTCGTTGTTTACCATCAAGGTATGTGTACTCGTATGGTCAAGTGCCACCCCCATATGTTTTTTTGAAGGAGATGGGGTGTTGTGGATTTTATTTACCCTGCCATTACACCCTTCTCATTGCAGGGCACCCAAAACACTATTTACTCTAGTTTTAATCACAATCCGCGCCCTCCATGAACTGCCACAAAAGTTACCGCTGCGATTTGCTTCGACATATTATCCCTAGAACCTGGAACCCTGATCTAAGAATTGACTTCCTCTACCCACCATCAGAGCTGTCCTCAACCATATAATTGATTCTTAAAGAATCTTCATCTATCAACATGCATGAATACATATAACTAGGTCGTCCCTTCATATTTTCTCTAGAGGCTTAACATTAGGAACTCATACTCCGTGGCCGTGAAAGAAGAGTACCCAATGCTCAGTGGCCAATTAGATTAGTTGTTTTATTGATTGATTATGTTCCTGATCATGTATACGGAGTGAGATAAAATCAGAAACCTACTCGATGAAGATAACTTGACGGCTACGTAATTCACTCAGCTGAGCTTGGTGAATTACTCCGCAGTCAAACTCGATGGAGTACGGACCAAGATATTTTTTCTTGTGAGTTTCCTCCTAAGTACTTGACAGTCGCTTTATACCACACCATAATAAGCTATGATTGTCTCTATCACTGTGAACACGCAATATGTCTTTCAGTCACTCCGATAACACCCAACCGAACACCCAACCGATATTCAAGGGAGGAGTTTAAATCGAAATTGACCTTATAAAGAAACATTTCCCAAGCCAATCTTTGAAAATATAGCTATAATCATTATTGATACCATATGTAAACCGTCTTATGTCTTAAGCATTTACTATAAGCACGCCCACTCGTATGTTACAAGTCTGCCATGTGCAACCTCATCGATTGTTTTCTCAGAATTCCTAGAGAGATTCCTATACAACGTTTACCCTATCTACACACAAGGAAAGAATATTTCCCATTGGGTAATTGTTTCGCTGCTTCAATTCAGAAGTCCCTGGTTTTAATCTCCAGTTTAAAAAATACCCATTCTTGTGTCAAACAAAGATAACATGAACTGAGCATCATCTATGGCAATAAAACAGTTATATCCAATCTCCCCACCGATCCTCAGTCCTATTCCATAACCAACTGATGTAATTTCCATATTTTCTTGGTCTCTCTTAGGCAGTAAATTCCAATTCCACATGGAAAATGTTTCACCCTTTTCCCCCGATTCCAACTAACCCTTCTTCATAGTTCCCAACAAACGTACGCATTGTATGCTGTCTACCTCTTTAGGTGATCATTCAGCTATAGATCAAACTCAAGCACAAGTGTGATATAAACGAGATGATGCCATGCAAAATTCACCCTCCAGGTTTATGAGTACAGTGCTCTAGAGTTCGGTTTTAATTGGGTGAACAGACAACCAGAAATAATCTCATTAAAGCATATTGAGTCTAACCACACCACCTTCAGGATAGGAGGGACTTAGCCACCGGATTATTATCGATTAAGGCATTATTATTTCCAATGCTTGTGGGCGAATCCCCTCTTTCCTCAGCAACTATCTGTATAACATATTTCAATGCCTATATCATGGTCGTATATGATTTGTTTGTCAATTACTACAGACATGAGTGCGTCAAAATGAGCCACAATAATACAAGCACCCTTTGAGGCGGAAGGAATGCCAGAGGGGGTGATTTACAGTGTTGATACCTAATATATTCGTGGGGTACAGTTTATTGGGGGCCATGCGGTGCGTAGTCTGGATGGTGCCATAAACTACAGGGACATGGTGCTGGCTAAAGTTGGTGTAGTGGCGTAAGGTAGATGAGTTTCCATCTTGAATATTGTAAATGTGATTGCATAGGTCCTAGAGGCGTGGGTCCAAGTCGATAAAACGGAATGAGATGTGGGGGTAAGGGGCGATCAAGGCCAAAGTTTACAGAACAGTATTGATGGGGATGTTTTGTCTGGACTATGTGGCAGGGGATCACGGATCAAAAGTAAATGTAGGCTCGTTGTTATTTACCATAGCGAGGTGGATTTGTGTGAAAAATATTAGTGTGTGGGATTAGTATTGGGTGTATGTATGCAGTGCGGCTACCTGACGGCGATAGTCTGGAAAGATCATGCATTTGACGGGATCCTGGGTGAATAACATAGTAGTAGAACTAATCTGCTGGCTCTAGGTGCTTAGGGTTTGTGGGAAGGAATCTTTGGCTGGTGTGTCTAGGGTTGCCCAGTGGGATTTGGTTTTCTATGGCCTTGGATCGATAATCCTGGCTTCAGGGGGTAGTTTGGAGGACGGTGACGTTAGGGTATAGTGGTCTGATTCAGGGTGTATAGAATATGTTACTGGTTAAATTGGGCATGCCTGCTGCTAAGTTCAGGAACTAAGAAACCCGGATCAGCTAAATTGTTTCCGCCATTGTGACTACAGCTACTCCCGCGAGTGCTATATGAAATAGCTTTATGGCATGTAGATTCTACGAGATCAAAAGCCGGTGTCTAATAGTGCCCATGAAAGTACTATAAGACTTCAAGGTCTGTTTCTGTGTTTTGATGCTCGTAAGCTTAATATAAGAAGATACCAGTAGTGTGTGCCCCCACATGTGGATAGCCTATGACTCTATATCAGGGTTATAATTTTACTCACATCAATAGTCTTGTGATGTGTGATCTAGAGTAGGTTTCAAAGGGTGGCTATGGTAGAATAGTATAGGATTAATAGGTCTCCCTATGTGGGGTATCAGCCTTTATCATATGATCTAAGGCTGGGGGTTATAAAAAGCATCACAGTTATATACTGATTAAAGGAATATCGGAAAATTTACATTGAAAAATAAAACCCGTGTCAATTAGCTAGAAATTGAATATGATGATCTGATGTGTTTTAGAACACATAGCTATTTTAAAAATCGGTGGTCACTGGGCTAGTTTTTGATTTAGAGATCAATATTATGATAATAAGAGATAAAATATAGAAATTCTAAAACGTTGTTTTCACATAGTAAACATCCTTCTTCAACCTTTCATAGAGTATAGTAAATGTGTAGCACTGTACATTGACCTACAAAAAGGCATAGGTCACCGCACTTGGTTAAGAACATTGAAGAAATCCATATTTTCCATTATATTTCCTATGTAAACCAAGCAAATGTAAATGGGCCTATATTACCTATTGTATTTGGACAGATTGGACAATACATTGAATTTACTCATTTGACATCAGAATGAATCACAAGGATTCAGTTTTGACTGATAATTGATACTATTTAAAGAATCACCGTGAATTGTAGGATATGCCTTGAGGATGGGTACGTCGACAGTGTGGAGTATATGTGCACCGGTATAGTGTGCTGCCTGACGTGGCCCATGGGTGCGGGTTGGAGGTTGGCTGATGAGGACGGGTAACACCCGGTACAGGGAAATTAAGTCTGTGGTCCTTGTGTATGACACATTGGCCCCAAGGTCAATCTGCTTACAAGGACACAGACGCTGCTGCTCATTCTCCACGTAGTCTTCCAACCCTGTCATTCCACACGTCAATATTAACCATTAAAAGAGGGTTTTCATACCACGGCATATACCTCTGGAGCTAGATGGTGTCCCCACTATGGAAACATATGTCGAAACTATAGTATAGACCTACTTTTTGAATAGGATGTGGATTATATATTTACTATATACCCATGCCGTATATACTGTAAATACGCACCGTTTCGGCATTTGACGTAAAAATACTGTACGGACCGCTGGTCCGTACACTAAAATACGGACCACCTTGCCATACACGTTTATTAATATATCGGTTGTTAAAAATCAAATTAATGATTTTTTTTTTAATTTTGGGCATATAGTAAATGTATAACGTCCAACCATGCTTGTACAAGTCACAGAACTCGATGATAATTTACGGTTTGTACGGAACTCGGCATAAATGCCTCGGTCCGTACAAACAGTAAATTATCATCTCATTCTGTGAATTGTACAGTATGGTCAGGACGTTATATATAATTATTCACACATACATACATATACATATACATATACATATATGAGTAATTCCACATGTAAGCTTTATGCGTTCAATCTGCCTTTATGTGCATTACGGCCGTCGACGTCTGTCAACGTATGTGAATGTGTGAATGCCTACCTGTCGGACATACCTGTCACCGGCAGCACTGTGCGTGGTTCTCCGGGCTCTCCCCATCTCCATACCCCTCCAGCCGACTGCCGACTCCTCCCCTACCCCATGGCTCCCTCCCGAGTAGCGCTAACGGCGCATCGACATCAGACAGTGCCACGCTGTGTGCATGAACACCGACAGCTCTCACAGACGTCACCGCTCACACACAGCCTGTTCGGAAACTACAACTTCAGCTCAGGGTAGCTTCCGTCGTGAAATCCCACTCCATCTATTACCTAATCTACACCATCAGAATTGTCTAATAATGAATTATTTTCCCTAGTAAGGGTAAGGATTCACAACTGAGATTCACTCGGAATGAACTGAGTAGGTGTTGGTTTTTTTGTTTGTTTTTTTTTGGGGGGGGGAGGGAATTCTAAACTGGTGGAGTGCTTAAAGGTGGCGCTTTCCAAACGTGCCCACCGCCCGGACTGGGATGTCCTGAGCTGCTCTGCGGCAGTACGTCGTCGGACGCGTCTGGAGGAGAGCAGCTCGCCGCGTCGCAATGCTGACCCCAACTGCTCGGCGAGGAGCCGCTCGTCCAGGTATGCTGGCGTGAGCAACACTGAGCGGCCGCCAGTCTGCCGCGTCACGCGCACGTCTATGGGGAACACGACTTGCGCCCCTGTGTTTTCTCAGCAGACAATGCATATTTTAGTGTTGTGAGCTGCTCGACTGAAACATGCTCTCTCCTACTTCTTCTTCTTAGGGGACCACAAATTAATTCATGAAGAGGGAGTTATATACTTGTTAATTCAGTATTTTCATGTACGAATAGGTGTATAAGGAGTATCTGAAACTAGGATATATTTCCAGATAGAGTGTCCATTCACACAAAATACTGTACTGGAAATAAAAGGGAGTATCACAAATACACAACTCGAGAGATACATTCCTTCTTATTCGATGGACGGGAAGTACAATCCGTCTTTAATTTATTGTTCATTACTACTTGAATTTATTATTCTGCCGTGGATAAATGCATTTAAAAACAACAACAACATCACAACCAATCTAGACATACAAACACCATTGTGAGAGGCAAGGATTTCTGCAACGTCAGCATGTCTCTAGATGTAGGATTGTGTGAGCGGTGCTTGTTGGCCATGTTAGTCGAGAGTCTGTCGTCTGAAACCACCCCCTGCCTCACGCATATACGTCGGGGCACGTATACACGCTCAGGTCTGGGGCCTCTACAGCGGCCCTCTATTTGCCACCAGGCAGACACCCACCGCCAAGAAGTAGGGGGCATCTTGCTCCTAGGGCTGGGCAAACGACGGCTGTTTGATTTACTTAATTGTATTTTGTATATTGTAAACGGCAGTCTGTGTGGGAGGGACAGCCACCAGAGCCCCGCCCCGCCGGCTACCTGCCGCTTGCTGCTGGGGCAGGTAGGGCCGGCTAGTGCTCCAATATCCTGAAGCTGTACTTATTAACGGGCACACCGGGTGGCCGTCAATTGGGTAAATATGTGCCTAGGCCGGCGGGGACGGGGACGGCAGGGTAAACCTGGCCAAACCCAATCAGCCTGCACACACACGGGCGCACACGTGTGACGCACGTCGCATGGCGCCCCAGTCCCTGGCGCCCTCCTCTCGCCACGCCCCGTCTCACCGCCCATCCCGGCAGGGGAAGAGCAGGCGCCCGCCCGTCCATCGGACGTCAGCAACGGGTACGTGCCCACGTCGACGCTAATGAGATGCAAAGTTGAATGTGTACGCCGGAGGTTTGTGTTGGTGTTTGCACGCTCGACCCCCTTCCCCCTCCTCCCTTTCCCCAACACTGTCAGCTCCGCCAACCCTTACTACTCCAGAGACCAGAGGCAAAGGACACTGAAGCTCACATCGGTAGTACCTCAGCCTGGTAGTCTACACAACCCCCTGTGAAATAAAGCAACCACACATAAGGGTAAATGGACCCCTCGGAGAGCCATGTAAGTGTATTGGAATGTCGACGTTTATTAGAAGCAGTAGAATGAGTATAGAAAGGGTACCCTAGACTGGCTCCAGTCCCTGCATCCTATAGGTACCCTCCTCGCTGGGATACAGGTGATTCCTGGGCCAGTCAGAGAAGGATACATACTAAAATAAACATTTAGTGAATGCTCATAATCAAAAACTTGAGGAAGTCTAAGGGTACCCCAGAACTATTGTCACCGTTTTAACAAGTGATATAAAAGATAATCTTACCCATGTATTAATCAATCTAAAAAAATATCTATTCTACACAAAGACCTAGAGCCATTTGAGACTATTGGGCCATCATAGCGAACAGCTCAGGAATATCGACAACCAACGACTTTTATGTTCAGGCAACATAAGAAAAGTCTCCGTTTCAACCGCCGACATACGCTGGAGCCCCATACATCCCGACTGGTAACGTTAACGATCTGTCGGTCGTCTGTCGTCGACAAGTGTGACTCCGGCTGAACATGTCCAAAATAGATATGCATTTACTCAGCATGGCAATAGTTCCATACACATTACATGCTAATACAAATTGTGGTTTTATATATATGGGCACATTTAGAATACACCACGTAACGATACTAAACAGAAAATCCAGTACACGCAGCCCATTGGTGAGCTACTCACAATCCGAAGAGGTCAGCAGAAAGCGTTCAATATAGTATTACCCGACCCGGCCGCAGCGTGTCACCGTCATTCACAGAGCACAGTAAGCTGCTGCTTAATTCAGTTAAAGGCTCTTCTGAGAACTGGTGGACACAGTAGAAAATTGCTCACTCCAGTGACATGACCTAAGATGAAACTGCCCTCTCGTCAGTGGCTGGGGATGCTCCCTGAACTTCTGCGCTCGCAGTTACGAGGGCTAACATTGACTCGCCCGTCCGGGTTGCATGCGGAGATTTGAGGCGTGATTGGCGTGCATCCTCTTGGCTTACCATTGTTACGTCAGGGTGCTTGTTGTGGGGAGGTAGGTGGTTAATTGCTGCGTCAACGATTCCCTGCCTCCCTCCTTCCCTCCCTGCATCCTTCCCTGCATTTATCCCTTCCTTTCCTTTTCCTAGACTTGCTCAAGTCTTTGATTGTGAAGGTTTAATAAATGATAATGCTAAATCAGGATGGACTGCATTATAATATGTACCCTTTCCCTGACAGGCCCAGGAATCAAAGACTTTACCTGTATCACCTCGAAGAGGGGTGGGGCAGTTGGAGTGGCAGGCATAATACGGAAACATGGACTAAGGCCAGTCTGCTTCCCTCCCTCTAGCCCTCCCCCATTCTCCCTTCCCTATCTCCCTCCCACCCAACCCCCGCGGCCTTGCCGGCCTTGCTGTCAAGCCGGACGCTAACTGCATCTGGACGGACACACAGCGGTGACGAGTAGGAAGCTAACATACACGGGATTTGCGGCGTCGCGGCTCCAGCCGGTAATCCCTACCCCCACACTCACCCCTACTCCCTCTATCCCTTGCATATCCCGCCTAACCCTCCCGGCACCATTGATTGATCTCATTGGCCGGCCGGCCAGCGGCCGAGGACGGATGTGTCGAGCGTATTGATTGGCTAATTTGGTGGCGCGGCGCGCGGCGACCATCAGGGCGAGTAACTAAGGTGGAGCTAACTGATTACATGACAAGCGCCCTGAAGCTGACCGTAACGCGCCTAGGGGGGGGGGGGGGGGGGGGGGGGGGGATGGGGTGACAGAGCAGCTCGTCGGGTTAAGAGGATTAAAACCTCGTTGTGCTGGGATCAGCATCTTCTCACCGGCGACTCAACCTGACCCGAGCTATGAAAATGCAAGATAAGGACAATAACTGATCTGTGTGAATTAAATTGTAGACAGAACGACATATTTGTGGCTATGTTCGTTTGTGAATGTGTGGCTATATGTATAGGGATGTGGCTGTGGCCATCTGTGGCCATATGTATGTGTTTCAGAGTGTTTGTGTGTGCGGCTATGTATATATGTGTATGTGTGTTTGTATGTGTATATGTGTGTGTCAGTGTGGCTGTGTGCGCAGCTATGTGTATGTGTGCGAGTGTCAGTATGGTTGCGTATGTGTATATGTTAGTGTGGCTGTGTGTGACGCTATATGTTTATGTATTTGTATGTGTGCAGAGAGCAATTCAGTGGAACAAATCAGACAATAAATGACCTACATTCCCACAACACACGTAAGACACTGAGAGGGTTGAATCTCAAAACATGACCCTCCACATTCTACCCGTGAAGAAGACCAGATAAATGGCCCCTTGGAACTCGAGTCGCCCTCGTGGTCCCACTGACAATTTCATTGATATCCCTGGCGACCAACAATATGGTATCCGCCAGATCTCAGCTGAAGCTGTCCCTTTTGTGAGAGTACCCACGCCTATTGGTAGCCACTCCGTTTACATAGGTTCTCTATAGGCTACTTCTGGCGCCGAACGTGACCAGGCTAGGAAGAATTAAGAACTCGAATTGCGGGTCTAGGATGAGAAGATTAAATTCCCCCTGAAAATGCATATAAATCGGCAATATTTTAGTTATTCAATGATTTTCCATCTAATGGATGAGATTGTTTTCAGATATAAGTGAATAATGGCAAGGCACTTTCCGTCAAAAATCTTGTTAACGTCCTACAAATACATATGGTAGTATAAGAGAAAGAGGGAAGCAGAAGATAATGATAATGCTATAGTTGAGTCTGTGCAAACGAGAGAACTCTGCCTGCCTTACCTAGCCCACGCCCACTTGATTCTGATTTCAAGATGACAGCCACTGGCCCTAACTCGACTCCTTAAATAGTGCCTGTGGAAGTTTGCAAACGCATACAAAACTAATCCTCACCACCATACAAAAACGGACCCTCAACATTAATGCAATGCCGCATATTCTTTCGGTTGAAGTCTTAAAGCTATAAGACTAGTTGAACTGGGGTTTACAGTAATTAATTGAGCAGTGTCATGGAATCACACCATTCTCCTTCCCAAATAGACAAATTGATCTGATGTTTTCTCGTTCAATGCTGGGTACTACTGCCAAGGGGAATTCCCGTACATAAATAACCAAGTGCAGTTAGATTTGAACAGTTAAATGAAGCACATCGGGAATGGAATCATCGAGTATTCGTAAATAGAAATTTTGCAGTGGTGAGAAAAACAGGTGTGTGTACAATGCTACTGAATTGTAGGTGACGTAACCTTTTTTTTAGAATAACTTCAACGGTTGATAGTGCACTGCTGGCCTTTGTGGTTTCATATATTACTTACGCCATGTGTATCACCAACCATGTGCTATACAAGTGCAAGTAAACCATACGAGCTTTTCAATAGGTTCACCAAATATCCACCGAACCCACCCTTAAATAAGTTAGGTTATTCCATATTTATGATATAGATACTTAATAGACTTGGGAGTACCTGGCTAGAGCCTTTTATTCGAAAAAAAGAGATATACATCCTCAATCTGATTGAAATCCATGTAACCAAGTTGTTACACTATAAACACGCACACGCATAATGAGCCTGTATCAGGAGGAAATGTAGAGCACAAGTAAGTTTTGTAGAGACCGTCAGTGGTGGGAGTAATATATGTGCGCCCGTCGCCGCCCTCATAATGATGATATAGTGTTTCGTCTGCTGTGGCGCTCAGTGCCAGTGTCATGCATCACTCACGCCTGTCTATATGATAAGGCACACCTTCTCCCCGCACTGACCTATGGACTGCGCTGCCTCGTAGAACTTTTACCCTGGTCAGCTAGTAGCATACAGAGTTGGCACTTTGACGAAGGGAAGCATTGATCAGTGTTATATCTGACATCATGCTCGAGGTCATCAAACAACGTCAAGGTTATATACATGGGTATGGTGCAATGGCACTGGTTTGCCAGAAAGAATATCTGTTCATTTGTTTGAGATATGTACCATATTCCATACTGATATGCCTTAGGTTGGCAAGATATACGTGATACAACCTTGTTCTGTCACATGGGAAATCCCTGAGGGTACACTTATTGAAGTCCTGAAACAACTTAATGCCATAATCCTACCTTTTTGATAACATAATTTTAAAAATCTTGATTATGAATGAGGACGTGGATCCACATCGTTTATTTCATACCAGGGCGAATCTATCGCGTTGGCGGGTATGGATAATACGAACCACCACCCCATGGAATGCCCCGCACACCAAAGTGGGCGATGCCTAATTAATACATAATACAACATTTTACAATCCTTGAAGAACAACCATTGCCTGTCATGTTGTCAACTACCTCGCTGTGCTTACCGGAAGTGTCAGGTGAGTTGAACAGTCCCTCAGTCCTACAACAGTTGGTGCGCTTAGCGGTGCTGCCACCTAGTGTTCCTTGTATAATATATCCCATTAACACCTTCCACCATAGTGTTCACATAACCCGGCGTAATCCACGTATGGAGATTACTCGACGCACTGTTACATATAAATGTAACCAACGGCAGACCGACATGCAGAGTAGGGAAGGAGGGATGTGAACATGGCAGGGAATCAGATCCACGGCAGCCATGTTGGCATGAAGGAGTGCAGTGATGGGTTCCAACTTTAATGCAGAATATTTATAAAGAGACCTATAGAGTAGACATGGCATGGGACGATCCACTGAGTACGCATGCACCGAGGGCGGTGGGAGGGTAAAATAAATCTCAGATTTTGCGTGTGTTCTTTCTTATATTCGTACAAGATTGAGATGGAGTGGGTACATCTTTAAAAAAATGTGCGTACATACTTAATGGATATTCCCTAAAAAGACCTTTTAGAGTAGACAAAGCATGCCTTTCGGGGTGCAGGTTTTATTTGGGAGTTGGGTACGTACATAAAATACCCTTCAATCGGGTGTGTGGGGGGGGGGGGGGGGGGCACATGCTTAGGCATGTTAGACGGCCCGTGCTATTCCATATATGGACGACACCTTGCCGGCCTCGGCGCCGTCTGAGTGGCCGAGCGACAGGCGGCTCGTTATCCCCGGGAAACGCCGCCACCGACGCCCGGTGCCGGCCCACAGGAGGAACAGACTGCAGCGCCGCTCCGCGCCCCGCCAACCAACCAGTGCAGCTGGGGCTGACGACGATGACGGCCACTGCGGCGCTGACGACGATGTGTGCTGGCTGCCTGCCACTGACGCCTGTCCAGCGGCCAGTCCTTGTGTTCGCTCTACCTCTATGAAGTGGATGGGGGGGGGGGGGGGATGTCTGATAATCTGTCTTGAGGGTCTTGTCATCCATGATAAGAAAGTCGCACCCACACCCAGCTCTAACGTTGCTCCGTACCCACCACCCTGCAGCCTCTGTGGATTACGACCGGGAGTCTGTATGTCGGCGGTGAGCATTTACTGTGAGCCGTTCGGCCTCCCACCCACCCCGCGAGCTGCTCTCCCCTCAGTGTGAGCATCTAGCCAGCAGGAGGCCGGCGAGGAAAGGCTGGAGAGGGGGGGGGGGGGCACCGGTGATCAACTCTCGAGTGCCGAGCTGCTCGCTGCAGCTATTTTTAGCCGCCGTCGGCACCTGGCGCCCGCCCCGGTCAGCCTCTAATGTCAATGTATTGTATTATTCAATGTCGTTCTCACGGCCCGCTGCCGCAGGCATGCATACCCACCCGCTTTCTCCGCTATGACTATTTTTAGATCAATCACCTCGGTAAATGTAGACAAAATGCATTTGGCAGCGCCGGCAGTGGGCCACACAGGGACCATAACGAGGTGAGCTGATGGACTGAGCTGCTCCGTTGGGATGACATCATAGAAAACGGGAACTGGTTTTTGAATACCTTTTAATGGCTGCCTTCATTGTTAAACTGCCGCCATAGTCCCGTAGTGCATGATGCCCTCTGAGCACGACCATCACCTACACATCTATCCCTATTAACAACAGCACACACGCACTGTTCACTGGACACAAGTCGAGCTGCTCACATTTGAGGGCCTCCATAATTAGTAACAGCCAGGACCGCGTGGTTGCTGGCCTTTAGGTTTGATGCGGAATCGATACGAGCAGCTGTGAGCAGGTCGGCGTGCGTGAGTGTGTGCGGCCCGGGCATGAAGGGCAGGGGATGAGCATATAGTGAGCGTATTTGTAGGGCACTTGAGGCGGGACAGTCGGCAGGGAGACTGTCGCCAACCCGTATGGACGTTCCTGCCGGGTCCGAGTGGTCAGTACACAAACGGCTCTGCACCGGGCCTGCTACAGACCACCGCCATCGGTCATCAGAGTGGCTGGCATCGAGGTTGACCACCGGCGGGAGGGTTGTGGGCAGGGTGATGCGTGGCATTCAGGGTTGGGTATACTTTACCACTCCATTGACCAGCCCACACAGTTCACCTAGTGCGGCTGGAAGGCCCGTTATATGGATCAGTTGAGGGAGACGTTTTAATACATGTACCACCATGGCGACTACCTAATCCCTCGAACCCATTTCCATATAACATGTAACACTTACTGTTTCATGAAAGTAAAAATCAATTTGATAGACGTACATAAATGATGAATCTAGTCTTCTCTGTTTCCTAATGAGCATGTAGTAGCTAGAGCAGATAACATCTGTGCCATCTATATTCCCAGAAGTGTACATTAAGGTGGGCTAAATAAAGAAACACAGACTGATTCTGCTGTTCAGTCATTTCGATGAATGAAGCATTACCACCACTGATGTTACTAATTGCCATAGGTCCCTAGATACCGTATTGAAAACCAGCATTGCAGGGTTGTGCAAAACAACCCTGGTAGTTCTGTTAGAATGACGCGGATATATTTAGACTCGTTTTATTTTTGGTTTGGTGATGGCGGTCATTAGGTTTAAAGGCACAAAAAGTATTCGTGGCCATGTCTCGCAGGGATATAGGTTATTTACAGCTACCCAGACAATATGATTTAAACGCACTTGCAAACCTATGCCCTCCTATACTGCCATCTAGTTGGCGATTGTTGAGCGCGTGGCACTCCCAGAACAAATTCCATCGTTGTTCTATGGTGGGACTCTACTGCTACTAGTGAGGGTTGTTGGCCATTTACACGGGAAAATAGATCGACTGAGACATTTGTTTAAACAACATTATAAAGAAGACCTCTATTATACAGTATTTAGCTATTCTGAGAATATGGGTTTGCAGTCCATGGTACAACCATTTACACCCAGAGCGACAGAACCCGAGTCTGTAATGGATAATTATATTAAAAAAAAGAGTAATCTGATTATATTCTTCCGGCTGTATAACTATAGAAAGTCTCTTTCTATCCTATAGTCTGTGTCTGACCTACTTTGAGCTGCTCGTGGTATGTCGGAGCTACTCAGCATTGTGAGCTGCTCACACTGTGAGCCACTTGGTGCGCCTATGTGTGTAAAGACTAGTGTCCATAGTCGCTGAACAGTACGTGTTTGGTCAGTGGAAAGGGTGGGCCTCAGAGCGAGGATTCAACTTGGTGTTGAGATCGATCAGTCGACCTGAGATTTTAGTTCGTTTGGTCCCCGCTACTGACAGTATCACTAGTACTGCCCGCACTCAAGAGAGGGAGTGTGTGTTGCTCTGAGCAGAGACGGCCGGTTTTGTCGCGGATGGCGATCCGAGACAGGAGACGGAGTAAAGGCACGAGGGTGAATGAATCGCGGTGTTTGCATTTTCAGCATTGTAATATCAAGAACGGGAAGTATACAGGCTGCTACGTCATGAGTCTACCACGGATTCCCCTCCAGTTACGACCAGACCGTCGATCCGCCCCCTACTGGGGTTTCCTCGAACTGCACTCCAGTTGCCTTATGTAACAAGAGAAATATGCCTCCTTCAACTCCTCTATTCCTCTTACTTATCATGTAAGATAGATGGGTGTGATACACTTGAACCAGCCCCCTTGTATAGATTTACTGTTATGTACGAACGCCTTGATAAGTATATGCATGGCACAGTAACATCTAGAATATAACGAGATAACCCTTATCAAGTATAGAAAGGTATGTTTTATGTGTGGCTGTATTGCAGTTAACCACGAGTTAACATTGTAAGCAAGTCATTATGCTTCAAGACGTAACGAATAATTTAACGTGTTTCCTGCAATTTACTGTGGACTGGGACTCCAGAAGCTGCCGGGTCTGCTATTGGGTTATATCCCCCGAAGAAAGCTAAGGTGGGGCAATGTGCTGGGAGGCAGGCGGACTGGAGCCTTGGTTACCTCATTGTTGACATAGCTGTTTAGTGTCTTCGGCTACATGTGTATGTCGGCCGGCGCCGGACCAAGGGACGGGCCCGCCTATAGAAGATGTCGTGTGACGTTCCCAGGCCACGTAAATCCAATAAACCAGACAGGCGTCCCTTACGCGCAAACCACACCCGAAGGCGTGCGGCAAGCGGATAATGTTAGCCCGCAAAGAGGCCCGCCCGTTTTGCTCGAATTATCAGCCGCGTATACCGCTCCCGAGCAGCTCACCAGGCCCGAGCTAATCGGAACGGGAGGTGCAGCAGTCAACTTAATCTGCGCCCAATCTTTCATGGTGATCTGGCATGGGCTTTAGGTCAGCTTAGGGGTAGGCCTCGTGTGCCTGCAGTTGCTCCCCTTGCCTGAGATGAGTTGCTCACTGACCGTCATATCGGACCTATCAACGTACCCTCGTTGTGTGTCCCCGTGGAATTGGTATGACAATTCATTCTTGAGAGTGGCAGCATAACCAATGGTCACAGATAGGATTTCTGACCTCAGCCTCATCTCTTCCTTGTATCTTTAGGTTCCCTCTCCTCCTTCACCTCCTTCACCTATTTCCCGGTTCCTAATCCCATCCATCCACAACCCACCCCAAATCACCCCTCCCGAATCAATTTTGCGAGGAAATTGACGATTGGGTTTCGATTGCTGGGCCTACAATTTCCATTTATGGGTGCGGACTTGTTGTTGCCCAGGTCTCCCGGATGAAGGATGATCTGCCTTCTGATTGGTCATAAATCGTTGCCATGAGGGACCCACGATAATGGCGGAAAACTGTGGTATAGTGGTATTGAGCGTCCATGTAGCCTATAACACTGTTTAGGAGCCGATATTCGTGACAATTAGGAAAGAAAAAGGAGTGATACTCATGAATGAAGGAGATATTACCATCTAATTAGATATATGAGGTTAGTATAGAGCCATTCGAGATTCAGACACGTAGGTTATATATACATATATATGTATGGCTTACTTCGGATTGTTAGTTTTACGTGCAGTTCAGCGAAAAACTATAGATATAAGATTAAGAACTATAAAGGGCCGAATGCGAAATACATTTGCTAGCATATGATTCCACAGTCTATCTCATCAATACCCAACAATGTGAAATTTCTCTCCCTCTCTTCACGCACCAAATTATTGAGACAAGTAAACCACCACACATCCCTATATGAAATATATATATGTAAATGCAATTAGTTTGATATTCAGTCAATATAATAATATATATATATGTATAGGAAAGTCATTTGCGGGATGTACATGGAGCCACAGGTAAGTCGAATCATGTAGAGTACTGAGCTGCTCACACACTTACACATCTTTCAACACACGAGAACGCACACTCACAGTCTGATCTTCAGTAGCTTCACATGCTACACACCCCGTGCCAAACAGTGCCGGGCTAGTACTCAAGTACAAACACCGAACGGTTATATTAATGTCTGGATAGCTTCCCGAAGTGGGGAGGGGAGAGGCGGGGCTAGATGTTATCTCATGCCTGGTATTTTTTCCCATAGACTTAACATTGGAATACTGTACTCAACGCCTATGGAGTATTGTAAAAAAAAAGCCGACTAAATAGGGGATGATATCATAAATGCTGGCCAATTAGTCCGTGATAGGGGTGAGATAAAATCTGAAACGCACTCGATCTATTGACACTGAAAATATGCCATTCATTTTGGTTTGCTCTCAATCGGCCTTGCCTTGTGAGATAACTCTGCAAACAAAACTCATGTCATATTTTCAGTGGCTACGGATCTCGATGCAGTTCTGTCATAATACGTTTAAAAGTTTCCTGTAGCGAGTAATCTTTATTACCTATGCTATGTCCACAACTCATGCAAAATAGCACGGATTGGAACTGCTCAATGTGCATATATTGTATGATCCAATGTATACGTCAGTACCATGGATCCAATCCAACCCATCATGCGATGCCCCACATAACCGAAAATGCCCTGTATTGACGTCATCTGTGACCTCTGTCTGGTGGCCGAATGTCTACAAAATAGGCGATATTTGTACCGGTGACATCGGTGCCATGATGGCATCACCCTCCTTCCCATCGGGTGGTAGTATTCTTATACGTATGCACGCGTTGATTGATACATGTAGCGACAGGCGAAATAGGGACACCCTCCCCCTACAGAAACCATTGCTTTCGTGCGGTTGCTATTTGCCTTCAGAATATGGTCGTGTCCATAGGGCAAGTAGATAAGTGCTAAAGTATTACGTTTCTAGGTAATTGTAACCCTCCATCCTTCTGTCATATGTTGTCTTCATATTCTGTAATCAACATTGATTTATCATTGTTGTCTCTAATATTATGTCCTAGAATGCGTTTGAATTAAATCTGCAATATGTTCTATAGTAATGAATTATAGAGAGAAAAAAATCTAGTGTAGACATAACTACTCTAATTGCCTCATACGTATAGAGACTTCTTTTGATATTATCTACCTTGTTTAATATTAATTTGTTGACATTTTTGGTCAATATGTTACTACCTGGAATGACACGGTCGGTTTCTCTTCTGCAGCAGGGCACAAATGATAATTAGACAATGCCCCGTTACGGTGGTTATCACAGAAATCTGTACACTGCACGGTTTGATCACTTTGCTCTAGCTACCTTAAATTTCTCTTCGTCTTTATATTTGTAAATGCACGAAATTCAAATTCTTCAAACTTCTGACTTGAATAAGATCCATCAATCTCGTCTATTTTTCCCATTCGCTTTTCCAGGAACATTAAACAAATTCTGAATTACTTCAAGTGAGCCTGAATCAGTGCACTTGTAATCGTTTCGAACTCTCTCGATATCTGCAATGATTTCTCTATATATCTGCTTGAGCTTTACCAACAGGTAGACGGTTGGCCCATGGCTGCAAACGAGAGCATGTTGAGTTTTCCGCTTGTGTTCTTCTCGTGGCTTTTGTTTTGCGGTTTGCTATATGTTTCATTATTTTTTTCTGAACCAGCACTGCTCTTCGCCCCACGTCGCTGGCGCGCCAAAGCGCCGACGCACGTTTAGTGAAACGAAAACGCACATAGCATCAGATACGAAGTGAATACGAAAGTGCAATCAATAGCCAATCAAAATGGAGAACGAGGTGAGTGATAATAGGGCAGCTGTTGCCGTGTTTCCCCTATCATTATACTACTACCACCATCACCGCCACTACTACCACTCCGCAGAGACTACCGGAACTACTTTATTGGTGTTGGGTCTTTCCTCCTCATGGCGTTTTCTGCTAAACGAGTGTTAATTTTTTTCCCTTTTTTCATCAATAGCTTTTATAAGAATAATAGAGTATGGAGTTCTAATACCTGCTGTATATTATTGCTATTTGATAAAGCTTAACATAGACTAGATCTATAGATGTACTTTTCCTAGTTAAGAAATATATGATTCTAGCTTTGTTTCTGGTAAATTAAAAGATTAAAATAAGTAAAGTCTAACTCTTTCAGAGAAGTAACATAAGTATCATATCGTCGAAAAATTAAACATAATTTGTCTTCACCATGGGGCCCTGATTAAATCCTCTGTGAATTCATTAAAACATTCCAATTACAAGATATTTCTGAAATGAACCTCTTGATATTAAAGAATTCAAGGTATATCTTAAATCGTTTACACTAAAGTTTTGAATTATCATAATGAGCATTCTCTACCTGTTCATTCATAATTCTACGGTTTTCTATTGCAATGTTGATACATGAATCTTTAAATGACTGGTGTGAGCTGTAGATTGCTGTAATTAGATGCTCGCATGATAATGCTTTCCTCTGTGTGGGTTTGTCTCTTTCTTCTTTATATCCTTTTGTGAAACCAATAGACCACCTATGAAACCCCCTTACCCCTGGTTTACCGATGAACCCCTCTAAGTTAAGACACTACCATCTAAGCTTAGGTAGAGGTGCAATTTAATGATGTACTGTTTTTGTTGTTCAGAGGTTGAGGTGTGCTTTAACACTTTTTTTTCAAATAACATATTTACACATTATTTGGTAAATGGTGTTGGGAAGTCGAATGTTGATACTATGTTTATGTGACTTTCTTGTGAGTATGAATTAAGGTTGCCGAATAATTTCGGAAATGATAACATTAAGTTATATGTATATAAATAATTTGTATAATGCTATATTAAACATTGACTGTGATTGATCGTTTCATCCGCTGTATATGCAAAATTGTATTCTGATGATGGTATGCGATGGTATGCCTTAGATCTGTAATTTCTTTAGTTTCAGGAATACATCAAAGTTTCTTGTTGATATTGTACCTCTTCATACCTGTTATGTCCACATGAGTATTTCATAAGATGTCCAACCGTACTGGTTCTATTTTAAGGACACTCCGGACAGTAGACATACCTCACCTGACAGGCATCATATTCGTGGATTATATGGAAATATATAATTGTTGAATTTTTGTTATTGCAATATCAGCATTTTATTATACATATATACGCATAACTATGTTTTAAGATCCCTAAAGATCCGATTGGTCTTGGTTTAAAGATGCATGCATGTAATGTATATTCTTATATGGATTTATATGATTTGTGTATATGGTAGAATATACATGTACATATCTTCATATACAAGCAAACTCTCATGTATGCATATATATACCCATTGATCGTGCATACCTGCATAATTTCATACGTGAAACCATTTTGAACGTGAGGATCTTAATGAATAAAAGACACCATATATTGGTTAGAAATTGTCATCTCGGCTTGGTCGGGGTGGGGAGTTGGCTCAGTGGTTAGGGCACTGGCCTGGTAACCCCAAGTTTATAGGACTTTGTGGGTAAGACTACGGACAAACCAGCTGGTTATATTAGATGGTCCCTTGTTGTGTCTTAAGCTGTGTATTGTATCCTAGCCCATAATTTGCCTTGAGCCAAGTGAAGACTCTGCCCTGAGACGCCTGCTACCACGAATTACAGCCCTTCATTTGCATAAGAATGATGGATATAGCCAATAATGAGACCCGTCAATGGGCAGTTACTAGATAGAGCTTGCACAGCGACTGGGGTAACCAATGAGGTGTTAGTGCGCGGGTAGCAGAATTACCCCCAATATCCTCACATGCCACCTTCTGTTATTATCATGACAGCACGGATATGGGTGGAAAAGAAGCAAGCATGCCAGTTAGCACACGTCATCTGGACACTGGACACTTGATGGAAACACCCCAACATCAAACTTTATAACCCAAAATGGACAGAAATTGCCGCTCCTCCAATACTGAAAATTATGGAAATCGAATCAGTGAATCCCAGAGGTTGGGTGCATTTTATATATGTACATTACAAGAATGGATGTCAACTTGATTTCTCCTGTGGCTAGAGCAGATATATAGATGGGTAGGAGGAGGGGTATGTATAAACAGGTCCTCCTTCATAGGACTATCCCGGGTATTCCCAGTTGTTGTTTGAGGGTATATCGGTGATGGCCCCCTCCCACCTTCAATCGGGGCTCATGCGGGCGGGTGAATATCGGCCGCGCGACGACTCTCAGATGAGAGCTGCTCGTGCCAAGGTCCCCGTCCTCCCCGAGCAGCTCGTACTGGGTGACCCGGGGACGGGCGGGGACCGTCCTGCTGCCAGTGGTGACGGTGGCGCTGGCGGCAGTGGTGGAGTGCCGAGCTCAATTGGTGTTGATTGTACCAGTTTAGATTACCAGTCCGCACTAACTGAGCTAATCCAGGATGCTTGGTGAAGGTCGCATGTGAAGGAGATCTCCAAATACCCCTGGCCCTGTATGTGAACCCGCAAACAATACCCGTGCCATGTAGAGTCGCATAATTTCCTAGAGGTTATGTAGAAACTACGATATCTGGTGCAATATGCATCGTGGTCAATACATAAACATCCTATACGCTCAATTTTCAATTGACCTAACTTGTAAACCGATGCTGACTTGTGGCGCCACCGTGTGTTAATGTACGAACTACAAGAGCTAACCAGCAGTGGTCTGCGATAGATGATCCTCTTTTATAACACAGGCCATAGTCATTGGCGTTGTTCGTTCTTCGACCGCGTAAAAAGAACTCCCAAATCTATACTCTGCTTCTGAAACATCCACTCAAATCTATGATCCTCTCCTGTAGATGATGAGAACTTTGTACAGGAAAATATCTATATACATCTGCGGGCAGTTGTTTGGAGCATACTGACTTATTATACGGTTCTATGATATGCTCACCGATTCTGTGGCACGACTACCCATCGCAGAACATGCTATACATAGTCAGGGGTAGGCGTAGACAGTAAAATGTCCTAAAACATTCCTAGGATACAGACATGACAATAATTGCTCACTCATGTTGTCCTGTGTGCAGCTGCCGAGATTGTGGAAAGACTCTAGAGGAGGAAGAAAGAGGAGGGCATACCAAAGATATACCGAGCAACAATAACAGACTCAGTGGGTGGGGATGCGATGTGTAAGGGTGGGAGGGATGACAGTGCTATGGGCAGTTTGCTGCCTACTCTTGCGGCTGGTGTTGGAAGTGGCCATCGGCTCGTGCCGGCAGTAATGCTGCACTGCTCCGGGTTAAGGTGGGCTGGCTGCTACTGCTGCTGTTGCTGCTCTTCCAGCTGCCCCGGCTCCCCTAGGCAGAGCCAGTGAGCCTGTAGCCATCTGCGTGGTCGTCAGCTGCCCGCTGCTGCTTACTGCCTGCGCCGCGCGTTGGTGGTGGTGCTGATGGAACAGGCCAGGACGGTTCGATGGCGGACGCTGAGTCAGATTGCAGCCATGGCCAGGTGAAGCAGGCCGAGGAGGACGGAGCGCTGTGCGGACCCGACCGCCACCCTGCCCCTTCTCCTCTGACCCCCCTGGAGTGGGATCCCACCTGGAGGGCGCCAGCCGGCACCCGCACAGCTGCCAGCCGACGTGGACGCCAGCTACCTCTGCTAGTCACAAAGTGAAATACATTATGTGTTGTCATTAGCATCTTGGCCGCGCCAAGGCTGCTTGTGTGTGGAGAGAGAGGGAGAGGGAGACTACGGGGGCCTAATCATAATAATAATAGTAGGTGTATGCGGTGCAGGCCAGCTTCTCTTCCGGCAGGCGGGTATGTGGACGGGCGACGGCGACTTTTGAGCACGGACTGTGTGTGCTCTCTTCACAAGGATTTACCCGTTTTCTGTGCGCCTCGAACGTCGGCCCAGCCCCGCTTGGACGCGAGATGGTCATTTTGTGTCAGAGTGCACGGGGCATGCTCACTGGGAGTTAACATGACAGCGAATGACATCATACATTTACCGTCTCAATATGAGGGAGGTAGTGGCAATGGCTGCTGAGGCCTGTCGTCGCCGACCACCGCTTTGGTAATCTGTGCAATGCGGCATCAACGACGGGCATGACAAGCTGGGCGAGTGTCGCCACATCACCAGACCGCAACCCATCACATCTTTAGCACTTACAGGTCAGAATATTTGCTTCTTATCTCAGGTCGGGTAGCTGGTGTCAGCAGAAGCACAAGCAGCAGCTGCAGTGCTGGCAGCTGGAGCAAGCAGATGTCCATGGCAGCAGCAGCAGCAGGAGGCTGGGCCGTGGAGGAGGAGATGGAGAAGAGGCAGGCAGGAAGGTCATGCTGTGGCAACGGTGAGGGGCCGGAGGGACCACCGGCTTTTTCCAGCTGCCTGGTCCCCCTTCCCGGTCCAACTGGGCCTGTCGCCCACCGGCCAAGCTCGACTCCAGGGCGGCCGGCAATGACAGGCCCGGCCCAGGCTTTTCACGCTGGCTCGTGTCTCGCACGTTGCCATGCCATGCTGCCTTGACAGGCGCTAGGTTGGGGATAGACGGAGTGGCGCAGCAGGCTGGCGGACGAGGCGAGTGGGTATTATAATGGGGAGTAATGGCTGCTTGCCTGCCGCCCAGACTGCCACTGCATCTGCTGCTGCTGCCCGATGGAGGCTGGGAGCCAGTCGCCTGGGCTGTTCTCATGTCTGCCAGTGGTCAGCCCGACCCATGTCCACTACTAGTATACGTAAACCCTGCCTCTCCCAGAATGGTCACGCCTCAAACCCTCACCCATCTTCCTTCAGTTGCCCTCTGTGGATCCCCACACACCAGCGCAGCAGTATTATCATATGGCATTAATATACCCCCATGGTCTACTCCCCAGGAGTATCCTTCTTCACTGTATAAACACCCCCTTGTCACCCCTCCCTCCCCCACCACACACTTCCCATGGTTGTGTGTTGCAGAGCATTGATGGGGATGGTAATAAATATAAACCCCCCTCCCAATACTCCAATCTAAGCACCATTCACCGATGGGAATTATGCCGGAAGCGAACAAGGGAAATTAGAACATAGGCTGGCGATCGATAGTTGCCAGTGAATGGTTTATTTAGTGCGGAGATTTATTTATCTGGGCGGTGGGCAGATTATAAGTGATAGTGACAGAGGTAATGCGGTCTATGTCAGGCCATGTCAGGCTCGGTGGTAAGGACGTCCATGTAGTCGTCATGATGGCCGGGATTTACTCCCTGGACGACCACCTGCACCTCAGTAAGCAGCTACTGAAGGAAGGCTCGCGTACACCATCTAAATGGAGCTTGTGATTCCGCCACGTTGCAAAATATGGCTCAATATAACATACTGAATGATTTAGATTGATCGATGACCTTACATGAACTCGCACCTTAGAAACGCGACATTAAACTGAATATTAAATGGTATACCTCTCTCTTGGCCTGCATGTTCCAAGGTTATAAAGCCTCTTTACAGCATGAAGTGGGTCGATTAATGACCTAGGATGAACTGTAACCATACTCCTGGGTGTGCCGTGTATATGTTACATCAGCCTGAACATTGAATCATCTCTACCACTGAACGCCCTGATTCCCACATGTTCTAAGATTATGAGTCAACTCGTGTATATTACTCAAAGTAAGCTGATCATGGCCCTGATACAACCGACCTCATAACCCTGGGAGTGCTAGCCATAAGCGGAAGGAATCGATATGTAATTAAGTTAAGATTTCCGATTCACGTGTATGAGGTCAGCCCAGTTTTAGGTCAGTGTTCGGTTCTATGCATCCTGGGGCACGTTTCCTAATTAGGTGTAATGGCATCATAAACAGGATTTGATACTAGAGTCGACCTGGGAGTGTTCAGTGATGTGTCCGCTGGCTACTTCACTCTTGAATATCTGTGTTTAAAGAATAGCAATAGCTAAACACGACAGTCAAGAAAGATAACGAAGGTAAGGCACGTATTCTAGTGCCCTTTGAAATAAAACTGCCAATAAAAAAATTAACCTCGTTTTTTTCCATCTCAGGAGTTAATAGTTAGATATAGCCTTTATGGTTATATCTTTACTATATATATATATATATATATATATATATATATATATATATATATATATATATATATATATATATATATATATATATATATATATATATATATACAAAGAGAATAATTTGGGCCCCATTCACATCAATAAACAGAGGTTCAAAACCTTCTTATACACCCCAGCCAAATTCCATGAAGAATGACGTTTTCCATGTTTTCTTAAACTCTGCATATGTATGTGTACCCGGCATGATGAAAATATAATATAATATATATATAATATAAACGTTAAGAAGCCTATGCATTCCGCTTGCTGCACATCTATATATCTTCCCAGTATGATAAAGTATGTATGCATCACTATTTAGAGTTTTAATTATTCAGTGATTCAGTGAGTGCATATCCCGCTCCTCCAGGATATGGTATGTGTGCAGCTCGCGGCTATGCCCCCAATCCCCGTACCCAATTTCCCACTCACTAATTTCAAGTTCGTGACGTGATCACGGATAAAATCACATAAATTCCACCTAGAATTGTGATCGTGTAGGGATCTCCTCAAAATGAAACTGATGAGATAAGACAGCATAATAAATAACTCTTCCGCTTGTCTAATCCTATTTGAGCTGACAAAGCAGTAAACATCCGCCAGACTAAGCGGCCGACTGATGTGTATATCACATCACTATGGATGTATTTGATAAATATATACAAGTCATGAACGACAGAAATGAAATCATTTTCATGTTCCTTCAACATCCAGTAATACATCTATATAATTCGTAGAAACCAGTTACATCATTTCTGATGCATTACCTCTCTTATAATAGGTAACGAGTTACCGTTTGGCATCCAGGCGTTCAAGGGGCCTATCCTGAAAACAGGTCCACTTCATCATGTTACTAAAGTATATAGACACCTTGAGCCCCTATATATTATGCAGTTCAGTTTTCGCGTTTCACTTTAGACCTTTTCTAGATGCTGCCAAAGTCTATACTCATTATTCAACGAATATAGGTTCAGATTAAAGATTTCAGGTTCTGCATCCTTATCTATATTCCTTTTTTTTTAATAAGAATTCCTCGAATTCTGTTTGTTTCCTTTAAACTTCTTATTAACATTGCAACAGACTGAGGTCAATTAAGTCTTCAGGCCATCGATCCATGCTAAAAGAAAATCGAGCGTGACCGACCACGCCCGTTTTGACTCTAAAGGAGGGAGCCATAGAGCTTCAAGTGAGATAAATGATATCATATATATATAGTAGCTGCCGGGAAGTGGATGACAGTTTTGTAGATACACACATATACATTAAACTCATATTCTATGGCGCCTCCTCCATAGAATAGAGTCAGCTGGACATAACTCAGCCAAGGATCAAACGTCAGCAGGAACACCGCCACCACTCCTCTGGGAATCAGGCCCCGGAAGAAATCCACTTCTATTTATAGGCCGGGGTCAGTAGTGAAGGTTGGAGGCGGGGGTGGGTGCGTTTGGGGCTGTGATGGGGACGAGGTGCAGAGAGAGTCAATAGCAGACAGTGGGCGTGCTTCAGAGATGTGTCCTGCAATGATTTAGCGTTTTTACTAGCCTCCAGTCAGTCTGATCTCATCCATCTATCTTTCTCTTTTCCCCCCAGGCACTCCTCCTCCTGTGTCTACATAATGTATCCTATGTCCCTAGTGGTTGTATGGTTACCAGGATGCGTTCAGACCGACCTGTCGTAATGAGTGCGATGTTTAGCTCTCGCCTGGATTTCCTCACCCTCCGTCCCCATCACTCCCAGTCTCCTAGTTGTAATAATGATAAGCCTATTACACATTTCTTCGAACAGAAAATATTATGCTGAGCTGAAGTCAAATCTATGCTTCAGATTTTAGATACAACAACCACTGAACTTTTGTTTGTCCATAATGAGGTCACGCCCCAAGGTGCACTGAGACTTTGAGCCAGTTGTTTATTTACGGTGTCTTGTTTATTATGTATGAGCCCCCTGCGTCCACTCACCAATCTCCCCCTTCCAGCATAAATCTTGGCAGTGGGTAATAACGTTCCTAGATGAGCAGCTCTGGAGCAGCTCTCACCGTGATATGTGATTCATCTTGAGAGCAGCTCATACTTCTGTGTCTGGGCGTTGGTCCTATACTTAGAGTGTCACCTACCGGAACATACAGAGCAGTTTAAGGTGGGAGTATTATGTTCATAAGGGAACAGGAGCAAGTGCTGTCATAGTAGCCCGCCTGCGTTCTTCCAGTTGTCCTGACCTACTTGGACGGTTATACTACAGTGGAGGCTCCGGGAGATGACACCCAGGCACTGGAGGATCATGAAGTAGAGTGTGTTTGTCCGTACACCATAGAAGGGTCCCCACCCCCTAACTCTCTCCTACTTCTACTCGTATGCCGGTACTCGCGCGGGGAGAAGCGGCCTACCTTCTGCCACACGTGGCAGCTCGTCATACGCCGGGCAGAGCAGCTCGCCGGCCTCAGTGAGTACCTCTGGCATACCTCTACCACCAGCCGGCTCTGACCTCGACTCCAGAAGGTGTGCGAATGTTCACCGCTAACCACCTAGGCCACCTTTTTCCACCTTCCCGCTTTCTGCCTCTTCCAGCGGCGTGGGGCTGAGTACTCGACCGTGTTTGTTTGTTACCGTGACGACTGGTCCTACTACTACTGACTTCACCATTGCAGGTAGCTGTGTGCTCACTCTACATGGGATCCACAGGAGGGATTACGATATAGGGTGGAAGGGCGGGCCAGGGGTGGCCAACTTGTATGTACATTTGTTGTTATTATCATTACTGTTGTTGTGGTTTACAGTATTATTGTGTACGATCTCTCTATTATTGCCCGTTTCTGACTTATGTTCCGTGTTGCAGGAGAAACGGCGGATGACCGGCGGGATGGGGGAGGAGGTTGACGGACGACCTGCCAAGTTTGGCGCGACTCTACGCGAGTTGCGTGAACTTATGGAACATCGTGGCCATGAAGGCTATAACAAAATACAATCGGATTATGGGGGTGTCCACGAGCTCTGCAAGCGACTCTATACCTCACCCAATGAAGGTAAGCACAGTTTATCCCTCTTTCTCTTTGAGATTATTGGTTTGTTCTTCATGCATTTTTTTGAGCTAGCAGCTTTGGGCTGGCTGGCGTGTATCAGATGAAGGTCACACCCACTCATTTTTGTGAGTAATTAGGATCACGTCCGTTATGGCCAGGAGCTACTCCCTCGCCAGAGCAGGATGCATAGTCAGTGTCTGTGTCGATATCAGCATCAAACTGAAGTCAGCATCACAGTGACTGATACGCCGATATTTCAAATAACAGTAAGTGGATCCCAGGGCTGAGCAAGACTAAGCGTAAATACAGGGAGCTTCTCATGGGAACTGCTCAGCACGGCTAGTGTATAAAACTCTGGCGGTCCCTCAGTGGACGACACACGGAAGTGCTTCAGTCGCGACACTGTTCTAACTGACCCCAGAGAGTTGAGCAGCTCAGGGCTGAAGGTCACCAGGTGAAGGTCATTCATCGCTAGAGGCCGCTCTGCTCACCCTCTGGTGGCGCTGCTGGGAATCATGGCGGACGCCTGGCGGCCTGTACAAGGAGCATGTTATGCGGCATATATGTAAGAGGATTGAGGGGGTGTGGGGTAAACAGAGCCCTCACCCAACCCCTCCAGCATGTATGTGTGTGTACTGCTCGTATGACCTATAGGTTGAACCGTCTCTCAAGACTCCATTAATCACCCTGGGTGGCTCCCATCTACACTATACTATTCCCGGGGTATGCTGACCCAATATGTCACTCGGGCAGGGGTAGGGGGTTAGGCCGGGACATTTAGATGGGTCCGTCCTTATCTACGACGTGACTATTAGACTGACATTGTACAGGTGTGTCAGGGATTAAGTCCCCTGTTTCTTCCAAGTGTGAAAGAGATATGTGTGGCGTATGCGTAAAGTAGTGCGCACTTTGGGGGAGAAGGGCCATGAAGAAGGCCATGAGCTGGAGTTAGGTGCCCCAGTGGTAGTACTTGTGATGTATTATCTCCAGCATTTGGCTAGTACTGTGTGCATTATAAGCGGAAAGAAACCAGCTGACCAGAGGAGTGTTTACTTCACCTACATCCCACACACGCTTTTTTATTTTATTTTTACATCCGACCTACCCCTCCACCCCCCATTCACCACCCAACCCTTTGCCAGCCCCAACCTTTACCCTCCTACGCCCCACCCCCTCCCTCAACACCCAGCGACCGGTTCTACCTAGGTCTGAGATACACACCTCTGCCTACCCTACTCGCCACACACCTAAGGCATCTCCAGCTCCTGTGTTTGCCTGCGCCAGACCACCCGTCCCAGACGGCGTCCAGGCGCCCCTCCAGGGCCTAAATATACCCCGCTAACCTACAAGCGGCCGACTGGAACAACAGCGAGCACTGCCTCTTCTACTCCTCCTCCTGCTCCTCCTCCTGCAGCACCGCACCCTCCTCCAGCCTGTAGCCCCGGCCGGCGCGTGCCGTGTGGCGGTGTGTGGTGTGTGGTGTGCATGGCCTGGTTCATAAAACACGAGCAGCTCTCTGCACTGAGCTGCCCACACACCACTTTACCACCACCACCCTCCAGCCACCGCCCGCACGAGCTGCTCTCACCATGTATCTATTTGCTGAGAGGACTCGACCCACGGGGCGCCTTAGCTACTGTATATAATGTTCACCTCTAAGGCGTGCGCAAGGGTAAATGAAAGAGTTTGCCTTTCTTGTTTACTTGGTGAGTCATTACTGCTGGGAGTGGGCCTGTAGTGCGTCCGAAAGTGGTGCTGAGCATTAATGTAAGCAAAACAGGTTGGAGAAGGAAAGAAAAAGTGGAGGGTTTCTTATCAGGCACACTATCAATCATCCATGCCTCTTGGAAATACCGGGTTCAATGTGGTGGAAGAATACCACAGATATTAATAACTGTCATGGATGAGCAATTCACCTTCAAGTGGCTCAGTGAGGATATCGAGGTAACATGATGATGAATTCGTAGATTTTTCTGTCAGGAGCAGAGATACACACACTGAGTACAGGATGCCTGCTCCGTTTAGATCAGATGCCAACCTAATGAGGGCTGTCTGCATCCCATTTGATAATCTCGAAACAAAGTAGCAGGACAGGCAAAAACTAAAGGCAAAATGGAAAAAAAGCGTCGGAAGCCCTTTGTGTGCAGTTACACATCTGCTTCCTTGTTATTCGCAGTCAGTGGTACTCATTCTTCTTTCCCTTGTCGTTACCATTATTCATAGTTAATTGGGGGTCGGACACTGATAGTGTGGGGAAACGAGCCCTACTAGCTAATGGGTGTAGTGCGGTAGCAGATGGGTAGGGGTTGTGTATTGGGCGGGGTGAGGGGTGTTTGCTAATCTGCAGAACGTGGAGATGAGGCACCCACTGGGATACTGACCAATCCTGGAGGCCGGTATGCCGGGTAAGACTTCGCCTGCAGATAGCAGCGGTACCCGGAGTGTCCCATGGTTAGCGTGCAGGGCTCGTATCCAACCACGTCATACTAAGAGAAAACGTGGTTACTGAGCAGTAGGGATGGCTGTTCGAGGTTGTTTTTTTCCTATAAAATAAGTCCTGGCGCCAGAGGTGGAGGGATTTATCTTACGGGGACAAAAGGCCGAGAATGGCAGTACTACGGGGTCAGTCACTAAGTTTCTTATCAATGTCGATTCATAGCCTGTTGACCTGATTTTGATACACCCCTAGCGGGGGTAGTGTTTCATAGACGGTCTGCCATAGGTACATAATAATACGGCCTACGTCGTGGTGAGGCAAGGTAAACATATATATCCCAACCCCTCCGCCAGTGATGCCATCTGATCATATGAGCAAGACGTGATTGAACCTTAATAGAATTACATAATACCAGTCGTTCCATCATCTTTTATATAACAAGCAATAAAGAGATAGACATCTCGGGACCCGTTTCCTCAATCAATCTAGCTATTAGAAAATGTACATGAAAAAAGAAACTTTCCACTTCCAAGGAAGGAAATGAATGACATCCAGTCATATTATGCGTTATCTGTCTATTAGAAACCGATTCTTTGTCTACTTTCATTTCCTGATGATAAACAGAAATGGGAGATTCATATTTTGGTGATTCCCAATATTGGAATGGAAACGGAGTATTATCCATAATGAGGTCACGCCCCAAGGTGCACCGAGACTTTTTCTTATAGTAAATGGAAAGGGGATATATGGTATGGCAGAGTTAGGATTGGTATTTGCAGATTCCCTCTCTGTGGACCATCGAGTACAACAAGTATGTATTATATAGGATGTGTCTATGCATATTCATCCTCTATTGATTTGAATAATACCAAACCAAACAGAAGAGCATCGTCAATTTATTACCCATCGAACCTGTTTCCTTAGGAGGCGATCCATTTACAAAAATACATAAGTGTGCCCCTCTTGCAATCTGTACTTATTGCCGGAATAGGCAAATGCTCTCTCTGATTACCCCTTCAACATATCATGATGGTTAAGGGTAGAGTCAAGATGTGCAACAAGGATACCGCCTGGAATGTGAAGTGCTTCGGCTCTCTCCAATTGTCATAGACATTGGCTATCTGATTATCTCAGCTGTCAAATATAGGATCTAAGCAAACTCACCATCCAGAGTCAGAGTAGCACAATGTCACTGATATGCACACTGAATGGCTGGTAATTAAACAGAATGTATAATAGGTCGTGTGGCTATACCCAGGGGTACAAAACACCCCATTTACCAACGGCCATCGTTATTTGAATTGGCACTCACCGTTCAAACAAGTTATTACAGCGTTGCAGACCGATTGGTCTCCGGCAGAATTGACGTTAAACCCCATGTCTCGCGGACTCAATTTAGAGGAAAAAACAACATGAACTGAACATATGTATGGACGTTTTGGCAGTAATAGAGAGTATGGTAAGTCATATAGGCCAACGCCTGGCTTCTAGCCAACATGATTTTCACCCTATCATTCAGTCTGAGAATGGTTATTATTTGTTATTTCTGTTATGCTTTTTGAATGGATCCTAGGATAAACAAGGGGGTGGGGGTACCTCATGTTCCATTAGGCTCTGCGTGGCGGCCAACTCGAGGGTGGTCCCATGGGTACCGAAGAGTTCGGTGGTAGGATGTCAGCACGGTTTGGCCATCTGATTATCTCACTCCATAGTGAACATCACTGGTGGCCATTTGTCAGAAACAGTGGCTTAATGTTTAAAAGCTACCACCACACTCACATCATCAATTCCAATATCTATATTGATGTGAACTTCCATCTTGATATGGACTCAGATTAGGCAAGCTTTCTTGTTAGGCTCTGGTTGGATCTCTCTGCTACCGCATCCGGTGCACTGCTGGTGCAGAAGCAAAAATTGCTTCTTTAAATATGTTGATCTTTCGGCATTAATGTATTTGATCTTTTCAGCCGGCATAAGGTGTTGATCTGCTGTTGCAGCACCTGCCATAGTTAACTTTGTAGGTGGTCACGCAGCCTATTTGACATTATAAAATGAGTAACTTTTGTTTTTGAGAACATTTTCTTGTACGTTTGGACCGAGGTTCTTACGTAAGGCTGTTTGTGTCCTGTCTCCGGTCCACTGAGAAGGAGCAACTCGGGGAGGCGAGACCAGACGTGAACAGCTCGGAGCTGCTCCTTTGCCTCGTCTTCTGTTGCCGCTACAGCCTTCACCTGGCATTTCCCCCCGCAACCTCACCGGACAACCTTCATGTGGCATTTGCCTCGGCCGGAAAAAATACAAATCACAATCTTAAACGAATCCAACCTAAGACTGTCTCATCTTTTCCCGTTGGTCCGCGGAGGAACTGAGAAGTTTAAAGAGCCCAAGACTCCTTCAGATCGCCTACTTAGGTTGGGATTTTTTCCCCTGGGCGTAACCCTACGGAGATGTTTTTGGTGCTTTTTACCGGACGCAGGCCGCCTGATAACTAAACCAATTAGTTGGGCCGGCACTGGTAGTTAGACACGTTGCGACGCCGAGATGCAAATGCTAGGCCGTTATTTGGAAAGGTCACACGAAGTGGCTGGCACAAGTAGCATTTGTTTTGTGGACGGCGCCGAGCAGCTCGCCGCCGTCTTCCGAGCAGGAAGCGAATGGCTCGCGGCACCGGTGAGTTTAAGGGTTGTGTGCCGGCTAATACACCATTGACGGAACGTGCGGGGCCGTGCTCCGCCCGTGCTCTGACCGTGCTCACGCCGGCAGCACCTCCCCACCCGCTGGTCCGTCATCTGAGCGATAGGCGCCCCTGTGTATGGTGGCAGCCGAGGCCGGCCGGAGCCACTGCCTCTATTTGATGTGACGTCACCTGGAGTCCAGTGTAGGACGGACTGTTGTAGTTTCTGCGCGTGGCTCGGGCTACTAATAAACGAGCGGCCTCATACCACGTACATTACAAACATTGGTCTGTAAGAGCCACGCATGGGAAAGGTTCAGCTTAGATTAATTCTCTTAAAACGAGGGACATTCTGATATAATTGTCTTAGAACTCACTCGACATACCATATGTCACTTTTAGTCTTGACAGTGGTCTATGCAGATATTTTGTGGACGCTGGAACTGATTTATTTTCCGGATCGACTACAATTTGGCCACTTTCCAATTAAGTCAGTTTGTAGTGAGTCGCTTGGCATTTACTTCCTGATTAGAGATGCTTCGCGACAGCCTTTTCTGGGGTGTTTTTTTTTAGACAATGGCCGTTGTCTATGTATCTGCTAATGATACCGAGCAGGACCGGCGGCTTTTAAAAGGCAACAGGGAGGCCAGGCGGGCTGGCTATGTTCTAGGCGATATGCCTGTGAGCTAGTCGCTGGCACCGATTTGATATGCTGTAGTAGGGACGTAAGGCCCAAACCACTGCCTACATCGCACCGCCTACTCTGGCAAACGCGCCACTGCCACCATCGATAGCAGCAGCAGCACCGCCGCCACCACCGCCACCACCACCACCACCACCAGTAGCATGGGTCTAAGCAGCCCAGCAGCGCTGCTGAAGCCACCACTTCCTGCTGGCTTCAACCGGCCCACTACACTGTGTCGCATAATTTATGAATGTGGCTTCTGGCCCGTCGGGGACCGTAGGGTTGTATGCCACCGTTCGTTACTACACGCCCGCCCGCTGCTCTGTGAGTGTGTGTGTCTCTGTGTGTGTGTGGGGGTGGGGGGTGGCAGAAGGTGACCACCGACTGGCCACGCAAGCACTGAATATGTCCGGGCTCACTGTAGATATGGATCCCCGACTATTCGTCCCATAGTACTACTGTCCTTCCCTTAGAGGGTTTCCCCTGATTTGATCTTTCTTCTTGAACTGTCAATACCACCTCTGACTTTAGCTCCATACATCCCAGTCTGTCTGCCTTCATTCCCCCTGCCTGCCTGCCTGCCTGCCTGCCTGCCTGCCTGCCTGCCTGCCTGCCTGCCTGCCTGCCTGCCTGCCTGCCTGCCTGCCTGCCTGCCTGCCTGCCTGTCTGCCTGCCTGCCTGCCTGCCTGCCTGCCTGCCTGCCTGCCTGCCTGCCTGCCTGCCTGCCTGCCTGCCTGCCTGCCTGCCTGCCTGCCTGCCTGCCTGCCTGCCTGCCTGCCTGCCTGCCTGCCTGCCTGCCTGCCTGCTTGCTTGCTTGCTTGCTTGCCTGCCTGCTTGCCTGCCTGCCTGCATCCCAGTCCACCTATGCTGCCTTATATATGCATCTCAGCCTGTCTTCTTCCGTTCTTCGCGCTACCCTACCTGCCTGCTTTATCCTATGTCCCCATTACTGTGCCTGCCTATCTCACCTCCCCGCATCCCGATCTGGCTCCCTCCTCTCCCACCCTGCCTATTTGCCTGCTTTTCTCTCCCATCTCTGCTTCCTTCTTCCCCTGCTCCCCGTGCCTCCTTTATTCTCTGCTTCTTCCTCCCCGTCCTCTCTCTGCTTCTTCCCGCCTTCTGCTCTCCTCCCATCCTGCCTGCCTCGCTGACACAGCTTCCAGTGGTCGGGTGGCGTGAGGTGTCTGTCAGCTGGTACCGTTCACCACCAGGCGTGCTGGGCATGGCTGTCATGATTGTGGCCTCGGGAGGGCCGCCCGCTGGAGGTGTGGTCGCGACAAAGGTGGCGAGCGAGGCGAGCTACAAGGACTGGGCCTACCACGACAAGGTGCCCGGCGTCGTGAGCGGGCGACCCGGCCGGCTGACGTCAGGCCCGGCCTGTGTCCTTGGCATTGATCAGATGAAATGTCAGCCTAAGCCAAGCTTGGTACTGGCCTCATCCGTACACTCGCAACCTTTACCCGGCGGTCAATAGCAGCGGTGGCAGCACCATCGAGAGTGAAGGACAGAGAGAGAAAAGTAGAGAGAGAAGCGGCCTTTGTTTGTTATTGCCTCACTTAGGTGTATCAAACCAAACAAACCGCCTCAATGCAACAGGCCGTTTTATCAGGTCCCTTGTAGTAATGCCTGTTAGCTCTGTCTGCCGGCCTGTGTGTACGGGTGGAGGTCGGTATCTAAGCTGGAAGCCATTGGTAGAAGCCAGCATTCACAGCTATCCGTGATCCCTTTGTGACACCATCAATGGTTCAACGGTGGTCTGAAGAAGGGAAACAGTCTACCCGGGAGATATAGATTTTGGTGCCTTCCGTGGACACGTACAGGGTTCCCACGGAAACTGGAAAACCTGGAAAATGAAAGTTGTCATGGAAAAGTCATGGAATTTGAAAAATTGACAAAAGTCATGGAATTTTTGTCATCATTCATGGAATTTTTCAATATGATTAATTGTCAAATTGTTTAATTTCAATTTATAGATAACATTTAAACATGGCTTTCTATGCCTGTATATTCAGGCTTTTTCCTGGAAACTTTTAGTCATTGAAAGAACACCTCCAATATTGAAAGCATATATCAGGTTTTGGGAAAGGCCAAACTATCATCCAGAAATACCGTAAAAACCTTTTATTGCAATGCATTTATTCCCATCAATGCTCATTCTGCCTGGTTGATGAGAGACTAGATTGTTAGATTGCTAACAATCAATTGAGATTCTCCTTGGAAAGCCCACATTACTCCTTACTATAATAATTTAAACGTAGTTGCTGTTAGATAAAGATATCCCTGCATAATATTTCAGATATGCAAGTGTTTAAGAATTAATAGTTCAATTATTTCTACAGTTGGATATTTCAAACATATCATACTTATAGTGTTAATAGATACCTTATGGAAAACAAAGTATAGCATCCCAATGAGAATCTAAACACCTACTTTTCAATATTTATCTTTTGAAAAGGACATGTGTCCTGACACATGGTCCTTGATACTTTTTTTTCACCTAAAAATCCAAATGTAACTATACCTACGTTCTACAGAATTTTCATGCTTGTTGATCAATTATTTTATAATCTATGACATCAATAGAATAATTATGTGATCCATGTGGTATTCCATTGGGAATGCCTACAGGCATCACTCGGTCTGATAGGGTTAATACTCAAAAATAGTCAATCGTGATGAGGAAAATAATTTTCCAGATGGTGCTGTGATAACTCCAATGTATACTCATTCATAACAGATAGACCCTGTGATTTGCTCTCATGGCACTTTTCACAGTGGAAAATTAAAGTTGATTTAAAATATGTAAAAAAAAGTTATTTCTATATAATCCAAGATTGGAGTCTATATCTTAAATATTCACAGAGATATGATGTGTGATATACTGGATGTATAGACAAGTCAGGATGCAAATCCCAGGTTGGCAACAGCCTTACACCCTACACCTGACCTGTACAGTGGCCTGGCTGGCTGGCTGTGTGAGTTTTGGACCTGCCTTAACAATGCAGCTGACATGGGAAAGAGATCAGACCATTTGTTGTTAGATTAATTTTTTTTAATAAATGCAAGAGTATTCACCCTCTGCTCCTTTACTTCAATTATCACAGTGTCATCTTCTGTAACAAGTCCATTACAAGCTGATTGAAATGCCTTGAATTGTGGCGTGCATCAAACAGCTGTATGGACAATGGGAGGGTGTTAATTATGGAACCTTTTCATTTATTAACCATCATATACAAAGTACCGATTGAAAATGTGTGAGGACTCAGTAAACCACTACCTGTGGTTTAAAAACTGTCAGATACCATGGTATACAGATTCAAATCCATGGTATACGACCTCATAGTCATTGTGTATAGGAAAATAGTCCCTTTGTGGACAGGCAACTCTATAAACCATGCGAGGTTGACCTCAAAATACACTCATTGACATTTGTGTATTACTACATGTCAACCCTCTCATGGTTTACAGCCATCTGTCCACAAAACCGTTGATTACTGTCTATGTATGATTTATATGAAGCCTGGAAAACAACCCTGGAAAATCAGGAGTCAGTCATGTAAAAGTCATGGAAAAAGACCTCTCAAAATCTGTGGTCGTCTAGCATACTCTAAATGCATCTATGAAGCCGGCCTGCTTCAAGTCGCCAGAGCTGCTCCAAGCCCCTTGTAGCCCTCCTTTCAGCTATTCACGCGTAGGTTAATAATACCATCAAAAAGCCGCCTACCCGCCCGCCCGCTTGCCTGCCGAATTAGATTTGTCCTCCATGTATTGATCAGCAAGCCTCTAGACGTTGCCTCACCTTTGACGGGGTTGCTGAGGTGGTGCTGGTAAGGTGTGGGTGTAGCTGCGACGGATAGACTTGAGGGATTCAAGTATTTAGATACTGATATCCGAAATTAGGAGATTTTCGTTTACATTGATCAATATTCTGCAATAGCTATATGATTCCCATACCCTGTAGGCAAGACACCCAGCGAACCCTGGCGGTAGCTGGCCATACACAGGTTATTCACTGGCAGTTACCCTATGGCACAACTGGCACCCAGCTGAAACAGGTCCATAAATGTCCTTGAACATACAGATATGTCAGTTTTCCATTTGTCCAAGGAAATCTTGGTTTTCATTTCCAGTATATATGTTTTCCTTGTGTACAACTAAGATACATTTTGTAATATAGATTGAGCTTCCTCCGCACCAATAAAACAGAGGTTCAAACCTCCCCACACACCCCAGCCCAATTCTATGGTGATCAACGATGTGTTCCCCATGTTTTCTCAATCTCTCTGTGGCAGTAAATTCCACATTACTTTTTACCATGACCCTCACTGATATCTCTGGAACATATATGTGCATGGACATGCGTAGCTTGCAGGGAACAGTTCGTGAGAACCACAAGATTCTAACATGTTGACGTCCTTCGCTATTTTACCCATACCCTCTCTCTAGATACCACCCCCTACCCCCACCCGCAATCTGGCCCCTCCCAAGAGGCCTATATGGCCGATCACCACCTTCACCCCAGCCCCACCCGCTCCGCCTCTCAGTAGTATAGGAAATAGGGACGTTGGCGGCGGCGCGCGCTCACAATACGAGCTGCTCGTCTGCACGTGCAGTGCACGCTAAGAGCCGCGTAATCGCATCTCATCAAATATTGAGGGGAATTTAATGAGACGTCTCGGGTTGGGGAGAGCTGCTCTGGCTAAGTTAGTAGTCTATTCATGTAGGCCTGGTCGTGGGGTGGGATATCGGTATTGGTAGAGTGAAGTCTATCCGAATCCCGTCTGAGGTTATCAATGGTACACTGTTCGAATACACCACCACCATTAAGACATTGTGTTGGTAATTTAGCCCATTGATTAAAACGGGGAGCCTGCAGCCAGCCTAGTCGCCTATGGGGATCAATAAAACCAATCACTAATGCCCACGGCCACCAGTCATTGATCGGCCGACCGGGGGCCCCCGCGTGTGTTTACCGCTAATAAGGTGTGGGAGTGTTCTAATCCGGCCGCACTTTTCTTGGCATTAACAGGTACACGTGCTTGGCGGGGCCCACAGTTGATTATTTTCGGTCAGACGCCCAGCTCCCGTGGCTAGGTTTAGTCTCTCTGGGCACTATAAATAAGGACCCGCGCGTCTTCAGCGGGTAAAAGCGAACGCTCTCTCTGTTTAGCGGGGTTGGGTTTTTAGCTCACTTGGCGCTACATGCCTCTACCCCTGCTGGGTGTGTACCTACGTTTTGTGTCGGTAAAGGCCAGTGCGTCCTTATTCGGCCTTGCATAGTATAACCCCATTTCGTTCTGCCCTCGCCCGCCCGTGCACGCCCACTGTCCCACATGCCACCCCAAACTTCGCTCTACCCCTGTAATTAACTAAGAAGGTCACCTCAAGGACGAGTTGAGAACGACGTGCCTTCAAAGCTGGGTGCCACTTGCCATCTGCCCCGCGCCTGGGCGCCGTGGCAGTCGACGTACTCAGAGGTGGCTCGGCCCTTTTTTTCTGCCGCACGGTTTTAGTGTTTCTTTTCAGGGGAAGAGCTGTTTTAACTGGCGCTGGCGCTCTTACCTGCCCACGGCAATATGCTGCCCCTCTTTCTATCTCCTCAAAGGACCACGTGTTGCAGGGTTACCGTATCCTCCAGCGTATGTCACCTTCAGGTGGTATTCAGCCTTGTTTAACCCATCCGCCACCATGGTCTCCAGTACCTGGCCAATCACCAACTCACAGCCTAATCGGTGTTATCGAGTTGAAAGTGCCTACTTACCGGCCTGTCCGCATGACGTGCTCTCCAGTATAGGCTGGACAGCTGATCCCTCTTTTCCAAGGAAATGCCAGTTTCCATTTTAGAATAAATTGGGCCTCATTTACAGCAATAGATAGTGGTTCAAACATCCCCACATTCCCCAGCCCCATTCCATGGCCACTAACCATGTGTTTTCCATGTTTTCTCAATCTCTCATAGGCAGTAAGTTCCACAGTCCTTTTTCATGACCACCATCATCTGGTGGTCCTCTATAAGTACAGCCCTTTCAACATTGTAACATCTAGCAAAGCGCGAACACTTTATCGTATAGACTGTAAACACCAATCTACATACAGTGATAGTAAAACGTGACCAGTGACCACAGTCATAGGGCTAGGAGCATTCACCAGTAGCGCTGCCAGAGACATGGTTGTAAGAACGTATTGGAGATAATACTTGCGCATTGTATAATAGCTCTTGGTCTCACCTCACCCCACTCTGCAGACTACATACAGTTAATGTTTCAGACGTTGTGTACTGTTACCACCTTAGCTCGCCTCATCGTTGAATCATTTCGTCTGTATTTCGGGCAGGTTAGCGCTGGGTGTAGTGTCGCATTTTGAATATATCCCCGAGATTATGCAACTTGTCGTTATAGACTGCCAATGACATGTGAAGAAGAATACAGGCGTAACAGAAAGGATTATTCTTTGTAACATTAGGTAAGCAGTTTGGGATGGAAGTTTGAGTGGACAAGCCTTGCATTGTTTTCTTGAGCGGTAGCGACATACAGTGTTGTTACTCCCATCTTTGGATGAGCTACAATAAGCTTGTATAGACGAGAGAATGAGAGGTACCCTACCCCTAATAAAAAAACTCCATATGCTCAACATGGGATTTCTTTATGTCACGGGTGTGACATAAAGTGTTGTTTATGTCACTATTTTCTAATGTTGAAAAAATGTGGAAACGGGGTAGGATAAACTCTAGACGTCACTCGTTTGAGTTTGAGTTTATTTATGCCACTCATTTTGTTGGCTTCGTAATGTCACTCGTCTTCGACTCGTGAAATTACGGAGCGAACGAAATGCGTGACATCAAGAAACCCAGACTCACAAACTCGTGACGTCTCTTCATATGCTGCAATAGCCACTATTTTACCACGGTCCACTAACGGTCACTTTGAAGGGGCGCCGACTTGCCTCACAACCCGTTCCGCCCACCAAACAGGTGATGTGTGTTTCATCACGTTAGTACTTCCCCAATAGCCGCCCTCGACTTCCCTGTGCCAACGTCAGCCACGCCACCGCAGGGAAATAAAAGTATAGCGAATCTCCTTGTTGACTGACCTTGGGCCTGTGGTATCATTCCGATAAGTTGCTGATAGCTACACTCAAGACCACATGTAGTGAATCTTAGAACACTCCTTCGTGGGGTACGCGGTCTAGAGGGATGCAAGTTATCCGACAGATGACGGAATACAGACACTTGATATACATCTGCACCACTGGCAGTGTTAGAATATATATATATATATATATATATATATATATATATATATATATATATATATATATATATATATATATTCTGCTCCAAAATAATGTTATGAATTATTCCTTCTAAGTCCTGACTTTCACCCCTGTATAGGGTATTCCATCTCAAAATGCGTGGTCATACCCACGGCTAACCTCAGTTTCCAATTGATGCATAACACATGAGTGATATATGATATAGACTCTTGAGAAACATAATGTTAGCTTTCTTTTACATTTCGCAAAATATATTCCTTACGTGGCCGTAACCTTAAAAAGCGACTGTCAGTCCCTCAGAAACACAATACAGAGTGTAACTCTTCTAACCGATTCGCAGCATGATATTTTGTATCAAAGAGGCGACCCCATACATTGCTTAGTCCCTTTGTCAATCTCGCCCTCCTTACCTCTCAACGCCTGACATTTCCACTGAGCGTTTAGCTAGTAAATATATTTTTGCAAAGTTCAAGTTATATATAGTTTGAACTTTATAAATTCTCGCATCAAATATTCTCCTGTTGTCCCTAGTATATCCACAACCTGTTTACCTGAAATTCTTGTTTCAAAGGTCAGTTTTCAATTTGCCCGATCCATCACTCCCACACATTTCTTTACACTGTCTATGTCTGGTACCTTATTGTGGGTTATGCTGTTAATGATAAAGAAAGTAAATGTATTCAACCTTTCTCTGTCGGAGGCAATGCTGAATACTCACGTTATATAACTCACCCCTTGTATATTTTCCCCGAAGACTTAAACATTGAGAACTCTTACTCAATGCCCATAGAGTATTATGAGGAAAAACTCAATGGGCAATGAGAGTGATCATTAACCAGTCAGTCAGTGATAGATAGATGTGTAATCAAATCTGAATCGCACTCGATCCATCATAGCTGCTGGATATACGCCATTTGTTTCGGGTTACTACGTAATCCCCCTCAACTTTGCCTCATGAGATAACTCCGCAATCAAAAATCATAGCGTATTTTCAGCACATATGGATCTCTATGCAGTTCTTACTTATTACCGCCGGTCTAGACCATTACTCCCCATACCCTGTCCGTATGAGGAGGACCAGAGGTGGTCTATGTGCATACACAGTGGGCGGAATTTTAAAGCAAGTCGGTCGTTGTTTGAGTGGCCTTTCTTACGAATGATTCGCGTGCAAGGAAGCGAGTTCATGGTAGGGGCGTTTTCCCTCAATACCATTATTGGTAGGGACACCTAATAGAGCCAGGGTTGTCACTGGTCTGTAAAGATATGCCGGTGCAGTGATCGCTAAGGAATTCCTTAGCCACCGTTACCAGATTTATTGTGTGCCACGTCACTGGAGCATGTGTACGACGACAATGATTCATGTTCATGATGTCACCGATGCACGCATTAGATTCGTGGCCCCCTTTCTAATCCCAAAAGGATTTTAGTTATCAAAAATGGACTAATTCAGGGATGGCATTTTCCCACTTTTCCAAGAAAATCTTTGTTTTCCGTTCATATGATTATTTTTTCTAGGATAAAACAATTGAGACCAACTCACGGCAATAAAACGGGGTTGAATCTCCTCAAGCACCCTAAGCCCCATTCCATGCCCAACGCTGATGTGTTTTCCATGTTTTCTCAATCTTTCTGAGGCAGTAAATTCCATGTGAAAAATATTTCCAGTCTATTTTTCCTGTCCCTAACTGGTATCTCTGGACTCTTTGCTATTAAAGAAAAGGCACTAAGCTAAGTATTTTCCTTTTTTTAAATTTGTTATTTCCGCATATGGTCTGAGGCAGAACGGAGTATCATTTCCAATGCCGCAGGTATATTTATTCTGGCGATTGGGTGAATGCACAACACCCTTGATGCTCCCCAGGAGAAGAAAGCCAGTGGAGAGTGACTTTTACCTCCTCCTGTGGACCTCTGTGAGTGTGTAGAGGACTTGTACTGGCTAGAGAGATAGCTAGACCGAGCATGTTTGCCGTGGAGATGTTTGCTGAGCAAGTGTCGGCGGCCGTATCTGGTGGCGGGATGGGTGCCGGCCCGTGTCAGTGTCTGTATGGTGATGAGAATGGATTAGCCGGCCCATCAATAAGCCACTGGTGCAGATATTGGGCGCGGGGCGGCGTGTACTTTACCGGATTATAGCGGCGCTGTTTTATGGCCGGGGGAGGGCGCCGCGGGAGCCTGCTATATCAGCGTGGGTTGGTCAAGGAGTCGTGCACCTCGCGCTGGGCTGTAAATCAGTGAGCTGCTCGTCGGGGAAAGGCGAGTAACTCAGGCGAGCGGGACGAGGTGCTCGTTCATCAGGGAGAGCTGCTCCACCACCAGCGCAACAACAACCACCCTCCATCTCCACTACAGCACCACAACGACCCTTTCTCGCCTGCCCTCTTTCTCCCCCACAGCACCACGACAACCCTATGCAGAGATAACAGTTTCCAAAATTTTTAAAACAGAAACGATATTAGCTGAGCCTCAATCATGCAAATAAGTCAGCGGTTTGAGGTAAGCACAGACACAGCTATATAATGTTACTGACACTGACATATTGTCCACATTTTGTCGGTCTCTTTCAGGTAGCAATTTCCATAATAAACTATCTTTGTTCCGACATCTCTGCATCTCTGGACTGCCCTCTTTCTCCACCACAACGACGCTCTCTGGTCTGCCTTCTTTCTCCACCACAACACCACACCAACCTCTCTGGACTGCCCTCTTTCCCCACCACAACACCTCACCAACCTCTCTGGACTGCCCTCTTTCTCCACCACAACAACACACCAACCTCTCTGGACTGCCCTCTTTCCCCACCACAACACCTCACCAACCTCTCTGGACTGCCCTCTTTCTCCACCACAACACCACACCAACCCTCTCTTGACTGCCCTCTTTCCCCACCACGACACCACGACAATCCTCTCTGGTCTGCCCTTCCTCTCCACAACAGCACCACAGCAACTTCCTGGTAGGTCCTCTTTCTTTACATGTTATTATTGTTCTTATGGTGCTGTTTTCGTTGTCCTTGTAAATCCCAAGGCATAAATCTCAATAGTGATACTTACCGACCTTGATATTGAGTGACGTCTACACCTATAAAATACCTCACAATGCTTCATCCTCTACTTCAGACATTATTGTTGCCAATGTAATTATTTAAACTTGATATTAGAGTCGTTTTTATCGTTGCTTATTTTGTTTCATCAATTATTATCAAAAGGAAACTCATATAATACAGATATTACTCTATTGGAAGAAATGAATAGTTCGAATTCAACCCCAAAGGAACAATTTATTGTCACTTATGAACACACTTGAATATTGCTGTGACATATGATATCGCGCATCATCACACATAACAGGACGCAATATGTATGTCAAAATAACAGGACCTAACGAACAGATTTTTGTGTTCATAAGAGACATATATCGTCTGACCCTCTAGAGTTCACCAAGGCAAATGTAGTCGAGTAGGGACCGGAGGGGCGGGGGAGGGGGGGGGGGGGCGTCATGCTTCTCCATCTGAACGCGACAACCTTACTGGTTGTGGTTAGTAGGTCTGTTTGGTAATGGTTTCACTGCTGTGCTCTGTGTTGGTGGTGGTAGTGGTGGTGCTGCTGCCGCCACATCTGCGCCGTTAGTACCACAAATGATCAATACAAACCTTTGGGTCTTTATCACAGTCAGTCAGTCACGACCAAATCCTTGCGTGAAACCACTGCACTCGATTCCACTCGACCACTGATTGAAACGGGCCAACTCCCCACCCCCCCCACCACTCTCTCCCATGGGCCTCCCAAGCGGGTCGTGAGAATATGATCCCCTGACTTTTAGAGCCTGTCCCATTTGCCGCGAGAGGGATTCACACACGAAACCGAGATGAGAGAAAGAGAGATAGAGAGCGGTGGCATGAGTGGGCGAATCAAAAACACTACCGTGCCATAGCATCTGGTAACAGACATCGATCCCGTTAAAATCATGTATATCCGACATCACCCGATGCCGAAGTCAAGACATGCAGCATAGAATTATGACTGGAATTGTAAACAAGATCTAGTTCTACTGTGAATATGTATATGCATTCTACCAGATGGTCATTTTGCCGCGTGCAGGGGCGTTGGCTGCTAACTAGACTGATATAAATGACTTTAGTGTGCAGCCGTGAGAACTCTGTGTAACTACTTAAGAGTCAATTGCCCACACCACCTGGTTCTGATAAAGAGGGTGGGAAAACTACATGGTTCATGGGTACATACCCACCCTACCAACCCCACCATTCACTCCCTTTCCATTCGGTGTGTATAGAGTAGATACCACCAGAAGGCTGCTTAGTCCATAAATCAGACCACCCAGTAGCACAATCTGAATAGGCGATATTTTGGGAACACTGCTGTTTAAAGTTCACTGTGTTTAACGCTTACCTTTGTACACGTCCTCTGATACTGAGCGAGTCGCTATGAGCTGTTCTCAGCACACCTCTGGTTATAATGTGGATGATGCCTGATTATAACAAAGGTGACATCTAGTAGCCTCTAGTTATAATGCCAGGGACACCTGTCAGACTATGGTTATGATTACAGCAACACCTAGCAACATCTGGTTATAATGCCAGCGATAGGTGACATCTAGCAGCCTCTAATTATAATGCCAGCAACATCTAGTAACCTCCAGTTATAATAAAAGCAACACTTATTACCTCTGGTGTCATCTAATAGCCTCTGATTTTAATGCGAGTGACATCTAGCAACCTCTGGTTATAATGGCAGTGTCAAATAGCAACCTCTAGTTATAGTTGCAGATAGTTGCAGCAACACCTAGCATCATTTGATTATAATGCCAGTAACATTTAGCAGCCTATAGTTATGATACCAGTGACATCTAGCAATCTCCATTATAATGCTAATGACATCCAGCAACCTCTTGTTCTTTTGCTGTTTTCAAAGACCTTTATTTATGTTCAATGCTTGCACATTGTTCTTCCATACAAACTTCGATCAACCTATATACATTCGTTTTACATAGAAATTCATTATCGAATTGCCGTCTACATAATGTATATGCATGTACTGTCCTTATAACGTATATGACTCCTTGCAATCTGGGAATAATGTAGTGACACCTTGCAGTACCTGGTAATGAGGTATCTAACGGAGACCATTCGCTGATCATAAAGCCAGCGATGCCTTGTTGTCTCTACATCTAAATGATGGCTTAAGATTTTTGATCGTGAAGCGGGTAATGTTTAACCATCCACCGGTTAACAGGTTAGCTCCACGTCTTTAGAGGGGACATACCATTTGGAATTTGTTACGCATCCTATTCCAGATTACGAATGAAATGTTTACAGTGATAGCATGATATATCTGTTTAGCTCAGATGAAAACCATCTGCTCACGAACCTGAGCTTATTACTATCCGCTCGAGGTTACGACACTATAGTAGTCCAGTAACGAGGAGAACATGACAGCCATGATTAGGGCAATCAGGCTACTGATCACGAAGTATTATTTTCACCGGCTTGATAAATAGCAGATTCTACCTGACTTGCTTGGTATAAATCATTGCTAGGCGACTAGTTGAGCTATACATCAGCTCTCTTCCGTATAGGAATGATATTTGACTTTTCCGAGAAAGAGTCGAGTAGCGTTGAACGTCATCAGCTTGGTAACGGAATCTTGCAGAACAACGTGCACGCAAATAGACCATTTGGAGAAGAGTGATGTGAAATAGGTTTACTCTTCAGTTGAATTAAAGCATAGAACCGTAGGTTGCTGCATCTAGGCGACCAAATATATCATCTAAAGACCACCATTTCAGCCAAGCCGGGAGGCTGATGACACCCATGACAACCCCCTAGCTGACAGTTGGTGGCGCCACGTAGTGGTCATTAGTCTCGCCATTCTAACATGCCCGCCAGGTCTGGTCAGTTCTTCATACTTCACACATGCAGTTTCTGCAAACACCAGCACAATCAGGCACATTGGTCGTGGCAGTACCAGAAAAAAAAAACCATACATGTGTTTACTCCATTAGTCGTTCCATATTATTGGTCGTCCTATACCATTGGTCGTACCATGCTGTTAGTCATCCCATACCATTGGTCGTTCAATACCATTAGTCGTCCAATACCATTGGTCCTCCTATATCATTGGTCGTTCCATACCATTGGTCTTTCCAAAACATTGGTCGTTCCATGCTATTAGTCATCCCATACCACTGGTCATCCCATACCATTGGTCGTCCCATACTATTGGTCGTAGGCATATCATACTAATTGTCGTACCACACATCGGTCGTACCATACCAGTGGTTGTTCCACACTATTGGTCGTCCCATACAATTAATCGTTCTACACCATTAGCCACCGACGAAACCATATCAAAATTTCGAATACATAATATCAGTGATACGTGTTATCCTCGATGGAAGATATCGTGTGTATTCTCTCACTTGTATCAGGACAAGTGTGCCATATGTCGTCATGATATGGACTGTCCAATACTACTATAGTGTTGGTTAATCTATCGTCATCGACCTTAATTTTAGGGTAGAGAAAGGACGTATTTGTCAGTGGTGGTCGAGCCGGCGGCTCATTTAGATTATCCCAAGTTTTAAGGTCTCGGAAACCATTGCCCTTAACGTACCCTTTGCCGTAAAGGTCAATGGACTAACGCGATCAATAGGTATGTCTACGACCCGCTGACCTTGAGACAGTGGATACCCCCCGACACACTCTCACCTCCCCGGGGGGTTGGGGATAGGGTGGGTTCGCGAGTTGGGTTACCGAACTGAGATGGCCGATTGGCGAGCTCACCAGGAAATGGTGAGAATTGATCCCCAGCTGCTTGTGGTTTACTGAGGCATTGGGAACCAAGCTGCCGGCCCCTGATGTTTGCAGTAGGCCTCACAATATAATGTTACCACAGGAGTTGGGGCGTCAAGAGGGGTCGTCTTGTGGGTGAATGTGCGCTGGCCAGTGGGCGGGCGACTTTAAATAGCTGCTTCTTATTGGCAAAGCTGCTGCCGCAAGGATGACCTGGATTGTAGCAGCTCTGGAGGCTTTTCACTCCTCCATTCAGCCGACTCAACTCAACCCCCGCCCTCGCACACCACACCCGTGTGCCTGACCACCTCGCCCCGTGGGAATTATTGGCGAGGCTAAATATAGCTTGTGAGACCATTATTGATTGATTTATAGGGGTTGAGGTTTGAGGGAGGGTGGATGGTTGGATGTAGGAAGGAGCCCCCACCCATCTACTGGTCGAACGGCCCAATTAAAACTATGAACATTTCTTCATTGTTTGGCAATGATTGGTAGGAATCGGCGACGGTCGCTTATAATCTGCAGCAGCCGTGTGGCATCTCTTACATTCTAGTATAAAAGCCAATGTAGTCAGTCGGTAGAACAGAACAAATTCTAATGGGCTGTAAAAGCAGCATATTCTCATCACCTGTGATTTTACGACCGATTTGATAGGTGATAAAAAGTATCACTTGCTTTACATTGTCGTCAAACGCCAAGCGTAACATAACTGCTGAGGTGGCTCTCACTCCTATCAGCAATTTTTACATACTGAAATCTCTGTTCATAGTAAATATTTTTGTTAAAGGTATAATGTAGCGACGGCTGGTGGCGGTATGAATAAGATTTAAAAAGAAACGAGTTAGAAGTAAAATATGTCATAGAGTATGGATTAAGTAGGAGTTATGCACCAGAAGCCAAAAATAATGTAACCAGTAACAATGATGCCACTTCAAATAACTTTTTTTTCTAATCAAAAGAAATTACGTAAGTTCATCTGTGCTATTTCTGTGGAAGGTGCCATTCTTAGAAAACAGAATGCCAGTGAGACGGTGAATACATTCTATTACCTTAGTAATAGACCTTAACAATCATACACAGATGCAGTCATCGGCCCATTTCCGGGTTAGGTTATTTAAAGTTAACACGAGTTTCTTGTCCAATTAACGCCCGGTGGTTGGCATCACGTGACCATTGACGTATGCAACGCGTGCAGTATGTATGCGGTATGACGTTTCCGTTACCTAGAATGCTCCACGCCTTAGTGACCAGCCCGTTATCACGAGTGGGCCGGCGAGCACGCACGATTTAATTAGACCAACAGAAGATAAATTTGCAGCCACTGCTGTCGTCCTTGCTGGCTGATTCCGGCAGCTGTAATTAGTCTCTGAGATAACGGGCACGGACCGCCGGCATATTTCTGAAACATAGATAACGGGACAGTTCAGTGAGTCTGCTTGGCATATAATAGGGTTTGTGCACATTGTGCATTCAATTTAAATTCAGGCGTACGTAAGAAGTCCGTGTCTATGTAATCGCATGGCACAATTCGCACGTGAATGGAATGGTTGGTTGAAACACCGAAGCGAAAGTCAATTTAGATTTATGCAGCAAGGCCTGTGTGTGAAATGATCGTCATTAGGTGGTAAAGAGAGTAGCAATATAGGCCGAGTTCCTTAAATCCAGATTGATTCTCACCGAGTATAGTATTTATCATATCCTACCCCGTCTCCAATTTAGATCAAATGAATTGAGGTATCAAATTATTTTATTTCAACCCCATCAAATACAGTCAGTCAATGTAAAGCCTGTGGTGCTTTTATTAAGGGTAGTATATGTGATATACTCACATAAAACTAGGTAAAAATATTCCCAGCATTCAAACGTTCATCAAATATGACATACTTCGCATGACATAATGATATGTATTGACAAAACAAAGACTCCATACATGACATGCATTGTGTATCATGGACCATTCTACAAGAGCTACTTTCAGCACATGTTTATTGGCCCACTCTTTTTTGGGGGTGTAAACATACCCCGGCAAGTTGTGGAATAGACGAGAATATAGGTCGTTGTAAACACAGCTCGTGTTTTACTCGGCATTACTGAAAAGGACTCTTGGTTCGCACACATTAATAAAATAACAGACCCACAGTATCCGCACGTGTAAGTGCAGTCATGAGTAATTTCTATTGAACCGTGAACAATTGGCCTCTATAAATATGAGTGGATGGAGATGGTGAATAATGTAACACTTACAGGAGCAGCACGCCTGTGGTAGTGTCGAGGACGGCGACAGGAGGTGCGCTCCATGAGCTGCTCTATTTGTAGCGAGCTGCTCACAGAACTCCATCACCTATTATTCCACCGCCAGATCCTGCTCGGTCATCTATATAAACCAAAGATGGCAGTTTTCCTATTCTCCTGTGAAATCCTTGTTTTCATTTTCAGTTTGTACATTTTTGTTGTGGTGTGTAAAATAAAATAATAGAGAAAATATGTTTATTCACACCAATAAACAGTGGTTCAAATCATGGCCAATAACGATGTATTTTCAATGTTTTCTCAATCTCGCTGAAGCAGTGAATTCCACATGAAAACATTTTTCCCTCTTTTTTTTCATAACCCTAACTGACATTCCTGTATAAATCTGCAAAAGCTATAGCTAGTTACTGGATGTGTATATCAAGTGTCAATATTGGTCTCAGTCAAATCCAGTCTGGAGGCCGCAAAATACTAGTGTCATACCTGTGTCTCGTTAAATGAAGTCGGCTCCTTTTGTACCGTCTTCTCTTTAATATGGCAATACCATCTAATGTTGGAATACCCGGAGGTTATCGTACTAGAGTAAGCTGTTTGCATATAGAGTACTCTCATGTGAAAGTCTAATAGAACATATTGGACGTTAATTTAATCAAAAACAAGCAAACTATCATGTGAAAGGTAACCAGAACTCGTAATATATGATTCTCTATAAGAATGACATCTATAGCATGATGTATTTTCTCTATGACAATGGTAGTTATAACTGCATTTTTAATCTTTTTGAGTTGGGTAAGACTAGCTTCGTTTGCACTGTTGGAGAGGCAGTCATAACTGTCTGTGTTTTCCATGGCATATACTTTAACCCCCCACCCCCACCACCACCACCCGCACCCCCACCCCCACCTTACCAGATACGTCATTCTCTGTTTGCTAGCGACCTTTAGCCGTCACCGACTGACTTACGTGGGACTATCACCGGGAGACGGTGATAGATGTATGGCCATGTCCACATCTAGAGGTGATCACCAGCCATGCTGACACCCACCCCAACTCTCCTATCTGTAGTTTGAGTGTAACGACACACATTGCCATTACGCACTGTGGTACTCCTCAATACAGGCATGGCATTTTTCCAGGATTTTCTCACTTCCCAAGGATAAATCAGATCAATGTAGATCCGAGAAAAATACCTTTCAACGGTTGGGGAGGGTGTAGGTTCAAAATAAGAACTTATGTTTGAGCAATGTTTTCACAATTCTAGCCAATTAAGTCTCAGCTGAGGCCAGGAATTCATTTAAAGTAGCCCCAAATGCAGGACTTTCGTCCCTTGGACCCTCTCAGGGCATTATGCCTCTACCATCATATGCGGCACTCAAATCCCCCTTCCAATCTTTCAGGATTTTCTTTTTGTAATTCCCATGCCTGTCAATAAGTGACATACCAAATGGCGCAATGTTGCCAGAGAATCGAGTTGTACGGAACCAGAGTGAGGATTGTGAACCCGGGTAAGCCGCCCCCCTCCCCTCCCATGCTGGACGCCTGCCAGGCCACCTGTAGCCGCCTTCCTGAGCAGCTTGAGCTGTGCTCCTTTCTCACCCCCGACACACACACTTCCACACGAGCGGCTCACCAGAGTACAGGTCAATGCTGGCTCAACAAGTAGTTCCCACAGTAGGGCGGGCAGTCACCGCCACCACCGCCCCGGGTGAACACAGTAATTATAACATGGCGTCCTAGGGCATACCTTAATGATGCCCTGGGCTCGTTAGAACATCGATTCCCTATCAGTATTTTACCTCGGTTTAGTACCTCGGATAATTACCATATTCATCTCAGGTGGGGCACCAAGTCACTGCATTGCTACGTCAGTAGTTATATTGAGTAAGATGGCTGTTATGTATCCAGTCTGATTGACGGATAGATTATGTGTCTTGAGGATCAAGGGAGGGGTGTCTCAGGAAGAGGTGTCTCAGTTGGAGATAGAGATGTCTCGGGTAGAGTGTCTCAGGTAGAGGTAGATGTGTCTCAGGTAGGAGAGGAATGGCTGTGTGCATCGCGTATACATACTTACGGGGACCGAGGTGCTGCTTGCGGCGCGCTGATCAGGTAAGATCTGGTCAGAAAGTGCTGACGATGCACATTTTAGAGCGCAGGCTATGGCTGCAGTAGCACCACGAGGTGAGGAGGTAGCGAACGGCAACAGCCACCATGGAGGCGGTGGCGACGGGGCGGGGGAGGGGAGGGGGATCTTTGCCGCGGTAGCCGCCCTCAGCACAAGGCAGCATCGGCAGCACGTGGCACCTTGCGCTGCGCCGCCTTACAGCCTGCGTCAGACACACACACCGACATACACTCTTTTACTCACTCCCCACCATCGCCACTGTTCCGCAACCACGATCGCTAAAATCACATCCACTCACTTATGCACCATTTCACTCACTCACTCACTCACTCACTCACTCACTCACTCACTCACTCACTCACTCACTCACTCACTCACTCACTCACTCACTCACTCACTCACTCACTCACTCACTCACTCACTCGCGTTGGCTCACTCACGTTGGCTCACTCACTCACTCACTCACTCACGTTGGCTCACTCACTCACTCACTCACTCACTCACTCACTCACTCACTCACTCACTCACTCACTCACTCACTCACTCACTCACTCACTCACTCACTCACTCACTCACGTTGGCTCACTCTCTCATCACCGCCCATCCCGCCCGCCATTTTTAGACCCAGAAACCTGATCTGGTGCATTGAGCAGCTAGCCACTGGCCACGAGCAGCTCGCGAGCAGTAACGAGGTCGTCATGAGCTGCTCGCCAGTCAGTGCTCAGCTGGTCTTCTAGGAAGTACGCGCTTCCTCCTTGCCACTAGTTCACCCGCCGTACGCTCTCCGCTGTGTACGACGTATATTATGGAGGCTGGCCTTTCGCTGGGCTGTCGTGAGGAGGAATAGTCTACCATTGTTTGGTTGTGTGTTTTTTTTTATTTGAGCAATTTATTTGAGCTTTTATCTCTGGAAAGAGTAACAATCATCATCTTATTACAGTTTCATAGAATACCGTTGGAATATATAAACATTCTTGTTTATGAGAAAATCTGCCCACCAAGGGGCCTCCACGTGATAGATTCACAAACATTTAAATACACCCAAATGTAGACATAACGACCACCGTGCGTATTTTTAGTGTATGTCGTGGTTTTAAATTTGTCAACACTAAGGGGCTAGATGTATTTATCTCTCACTGCACCATTATATTCACCCCTGAACTGCACCGTGGAGTTTGTGGAGTTCTCCTGGTGAACCCGGTGAACTTTCCTCTCAACGCCTTCTTGAGATTGACCTTCTCGGGTCTGACCGCCACGTCTGGTCTCAGCCTCCTCCAACAGGCCTCTCCTTCGTCTAGCTCAAAATATCAACATTTACATTTTCTGCTCTCTTAAACTTTAGAAAGGTGACCCGTAGTGGATACGCGCCGATTTGAAATACTGCAAACGCAGCACAAGAGAAGAGTAAATGGATGCCTGAAATGCGCTTATCGCTGCAGTTGGGATGTGAGTTTGGGAGGACATTGAGGTATCATATAAGGCCGTATCCACCCACGTGTATCGCGATCTACTCCCACGTTTCACCATTTTGTGCAGAAGTACGCTCGTCAGATATTTAAGATCTTCTGTGCTTGACCATGCAGTGATCTGCATCACAACCTTTTACACATCTGTGCTGTTGACATCATGAATTCAATAGATAAACAAACAAACAGATTGATACCAAAAGAACAACTCAGTCCTTGTCCAGAAGTGTGAAATTATTGTATACCTGCGCGCGAATGGCTTGCATTTACTGGCCAGCACTATGGATTTCGTTCGTCGCAGTGTGACTACCTGACTTGTTGAGACGATGAAAAAAATAAAAATAAAATGATGTTATCAATTATTAACAGGTATATAACAATGAGGAGACAGTGTGTATCCGAATTACATCTGTTCTTTGTTGTTTTGGTCGGAAAGATTCACCTCATCCTCCGTAATCGGTGAATATTTCCACCACTAAACAACACGTCACAGATTTCATTCAGCCACACTAACCATGTCTCCCTATACTATTTCACGGCGACCGTGAGGAGTGCGACGCCAGATGTGTTGCGACAGTTGAGAGGGTGCGACCTCGAAGCTGCATCGATGTGTGTCTACCTGACGATAGGTCTACGCGCACCTGTTTGTGGTAGTGATCCACCTGTCGACCTACGGCACCACTTTCTTTGCTTGTTGATCCCGTGTAGCGCTAATTGCGAGCAGCGGAACACGCCCTCGCTCCACTTGTTCCACTGTAGAAGTCTCCGATGTAGAGTGGAGATACCAAAACATGTTTTGACAGCCATGTGTGTGCGTGTCCTCATGGTGCTCTTTCTAACAAATGTCACCAAATGTCACAACAGTGAACAGCTGTCTGTCAAGGAAGCGGTTGTCCTTCTTGTTATGGGAGAGTCAGCATTCGCCGCTCGACATTTGAACACTGACTCATGTGGTATAGTGCTGTCGAATTTGGGTTCAGTGTGACAGAAATAGCAGTTTTCCTATTTTCCAAGGAAATCTTTGTTTTAATTTTTAGTTTATAAAATCATTTGTCCTTGTGTAAAACAAAGAGAGAATACCTCAACAACATTACATGGCCAATAACGATGTGTTTTCCATGTTTTTCTCAGTTTCTCTGAGGCAGTAAATTCTACACGAAAAATATCTCCTCATCCTTTTTCATGGCCCCAGCTGACATCCTTGGACTGCGATATAGATAGGAATATTTTAACTGATTTTCGCCATCAGATTTACCGACTTTAAGGGGGTTATTAAATAATTTTGCTCAGTTAGATAATTCTGCCTAGAAAGAAAATGGAACTGTAGATATATTTATATGGATTCATTTGCATGGCCAATTGGTTTGCTGTTTTGCCAGGAGATGTTGAATAACATATTTGTACCTGGTGGGAAGTTAGGAGACCAGGGTTGAGTTTCCGATATTAGATTTACAAAAATAGTTTGGCTAAGTAATATGGCCTTTATAACAGGAATTCCATGTAAACCATGTACCACCTATCAGACCTCCATTCCGATTTCCCTTTTTGAGAGCCGACACTATGCTGAACACCGTCAGTTTAATATTGTACAGTATATTATTCCACAGAAACCTAGCCTTGCACTTTCATACCTGGGTATAATCGCTGTTATGGTAAACTATAAAGATAGGTGGTTGCCTATGTTCTTCAACATAGTGCTTGTGGGTCTCGGTATGGCGATTCGAGGCTGGAATGTCGTGGAAGGCGGCAAGAGGTTGCATGTACATATTCCAGATGTCAGTCTTGTTCTAGTTTAGGTTTTGTCCATTAGAGGGAATACTCCAGCTGTCAACTTCGCTCTTGCTTCAATCTTATACGTCCGGTGAAATACGTCGGATGTTGATGCTATTCTGGAGAATATATATTTATAGCATAATGGGTGCTATGAGAGAGGGCACTGAAAGGTACTTTCGATTCAACCCATTCAACCTGTTCTATGTTGCAGTTTACTTATTTCTAAATGTATATTTGATTAATAAGCTGAAATATGCCCATGTAGAGTGATTTGTTATACGTTGTTTATTTCTTCCTTCTCAACCACTTTAAGCTCCTGGGTAGCAATAGATACTTGGGAGTTTCACAGAATCAAAATTTTAAATTACCATGAATTATGAGAAAACATTGAGCTAGGTTGAAGTATGGATTAATCACACTAATCAGAAGACCTGGATGCCATTGAAATAGCATGTGCCTGGAATCATTATCCTCTACATAACCTCCGAAAGCGTGCCTACATGTTGTCGTACGATGATCTATTTTAATACAACCCTAGGGGAAATAAAGGCCATAATATACTCGTGCTGCCTTCCAAACTGACGCTGATCCTCTGCGCGTCACAGCCGAGTAACAATAGGAGCTGGGAGTCAGTGGTCTCAGTAGCGAGGCGAAGGAACCGGTGCACTTAGCGCACACAGTGGACACGGTGGGCAGACCGGCCCCCGGGGAGCAGGGGCCGGGAGGCGGCAGGGCCCGGTGTCCGCCGCCCTACGCACGGGCACACCGGTCTCTAAAGGTGGTCCACGTACAGACGACCCGCCGCCATTCAGCAAAGATTTCTCCCGCTATCGATTTCTTCGGTTGACGTTTTAAATCGCCGGTTACCATAGCAACGGACAAGAGGAGTGCGTGGTAGTAGCCGGAGGTTGCTGGGGGCGGGGGTGAGTGGGTGAAGGGGTGGAAGATATTGTTGGGTGAGGGTGGGTGGGTGGGGGGGGGGGGGGAGGAGTCCTGGATTCCTCACACCCACAATCCTGTGGACGTGACAATTGCACCAGTACAGGAGGAGTAGAATAAGGAGGGCAGGGGCGTGGCCGGTGCTGGAGGTGACAATGCTGGCGGGTGGCTGGAGGGGCGTGGTGTGTTCAGGGGCTCACCCTCTGCCACCCGTGTGCCTCTTACACCCCACAGGTGTGGCTTCATATAGGTGTCAGCCATCGACCCGCCTGCACTCTCTGCCCTCTGTGTGACGGCAGAGATCCTGTCCACTACCCCCACCCTGTCTAGCCCAGCTCCAACCCCGCCTCACCCCCCGCCCTCCATACCGGATATTTGTACGCGTCAGCGAACCTTGGGCTCGTTTGAATGGCATCATTCTGGTTGCCTAATTACGGGTCTCTGACGTAATCAAGCCAGGCTGATTATCACACCTTCCAATTTTAATCCGGCTGACCGGTGCGTTTTATATTGACCTTCAGATTAGATATATAACATAAATGGGAAAAATAAGGATTATATAAATCCAGTAATACCAATTGATTATATTCCATCAAGTGTATTATTTTCATTGGAGTATCATCTGCCTCATGAATTTACTCTGCAACCATGATGTATTTTCAATGGCTGCAGATCTTGATGCAGTTCACCTTGCCTCTCCTGACCTGTAAACATATTGTAGTACAAAATGAGAATACTCTGTCTATAATGTATTATTGTTTTGTGTCTTACACAGGTCTGAGTGGTTCAGCTGCTGACTTAGATAACCGCGTCGAAGTGTTCGGTTCGAACGTGATACCTCCGAAGCCTCCCAAGTCCTTCCTGACGCTAGTCTGGGAAGCCCTTCAGGATGTCACACTTATCATTCTCATCGTAGCTGCCATTATCTCCCTAGGACTTTCATTCTACCAAACAGAAGAGCAAGGAAGTAAGTACAATAATTCATGTGCCAATTCCTCATCCACACGCTCCTTGAAACCAAGTAAATCACAATGGGTGTGCTAAAATAGTGCTTCCCTACTAACCGTGCGTTGCATATCCTACACGGTGTTATGATATAAATATCTATATTTTTACCGGTAATTTGCGCTAATTGTACAATATTTGTATTACCTAGATTACCGGTGACTCGCCTAACAGACCGAGAGCGAGGGAGAAACTCACCGTGTCAAAAAAACAATTAAACAACAATTTCCAAAAACGCAATCGATTGAAAAATTATCGGAAAACTCACAAAGTATATTATGTTCACACGTGACCCTTATTGCTTTACTGGTGTAATACTGATCGTAGCTATTTGATACATGGGACATAAACGTACCGCAAAACTAACCCCAGTCTGACTGCTGCTTGGTGAAACAGTGCATTTGTGAAATAAACGAGATGCATGGGAGACCCTCTGCATGCTATTTAACAATTAAGGACGAGGCTTCCGAACGGAAACTTGTACCCGGGGGACTCTGGTAATATCATAGATTAATATAGTACACATGATTTCTGAAGTAAAAAAACGCAAACCAAAAAAAAATAAATATATATATATATATATATTAATTCGATTCATTAGCGGGCTCACCCTTTCAAAAAATCAACTGCATTTGTGTGGATAAGGCCGGTATTTGGTTAAAGGGTTAAGGAATATTCTGGATACTCACATGACCATATGTTAACTCATCCTATGGGGAGAGACCCGGGTGTGTGGGGAGGGGGAGGGGTTCTGTTGTGTACTGCGAGGATGCACGGTAATGCACGACCTTACTCGATCCTCATATTGCACGTCATCATATGGTTTCATGTTGTGGTGCCCCTTTACTACTTCGCTTAGCTCAACAAGGACATCATGCGGGTAAGTGCAGTGCCTGGCTACTAACAGCACTAGCCACACGGCCCTTCTATTCCTCAGGATTTCCATGCACCCACTATTTTACTTACATTTTTCAGGTGGCATGTATATATTACCAAGGCTTGTGTGTGATCTATGTAAAGAGTGTGTTGATATATTTGTTTCTTCTATTCATAGAGTAGCACTAATCAGGAGTTTACAACTGTTATAGTTATAGCAATGCTTACGATAGTGAGAAACATTGGTAGAATTTCATTTTTGCTCAGCCTTATGCCTAAGTACATTCCTAGTTGCTTCTTCTAGTCATTTTATGTGAATACTATATTGTTCTGTGGAGTGGGGAACAGTGTTGGCTTTGGCAAGGACAATATCTCTTGGAGAATAAGCTCATGAATTGAGGCGATATCGATTATAAGTGCAGCAGGGAGGTCTAACATGAAATTCCAACTGCGGTGCTGCATTTTCTTAGATTCATACCTACATGTTATATGCAGTCTTCGTACTTAAGTATTAGCATCACCTTCGGTATTTCGGTATGCAGCCTGGAACCTGGGGGGATTTTATTCATGACTTTCTCCCGGATTTACCGGGATTCCGGATTTATTGACGCCCCAAGGGTATTTCTTAAGATCAATGAAAATCGAGGAGAAAAATCAAATGAAACAATTCAGTTCTCAGCCGATATCTGTAGTGTACTTAGAACAGCTAAAAATGCAGAATCCCCAAACCTCCAGCTTTTCTGGATTTTTTAAAATAATTTCTAAATCCCATTCTTGGGAACTGCTAGACTATTTCTATTTTTGTTGTGCATTTCTCATAAAGTGAAATGTGTGATTCCGAGAACGAATGAGTTGCCAATCACTACTTTTCTATGTCGAGAAAAAAGTGAGAGATCTGTCAAAATTTGAGCCTCGAGATAAAAATCTAATCTTACTCTTTAAAAAGGTATTTAAAAAAAAGACTTGCAAAAGTAAGTTTTGGTGTATCTATAGCTGACTAGTGTTTTTATGAATCGGTCCTTACTCGAGTTATATTATGCTCAAGAAATACTGCCAATCACCCTAAATAGGCAGAAAATAACTAACAAAACAGATATTTCCCTTTTGGCTACAAGTAATGATTAAGTCCAGAAATAAAGCTGATTTCATTGAAAAATTATAGAAGGTTCGTTATGGTTTGTCAATGTTCAAATCCTTTCCCAGGAAGATAGAGTATGCTATTTTTAGTATTTCCTTGTTCTTAGTTTTTATACTCTTTTAGTCTGAATATAGTCTGGTGAGTTTCATCTTTCCATTAAAATGTCATGAAATCCCATGGGTTTTTTAAGTTACCATTTTATGGTCCAGTGTTCCTGCAGTACGTCCATTCGAATAATTTATTTAGAGGCAATGAGTTGATCTGCCTCATACTGATTCTCATACGGACAGGTTATTAGAGAAAATCGGAACAGGATAACTAATGTCTATTTTGATTCCTACTTATCCTTTCAAAATACTTCATTCTTTTTAAATTGCATAAAGAATTCATGCTAAAATCAGTGGCTTAGCAGATCACCCGTTAAGAGTAACATTCTAAATTACCATATGTAATTCACTAATAAGTGTTTCTTCGACCTAAGAAAAACGTGTGTAGAAATGTAACGCCTCAAATTCTGATAATATGGATGAATGGTGGAGAGGTTATGAAATAACGCAAGGACATGCATCCACTTGCGTATTTTTTCACGTCGGTAACTCGACCGGGAGGAATATTTTTTTATCTAGAATGCCTTCACTTGTATATTGTCTGATATATGGTACACTCGAAACAAATCTTCATGAGTATTATTGCTACAGAAATAGACCTACAACAGTATTAATTGCCTTGTAGCGTTCATAAGTGTGTGTTTCTATGGGCGTGGCTTGGCTCATATTTTGATTGACGTGTTCCTCATCCGTGGCTGGTACAGAAGAGGGCCAATACACTCCTGCAGAGTCCTAATATTTCTCCGCTTTCTATTTTTTCAGCGGGAGGAGATCAAACAGAACAAGAGGCCGGATGGATAGAAGGCGTAGCCATCCTGGTCGCCGTCTTCGTTGTAGTTTTTGTTACTGCTTTCAATGATTGGAGGAAGGAGAAACAGTTCCGAGGACTTCAAAACAAAATAGAATGTGAACATAGGTTTTCTGTTATCCGCCAAGGAGAGGTTATACAAATACCCGTTGGAGAAATAGTTGTAGGTGATATTTGTCAAGTAAAATATGGTGAGTGTGCTTTCAGTTCTTTGTCAATTATAGCTCATAGAAGAAATATAAACATGTAAAGAATCATATTGAAACACGAAGATATATTCATATGGTGTTCATTGTTCTCTTTGAATTTTCGCTCATCCTGTAGAAGAAATATAACACGTAAAGAAATAGTCAGATCCGAATGTATAATTACATGATGTTAGTTGTAAACGGCGAATTCTAGGTTAGCAACATTGGAACAGAAAATAAGCGATCATGTTGAATTTCTCATTGACCAATAAGTATACATTGACTGATGACTGCATGCTAAATTTCCTTGTCAAGTATTCTTTAAAGAAACCCCACATAAGTCTTAGAACATATAAAATCATCTGAATGAAAATTTTAGTTGTAAATGGAGTCATGCTGTTGTATATCATTGGATGCTGATTGGCTGTATGGTTGTTTTCCAGGTGACTTGTTACCCGCAGATGGAATAATTATACAAAGTAATGACTTGATGGTTGACGAGAGTTCGTTGACAGGAGAGTCCGACCATGTCAAGAAAGGCGAGGTTATCAACCCAATGCTACTCTCAGGTAAGTTGATGATGTTGCTCTACAGTTCCCCATCTGCTATAAATCCACAATCCTTGCGATGATTTTGATCTGCATGGTCATGTTCTCTAAGTAGTTGATGCATAGTCATATCCGAGCGAGCGTAGTGTCAACCACATGGAGGTTACCACAATGCAGATCAAAGTCACGGTAATGTTATATTTATTATTCAGCATTTCAAATATAAAATATCAAAGGAAAGATGAAAGGGGGTTATCTGTAGGCTCTATAGGTTTAGTCTGGAAACTCAGTATTTGGTGGATAATAACACATAGAAGCCACGCAATAATATTCACATCAGTGAGGGTTATTATAAATACAATGCATGCCACTGGGGATTTTTTTCCCTGCGGGTAGGTCGAAGAAGAGGTCAGTTGTGGATGGAGCCAGGTCATTCCAGGAGACAATGATGAACCACACATCCTCCTGTGGGTCCTCAATGGACGATTCCTATCAGGAACATGCGTCAATACGGCGGTGTTTACAGCCACGTGAATCATACCCCGTCGACGTGCTGGTCGGTGCCGGCGAGGGCTCATGGCGGGCCGGGACGGGGCGGCTCCAGGGCGGCTGGTGAGGGATGGTAGGGGGCGGTGGTTCATATTAAGAGACAAGGCTGCGACCCCTGGTTGTCGGTGGTGGGCGGCCGGTTTGTGGGCCGATCTACTGCGGGCACATCGTGTCAATATTGCGCTGGCAAGTGGTGTCAGCGCGAAATGGAGGGATCACACGAGGCCCATTACTTAGCGGAGCCGGTCTGATGACGTCATGTGATCCCTCCCCTCTGTCGCCCGCCCCCATTACCACAAATAGTGCTGTATTTTTTCGGTCACCATTTTCCTTGACATTCCGGTAGCAATGGCGGGGGATCTCTTGTCATTCACAGTATTATGTTGCAGGTATTTCGAGAAAAGAATATCGAATTTGAGACATACAATGATTCATACACAAGATTACCATGATTTTTATCTGTGTGGCCGTATTCTGTACGTAATTGAGGGACAGTAATATCCAATTGAATGCGAGGATATTACGTAGCGTCAACTACGAGGAGAATCCGACCACACAGATCAAAATCATGGTAATTTTGTATTTATTAGTCAGCATTAGAAATTTCAGTTTTCAAGGGGAAGATAAAATGGCCGTTGACCTTCTCACGCACTAGTTTGCACACCAGGGACTTTTCCCCGTAATTTCCTTGGAGATTACGACTATTCGTATTGTGCTCGGTAGTGACATGGAAATTCTATACGTTTATAGTGACAGGTTCCTATTAGGTGGACAATAAATAATGCTACCGACTTCTATCATAACGAGATCTCCCCCACTGATAGACCACCATTGCACACAGTTTTATATGCATACATGGGTTGAAGTAGGCCCTGTGAATATAGCCCTCCAACATGTCCTCACATGGAGATGACACTGAAATATAAACTGGTCGGTAGGGGAAAACACATCGGAAATGATAGCTGAGAGCATAAACGCTCATAGTGTCTGCCTGTAATGGCGTTGTTCAACAGACACCATTTCCTCATACCACCCGCAGTGTTCTGTCCCTACGGTTAAATCGCACCCAGTGTCCTATTTAGATATACATGTATGTAGATGGGGCATAGTATCAGAGAGTAGTATATAGTATAAGGAATGTGTCGCAGGCTCTTGCACGCCAGATGACACATGTGTTTGTGTGCTCAACAAATTAAACACAATGTAGAATACGTACTGAGAGCGGGGGTCAACAATTTTGGAAATTTTGCGTCTCTTACTTCTTCAACATTTTCAGAAAGTGTGCATACATACTTCATGGATGGCCCCACACCTCACCATGTCCTATGATTCCACACCAGTTTATAGCAGCGTTTAGGAGTAAGCTAGCAATTGAAAAAAAACTCGTGACTGATTGAAGCCCTTAACGGTAGTAATCTTTGTGAAGATATACTAATTTGTACATATAGTATAGAAACTTACAGCGAATATAATATCGAGCGGATTGATTTTAACATATTTTGGAAATCGAAACAGGACAAGGCAACGTCCTTCTCCCTGAGAAACATCTTTCACCCCCCCCCCTTTTCTGAAACATCTTTCAGATTATCTTAATCAAATACAAATCTGTAGGACTTTACGATCATTTCTGTGGAGATTTAGTACCGGAGATTCCATGGGACGCAACACATATATCAGCTGGTGTGAAAGTGGCACCGCCCTTGTCAGAATCTCCAAAGTGAGAGTGGCTCAAACTGGACACTCTGCTCTATCTCTTTTACTGTTCGGCTTTCAACCTCCCCGTACAGGTGATAGGGGTGATGTGGGTGATGGGGTTACACTGCTGCAGATGCCGAGGGTTACTATTATATCCTAGGCTTGTTGAAGACTTTGGTTATGAACATTGATTAAATAATCAAAGTTAATTAGGATAAGATGCATCGCAATATGTACCATTCCTCTGACAGGCTCAGGAATGAAAGTGGCTGAGGTGGAGTGTAAGAGGAGGGGGGGGGGGGGGGTATGGGAAGCGGATAGGGAGGCAGAGGCGGAGAGGTAGGACAGAGGCCAGTGTATCACACTCCATACCTTGGTTCAGAATCATTCAGAATATTCATGGTTGGGGGTCAGTTTGTCATGTAGTTGAGACAGGGGTATTGGGTTGGCTTGATCGATAGCTGTGGGCGGGTAATGGCACTATTACAGAGGTTAGTAAGGTGCACGAGGCGGGGCTGGGGGCGGGACAGTGAGTGAACCCCACACTAAGCCTTACACCACGCCCCTCACCAACAGAAACCCCCTCTGACCTCATCCATTACTGTCCGGCTTCAATCCCTGTAACTTACTATTGCCATCTTATTCTCACTACATTATTGGCAGAGATGGCAGTTTTCCTATTTTCCAAGGAAATCCTTGTTTTCATGTTCAGTTTATATATTTTTTCTCATGTTAAAACAAAAGATGGTATGAATTGAGCCTCAGCCATGCCAATAAAACAGTGGTTTTAACCTCCCCATACATCCTCAGCCCTATTCCATGGCCAACACTGATGTGTTTTCCATGTTTTCCCGGTCTCTGAGGCAGTAGATTCAATATGAATTCCATATTCGTTTTATTTTTGTTCATGACCCGAACTGACCTGCATTGGGAGTCCCTACAATCGAACACCACTTATACAGATACTTACACGCTCACCCTTGAATTGGTTTTATCTCTATATATCACAATATCAGCTCTACTGGGCTCTTTATAGCTCCTCTATACTTGATCAAAATAACTACAAGGGACCGTCTGAATTACGTAGGCGGGGGGGGGGGGGGGGGAGAGGGTTGTCAAAAACCATGGACATTTTGCATATACATGCTCCTTCTTTGTTCTATTGCGTACATAATTGAGGGAGGATGGGGAGTCAGAAAACTCTAGCAAACGCGTCTCACCTAGCGATTTGCAAAGCAGAGTGTGAAAAAGCAGGACACAAATAATGAAGATATTTTTTAAGCATCATCCCACCTTCGTAGTGTGTCACGCCCAGTGCGCCTGTTTCAGATTGCATGCACTGCAGATAAGGGAGACTGCCGACAAGATCAGCTGATTCGTTCGTCGACAAACGTGTGTGTCTTTTGATTACTCTCGTTTCCATCCCTTGAGACGGTAGAGAAAGAGCTGCTCGCGAGCCACGTTTCTCCGATAGTTCCTGATGCACTACATCTTTATGTGAGGCTTTAGTTAGATTTCTTTGTATGGAGGAGGGGGGGGGGGGCACAAGTCTTTTATTGCATTACGTGTAAGTTGCAGATTCTCTGTCCGTATCGGAATATCATATATTCACCCGAGCTCGAAGAACGAGGTAAATATCTCCGAACAAAATAACAAGGAACAAATGTAAATACAGACACACGCTATCTCTCCTTATTATTATATATACCACTGGAAAGGATTAATAAAATACGCCGTTTTAAACACAAATCACGTGGTACGGAGTGCACGAACCTTTATTTTGTGCTCAGTGTGCGGATGAAATGCGTACATGCTGGCCAGTATTATAGTGTGAGACATTCGCGCCCAGGTATATGATAAATGTTCATTCCTTTGTATTATTGAAGGTCATGGCACCCCAACCCCCACTTCCAAACAGCGACAATTATTGCACTGGTAACACAGTGAACATCTTTCTCCTCTCTTGTATTAATAGACCGAGGTGCTTCATGTTATACGCCGTCCGACAAATAGTGACCAGTATGACGTCACCGAAGCAGTAGGCGAGGCCTGATGACGTCACGGTGACGTCATGAATACTTGTTGTTCGTAATTTCATGAATACTTGCTCCCTATACTAGGTCAGGACCACTTCAGGGTCCAGGCTAGATCTAATTTCATTAGTCGGGAGGTGGTTGGACGGGGCTGGGAGGTGGTGGTGGGAGAACGTAGCACGTGTTTCCCCGGGCGTGATGGTGATTGATGCGGGTGGCGGTCGTCTCGGTGGTGTGTGTAAATCAGTCCCGGGGAGGGCTCTACATGCAGACGATGCGGCAGAGGAGGTGCGCAGGTCCCACACCCCAGCCAGCTACCCCCGGCATACCGCCACCACATTGGTATTCGTCGTCGCCGGGGCTGCCCGTTCCCCAGGGACCCAAGGTGGTAGTGGTAGGGAGACTGGAAAGGGCAATAGACGGGGTAGGGCGTGGCTAGGTGTTGCTTTTACATTCAGAATAAACTGTCGATGGGCCTGGATACTCCCACTGACTATGTGTAGTACGATGAGAGAGATTAAAAAGGTGATATTATGCCCTTGAGTGTTTTCAGCACGAAGCGCTGCTCACTGCTAGATTCCTGAATACACATTGACTATCTAATTTTCAATTATTGCTGTATATGAAAGGGCACGTGGCTGGCACCTATAGCAGATTGTCTGGAGAGGTCAAATCTAAATCTTGACATCACATTTGCTACTTGATGTAAATGATTAAGTGGTCCATTGTCCTCGTCAGTGATGGCAGTTTTTCTATTTTCCAAGGAAATCCGTGTTTCCATTTTCGGTTTATGATTTTTTTTCTTGTGTAAAACAAAGAGGAAATAGATTGGGCCACATTCACACCAATAAACCGTGGTTCAAACCTCCCCACATGCAAAATAGTATGCGAGAAGATCGGCAGTTATTTTGGCTTTGCTTTGATAACATAAATTTGTAATGCTGAACAGTTGGTACCTAAACAATAAGTACATGTACAATATCAACTGGTCTCCGATACTTTTGAGCGCATTTTCCTCGGAGTTGACTCTACAAAATATCATCGCATTGGCTTGTATATTGCTGGGCGCCAACTCCTTGGAGAATACAGCCACTAGTATCCGAAACCAGGTAATAGTGTATGTGTGTCTATATATATATATATGTGTATATATATATATGTGTGTATATAAATATATATTATCCTACCCTTGATTGTTCCACAAACCCTGTTTTGAGAAGGGGCGTTATTATGCAGGCAGGTAGACCTACCTGTGAAGCATGCAGGGCGGGGCGGGGCGGGGCTTCCCTCGTCTCCCGGGCTTGGATTGATCTTGGCCGGAAGACTCTGACATGCTCTCTGATTACCTCATAGATAACCAATAAACGATCAATAGGCAATCAGCGCCACCCTTACCCCTGCCGGCCCGTCCTGCAATGAGGATCCCATTGGGCAAGCCGTGACCCGCGGACCGGCCGGGCCAGGTGGGGAGACAGGACGAGGGCCACTGACCACCCCGTATTGGTTGAGCACGCAGTCCCGTTACCTGTACCGTGATTTACTCCCTCAGGGAATATTGAGAAGTATCTAAACTAAGCTCTCCCCGAAGATCCAAGTCCATCTTCGTTCCTCTCCCATGAGATCATAGTTTGTAATTATATTGTGCTATTAAGTGTGGGATTTTCGTTACCGATGTTTTAAGGTGTGCACGGCGTGGTGGTTGCATTACCTTGCTATAGAATTCATTATAGTAGTAGAGGATGCTGGACTTGTGTGACAACCTCCATTATCTTCTAAGGGTGTAGCACACGTTTAATGGGTAAATTATATGTGTGACCTGTTAAGGAAGTATACCACTAACCATAAATGAGTCACGAGTTCGTTGACAATTGGTTTTTATCCTTTCCTGTCCATTCAGTTTCCGTTTGTTAATGTGTAGCTTTGGTAAAACCTACTAGTTCCGGTCTGGTGTGGCTTTTGTCAGGTTTAGTAGCTAACTCTTTATAACTTGTGTTGTGTCATGTGGGTGTAACCTGTATGACCAATGTGAAATCAGCTATATGTAACCTATATGACCTGGTTGAGATTGTGTATGTAGATTCGAGACGAGGCAACGTCTGCTCCCTCAACTTGATGCTACCTTAAAAGAGATTGTGTATGTATGTCACGCAGGAGAAACATCATACACAAATATTTTTTCAAGGTCAGAATATTGTCAGGGAATTTGAGAAGTTGTGATGGAAAACTTGAATTTTGAAAAATTACAGAGAAAATCGACAGCTTTCCTCGTTTATTTCTCCGGGAAAAATATAAGGGAATCATGCCATGAGCAAATTACTCGCCGTTTGCTCACTACCTGTCCTGATTGCATGAAACATACCTGCCGTTCTCTTTGATAGGTACTCACGTTATGGAAGGAAGCGGCAAGATGGTTGTCGCTGCCGTGGGAGTCAATTCTCAGGCCGGCATTATCTTTGAGCTGCTCGGGGCCACAGCTGAGGCGAAGGATAAAGGAGAGAAGAACAAGGACGATGGTGAGTGGACAAACACTGCTGTGCGCCGGCCTTCTCGACATATACATCCACTTTGTCCGGTTTAAAGTTCTGCTGTGGGCGAGGCGCAGCAGTGTTCCGCTTATTTAATACTGTAGCTGTCAGATGCTTGCGTAGTCTGTAGCAGCGGGTTTATTGCAATTACGTCCTGTGAGGGTTGTGAGGGATAATGAGGTGTGGTATTAAGGTAAGCTCTGAAGAGATGTTAATTTAGGGAGGGGAGGTGGGATGGGGATTACTCTAAGTCTGAATGACATTGGTAAGATCACACGCTGCCTGCTCCAGGCCGTGAGCAGACGTGGAGGAAATTGGAGGGGATGTAACACCAGATTCCATATAACGCCTCCATTGCCTCGCATTCCTGTGAACAATAAACAACTTAAGCTACCGGTAACATTTAACCACGCACCCACCTCCTCAGCCCTCCAGAGTAAGTTGAGTAGGCAGGTTCTGATTGGTTTTAAAGATGCATTCAGCGAAAATATTTGATCCTTATATACCCTCAGGGTCCCCTGGGACGTTAAACCACAAACAAACAGCGAAATAATAACACATGACTAACACAACAGAGATGGGTCGATCAAACGAAACAAGACCCGCTCTGGTTAGGACCACTCACTGAGAGATTTTTTCTAATCCAATACCCGGAGGAATTTTAAGTAAACGAAAAAATAATTTGCCAAGGATCATAGCACTACAAAGATGTAACAAATTCCTTCCCTTCCTCGCCGGACTACCTTAGGCTGCAGCTATACGCTGTGATCCTAGGGGGGCAGAGTCCCGGACCGCCACGCAGAAAAACACGACAAACAAGAGAGGGTGGGCAGGCAGGCAGGCCGGCCTCAATAGCTCAACACTGACAAGGGGACGAGCCAGTGCAGGTGCTCTCTGATTACCCGACCAGGCTTTATTGCCGACTACCCTGAGCCGACCCCAGCCACCACCACACCCCCTAACCCCGACATGTTTATGGTCAGCGCAGGAGAGTAAAAAACATTTCCAAAAATGAACACAAAACTAAGTTGAACATTATTTGTCCACCTGACACCTGTTTTGGGGAAGGCTTGGCGGAAAGGTTTCAGTGGGGTGTAATTCAGAGATGGCCATTGTCCATAGAAAGCCTTGTTTGTTATTTCCAATTTATTAGATTATTTTCCTTTTGTGTAAAGCAAAGATAATATGAATTGAGCCCCGTTCACGCCAATAAAATTGGTTTTAACATCCCCCCTCAGCCCCATTCCATGGACAACACCAATGTGTTTTCCATGTTTTCTCAGTCTCTCTGAGGCAGCAAATTCCACATGAAAAATATATCCTTTTTTTATTTGACCCCAACTTACATTCCTGCATAATGATATAGTTCATGTAAACCTAAAGTATTTCTAGTGGGAATGGGAAAAATTGTACCAGGTACATGGGACGGAATCTCTTGGACAAGAAAAAAATGTATTCGAATGATGGTTTCAAATAACTTTTCACCGTACGTATATTTCAGTACGAGTTCGGCTTGCTTTTAGTACATTTTCAAGAAGTAGCATCTTAAATCGTTAGCATTTCTACTGACTATTGCCACACACACTCTCCAAAGGTAGACAACAATTCAGCTAGGAAAACAAATTAAGCTCTTCAACACGCATATTTGGTAACCCTGGTTGGTTTAGAAGACCAGTCTCTGGTAGGAGAGTTGTTGATAGTAGAAGATGACACAGACACATTGTCACACCTTTGCTTTGTTTTTTTGGCACCACAGGACCACAAGCCACCACCCCACGTAAGTGACCTTCACCTCCACTACAGCGACGCCTGTAGGCAGGAGATATACTTAATCTGTTACCATGGCAACAGATGTATTGTATGTGTAGTGTTCTGAATATCTACCCTGTCCAAATCAGCACGAATCTCTAGATTACGAGAAGAAAAAAGATTACGTTGCCTATAATTATTGGCCTACAGTACGGTCTACGCTCCGTATTTCTGTTTGATTCCATGACACACCAACAGAGCAGGACCTTAAACTAAAATTCCCGAGACAGATTTCATTTTGAAGTCAGGCAACACTTTCTTTCAGTATGTAAAATACATATTTAAATTCAAACGTAAAAATATGTTCACCTTTATAAAGAAGAAGTGAAAAAGAATAGAATCCCACTTGGATATATGTCCACCAGAAACGTCCGTAGTCGCCATATATAGTTCGGCTAGCAGTGTCTGATAAAATGTGATGCTTAGTGTTGACATTCGTATAGTTTAGGAAATTTGAATGTGTTTCTCCCTTTCTCTTTATTCCTAGTGCTAACTAGCGAAGTCGATGGCAAGTCGGGTGCGTTACCTAATCACAAGAAAAAAAGAAAGCCATGCTCGCGTGTTTTTGTCCTGCTTTTCATTCCTTGTTTCCAATTGCACGTAGTCGGTGTATCTTTTTCTTTGGTGCTACGACCATGGATTCTGCTCGCCTCCTTACGGTTGGGGTCCCAGGGTTTGGCCACCTGAGCGTTTCTCACCCGTGGTGACCCCAGACCTCAGACATTCCAGGATGCGGCTAAGTGAGAGAAACGAAAGACGATTAAGAGCCAAGTCATTGGTTTGACCCACATTGTGTATATTGTATGGAAGTCACACACCAGTTTGCGCACAAACAGTCGAGTCCTAGCATTGAACATGAGTGAAAACAGAAGCCTTTGCCACCTGTGCCCACCTGTCGGTTCTGCTGTAGTCTAGCCATCTAGCATCATATACATGTATATATCTATATCTATATTATATCTAGACGAACACGCATTGCACCACCTATCTCTGCACACCACCCTCGTGCAGCCGCTACATCTGTTAGTCAGTCGTGTCCGCAGCTTGACACAGAAGCCGTTTGTAAATAGAATCAAGATAAAGGACACAAACAAACCTGCTTGCGCATGGACTTGCATATATTTATAGTCAACTTTCTAACCTATTATTCCGAGGACCTCATCCGAAGTAACGTGCTGTTAACATTGTCGAAATTCCACGTACAAAACCTAACGGTGAGTGTTCAACTCATTGAAATAGTTGGCAGTCACATTTCCCCATGGAGGAGTTTTTGCAAGAAGCAACTTCGCAATTCCATATTATGATGTAGAATGAGGAGGAACTGACTGATATGTATTTTTGCATGTGCTACTGATGAGTTAGGAGGTGGGAGATAATGCAGCGTTGAAAAATAAATGAAGTTTAAGGGATGATCCTGAATAGATTTGGTGTCGGTATTTGGCTGAAGTTTTAACCAACTTTTAAAGGTTCATCTCCTTATAACTAAAGGGGTGAAAATAGTACCTAATATGGTACCTCAACCTTTCTTGGATATAAGTACATAAAGATATATTGGATGGAACCAGGATCTTGGTAATAACATGTCTTGGATGAGCAATCTTAGAGTTATGGCACATATGTATACGGTATCGAATACTGGAGAGCTCGACCCAAAACGAACTGACCCCGTAAAAGACTCGACCTGTAACGAACTAGACCCATTAAAAGAACCCGACCCATAACAACCTCGACCCGTTTTAAATCTTCCCAACTCAAGTATCTTACTATTACAGCTGTGGATAAAGACTATACTTAGTAGTAAGTATATTATCTTGGCTTCAAATTTGGCTATCTCAGGGGAAGAAAAACAAAGAGAAAACCCTACCCTTTAAAACCCTTTCCCTAACCCTATCCCTAACCCGATCTCTAACCCTACCTCCGCCCCTAAACCCATCCCCAACCCTATCCCTATCCCTAGGGCCAACCCTAGCCCTATCCCAACCCCTAACTGGATTTATTTTCCAAATCTGTTGGTTTATTTGTCTAAAAGTCAACTAGTCAGACTTTTCTTTTTAAATGAAACTTATCCATTAGTATCTAAAACGGGTCGACTTTGCTGGTCGAGTTCTCCAAAACGGGTCGAGTTCTCTTGACAAAAACGGGTCGAGTTTGTTTCGTGTCGAGTTTTCCAGTAACCACCGTATCTCAGTCGAACCCCTGTCATCAGGGAGGGAACTTAGATGAAACTATACTGAGGTCGTCAGGTAAACCATGGGAGTTGTCGCAACCTGTGGACGTTTAGGTGGTTATCATTGTTGGCTGTTTCTCACAGTTCTCTTCATTCCGATTATAAATTCGTCTATGAGGACTGATGTCGGTGTGGCGTGCTCTTTCTATCATCAACATCTCCAGATGGCTATTGTCTCGTACTAGGTGATGTCTATAAGGATTACTCTACCATTTCATATCTCTCCCCCATCCCTGCATTTCACCTCCCCTCATTCGTCTCACCCTCTCACACAGAGAAAGTTGCATGATTCACTGCCACACGCCATCATGTCAGGATGATCTCCACTTTGTTTATCAGTGAGCCACTGCAGTGTCATAGTCCGTCTCTTTTGACACATATCCTTGGTTGTTTTTTTTTTTACCTTACTTTATAAGTTATCGTTCCCAGCGTGTCTGTACTGCGGTATCTCTATCCTGTTGTGACACTTTCCTATACGCTATTTTTTTTATTTTCTACTTGATCAGCGTAAGTAAATTATAATCATTTATTATGATCATTACCATTAACACCCACATTTGCCCTACAATCATCAATTCTTGGGCACGAATCGTAAAAAAACAGTTCATGCTAATCATTTGAATCTTCCAGTAGAAAAGAGTTTCTTTTCTGACATTGAGTTTGGACTATGTGTGACCATGTTGTGCACACGCTAGTACCCTGGGACCTGTTGAATAATCTAGGGTCGTACAAAAAGACCCTTTCCTGTACACCATAGAGACCCAGGGATAATGTGGGCCAACTTTATTCGACGCTTATGGACGACCTTTGGTCAGTTAGGACAATCTCAGCGAACGAACTTGAATATTATTAGATGATAACCCTCATACGAGATCTCCTTGTACCCAGTACTTTCGTCGGCATGAATTATTCAACAGGCCCTGGGTAAGCAGATCTAACTGTCTTTGCTGTACCAGTGTGTGTCCATAGCCACCGTCCGTAGCGTCAGCTACCAAGAGAATGGTGCCATTTCGTGATGTTATCTTTTCGACGATTCGTGGCACACTTCTGGGTGATGGTCTTGTCAGGCTCCATTCTCTGCTCATCTTTATCACCACCATCAGTGCTACACACACCGTCCTGTCATTAGAGATGTTCATTTAACGTCCATCATGCTCCTCTCATGGTCATTGCACACAGTACACTCATCCTCGTGTCAACCGAGTAGAACCAAGCAAACGTACCGACTCCGCATTGTTGTTTCTAATGTATCTGCCTCAATACTGTAATCTACTCGCGCTCTATCTCTCTCTTTGAATATTATGTATTTGGACAATAAGGCCTGTTTTTAACCCTTCAAATTTGTTGTCACCTCTGATGCAAACTGTTTGATTCCAAGAGCTGATCATTGTGAAAACGCTGTTATATATTCTAAGACTGTCCTTTTGTGTAAACTGTTTTATTCCGCGGATTCATGTAATGCTCAATTTGCTTTTTTGTCCTTCCCTCAATATATTGGACCTTTATTCATGCGTTATCCATAGAATATAAATTAAAAGTCAAAGTGAAGCGATACAAATGCATATATATTTCGAATACAATTTGCCAAATCTAAATACACCCACACAAGATATCAGTAACACAATCTAGTCTCCTGTGCTGTGAAAGGAAAGGAAAAAGGACATGGCCACAGTTTGTTACATGTATTGTTGCTAACGACAAACAACAAAAAGAGCCACTAAAACACTGTTGAGGAGACCTTTCTACCACCAGAGACCCTCCTCGTCAACGCCTCATGCATGGCCGTCTTTTTTGTTTGCCAGCTGGGGACGTGGAATCGGGAGGCCCTATCTACAAGGGCAACAGCGCGGCGGCCCACGACAAGGCACCGCTGGCCAAGCCCGAGGACGTGAAGGTGAAGAACAAGAAGAAGGCGGACGGCGACGTGAAGACGGAGGAGGAGCCTGAGGAGAAGAAACAAGGCAGCGGAATGGGCCGCAAGGAGAAGTCGGTCCTACAGGCCAAGCTTACAAAGCTTGCTATTCAAATCGGCTATGCAGGTAAGCACGGCGTGTGTAAGCTTTATTCCGTGGGCGACAACTGTGCGCCAGAGCATTGCCATACTTTTTTGAAAAGTGTGATTTACCTACGCATAGCTCACATACAATGTAGGTGATTTTCAGCATGAAGAGTAGAAAAGCATTAGCAGAACCAAAGATGCGTTATTATCCATGTTGGATAATAAATGACCAGTTGAGACCACTAGAAATTACACAGAAATCGCACGATTATATCCGGGACTGAAAAATACTTAATTTTAACTAGGCATACAAAAGAATGCATACCTCATGGTGAGCACAAGATATAGATTTACAAGAGACATCATATAAACGTATGATGTGATGTGTATTTGAATTTGTTTATATCTTCTAAAAAATCATGTTGAAAATTAGGCAAAATGTTTTACTTCTAAATTCGGGTGCAAATTGTGAAACCAGGATAATTGATAAGAGCATATTATCACCATCATTTTGGTGATTTCTTTTTGTACTGATGGGAAAAGTCAATTAAATTTTGTTTACAAAATAGAAAACGGGCAAAAGCCCATTTTTTCATGCCAGCTGTACGTCAAAGCAGCGTCATGGTGGGGATAATTGAGGAAAGAAGTCTTGCTGCAGTATTTTGCTATTGTCATTTCAATAGATAGTTTTATTTTAATCATTATAATGAAAAGAATACTTACTGAAATGAATTAGATATACAATAAAAATCAATGTATACGATTTTTCATGAAACAAATCATTTCAAACTGGATCACACTAAAGTTCCCTATATCGCTGGCATTAAGCCATAAGTAAATCCTCTAATGATGATTCTAATTAATGTTTTATTTCTTTCTGTGTGTTATGATATGACTGAGTATGGTAGACATCAACCTTTGCTTAACGGCAGTGTTGCGATCTTGGCGCACCATCTACCTTGCGTACTAAACTGTCAGGGATGCCAGTTTGTAGGATTTTGCCTACATGTAGGATTTTCAATTAAGTCTAAATGAGATTTCAAGAAATTGTATATATCTTGAGAACAATATTGACTCCAGGTTCCCTAAAATCTAAATCTTAGATAAACATGTTCTATAATCTTTCAAAATTCTGAATCAGCTACCCCCAGCACACTCAGTTAGAGGCCCTATGGATCCCAGTGCTCCAACCTAGAGCTGTAGGATGGTGGGATTCCTGTAGGAAACGCTCCTGCGGACAAGGGCAAACTAAAATACTGACATCTGATTGGCTTAAAATGTGTCATGTGAGAATAGAGTTATTAAAGCATTACCAAGTCTAAAAGAAAATATCCGAGGAATGCCTAATGAACTTGTAAAGATATTTTGCAGAATATAGAACTTACAGTGTGTGGTAATCCTTCTTAAATGATTTTTTTTGAAATGTACCCCATTTAGTGCAGAACTACTCATACACCCACTCTCATAGCAGACATCTAGATGTCCTATAATGCCAGTCCATGCCCAAGGATCTGCTAGGAGAGTGATGGGGATTCCCCACACACCATGTGCGTTTTAGATGATACATAGACTGGCCCCAATCCCCATGTAGGATTTTTTCCTGACCCCAACTGGCATCCCTGTAAACTTGTCGTGTTTTTTTTTTTTACAGGCACATTGGTCGCAGTCTTGACAGTGCTCATCCTCATCATCAGATTCAGTGTTGAGACCTTTGTTGTCGACAAGAAACCATGGTCCATGAACTACTTCCAACACTTTGTCAAGTTTTTCATTATCGGTGTCACGGTGCTCGTAGTGGCTGTCCCCGAGGGTCTTCCATTGGCTGTAACACTAGCCCTGGCTTATTCAGTTAGAGTAAGTAAAAGCCAACATTTAACTTAAAAACGGGATCAATGCAATTGCTAAGTTAATGTTGATTGTCAAGAAAAAATCGAAATGATTTATGTGGTAAGGTGTACAGTAATTCTACCATCCCGGCTCTTTGCAGTTACAAAGGTATATAATTCAGAGACGGCAGCTTTCCACTTTTTAAAGGATCCATGTTATCATTTTGAGTATATAAAATTCGTTTTCCTTGTTTAAAATAAAAATGATACTAACTCAACTTCGCATCATTCAAAGAGAATAACCTACAATTATCTGAATATCAGGAATCTATCGGTTGTAGCAGGCGTTTATAGTGGTCACTTACTACTTAGTGATTCTCACTATCGTCTCTGAATATGAACCTCATTTGTGGTATTTTTGCCTTGCAGAAAATGATGTACGACAACAACTTGGTTCGACATTTAGATGCGTGTGAGACGATGGGTAACGCTACTGCCATCTGTTCCGATAAAACAGGAACTCTCACAACTAACCGCATGACTGTCGTCCAGTGTTACATCGGAGGCAAGTGGTACACCATTGTTATAATGGAGATCTTTTCGCACAATACCATGATTGGGGCCATCCATTAAGTATGTACGCACCATTGGGAGGCACCCAGTGTTAGACTGACACCACCGCGGCCCAAGCCATCATAGGCCACTTAGTTCTTGGGTTAAATAGGCCGAAATACTTTTTTAGAATTAATGTTTAAGATTTTCGTTTTTTTGCTCCGTCCCATCTTTCATCCATGGAACAAAGAAGGCGCATGTGCAAAATTCCCAAAGGTTTTCATCGCCTACCCCCCTCACTGCGTACGTACATTGTGGATAGCCCGCTGTCGTATTCGCCTGATCCATGTAGATCAGACAGGAATGAAAGTATTCAAATAAATTATTGATATCCGAAATGTCTATATTTTCGAGACTCCGCAATTGATCTATAGGCACTGATTTATGTATCCATTTAGATTCATTGCGTGATTGAATAGAGCCATACATAAGAGGCTCGTTATATCGGAAATAACATTTTAGAAACGTAATAGTTGCTGCAAAATTAACTGTGGGCACGTGATAAAGACACTGATTCATGAACTGGTATTTCTTTCTGTTTGTCCACAGGAATACATCATAAGACCATCCCCAAATTTAAGGACATCTCACAGCGAATCGGGGATCTGCTTATTCGGGCTGTCTCAATCAACAGCGGCTACACCTCGCGTGTAATGGTAAGCAACCTGCATGCACAGTATTCTGATTTCTTTATGATATAGTCTTCCGTAACCTTCATCACGAAAACATACAGAATATTACCATGGTTTTGATGTGTCATTGTATTCTCCGCATAGTTGATGCACATTACTGTCCGATTGAATGCAAGGATAGTGCGTAGCGTCAACTACGAGGAAAATAGGACACAGATCCAAACCATGATAATATTGTATTTATTGTCCACCTCTCAACTTAATAGGAGATTACGACTATCCGTAATCTCGGTAGCGATATCTAGACTATAGGGCACATAGTGATTGCCAGTTCTGCCATAATCCGGCAGGAAATTGTAAGATATTTTAGTCAGGGGACAACAACTATTATCTGCTATCATAATCTTTAGATAATCGTAAGACGGGGCTAAACGCCCTCTATGCCAAGCCAAACGACATATTTTTAATCAAATCCTTTGATAACTGGACCACAAACTGGTGTTTTGTTTGGCGTCGGGAGCAAAATGGCCGCCTCCATAACGAAATCGCTACGTGCCCTATACGTTTATTATTAAAGGCTTATATTAGGTGGATGATAAAACCAAGTATCTGTGCTCGTTAGCAGCTCTCCCGGTTTAACTCTGTCATGAATGTGATGCGTGTTATCACAAGTTCCCCTTGTAAACGTTAAATTATTTAACTCGAGGACTGATGTGCTCGTACTTACGACAATGGATAATATATCAATGATCGTAGCTCATTCCTTTTCCGAGTAGCAGAATTTTACCGCCTTCTTCAGGGACACTCATATCCATGCTCGTGTTGCTTTCTTTTCGTTTATGCTACATTGTAAAACTATAGTGTCTTGATTAGTGTTAGGATTTCTTGAATTCCCTATTGGTTAGACATCGATATTGTTTTCGTAAGAATATTAACGTAACCTTCCCTTCTCAACTCTGATTTAAATGGAAATCTGCTACTATTTCCTATAGAAATAGACCGCTTTTCTTCCTTGATATTCCCTAATTGATAAAATATTAACACTAGACATGGTCTAAACTTATGATATATTATGACAATTCAAAAGTTACGAAAGAAGAAAAAAAATGTGAGTTTGGCGATGACTCTCAGGCTAGTGCCTCCATCGTAACTAACTGAGCAACTGGCACTTTCAGAGAATAGATACTGACACTGTCAATCTGCAACATATAGTAGCCAAGAACATAAATAGCACAAGTCAATCAAAATGCACTGGTAATCAAGTTCTATTTGCTGTACATTAACATCCTGTTCCATAATGTGTGAATACCGGAGTACTGACATTGTCTAGTGGTTGACATAGAAACAACTGAAACTGTACACTGAAATAGAGAATCCGTAATTATGGTGAATTTAGATCTAGGACCATATAACTTTAAAGTTTTCCAGATACATCTCTGAATCAGAACTGAAGTTAAAATAAGAGCTATACCCTCTTTGCATACTGGTTCCATAGTCAAATGTCTTAATCAAGCAAAATAAATGCAATTACAACCTATAAATGCGTAAATAAAAAATACAACCTATAAATGCAATCAAAATTTGCATTCCTATACTAAAATTTACTCCACCCTGCAGTTATTACATTTACTGCTTTAGGTCTTGTTTACTAACATGTATTTCCTGAAGCACAGTCTGCACATTGGATCATTTACTAACTTTTTGAATCCAAGTTCATATAGGAAATTCATGATTTCATAACTAAGGAGAAAATTAACTGAGCACTATTTTCTATCAATTCTATCAAACTGCTGTCCTTTAACCGCCTTAAACGACTTTGATTTCGATGTAATCTAGCCAAATTCTATCCAATCGATCATATCTGTAACCTACACTGTATCTGAAAAACTCGGCTGCGTCCGAGAGATGCTTTTCCTAAATAAAAAAAAAAATTCTCTGCGCTTTATGAAATCAGTGTTGTTATATAGAAGTAATGGACGAATAAACATGTAATGTGCACAGAATAACGGCAATAACATAATACAGTAATATAATATTTGAAGTATCATTAATCAATTTTAGGCGAAACAAATGATAATATTATAATGAGATATCATTTGATGAAACATGTGGATTATGGGTTGAGTCGAAATCGGCCTGTCGGCGCCTCAGCAGTGGGTCCATTTGTCTCACCAAAATGCCCTTATGAATTAAAAACGTTATTAAAATCAAAATCTCTTGGGATTCTGTATCATGTTGGGGGTAATTATCACCGACAATTGCAGGGAAAATAACTTGTCTCGGGGAAATCTAACCCTGCAATTCAAACGAGGAGATTGTGTTCAATGATGTTCATGATGTGTCTCAGACCAACATCCTGTGAGGTACATGAATCCTACCGTGTGAATTCCACTGTAGAAAAATGATATATATCTATATACTGATTAAATTAAATGACATCCGTTTATCCATATTTACGGCCCAGAACTATAATCAATATTTGTATACGTGTCCTATCTGATTCTTTTGCTAATTATGTCCCACCTAGCTACTAGTGTACGATTCGAGGATATTTGATTGAATCCCGTCCAAACCCGTTTAACACTTTGTGGTGTTTTTTCCGTCCTTTTAGGCACCGGAGAACAAAAGCGAACTTCCTAAACAAGTGGGCAACAAGACGGAGTGTGCCCTCCTGGGTCTAATCCTGGAGATGGGCAAAGAATACGAGCCTGTACGTGAGGAAATGCCCGAAGATCGCATGCACAAAGTGTACACATTTAACTCAGTGAGGAAATCCATGTCCACGGTCATCCCACTCGACAACGGAGGCTTCCGACTTTTCACGAAAGGAGCGTCTGAGATCGTACTTAAGAAGTGAGTACGCGCACCAGGACTCTATCATTGACCCAGTCACACTGGCGTATGACCTAGCGTGTTTTTTTTCCGTTTATGATCGTCTACGTTTTCAGAAATCTACAAAACACGCTACATAACGTACAGTTAGGTAAACGTAAGTCGGAATGCGTAATAGAATGAGAACAGACACGTGGGAAAAAACGTTGTATCAGAATTAGTTTTTAGACTTTTCTCTACGCTTTTCTAGTGCTAAAATGAACGTTGTAGAAATTCATACGTTTATTGATATAAATGGAATAGACCGTGAGACAATTCTAACACGTAGCTAGTATGTTGTGCCTACCTGCATCTGGTAAGTCGGAAATACATGAAATTTAACGCCAATCTTTCTGGATTTACGTTGTTTTTACGTGGTGCCCACGTTTTTGTGATGCGTTGAGGAAACTCCGAAATTTTATGCGACTGTGACTGTAGCAACCTACGCTAGGTTTGGGTATTTGTTCAAGTTCGTGAGATCTATGATAAGTCAGTGATAGAGGGGAGTGATATGGATCGAGTGAACCGCACTCGGTCCATAGCGACTAAAAATATCCTATTTTCTTTTATTTGCTACGTAATCTCACTCTGCTTTGCCATGTGAAATGACCCCGCAACCAAAACATATATTCAGTGGGTATTATCTCGATTCAGTTCCTTTAACATTCATGTTAGTCTGTGACGATTCAAGTTTTAATCAGGGCCATTCATTGAAGGTTTTTCACCCAAGACTTACTGTGCAGTAGTTACCCATGCTCATTAAAAAACAATCCAAAAAATATAATATTTAGTAAACAGATGCAGACCATTACATAGTGTTTTTAGTCGTTTAGATATCTGTTGCTGAATATTTTGGCTGCTTTGTTTTTCTCAGGTGTACTTGGATGTTGGGAAAGGACGGAAGTGCTACCCCATTCTCTACTCAGGACCAAGAAGCAATGGTAGCTAATGTAATTGAACCAATGGCATGCAATGGCCTCAGGACAATATGCGTAGCCTACAAGGACTTCAACCCAGGCAGTAAGTAATTCTACTTTCTTAAAGTAGTGCAGTCAAATATCGATGAAGGATCAAGATGGGCATCTAGCTGACTATAGTGGTATATTGACCCTGCCCGGCTGGTGTGACTCAAAGCGATATTTCAGTAATGTGTGATGTTTAAATTTGCTAAAGAAGTTTAGAGGAAAAAAAGATAATTTCCGATTGAAAATTATGAAAGCCGAGTGTGATTGAATTTCTGAGTATGGCGTGATTGACCGCAAGAAATATCACCTAAACATCTTGTCCCCTCCTATAGGTTTAATTTCTGAATCATTCTTAAAACTGTTCAGTATATCAAGTTAGGACTTGCAGTAATAATGCATTGTGTTTAACCTAGTCTGGTTGGGTGTAGGTATTAGGTAATTGTTCCTGCTAGTGTTGGTATGCGAGACAAACTAACCCTCTTACTCGGAAAAACGAGAATTGCAGCACATGACCATATGTTTTGTATAAGGGGCCATCCATCAAGTATGTATGCACTGAGAGGGGGGTAGGGGGGTAAAATAATATTGGACCTCTTGCGGATGCTCCTACTTTGTTCTGTTGCATACAAGATCGGGGGGGGGGGGGGTGCTAAAATTTCGGAAATTCTGCGTATGTACTTTACGGATGGTCGGTGAGATAATTTAAGTGGAAGGAGAGAATTTTCAAATTCTTGCTTGGACCGTTGCAGGCGACCTTGCACCCAATGATGAGGCAATGGATGGCGAGCCAAGCTGGGACGATGAAGCAGGCATCGTCTCCAAACTTACCTGTATCGGCATTGCGGGTATCGAGGATCCCGTCCGCCCAGAGGTAAGTTACACGAGATTTGTCACTGTTCACTACAATAACCTGTAATGGTGTACGAGTCCCCCTGTGGTAAATCTCATACACTACTAATAACAAGACAATAATTTTTTTTCAAATTTCATTATTGTAGTTTAATTTTGTTTTACATCCGTTTCAGTTTTGTTTTATAATAATGTAGGTTGTGCCGTCAGCGACGGTGTGCGGTTTCAATTGGCTCCTTGCAGTTATTCTGGTGTCTTTTTACAGTAGTACCAGTTTATCCCATAGACTGTACCAGTAGCATGTTAAATCTCATATACTCTACCAGAACGAACAGCATAAATGAATCTCATACTCTGTACCAGTTACAACATAGTAAGTCTCATTGGTTTATGCCTAAACTTGTTTCTCCATTACAATACTGAGTTGGACCTGAATCTGAGCAACTGATTTTGGGTACTGGCGTTCGTAAACCACGAGCAATAGCGAGAGTGGTTTACAGAACAGACCGTCCCCAAACCATCGATTGTTGCATTTCTTACCCATGGTTATTAATTAAGAAATTCGATAATAGGTTTGAAAAAGCCGTAACCTATGGGTAAGAAAGTGTAGTAATTAGGAAGTTGGTGTAAAATTCTCCCGCCGGGTGGGATTCCTTGTCTCAACTGCTTGGCAGAGTGTTGGAACGGTGTCATTCCGTTAAGAGAAAACAATAATTAGGAAGTTATAAATATATATGTTATAAATGGGAAAATAAGGATTTGAACACACTGTGTTTGTGAGGGTGGGAAATTAGACCTAGTGACATTGCTGACTGTATGTTTGCAGGTGCCTGACGCCATCCGCTGTTGTCAGAGTTCTGGCATCACTGTACGTATGGTGACCGGTGATAACATCAACACTGCCCGGTCCATAGCCACCAAGTGTGGCATCATCAAGCCGGGTGAAGACTTCCTCGTTATGGAAGGACGCGAATTTAACCAGCGAATCCATGATTCCAACGACGAGGTAAGTCCACCATGGGAAACATTTAACATGTTTGGGAAACATGTTATCAATCATTTAAGAACGCATGATGCCTCAAGGCATCATTGTGTCAATTCTTCAATAGATGATTTTTATAAAGAAATAGTCTTTAGATTTTGATAAAAATTTGGATATTTTGTCGAAATGTGGATATGATTTAGGTACGTATGGAAAGACTCTTGTAGTTGCCCATAGGAATGTAATACTCAGTACAGACCCGTCGTCCACTAGCGGTAAACTATGGAAACGAGCCTCATCAATTAGAAAGTTACCGGCCACAGTGTAAATTTCACACGGAAAATATTTCTCCTTTTTTTCATAATCGCAACTGACATACTTGTTTGATTGACAGGTGATTTGTAACATTGAATTCACGGCTGACTTGTGATTTGATTGACAGGTGTCACAGGAGCTTCTGGACAAGATTTGGCCCAAGCTCCGAGTACTGGCACGATCTTCACCACAAGACAAGTACACCCTAGTAAAGGGTATTATTGAATCAAAGATTTCCGCTAACCGGGAAGTGGTGGCTGTGACAGGCGACGGCACCAATGATGGACCTGCCCTGAAAAAGGCCGACGTAGGATTCGCCATGGTGAGGATTACATAAAAAACATTCATCCATAAAGCCCATAAGACATCATATGTCACCTATTCTCACCGACCCGATCGCCGATGATAATCTGGAAAAGTCGGAAACAATGATGTCGATGTGCGAGGGTAATTGACTCTGACCAATTATAATCGGGCATTACCTTCATGAGAGCATTGCCCGATTCCTGTCGGGAAGAGCCCGATTCCTGTCGGGAAGAGGTGTGATCGGGTCGGTGAAGTGCGTATATCAACAGATATATGACTGATTCTCACCGACATGCCGAATTGGTCGGGCAAAGGTGTGCTCAAGCAGAGTCAATGGAGTTGATTTATAGTCTTTAGCAGTGAGGATTTAGAAACAGGGGTACCAGTTCTTCAGTTATTCGTGTGTTGTTGTCTTTTGGTAGTTGCAATTCATAATAACAGTAAAATATATATTTCGGAATTTTTCCAGTGATTTTTCCCTCACATTTGTCCTCTTTTTCTTCTTCAAACCTCACCTGTATTTCTGCAGAAGATAAGATACGAGCGTAATATTGCCGAACCAAGAATAGATTTATATCTTATTTTATGTGGATCATGAGTACATTTGATATGTTCAGAGAAAAAAATTAGCATCCAGTTGCGATGCTACCTTGAAGTAGCGTTATTAGAAAACGCCCCCATCCACCGCAACCATAGTGCACTACATGCTCTGATATCATCAATATTTGTGTAGAGCAACTCCCCTATTACTCGCTCGATAATGGGGTATTGCGTATGAGTTCTTACCTCTCCAAGAAAAAACAAAACATTTGCCATGTTTATCAAACAGTATCTATTCATGGCGAGGAAAGGGGTCGACACGATTCCTGCATAGAATAGATGGAATGAAGATATTTCAGCAAGGATCAACTTTTTGTCTTGTGCAATTTCTCTTTTGGAATATTTTACCTTTAAATAGAGATGCAGGTTTCCTATTTTCCAAGGAAATCCTTGTTTTCTTTTTTAGTTTATATATTTTTTCTTTTATAAGAACAAAGAGAGAATGAATTGGGCCTCCTTCACACAAATAAACTGGTTCAAACCTTCCCAGTCCCATTCCATGGTCAATAACGATGTGTTTTCCATGTTTTCTCAGTCTCTCTGAGGCAGTTAATTCCACATGAAAAATATTTCCTCTGTTCTCATGACCGCTACTAACAGCTCTGTTTAGAGGAATTTCCCCACGAAACACCTATTCCAACCGTTTGGTCGGATGCCCTGGTCATTTTCGATATTTCGTCGATGCAGATATACAAAGTTCTGTTTTCTTCTGTTTTCAGGGTATTGCTGGAACTGATGTCGCCAAGGAAGCATCAGACATTATCTTAACCGATGATAATTTCACCAGTATCGTCAAGGCTGTGATGTGGGGACGGAATGTATATGACAGTATCGCAAAGTTCCTACAGTTCCAGCTGACGGTCAATGTGGTCGCCGTGATCGTCGCCTTCCTCGGTGCTTGTGCTATCAAGGCAAGTGTGGTGTAGTGTTTCTCATGGCGATAGTGGTAAAGTCACCTGTATAGTTCTTTAGCTGTACACCTAATATATCAGCTGTACACTTTAGATATTAGCTGTACACTTTAGATATCATTGACATATAGGAATTGAGTTTCAACAAAGTTAAACAGAGAACTACACAGAGTATTAACCTAGAGTTATTATCTACTCACCTTAGTTATTTAATAAACACTTATTTGTAGTAATTTTAAACAGTTTTGGTAGTACTTTCCATGGTATGTGGTCTATATAGATTATGTCGAATTAAATGATAGATCCTTATTAGTTTGAACTTTGCACGGTGTATGTAATTTATAGGGAACTTTGGTTCTATAGTATAGAAATGTCTGTAATTAAAATGTGTGAATGTTCAGCTGTGAATTGTCTCACATGTTACTTTTTATCCAAGCCATTTATCTTATCGAGGATTAGCCCAGATACCCTCCGACTGTTACACCCAGCTCGGCAAGTCTTTGGGGGTTAAATTGTAACTGATCTCACAGATTATCTAAACAGCGAGAGACGGATCATGCATCTCCGTAGAATGGACATGAGAAGCAGACGACATTTACTCAAACTTGTTAAATTTATCGGTAAAGCTAAAAATCGAAGTACACATGTAATAAACTTTAAGCCAAGGTCTGGTTCCATAGGGCTGAAATCAGTCCTGTACGCTATCCGCGCCTTAAATCTGGTACGTAACCGATGATCGCCATAGGTGGTGGTTCATTGCTATTCCATTGGCGTTCCTTTGATTTAATTGCTGATGACCACCGGGAGTTTGCAATTAAATACCGGGTGACATATCAAGAGACCAGATGCACCCCTTCTACCCGGCTAGGTGGCCACCAGGAGGACACTGACAGGGGTCACGATTTTATCCTACCCCTATTAAAAAATGCCATAGGCTTAACATGGGATTTGTTTATGTCACGGGTGTGACATAAAGTGTTATTTATGCCACTACTTTCTGATACTGAAAAAATATGGAAATGGGGTAGGATAAAATCTAGACGCCACTCGTTTGAGTTTGCCACTCATTTTGGGGGCTCCGTAATGTCACTCGTCTTCGACTCGTGAAATTATGGAGCCAACAAAATGCGTGGCATAAATAAACTCAGACTCAAACTCGTGACGCCTTTTCATATTAGGGTATATCAAAAGGCAACAAGCCAGAGAGGCTCCAGGTCGACATCGCTCCTATGGAACCAGACCTTTGATGTGAAAAAAAACACCAACATCAGTCTTTTATACTTTCTCATATCGTAGATGTAAGACTAGCCATTATCATTCGTGAATTCACATGAGTAACAATTCCAGAGATGGTTATTCATTAGCGTTTGTCTACCTTTCCTCCTACAGGACAGTCCATTGAAAGCGATTCAAATGTTGTGGGTGAACCTGATCATGGATACATTAGCATCTCTAGCCCTTGCTACCGAACTGCCGTCTGCTGAGCTCCTTAAGCGTAAACCATACGGTCGCACCAAGCCCCTCATCTCTCGCACCATGATGAAGAACATCCTGGGACATGCCATCTATCAACTAATTGTCATCTTCACACTACTTTTTGCAGGTATGCGTTGTGGTCTATATTTTACCAGTGAGAACTTCAATAAAGAACATCCTAGCAGATACAACAATGGATATCACTTCGTAAACGTTCTTGTAATATCGAAATAGAGATTGGCTGCATGAGTAGTAATGTAGTTTTTATTGTAGTACTTTTTGCTATTTTAAATTTTCATTGCATCAGTAGTGCACCATTGATGAGCAGCAACGCACTAAAGGTATGATACACATATGAGCCACAGATAAAGGCTGCAAGAAGCTGTTCGGAAATACGATAACCATATGTCTCAGTCAAGGGCCATATTAGCCACTTGTCTATTGACAACGTACATTTTCGGCGCTTTTGTACAAGTAATTTGATAGTTTAAAAAAAAGGAGATACGAATCGTAAAATAACTATCTACAAATTAACTGATGACATTTTCAGGAGAAAGAATACTAGACATCGACTCCGGGCGGGAAGCAAAACTACATGCTAAGCCATCGCAACACTTTACCATCATTTTCAACACATTTGTCATGATGACACTCTTCAATGAGATCAACGCGCGCATGATCCACGGACAGCGTAACGTGTTCAGGGGCCTACACCGCAACCCCATCTTCATTGGCATCTGGATCTCTACCATGGCAGCACAGGTAGGACTTCACCTCTCATTACTATTCGCTCATGTTCAATACCAGAACTTAGAGTTGGTATCACTAGGAGACATGGTTAGTGCGGCTGAATTGAATCTATTCTGTGTTGTTTTGTGTCGGAAACATTGACCCAGTTCGTAGAACGAGATCACTGTTACTGACCAAATCAACAGGGAACAGATATGATTTAGACACACTATGTCTCCTTATTATTATATACCTGGAAATCATTTTGAAATCACAAAAACGGTCATGTGGTACAGAGGGTAGCATTATTTATAGTTTGTCACTCTGCGACGAACATGATTCATAGAGTTGGCTAGTAAGTGTGACACAATCGCGCACAGGTATATAATAATATCTTTATTCGTGTATCCAGGCTATAGATATTCTCAAAGTGTGTATGTTGAATCCATCAAACTGATTGTTATTGATATATTCAAGACTAGAAGAGCCCATATTTGTATTTCAGCGAAAAATTATTTGTTTATGGTAGTCCGTTAGATATATCGATTTGTTAGTTACATATTAATTGACATCTTCATCAGATATCTGTATTTCCAGTGGCGTCCATGAGCAGGCTAAATATGTTTAGCTGATTTACTCTCAAATATAGATAGGCGTTGTCACATGTTTTTTTCCTGAAGTGTCAATAACGGCCTCTGGTTTTCTCTCTGCAGGTTGTGATTGTACAGTGGGGTGGCATGGCATTTGCTACGGCCGAACTGACAGCCTCCCAATGGATGTGGTGTTTATTCCTTGGTCTTGGAGAGTTACTATGGGGACAGGTTAGTAGAGATTCCTCATATATTCAACATAACTTTCATACTCAGTTTTCAGTATTCCTTTTTTTTCAATTCTAAATAAAGTCATGTATACGAGCATATGTCTTATATGATATGGTATTCTATATCTTATAGTATGAATACTCCTTTGGCTTGCACTGAAGGTGTTCCAGTTTGTTCCTAAACGCTCACTGGTATCTTTCCAATATGAAGGGAATTTTTAATCTAATGGGATAGAAAAAAGAAAGCTACTAGAGATTTACCAATGACGAATTGAAAAAAAATAAGGCAAGAAAGTAAGAAAGTTTTTAAAAATCATTCAAATTTTGTTCAAAGCTATCAGGTTATGTCTGTTTGTCAGAGCTGTTATTTAATCTTTCTTCTATTGATATTTAGCGTTAACTTTGAATCGTCTGAGGATTAAATAAGCAGAAATACTTTTATCGCAACCCTGGTATTTTCCGCTTATAGACTTAACATTGGGAACTTGTTCTCAATGCCCATGCATCATTGTAAAAAAAAAAATCGATGGGGAATGATGGCACAAATGTTAGCCCGTTAGTCAGGGATAGGGGTGAGATAAAATCTGAACCACACTTGATCCATAGCCACTGAAAATATTCCATTCATTTTGGTTTGCTACGTAATCTTACTCAGCTTTTTCTTATGATATTACTCCGCAACCAAATTTCATGGCGCATTTTTAGTGGATATATGGATCTTGATGCAGTTCCTTCCAATGATAATTCAAAATATTCACTCGCCTCGTTAATATCACTGTACGCTCCAAACTCGATGCTACCAGGGACACAGACCAAACTCTCATCAATTTCTTCCTTAGCGCTTATAATGATATTATATATACATATACAAGGCATACGACCCAAAAGAACTCATGGGGTTTGCTGATGCTTGCAGGTTGTGACGTGTGTGCCGACGCACAAGCTACCGCAGATGTTCAGTTGGGGAGCGTCAACTGCGCAAGAAATCGAGGCTCTGGAACGCGCTGACGATGAAATAGACAGTATGGATCCGAACATGCCAGACGATATGGGCCGGCGTGGTCAAATTCTCTGGATACGCGGCCTTACGCGCTTGCAACACCAGGTAGGTGGAGCCACGGCCCTTGCCGCCTCATTCCATCTCCACTCGATGCTTACCCTGCACCAAGCCAACTGGACTCACACTTGACCCGCTGCTGGCCGCGACCTGCCCAGGTCGTGACCTCTCCACGGTTGACTAACCCCTCTACTACTAGTCTCTGATTTGGCCCTAGATTAGCGGCCCACAGTCGGGCCTGGTAGGCTATCTACTACTATACTGTCCAAAGAGGCGCTACCTCCGCCCCAGTCGGAAAGAGAGATGCCAATTGTGCAACGTGCAAGTATGTACCGGTTAGATGAGGAAGGAATTCATCACTTTTGCAGGGTCAACGAGTTCAATTGGATGACATTGTAGAGAGTAATCGATGATATTCTAGAGTACTGTACTTATTTGTCTTTTGTCAGTTGTTAGTACATAGATTGCACTCTTATGTGTTTTATGCACTTATGATCAACCTTAGATAAATGAGACAGAACCTTGCAACCATCGTACGTAAGTTTTTTGTACCCTGCAGTTAGGATTAAGCACAGATTGGCTCCCCATTTTGATGTATCCAGTGAAAAGTTTAGAGTCGGTAAGTCAGGTGACTGTATGTTAAGTACGGGCCAATTACTAACACTTTGAAGGTGTTTTTAAGGTTGTGTCTATAGCATGGAAACCGAGATGACCTTTGACCCTGTGATGAGCTATCTATCTGGGATGCATGTCTTCTGTCTGCACCGATTCATTTCTCGGTTCCTGTGTTATACATTGGATGAAGTAAGGTTTTAGTTGTAGGGGACCTATGCACGCTGGTTCCCAACAGTCAGGTCCCAGAGTAGCCTTTTCTCCAGTCGGTGCCCAGCATCGAGTCTTCTTTAAATCTTTACACTCCAAGATCTCTTGTTTTTTTTCCTCACGTAATCTTCTCTAGAGCGATGCTATGAAAGTTAGTCCTTCTAGAATTTTCCACATTCACAGTTATGCATGTTTAAATTTTTATGGGTGCACCATGTCAAATTGGCATGCGTCAGTTACAGAGCACCCATTGACATGCCCTTTATTCCTTTCCGGATAAAACATTAAAATTTTCATTACATCTTTCATGAATCTTCTGATTGAGTAATTTTCTTGCAGAATCTTGGCGGTTTAAGGATAGATTTATTAACTGAGACATTGATACCTTGCTGCATTCAATGTTTTGGGACGAAGTCATGCACTCTATACTCCTTTGTCATGAGGACCAAATCTTATAAACGTCATGTTCACATAACCCATGTGGTGGTCGTATTACCTTGACAAAGGCCAAGGTGTATGAGATACCTATGGATACGATGAGATCATGTCAGTGGTACAAAATACCTGAAAAATCAGAAACATAATCACTGTACATACATGTACACACAGTTGACAAATATACAGAGAATACTTGTGAATCACTCCCTCAGAGTGATGGCTTCAGAGTTCAGTGAAGACGGATATGAAAATGTACATTGATATATTATGTAAATTCAATGGAGGAATGAGGTGCAAGTAATTGTATTGTGAATGGAGAACATTCAATATATTTAATCGGGTATCTTGATTAGTATGACGTTGTGTCTTGTCCAGTTTTTATACAATAGCAGCAGTTCCTTCCAGTATAGCCTGTTTCAAAGTTGTAGAGTCCCCACGTTAACGGGACAGTATATATAGTCATTGTCCACAATGTAATATATACTTCTAGATGTACTACCGACCAAGACTATTGACTGGTTGCTGTGTAATTACGAAGTAACTCGTACACAACCGTTGCCTCGGGTGTAGCCAAAGTCCTTAGATTCTGTCCATCATGTACATACATACTGCATAGACCTCATTGTATATCACCATGATGATGACTACAATGATGTGAACTCGAACACGCAACGATTTAGTTCAGTATTATTACCACCCCTTATCCCGCCCAACCAAGTAATTTGCTTGCCGTCAGTTGATGCCTCCTTCCCGTAGTAGCATTTTGAGACATGATTATTACCGTCGTCACCGGTAGACTATGAACGCCTCTGATGCCCATTGACATGCTCTGCCTCAGTATCAAGTAGACCTAGTTTGGCTTCATTTCCAAGGTAGGATTACTTAGGTATGGCTGTACCACTGTCTAGTACAGATGCTAATTGATGTCATCTTGCCGTTCTTTTCGTTCATTTAGTGCCCGATATTAGGGTATGATTCCTCCCTCATGGCAAAGGCGTTTAGCTCTTTTGTTTTTCACCTGCCGACTAATCATATACATATGTTTGTTACAGCAGAATGATTGATACTCACCGTGCATGTCTCCTTCCAAGAACTCCTGATGCCATTCGTTTATTGCAGCCAGGTTTATAATTGATCCACTTGAGTTTTAGCTTCCATTTCAGACAAACCGTTGATGTGTGTATGTGCGTGCGTCTGTTCATTTATCACTCCGTTCATGTATTTTTTATTCGTGCAAATTGCTGAATGTCTGTATGTCGGATGATGCGAGCTAGCTGTGGCTGTCTGTCTACATAGTATGCCTATATTTATTGATACTAACATGAAGCCTTGCCTTGCTTCTACGAGCCTCCGCTTCCAAAAAAAAAGAACTATACAAAACTCCCCACAAAAATATTTCGGGGGAAGGGCGCTAAAAAAACCCAAGCCTTTATCGTGGAGGTATCGCTGGGACTGTATCGTGCGAACGTGTGAGTGATTTTACTAGTAAGCCTGATAAGTTGGTGACGGTTTCCTTAAGACGACTATTGTTCTTTAACCTTAGATCCAATATTCCTTTATCACTTCCCTTTTCCTCCTCCAACATTGCTTCCCTGGTAAGCTCCCTGTCCGGTGATGAGGGTGCTGCTATGACTACTAAGGTGTGGTGGGTGCTGCGTTTCGGGGGGGCTAACCCCCTCTCCCCTCTCCCTCCTTCAGAGTGTGTGCAACGCTACTGGCTGAGTAGAGGCATCGCTCCCTCCCCCTATTTTCTCGCTCTAATTTCTCCAAACCCTTAATCCTCATTGCTTTGTGCTTTTCTGTTCCATACAGCTACGAGTAGTGCGAGCGTTTAAGAGTACATTGGAAGACCTAGAGGAAAAGCGTAGCATTCACAGTTTTCACAGTTTACACAGCATCCGTAGTTCACGTAGCCATCAGGGTCATAGGCCCTTGTCTGAGGAACTTCATTTCAACCACTACCGCATTAGAAAGTCGCCCTCCAGCGGCCAGAACGGTTCTTATACCAACATGGCCATGGTCATACAGGAGCATAACTTCAAATTGAACGGCAAAAGTCGGTCGGCTGAGAACGTGGCTTTAATGGATTCCGGGTTCCTCCCGCCGGTGGTGGTAATCCAAGGTGCGTCCAATAATCCCTCACCCCGGACCTTAAGCTCCTCCGACCTCAGCACTCAGAAGCTCTATGAGACGACAATCTAAAACGGTTGTAGTCGACATGACGGTTTGTTTAAGAAAAGATTAAGAACAGCCGAGGTTGGCTGAGGGGTATTTTTTTCTCCCCGCTGAGTGACTAATATAGGAGAAAGAGAGAGAGAATTGGCCCGTGTTGGGTTGTGGTCATTCGGTCAGTCAGGCACGGTGGTCAGTGCCTGGAGGAGGAGAAGGAGGCCCGGTGTCTGCGCACGCGCACACGGCCCGCCCGGTGCTCTAACAGTACACAAGAATGCCGCTAGGTGTCGCCCGCTGTCTGCGCCTCCAGCTGTTGGTGAGGAAGCCAGTGGCCGCTTCTTCACGACACCAATAGACAAGGCGCACCAGGGCGTCTCAGCTCCACCATATGCGTTGTTTTGAAAAAAAAAAAAAAAAATTATCAAGGGGCTTTTATCCCTGCTCTCCCTCGTGCCGAGCGCAATACTAAAATATATAGTGTATTACTAATATTCACGTGATGCGGATTGGAAAGACACTACTGGTTTTCTGACCGCTACTGCATCGATGTCATTTTCAAATTTGGCCTCAGAACAAACAACAAAAATTGTATCTTTTTTTCGATATTCGTCGATGTATATTTCCTTTTAATGGTGTCACTGTTGTTGTATATAGCTACTTATGGTATACAAATAAACGTGATCTTCGTTGACGTAGCCATATCATAAATGAGAAAGCAATGGAAGTCCTGTCGTGTAAGGGTGTTTGTATATAGATATTTTTGACAGCAATTTATTTTAGAAAGGGATTTGAATGGCGTTTCAAACGTTAGCGCAGTCTTGAGCGAGGATAATGTAAAAGTGTACATAGTAGGAAATAGTTGAACGCTTCGCTAACCCGATGTGAAATTTGGACATATTTGATGCTAGTATTGACTGTCAACAGTCTTTATTTTCAGCAGTATTGTCTTTCTAATTCAGGTTCTATTTAGACACTGTCACTATAGGATATTAAACATTACCGCCACAAGTTGTGTTTGATGTGCTGTTCAAGCTTTTGATTTTAAGAAGCTTAACTTTGTGATAAGTATAAGACTAATACATTATCTTTAGTCGCAGTATGTCTACTAAGTGAACCCTACAGGCTAAGCAACTATTGACCATAAGCACGATCATGTACTAGAGCATATATAATAATATATCTAGTATGATAAAATGGAGTCTTCAGCTCCGCTTACCTGATTGGATGTGTGCATGTTTTAGGGTGGTTATCACATTATGACCAAAACCAGAAAGGACAAGAATTTGACTTGTTGACGATTGAGGTTGAAGATAAGGGTTTCCGTTGGCCGCCGAGGAGTAGGAAGCCTCCTGTGGATGGTTCTGGTAGACCGGGAAACACTACTATGGTGCCCTGTGTGCCCCTCCTGTTTTACCGCCGTCATCTTGCACCTCTATGGAAGGCCATCACCGAGAACCAATTATGTACACAATGTATTTTCTACCATAGCCTATATTGATAACGGGCAAGGCTGCATGGGGCTGTCTTTAATCCTCCCACCACTACCATCACTAATCGGCCAAGTCCAGCTCAGTTTTAAAACTCGTAAGTTGCATGACCCGTATTTTATTGTGATTGCACGTTCTGTGATTGTGCCATGGACGCTGACCATTACTCTGCTTCAATACCCTTTTTCATGAACCCCCGACCCGTTCTGACTCCCCGAAACCCTCGCAACCCCATTCAACCTTGAACTACTTCATAACCTGTGAACCAGATTTTTACCCATCTTCATATCAATAATCCATGTTTTGCAGGTGGTATATATATATCTATATATATCTATATATGATGTGTTGGTTTGGTTGCGCGTCTTTGGTTTTTGATTTGTCCTCTCACTAATCCCACTAAAAGGTCTATGTTTTGTATCATGTGGACGTGTCGTGACTCTTATTTCTCTCTTCTGTTTTCTCGTTTTTCAGATACGTGTAGTTAATGCTTTCCGCATGGGCTTAGATGCTGACAGCTTTGATAAACGTAGTCTTTCCTCACTCCACAGTCAGCATTCACTTCAAAATCTACGAATGCAAGTGCTTAAAAAGTCAACTTCTTATGACGCTGACACTTCGTTTAGAGCATACAATGAAGAGAGGGAGGCCCGGTTGTGAGTTGTTGGGACAGGGCATCGCCTCATCTCTCTATCGTGATCAGCGGGTTAAAGGAATGCTGACTGAGCCAACACGTTGAGTGATCAAAATGAGTGAAACGACTGAAATCATTACAAAGACGCAAAGCACTTCATGCAAAGAGAGACTAGCGGGCTGATTGATATAGCATTGTTGTGAGGATTGCTATATTTGAATTGTGTAAACAAAAAAAGAAACAGGATATAAACAAAAAAAGTATACAAACCACCAAAAATTATACAACAAAATTGGCAGAAAGACTGAAGTTGAGAGCACCAAAAACAAACCGAAAATGAAAAAAGGAGACAAAAAGATCTCGGCCGTGTAGGTCGGAGATTCACTGCTGGTGTTGAACAGTTGGCTCAGCTTCATGTAAACGTGTCGGTTGTTGAGGGGACACTCGTCTGTGCCAGCGCTGGTACAAGACGCCTTGAAGGGAATGGTGAAGCTGGCCAGAAGGATGGTAGACAAGACTTTCTCCCTACCATGCATTGCAGAGCGCAGCTTTCCAGACAAGGTATCCCCCTACGCGGGGATGCTCACTGTTTTACAACAACTGTGCCTGTAATTCCGCAAATCAGTCTCCAAAGGGGAAATACGAAAATAAAAAAATTAGAAATGGTCAGATATAAAAAAAAACTATATATATATCTATACAGACATATATATAAATATATATATATATATAAATATATATTATCTATAATTCAAATACGATCACATGATCCCGGTATATTATGATATAAGGAATTATCATAAAGCCAAAAAGCATGTAGTTGTCATATAGAAGACGTCATACAGATGTTGACATACTGGTTACAAGGTGAACCAGGTCCCGTTGGCTCTTGTTGCTGTTAAGAATGCCAGAGGGTGAATTGTACAAGGACCTAATTTGGATGCAAAGCAAAGCATGCAATGTACTAATTTGTATCTATTTGACCAAATAGGTAGAGAGATACAGTAAACAATATACATGTTTCTGTTGCTAGTCTAGGAGCTTCACTATGGCCTCGGTAGCTTTTTTGTTAAGTTTTGGTACAAACGAAATTGGTGTAAGAGTAGGAATGACAGATATCACTGAGCGAGGCAGAGAAGAAAGCAATAATGCAATAGCACACATAGATTATTCCGAATGAATTGTGCGATGTTGTAGTCTGTGCATATTTTGTTCATAGCTAGATTTGCACCAGTGGCTCCTGTAATTTAGAGTATCCGTTTTGTCATTGTCATATATATATATTATTTTTTGAGTGTAGAGATCACTTTTATGTTTATTTTCCCGTCTGTGCATGATCATGCCAGCCAATGAGTTGTTATATATGTCTCTATTCGGGCATAGTGAATGCATGTGACTGTTTTATTTTCTATGTGTACCGAGTGAGCTGAACTTGATTACGTCACTGGTAGTGTGTACTGGTCCGAGCGAATCATCTTCAAGTAGAGGGTCAGTAGCAATGCTGGCTGGTTAGTGGTTGTCATTAGACTGGTTGTTATAGCAACACCTTTTCCTGAAAAAAAGAACCCTCCCTCTGACCCCTTGACCTGCATGTGATTTGGATTTTTTAGAACAGAACGAACGATATGATGTAACTGTTCTGATAACTCTCATTGAAATGCCCGAGGACTGCCTATTGATTGGCCCTGTATAATTTGTACATTTCTAGAGCTAGATAGAACCTAACATTGCAGTCTCAATCCCATGCCCCCACCCCCTCACCCTACGTGCAACCATCATTACATATTGTGATTTGTTCAGAAAAAGGTGTCAGTAATATCGTCAGGTAGATGGCAAACAGAGTTTGCATGGTGGCCCAACGTAGCCGTGACTTTCATTTAGGTTTTTGCTGTTTCTTTCAGTTTTATTGACCACACTATTGTAGGTCATTGCCAAGGCTCCCTAGCAACCTGAACCATGCATGCATTCTTTCATTGGATAAAGAAACTATGCCATGAACAAAGATTCTGTTCACATTTTCCAAGTTTCTGACTTGCGATGGATGTAAATACTATACATAACTTCGTTTCACGAGTAATATTATGTATGGGCCCTTAGGAGAAGGGTATCATTCGTTCTGTAGCTCTAGTGGTAACTAAAGAGGTTGAGCAAGGGAAATGTAACATAGTTTTAGCAGATAATTAGTGTATACAGGTATGGTCAGGATCGGGCTTGATATTACAAGATGAATTAGGACATGGATTGTTATCTTAAATTATACACTTTTTTTTGCCGAAAATGTTGTTCCAATTGTCATGATAATGTTCTCGTATATCAAAATCGGACAAAAATACCGTGGTAAATAGGTGTGAACACGATGGATTCTCTTTTGTCATTGTAAAACTAGCCAGTCTACCCCAGGACTGTCACTCATCCCACGAAGGAATAGTGAATATATGACAGTTTTTTGTGGATTTTCTTGCTTAAGACGTAAATTGTAACGTGGTAAATGGATTAGGACCCAAGGTAATCAAAGAATAACTGAATTGCAGCAGAGTTGACTACTATGTGATGGCGAGCATGGATGATTAAAATAGAAACACCAACATGTCATTAATATTGATGTTTTCTTACATTTCACTTGATATGTGACTATTTCCATGGTACTCCAGCCTAAGGGTTTTACTAGGGATTCTTGTTCGTGTTGTACCGAAAGTAGTTCAAAACACCAAGCCGACCTTTCGTCCCCTTCGTATACATTTGAGGGGATTATTTAGTTTTTTTTACCTTGATTACTAAGGTTTTGTTCAAAACAACTGTTAATGCCATCTATGGTTTTTATGAAATAAAAATTTTTAATGCCAAGAAAAGCGTTTGTACTTCATGGGTGCTCACGGTTATTTCATGTAATTTTGTCGCAGAACAGGTAATGGCTGTAATTTTGACCCGTGTGCAACCATTAGAAAATCCTTACAGATTTTTAGACTCCTAAATCTCCAATATCTCCAATATCTAAATAGACCTTTGCTGTTATTACTTCTCCACTGAATCCAACGTTACATTATACCGAGTTTGTAAAAAACCTTACTTTAATTCTCAACAGACTGTAATACCAATAGTTTTAAAAGATATATTACCAAGTGTAAATATATTTGTAAGTGGAAATGCGGAGCAGTGATGAGCATGAGAAAACGGACGGATCCTGACAATTTGTTCAGAGACTAACATCACTTCTGACTGACACCCAGTTAGAAATGAATGTATGTGCTTATTTCAGATCCATATATACAGATCTGTTACATTCACGTCCTAACTGGTAAGACTTGAGGCGCACCGTAAGTGGATACGCAAATATAGTGGTTCCTAGGGCGATGCTGTGAGCAGAGAAAACAAGGTATGACCTATGATTTAGCCTGATCCTGGATGGCCTCGAGAAGACATGGAAGGCGTTTTGTGCGAATTCAACGTTGCAACTCATTTTCAATGAACCAGTGGGTGATATTATTGAGTTTCGATTTTTCATTCCACTCCTCCATTCGAACCCAGATGCGAAACCTGAATTTCCTTGGATATATATTATTTGTTTCTTTCCCGGATTTCTCTGTGTTTGCTATAACCTCGTGGGTGTTCTCTGCCTGTCCTGTTCTTACCTCTTCTAAACATGTTGGCTTCAATCCGTCATTCAGTTTAATCAGATTTTTATTTTTGATTTGTTCTACTTTCTTTTCAATGTGTGCAGTGATTTGAAGTATGAAGTATGAATGGTGTTACCAGTGTGTGTTCTAATGATAATAATAGACAATTTATTATTGACCCATTTTTTCATGAGCGCATAGATTACATTTACTCCATAGGTCTTTCACGACACCAACCCATCATCACTACTGCTACTTCTCGTTCTACTACTACTTCTCTCCCACAAACATGAACAACCCGATACAGGTAAAAACATCGCACCTGGACTTTCTCCTCGCTTCAAGTTTGTGACTGTGACTTTTGGACAGTTATTATTACTGGTTTTATCCAATGTTTGACCGTCATTAGGAGCAAACACGAGGTCTGCCCTCGCTATGTTTTCCACTTTCTCTCTATATATTATACATTTATATCTATATATCTGCTTGTATCTACATCCACTGAGAGATGAAAGAGGCATTCCAAGCGCGCTACCAGACAAGGTCAAACAGGGTCCTATCTCTTCGTTGCCCTCGCCCCACTGCATGATGTGGCCACATATTTTCACCAGTGAGACATAACGCACCGCCAACTGTTGAGTTGGGGCACTTCTGACTTGTTTCTTGATATTCTTTTTCATCATTCCTTGTTTTTTCCAAATGGCGTCTCTTTGTGACCCTATAGATATATATGCGTGTGTGTAACTCTATGCATCCGCATCCATCGGTGATGCACCCATTTTTGAAACCTGTTGTAGATGTGACGTCACCAAATGCCGTACATCAGTCATGTTTCATTTCGTTTATTAGCACACTCTGATCGTTTTTTCTTTCTGTTTTCAGATTCGTGTAGTTAACGCTTTCCAAGAACCCGCTGCTACCCCTGCACAAATGCCTTTTAGGGGACGGACTTCCTTGGCCTCCCTATCCTCGGTTGCTGCCAAACTAGAGTCCTCGAAAAGTGAACCAAAGGTTGGGGCAGAGTTGAAATCAGCTGACCACAAAGTGGAAGCCACCTCCCCAACCACGCCTCCCGCAGGTGACGTCACTACCCCTACAGCAAAACTGGACTCACCCATCACAGACAATGCTGAAAACGCCAAGGGTGAAACGTGTGTGTAAAACGTTAAGTCTCCTCACCTTCCTGGAAGACAGTCAGTCCTGGTAAAATGAAAAAGTGAGTCATCCAGAGCAACCATGGATTCTTGGAAACTTGAACCGCAAAGCTTTGCTGCAGTGCTGCTGGGGCAATGTTCTCTTATCTTCTCCACCTTTTCACTAGGATAAATGGTTGTCAAATCACTAGACTCGCTGAGACAGGTGAATGCGCGGTGTCATCAGACCTAGGAAATCTTGGTAAATGGAGAGAGAGAGAGGAAATAAGAGAAAACTAGATATTCCAAGAGTTAATTATGAAGCGGGAACTTGCACGTTTCCTTGGAGATGTTTGTGATTTTTGTGAAATTGAAGGATGGTGGAATATGCTATAGGAACGTGTGTACCTAAAAGTGTGCTACCACGTCATATTGTTATTTGTGTTGGTCGTGTTTGTCAGAGCACACCCTTTATAATCAGTTGGCTCACTGCACAGTTTAGGGTGTGTTATCCACTCTCTGCACTGCTGGGGTTATAACCTAATGCAAACTGTACTCCCGAGTTACAACAACGAATTGTTGCCCGCTCAGCTTGGTCTAAAAGAGTGGTTATAGTATCCAGAGAGTAAAAATGCCCGCTGCCCAATTCATGCAAGATCGGCGCGATATTAATAATTACCACACAGTGTAAGTACCCGATGAGCGGCATCGTTTCCTATGGTACTCACATTCTAAGGACAGGGTAGGCAGATAGCCTCAACAGATTTGCACTATCTGGTTCACCTCAAGTTCTTTCTTCATCTTGTTTTACCGCCTTTATTCCTCTCCTTTTTTGTTAACATTCTTGTTTAAATCTTTAGAATGGTGACGGTGTTTGTTTCTTGATGTTGTTGCATGCTCTTTCCTGCCCCACTTGACCTGCACCCAGCATTTTGCTCTGGCGATACTGGCGTCAGTGATATATCCATCATTCCATCTTTTATGGTGCTGTTGCCATTCAGTCAGTAGATCCTCACGTAGGACATCCATTCCACAGCGTAGCTGGTGGAGAGACGCTACCGTTTTCAACCCTCAAACTTAGTTTCTCTCCTGCGTTTTTAAGAGCCGTTTTATTTCCTTAAATTCTGATCTTCCTTCGACGTACAAAAAGACGGGCAGATTAGAACGTCTTCATGGAACATGCAATGGCTTCCACAGTGGCTTCCACTGTTGCCTTCTTGTACGTTTTCACTTTCATTGGTTTTTTACACACCTGCTTTGCATGCCTTATTTCTAAAGTTTTGCGGTTCGTATAGTTGGTTGCTCTGACTTACCACCTGTTTAACTATCCCCTAATACTATTGCAATGTGGGCAAACAATTTCTAACGGAAATTTGCTGTCGGTTTATTTCTCTTAGTCCCATTTGGCTTTGGAAAAAACAAAATGTCGGAACTGACACTAAGACGATTTGGATCTGATTATTTCAATGTAACGCAAAGAAGCACACGGGCACCCTGCCTACCCCCTTTCCCCCGTTTACCCCCCAAACAAGGCATTTGTGGCAACAGGGGCGCAAAGACAATGTGCGCTTGAAACACCTGCCAAGGCTTTGTGTGGTGCGCTTACCGTATCATGTCAGTGCACCCAGAGTAGACGTAGCACAATGTACCAGAAGCACACGGTGCTGCTTAGGTCGTACCATGGGCGGCGACTGGGGGACGGAGCAGCTTACATGCAGCCTGCTACCACCCTGCCAGGTGCGTGCCGATTGAGCACAATGTAAGCCATGGTGGACATTGCTCTTTTTACAGAAAACAAAAATCAAAAAAGAGAACGAAAAGACATGAGAATATAGAGTTGGTGCCTGAGTTGTTGAACCTGTTATTATACTGGTCCTGTTCTGTGATCGTGTGTCCATGTATGCTCCTCTTACTACTACAACTACCACTACACACTACATTCTGCGCTTGCGCCGTAAATAACCTGATACTCTCATCGGACAAATACAGACCACCCACACACATACACATACACCAGTGCTTCTTAATAAGACACATCACGCGTAGGGCGTCGAGTAGGGCTATACTTACTGCTGCACTAGAAACCATCCTCATCAAACAACCTGGTAACGTTGCAATGGACCACATTCCAGACCAGTTTTCTTTTTTCAGCTTGAATGTAAAGCCACATGCCTACAGACTGATTGATGCACAGGCGCGGTGAAGGTGTGTGAGAGTAGCAGCAGAAGGTTCAGTCCCTCGCTTTTGTTACAAATCCTGGTTTTATTCCACCTTTTTCTGATGCTATAGATGATGATGATGTGCCTCGTCAGCTTTTGTTCATGTCCTGTCCTTTTTGTACAATTATGGTTTTGTGTCATCTGGACACCGAGAGACGGGAACAAACCTTTGGTCTGTACACGTTGATGTGGTGGCGAACACAATTACTGTCATTGTACCTTCTCAATTTCCCTACTCTAGATTTGAGATGTATTTCGTCCAAACCAGTTATGCCTCATGGTTCAGAAAAGACAAAATGTAAGATAGCTCTGTACAGTAGATGTTGGTATGCCACGCATGGGAAACAAAAATCGCAACCTAGTCTACATTTATGAGAGGAATAGTGCTTATCCCTATATTATGCATCAGTCCTCGGAGCGTAGACACAGCAGTAGATATGTTCTTTTTTAATTTGAAAATGGCCAGGCCAAGGCACTTGTTAGGTCGTATACGGCGGATTCAGATGGCCAAATCCGTTACTTGTTACACCTAGAACTATGCAAATATGGCTTCTGGGCCCGCCATATATGTACACTGTACATGTCTGAAAACCAATACTGTGCTACCCTGTTCCACGGGAGCGCCACTTCGTGTCATTCATTCGAACTACACATCCTAGTCCGCCACGCTTCCTCGAAGTAGGCGTGGCGTCTCGCCGGACCAAACCAGAGGACCCTGTTATAAGTATAGATATGTACTTGGTGCTATTTAGTTCTATTGGTAGGATACTAAAAGTTCCACGAGAAAGCGTCTGATGACTACAAAATACACTAAAAACACAAAAGATTGTATATGTATGTATGTACGTATGCCCAGTGTAGGAACTCTTTAAGCATATCCACATGACGAGACTGTCAGGAATACCTTGAGCTTTGTGGTTGACGATGAAGGCCAGTTTGTGGGTTCCACCAAGATCAGAGCGAAGACGTGTCCAGCATATATCGGCCTATGTACCTTCTAGCTGGCTGACGGGTGGCCCGGCGGTAACGTAATGTGGACACTGCCCTGTGGTGGGGGAGAGAAATGGGAGACGAGAAGCACGAGACTCACACACAGGACGGCGCGTCATTGACGCTCAGCCCGCCGATTGGGAATTCTCAGATCGTCTGGTTAGATTTCTTTCGGCACACTTACCAGCTGATTTGAGAATGGCATGAGGCCCCACCGGTCGGGTTTCAAACAACGGCGAGACGACGGTGAGTGTCAGCGGTGGGCCGCGGGTGCGTCATCTTCAACGTTATGAAGGCGGGAAAACGGTGTGCGAGCAGACGACAATCGGGAAAGCAGACGGCAATGACGACCACGGAGTTATACGGCTTTGCTCGGTCGCCAGTGACAAGAGAGAGAAAAGAGCCTATAGAGACACCCAGTCAAACAAGAACACAGGATATATTATATACTTGTCTATCAGGGGGATCAAGCGTGGTTTACGGAAAGCAACTACTTCTACTTTTAGATACATGATAGTGATGGAGGCGCACATTTCCACCATTTCAGTCATGCTGGTGGTGAGGGCAACGTTAGCGTCCATGTGCAGGTGGAGGTACACGCAAGCACACAACCAGACACTACTTTACACAAGACACAAGTAACAGTTGTGGGGACTCTCGGAATGATCATTAATAATCGTAATAATCTAGTAATTGATGTGTGATTGCTTGCTGTGTGGCTGGTTGTGAAACAATTGAGATGTAGCGTATGGAGGAACAGTGTACTGCCCTGCGCTCAAACTTGAATGCGTCGTTAACATATTATGGTGACTACTGTAATTATGAGCATCTTCCTCCGTGTCTCAGTCATCCACATGGAAACCTTACCTGCAGAATTCTTCAGCTGCCTGAATGGACAAATTTACCGCACGGGATAGACACTGTGCATTCATTCACGTGTGACTAGAGCGTGGACACAAGAAACACATGCACAATGTACAATCGTGGACTTAGTCGAGGCTAGTGTAGATATTACACTGTATGATACCAGCACTGCACTGTGCTAGCAGTATATCTAACCCGGGAACCAGAAAGGACCCTTTTCCCTATGTACGTGCGCAGAGGGCACAGCCCGTTGTTGATGACGTCACATCCTGTCACGTGACCATTGTGGCCGCGCGCGCACCAGACGTGCAGCGCCACTGTACAAATAGTGAGGTTCGAACGTGAACCGTTTTCCATTTTAGCCCATTTACAGGCAGATGTCTTATGTATGTATTTTGTAGTTTTAATGATTCTACCTAGGAGTACATCCAAGTTTTCCTTTTACCTCGTAGGCAATGGTCCAGAACTGGACCTGGTCTTTGATAGTGGCGCCTCCAAGTGATTGAATAACGTACTACAGTCACATAAATGTACATATTTATCATAGCTATAGTAGTTTAACGGTGTGGTGAGCAGTGTACTAACACTGTATATGATAATGATTAGATGATAGGCTGCTCCATTAACTGGCTACTTTATTGACCTTTCATTAGCTACACAATGTGAACGCATTATGGTGTATTTTTTCTATTCTATATCTTGGTGTTCCAACAACATATTTGTCCCTGTGTGACAAAGGAAGCAAAACAGGCTATGTACATTATGGTTGCTTCTGAATCATCATTCATTGTACAGACAAACCCAAAATTGACTGACTGCAGATCTTGTAAACATTACTGAATGTAGCGTGCGTTCCAATACGGTCTCTAGCATTTCACGTGTATCACACCATGATTTGATTTGTTTCGTTCAACACATAAGTGTGCTGGAAGCGTTATATAGCATTGTCGATGCTCTCTCAAATGGACCTGTCATATATGTGATATGTTTGGCAGATGAGGAAAAGGAAGAACGTGGTGATCCATTATATCCAGAAGATTCGAAGTTGTTGTTCGCGAGGAGTGACCAACTCACATAAATTTATGCCCAGTGGACTAAGCCAGGACCGCATACCTGACCGATTCAGTGTGGGTGTATTCTGCAAAATAACATGCATATAACAAAAAAAGTGTCCACTCTCCCTGAAAAAAGGTATCACATCATAAAATATCATCACTTATAGTACTGTAAAATGTTTGATATAATAACTCCCATGCAAAAAATATGTCTTTTTGCAAGCGTTTCCTTCTCGGGATGTGGATGTTAAGACCATGTACAGACCCCCCTCCCCTCCTTCCCCCCCAAAAAGAAAGTGTTATCAACTAGAGGACTTTGTATAAGGAGTCCTTTGTCATTGCACCTTGTTGAGCTGCACTATTATGTAAATCACATTTTAATATTACCAAAGAGACTACGTCTTATACTATACTGATGTGTCAGTTTGCACTGCTGCACGTGTCCCATCCTAGGCACACACACTGCACACCATCTGGGCGTCTGAATTTGTTAGGGCGCAGCCGACCTTGAAGATGACCTTGGTCCCGGCCTTGGCAGGTCAATACTGCTGCGTGTGACCTTGGTTGTATCTTGAGGGGCAGTGGCGTCCACGGATGAGTGATCGGAGCCGCCGGTCGAGCGTGACCGAGCGGCTCGGCTTGCGAATATGTGTCACCAAAGGTATGCCTCGTGTATCGTTTCAATCTTTCATTGATCTATGCAAAGGGTATTGAACCTTCGCAAATTCAACTGCGGAGGAGTTAAACAAGCGATGGACTCATATACAATCAAATACAAACCTGAGCAGGAAAAAGACAAAGGACAAAAATAAGAAGTCGGATGAAAGCTTCCTCTCATACTTCATCAGTTCTCTGCGTAAAACAAGTGACGATTGCTGATTTTTGAGTTCTTGATAATTAATCCCCATCTTTGGTGACTGAGCAACACTTTCAATACTGTTACTACTATTATTACTACTACACAGAATCGTTCAGTCTCTCGGTTGGCACGGCAGGTAAATGTAAAAAGGGGGATTGTGGTGACTTATGCAAACCGACGGGGTGATGCTTGGGGAAGTGGCGGTGGCAGCAGCAGCACAACCCATGTGTGTACTCCTCCCAGACTGAGTGAGCGGCGCACTAAATTTAGTACAGAGCGATACGCAGTGACGCCGTGCGGCTGTCGAGCGATAATGGGGGCCACCAAGCTAAGTTAGAGACGGCATCATCAAGTCGGTATAGGTGACGTAGTCTGCTTCTGTATGGCCTCTTGTAGTGATATACCATTTCTATTATAACAAACGCGCGCGCGTTCTGAGTTACACAGATTGTTTACTAGATGTACTGTTAAATAACGAGCAATGATGTATCTGTACCATATATAAATAAGACATTTGACGGGGTATTACGCTTCCTGAGCCAGTTGTTGTAGTTTAACACACAAAAAATAATATGTGTATGGATCGGATGAAAAACTTTCTGGGTTCTTGGGATGTTTTTTGTATAAAGGTTACATAGTACAAATTAAGGTATGCAATTTCCGAGTATTTTGTTGTAAATGTGTGTAATAGTTACTCGTGAACACGTGCTTTCCGGTTGAACTCTTTCCGGTAGTTAGTGGCAATATTCTCTCAGCATTGTTGTCGTAGACGCGTCGTTGTAGGGCTTCATAGGCGAACCATTGGGCTTCAGGCTTCATTTATACCGAAATGTTCTGTTCTTTTGATGTTCAAGAATTTTTACATGTCCCTAGGTTCTTTTGTTTTATCATGCTTGAGAAAGGCGGGTGAGAATGGAGAATAACCTTGTTGACTGTGTTGTATTCTTGACATAGATTTCTCGCCGGACCTTTCTTTGATGCGGGTGAATGTGTCGCTATGATATATATTCAATCAGATACAGTCATAGTAATATGGAGGAACGAATCTCTCGTTGATGAGCACAAGAAACTGGGCTTCCCAAAGTGATTCTAGTCAAAACTTTAACAAAAAGGAAAAACAAATGCGAGCCTGTGGAAAAAAGAACTTTTTGTGCCCCTACAAGAGAGTCCTAGATTACTGGGCCATCAAGTTATTTTCTTTTTGGTGATACTAGCGTTTCTTTGACTATTCTAGAGAAACAGCATTAGGCTATATACTTAACTGGCAAGGACCAAAAAACCTTCAAGGGACCCAATCTCTCTGTGTTCATGATTTTTAGGACGGAAGCTGTTAGATATATCGGATACAAGTGAGAGGTTTTACTCGATTCATGTTTACACTGACGGGGAAGAATCGGCAATGTCGACTCCTCCAAATTCAATGTGATGATGATGGGATGGATGCCAGAGCTCCTACCGGTCAGTGTATGAACTGAAAATGCTGCCTCGTTCTCCTGAAAAGCTGGACGCTTGCTCGTTCTAACCTCCCGGGCTGGAGAGCGCAGGACCAGGCAATACGACTGGAACAAATGGAACTTTTGGAGGGCTTGGTTTTAGTTCTGCTTGGCCTGATGGAGAGAACTCTCAGCCCAGCTGAAGTTCTGGAGGTGGATCTGCTCGTCGTGGCTCTGTGCCATGCCCAGAGTTTTGGGATGATCGGAGGTCGACATGAGGTGCATTCACGAACTGTACTCTCCGTTCTGTTGTTTGCGCAGTACAACTCCTCACCTGCTCATACCCGCTCATCATATACAATATTCTACTATATGTATATATACAGAGGAACTGTGCGCACATATTGTTGATCATTATGACAACATAGCCTAGGATACTACTGTACACTGCGACACACAACCTCCTCATGAAAGAATACAAACAGGTGTACAGTTGTTATTATCATACTATACACAGGTGTTAGGTTTAGTGTCCACCTGCTAAGTTGGTTTCGTGTTTCTATGTTTTACTAACTTACTATAGAAGGATCAGCTGATTTTTTTCGTCGAACAGAGCATCCCAAAACTCCCTCGGTTAACTTTTTGTTTTTCCAAGAACAATTGAATAAAGTTGAACATACAATCATTTTCGTACGGTGTTTTTCTTCAGTATTTTGTAGTAGTAATGTTGACATCGGAAAGCCTAGGCATGTAAGTAATGACGTATGAACAAATATTTGCTAGAGAGTACTACTATATGAACTTTCATTAAGAAAATCCGTTTGATTGGTGCCCATATTTTTATAACAATGGAGAAACTTCGGGCAGGGTCTCAAAATTTAAGTTCTTTTTTCGGGGATGCTTCCTTAATCTAACATTAGGACAGCAATTACCACATGCCCGCTATTCATTTCTTGGCGGCATTTTCATTTCCCACTGGTTTCTGAAATAGTTGGTACTTATATAACTAATGTGTCCAAATATATATGTTCCTAGCACGAGGGGCCCAACGTCACCAGTGGATGCACATCATTTTGCTCATTGGTCCAATATTGGCAATACAATTTTAAATAGGTCAATGACCTTTGTTTAATGAAGCAGAATGCCTGAGTATGAATGTGATAATGATGTAAAATTGAAGTAATTTTAGAGAATCCTTTATCGTTACAAAAAAATATGGTAGAAAATAGTATGACTGCATACTATTTACAGTAGTCTACAGGAAACCGGGTAGCAGAATACCGTAATCCATCCAAGATTTCAAATCACACCATGTTCTACAACAGTGGTGGTTGATCTCTTCTATTGTAGTAGTGCCTGCTTTCTTTAAGACTCTAGATCATATCAGAATATAGAGCTAGCTTTGCCAATCCACTTGTATAGGCCTAATTAATTGGTTCGACCAAGATTATACCCAGATAACATCACAAAGGCAGAAGTTTTAGATAATTATCTCACCCCGGTATTTCTCTCCATAGGCTTAACATTAGGAACTCGTACTCCGCGGCCATGAGGTTCGTGTAACCAATACTCAATGGCTAATTTGGTGATTCATTTCATCAATAAACAATGTTATATGGGGTGAGACAAAATCAGAAACCCATTCGATGAAAATAACTTCGTCCGCACTCGACCTCGTTTGACCACAGAGTAATTACTCTGCAGTCAAAACTCCGTGGAGTACGGACCAAGCTATTTTCATCTCGTGGATTTCCTTCTAAGGGATGTATTATAACAAGATAAAGCACCACTATCACATTATAAGTAAACTAAAAGAAACCTGCACATTTTCTGGGGTAATCTACGCACAAGTATATAGATCTGTGATGATATTGCTTGTATGGGTTTGCCGGACTTTTACAGGGTATAGCTTCCCTGGCTACCAGAGCTGGAGGGTTAACTCAACCACTAGGGCAATACGGTAGTCCATACTATTTAAAGACCTAGACTGATACCTCCTCAAGGAAATTTCCCAGGAAGGTGCCTGTTCCCATCACAGTCTTCTCTTTGAATAGAGAAGAGGTTACGTAATATGGGCGTAACCTTGGCACAACCACTTCACTGAGCATCAAAATCGAAGCCCGTGGCTCCACCTCGCGTAGTAGGGTCTACCAACGCTCCATATTCACGTCCCTAATATATTATGATAATGCCTCTGCATCTCAATAGCTAACAAGATTTAGATAAAGTAACCTAATATACATATATGAGCACATTATATCATCAAACATCTAGATACAATCCATTTCAAGGATATTTTCATGACCCAAATGTCTAATTTTGTCTCAATAATGTGACCTTGCAAGTTACAAATCTGGCCTGGATTTTTAGAAATTTGAGACCTTGTGAAATATGAAGGACATACATATTTGACACATTGTAATTGGCTATTAAACACTAATGAAAAATGCATAATTATAATGTTGTTTTGAAAAGTAATAGTTCACAAAAACTGATCTGGTCTGTTTTTTAATTTCAGTGTGTTCTCAACTGTGGAGTTGGATCTGGTCTTTTGCAGTGTGTTTTCGGCAAAATGCGACATTCTCCCCAATGTATTCATCTTCGCCCAGTTTTTTATGTAGTCGCTATAGCAGGAGTCTACTGTAAATATCTAGATTACATATTAAATTCAGTCAGACCTGGGTTACTTGGCGGTGACGATAGTTCTTCAAGCTTTATGAGGTATATTCAACTTCCATGAAGGTTCTCTCGGATTGAAGATTCTTATAAGAATCCATACAAGGTAACAAATGTAAAGTAGAAGGAGGGCCATTTTAGTCTCGTCTACTTAAAACCTTAAGTACCTAAAATCTTTTTTTTTTAAAGAGCAACTCTCAAATATATAAATTCGTGATTTTATAAAGATAAAAATAGGATCCATCCACCCATTTAGGTTAGGCTATGGTATTGTCATTGTTACCCATCCGTTTTCTCATGAATACATGATATGCATTGATTATCAATCGCCAATGCAGAAGTGCACATGTCATTTAAATGTGCACATGTCAAATATTACAGTCAAAGGACAAAATAGAGCCAAAACTTATTGTAAAAGAACAAAAACTATAAGGCAGAACAACATACGACGCTGCCTTTACAACGATTAACCGTGACTTAGCTTCTGGTTGCTCAGGACGGAGAAGAAAAGCAGAGGAAAAAGTCAGGTTTGGTTCTACCCTAGATGTACTCTCTCACTCTTTACATCTATGAATTTATCAGGCCAATGCTTTGCTATGTAATGTAGGAATAGTGTCTGGGGTCATTTCGTAGTCGAAAACCCACAATTTGAAATCCCATTTAAAAAGGTTCACATCCATGTTGATTAAATACCCCATAGCTTCTGTTGTCCGGAGGTCCTGTTCAATCGTCTAACTTTGTGATATCCATAGCGAAGATAAATCTCAGGAGGTATTAAGTAAACGTTGCTGATATCAGGTAAAAGTGCCTTCATCCGACCACATTACATCTAATGGACAGTGCATAGGACCATATCTTAACTCAATTCGTGCTGCACTCTTGCAGTTAGGTCATGCGGAAGTCCGGAGCATGATTTTGAAGCGACCTACTAGAAGCCTGCACCTAAATGCATACGGCTATCAAAATTCCATATGCACTTAGCAAATATAACATAGTATACAGACTTTCCTTGGCTATAGTATTCTAGCCTACAGTTGATTTGCGTGATTGTATTATTGTTCTATATATCCTGAAAAAAATCATATAAAATATCCCCCCCAAAACTACCATTTAAAGAAAAAGAAGCCGCACCAAAATTCATCGAGGTAGCTTCAGGGTCAACCAGGGGAATGCCTCCGGGTATTCTCAGGACTGAAACGGCTCAATTAATCGCTGTGCCCGACTCTATTCGTATGGGCAGCTTCAGTATTGAGAATGAGAATAGTATATAAACATGGCACTAATTATCAGGTATTGCTGGTATAGATTCATCCTTGTACCTTTATCGTACTCTTTATCGTATTCTGAGATATCAAAAAGCTATGATACCATTAGAACGGCATTTTATATAAAGTTATATGATATTATGTGTGTCATCCATGACAATAAATATAAGGTTTGACCAGAATCATTATCAGAACAAATATATTAGGATACCAGGATATTTCTAACTAGATTGATTACTAAAGTCAACGAAACAAGTTACCATAAAGCGCAACTCTATGTGACTTCCTGTTATGGAAGTGAACGATGGCGCCACACAGTGGTACACAATTCGATGTGGCTTTATGCAAGGATAAGGCCACTAAAAATAACTTGTTTCTCATCACCGCACGCATCAGAAAAAACGATTTTAGAAGATTTTTTTTTTTTAAATAGGTGAACCTTGATAGAAATTATGAAAGGTATGTGTATTTAGTATTAAATTAAAGCTCCTGATGTCAAGGATGCATTAAATGTATAGCCAATAAAGATCTGGAAACCCTTTGTAAGCACTTTGGCCCGGATCGGAGGGTGGCCGCTTATGTGGGGTTTTACTGTATGTCTGAAGCCCATTTTATGGCACTTCAAAAGCCATCTTTAATATAGCAAAAAAAGGCGCCCTCGTCATATTTTTCATGGCTTGGTGATGAGAAACAAGTTTTTTTTGAGTGGCCTAAGTACGGTGGCTGCGTATTACATTTCTGAATATTTGATAAAACAAAATAGGACATATTCATTTCGGAAAATTACGACTATTGAAGGACAGACATCTAGCCTTTCAGTACATCGCAACAGTGGCAGTGACTTGTATTCAAGAGAAAAGAACTAGTTTTACAAGCACAATTCGCAGTAGTTATCAAAGCGTTCTTCCAAGTACTTCCACATAACAATATCACTGCGTATTTAGCGTTATCATTGTATCTGCTATAGAGACGGTGGTGTGTCTGGCAGGTCATGTGGCTCTGCAGATGCATTATTCTTATTTCTAGTATGCTTTTGGAATGGGAATAGTCAGTTCTCATCAATGCAATACACTACACTGACACGGACATAGTTCAGTAGACACATTTACAAAGACATTGGACAAACAGTAGATGCATCACAACCTTGAGTGGTTACCGCTTCACCTACATTTTTATAAGCAATATAACTGATATAAGAGTCATTTGATATACATGTATATACATAAGGGTAAGTCTATATGGGACAGTTGTTGGCCATAATTGCGAGATTGTTGGAATGGGTGGTATTTCAATTTTTTTAATTATTCCATAAGATAGGATTATACAATCACCCAGCCGGGCGTTCTTCCCCGCATAAGCCACGATAAATGTCAAAAGACAGAACAGTATAGAGTGTTCGTCGACGTTATTACAGAAATAGAACGGCATCGAGTTTGGATGTCTAGGTATGATTACGGTGCATACGGCGAATGGAGTATTATTTATTATACAGCATATAGCCTATGATCCTTGGGGGCTACCATGACGCCCCCCCGAGTAGGTGTTCTTCACTAATGGAGGTGAAAAAGTAGGTGTTCTTCACTAATGGAGGTGCAAAAGAAGTGAGTGATAATTGGGAAATGTCACAACTCTTGCCTTGCTCACATATGTAAAAAGAAAGTGCCCCAAGTGAAAAATTATGTCCTGGGTTTTAGCATTATATCTTCCTGCTCTGGGATGGGGGGTAGAGAGTCAACGGAACCCTGGTAAAACATTGAAAGACAGTTGAATTTGGTAAGAACAAAGTGCCAAAATACAGGTTCTGTCCCCCGACCACCTAGTGACTGTTTCATGAACTAACAATGGATCTGTCCCCTATTCTCGGGAGCGGAACGTTTAGTTCCTTTCACGACCGCTTGGGGCAAAGGGTATTGCCAGTTTCGATCACCCTAGCTTTCTGTTATTATCGCTTGATCGACAAAACGTAAATCGATGTTTGAACTTACTGTACATGATTAATATACATAATTAAAGGTATTTTGATGTGTTTCTAACAAGATATATCAATAAACATTGTGGGATACAAGTTTAAATGTTTGAATCTGCAAATTTATGTACTTTTGAGCAAGTTTTTATTTTGACATTTGTAGCAGTCTGGCATCTGCAATTTCGGCAGTTTGCTGGAGAAAACACCAAGTAAAACAATCTTTCCAAAACGAATTGATATAAATAATCCCACCAAACATCTTCTCCTATTCTCCACCTCTTTACCATTTTTTGTTTGGAGTTTCTAAGTTGGATATTTACTGAGATATTACCAGAGACAAACAGTGAATTTAACATTGGTTTCAATGGGGTAAAAAGTTGTTTAACCCTTCGTGCGTACGAGAGTGCACTGCACCGCTTTCGGGAAAATAAACTGCAATGCAGAGGAGGTACACAGCGCAGCGCCCTCTACAGTCTTGAGCGATAATATAGAACCAAAACAACACGCTCGGAACACTACGACCTGCTGCTTCCTATCGGACATAGAATCACCACTACAGACGTTATTATCGAAGTTCTAGATGGGATTAAACAACCAAAATATCCCCAACACTCTGTTTTGCAATACCATTGCTTCTTTTAGGAATGTCATATTCTGTGCATTATGGAATCGATCTAGGTTTCAGTTGACCGTTGAGTCAGACTATTTTACTAAAAATATGGGAAATTGTCCTAACTTTGATCAGCTACTGTACTTAAACGACTGAAGTTCTATCAAAGATCTCTTGATGTATTGATAGAGTGATATTTGAAATATCTAAAACCACCAAAGAACTCAATAGCACCTCCGGCTTTATGTTGGGTTTGTTTGTTGGAATACAGCCCATTTCCACAGAAATAATGCATAGCATAGTACCTAGGCATAAAAATAACAACATGAACTTGTTTCTAAAAATAATCTGAGCATTGCCTATGACTGACACTACCTGAGAACAGTTTGGTGTGTGTCAGACTGGCGAGCTCCTTCCCCTCTCCTGTCAGGTTTGAATGTGGCGCCGTGAGGCTGCCGCGATTGCATATATGGGTCAGGTCGGTATAGGGGGCGCTGCGCTGTGCACCTCCTCTGCTGCAATGCGAGAAAACCGAGCGACGCAGTGTCCGTTTTTTAGGCCGGACGTACCCGTTACTACGTTGCGTGACGTCGGCGCCGCTCCCGAGAATAGGATTCGAATGCGTTTCTGGGTTTATCTACCCCCCTCACGGATTTTAGAATAGCATCGCAGTATCAAAATAGTTCACATCACTTCGCAAATCCCGTTAAGAACGCAGAAATCCTCATGTTGCATGATGTCTTGCTTATTTTCTCAAATCCTTGCCGCTGATTGGCCAGTTGATTATGAAGTCATCTCACATCACTCTGCCACGACCATGACCATTGTCCAGGGGATGATAGACGTAGGATATGGCCACGGGTTTATAACAATATTGGTGTCAGTCGCAACAAGACAATAGCATGTAGTGGAGGCTAATCAGTCGTTTATGACCAAGATGCAAAAATGCTGTATTTTTTATGGTAAACAGTTTTCAATTTGGAAATTTTTTCAAATGGGGATAGTTTGTGCTGTTTTTTTACACTCTTTTTCAAACCGGATGTACACTTTTCACATGCAACACTTTTAGAATATATTGATTATAACGCGAATGCTAAAGCATACGTTGCATTTTAAGTTCTTACAGGTCGACCACCCAGCAGTATAAAACGTGCGAACTGTCAAACAACAGACGTAAGACAGTCTCAGGAAGTTTGGATTGCATAAAAAAAGTCCGTAGAGTTACAACGAAAACATTAGTGTGAAATTGGCGATGGCAAAAGAACACTTGCATAAAAAGGCTTCGTTCCTGCATGGTTTTCAAACTATCATAAACTGTGACTGTCGTAAAGACATTTGCATAAAAAAAGATAGCCTTGACTCACCTAATCGTTGTTCATGTACGAGTATTTGGGGCTTTGAGGCTAGACTTTTGTTTTGGGTCTCGTTTGTTACTTTCGAAGTGTTGCTTACTACTATTGTCTCTGAATAACTGTCTCGAAGCTACGATGACAGTTGTTAAGTTTATGAAAAACGTGGATCTAAAAGATTGGAGAATGACACATATAATCTCGAACATATAGTTAAAGTACTGTGCGCCTATATCCGGAAATGGTATTTTGTGACCGAATTACATACCACTAATCTTAATTTCAAAGTCAAATATATATTCTTTTAATTATCAGTAGCTGAGTAGAATAAATTTCTCCTTATTTTCTTACAGATGCAGACTACAAAATAAGAACAGTTAACCCATGCTGGCCGGAGAGCAGTAACGACTCTTTTGTGCTATATTCAAGCCCACTGTGTGTTTCAGCTGATCGAGGGCAGTTGAATGAGTGTGTCATCCTTGGAGACTTTGGGTATGTATAACAAAGATGCTATAAGCTGCAAGAGGTACTGCTCTAGTTTCTCAGAGAACTTCGTCGGACGATTTTGCCTGTGTGGCCGTGAGAGTCTTGTTCAGCAAACTAACCCGCCTGCTGATGGACTGCATTTCCAACACCATGTCAGACAGTGCTTTCTTTACTTCATTGTCAACTTCCAAAGTGGTTGATGAGTTCTTGAACAAATTCAGACAGGATGAGTTTTGTTCCTCACACATGGACCTTTTCTTACAAAGATCAAGGGGGTGTCACAATCTGAAGGAATGACAGGTTCTGCCTTATTCTCTATTTAAAACCCTTCTTAGGAGTCCAGTGCCGTTCCCCTTTCTATGGAATTCTGAGTGTGGTTCTGATGTAGTGTTCTTCAACCGGTACTTGTGGAGCAGCAAGTATCCATTGGTATACCTGAGTGGAAAAATGATTTGGTAAAGATTAGCACACTTACTTGATAATACGATAGCATTTGGGCGAGTCTAACAGTCTTTGATAAAGGTCTATCTATAATGGTAACAAATATCTACTATTTCATCATACGGCTGACACTAAATATCAACTTATTTATTTAATTGAACAAAAAGGTACATCTCATATATACTATTTAATATATTATCATAATGATAGTTGCCACAAGGTAAATACCATTATCATTTAAGGAAATGTTTTGATAAAATATGGTAATAATTCATATACTGTAGTATTTTATTGGGTAGGTTGGTGGGTTGAACATTATGTCGGTTGGTTGGTGGGTCAGTCAGTGGGTCAGTCGGTGGGTGGGTGGGTGGTTGGGTGGGTGGTTGGGTGGGTGGTTCGGGAGGATCAATAATCATATAATGTAATGTATTACACACATGCACGAAATACTGTGGATATAATTATTCTAGCACGATAATAATGATTCTTCTAAATTAATCATCTTGTGAGATGCGCCTCCCCCCATCAACTCTCTGCGAGTGTGTTCGGGTGGTATCATTCTCTCAAAAAAACCTGTTGAACAATGCTCTGTATTGTGTTCTTTCACTGACAGTGATAGCAATCTATGTGATGTAGATGACAATCGCACTAGCTTAGAACCTCTTGAGACTAAGGCGAACAACAACAATAAAATCTCCATGAAGTACTCAAATCTGTCAGACAAAAATTTGAGTAAAAAAACTCTAATCGATTAAAGTTTAAGTTTCTGCCCAACAACGACCATTGTGGAGGAAGGAGAATTGAAAATAGATCTAGATAAACTCCATCGAAATCTTAGACTTAAGCACCAAATCGGTAAGTAATGGACAAGCACAAGCACAGGAAATCTTGCCAACAGGTAATGTATCATATGCCAACCGAACATTGATCAAAGAACTTAAAGACACTAAATAGTTCTCGGCCCCACAAGGGTCTTCTAACCTGGAAGGTTTCATAGCAATCGATGAACTGAGTCTCTTGATCGCTAATAAACACAAAGACCAAACACAGGCCAAACGAAAGTCCTTGAAGTATCTGTCCAAGGACAGGGACATCACAATCAAACCAGTTGACAAAGGGGGAGCCACTGTAGTCCTGAATACCTCAGACTATGTGAAGGAAGGCCTCCGTCAACTGGGGGACAAAAAAGTCTACCGAGTACTTACGGAAGATCCTACTGAAAGGCTCAACTCCAAAATCAATGCAAGAATCGATGAAATGGTCGACAATGAGGAGCTAACCCAAAGAATGGACGATGCCCTCAAACCCCCAGAGGCAAGAGCACCCCAAGTTTACTTCTTACCAGAAATACAGAAGGGCATACTCCCTTCCCGAGGGAGACCTGGGGGGTGTTTTTCAGTTGAGACGATCTCAACTTGAGATCCACTAAGATCGATCAAAGATCCTGAGACCGAATTTGAGATCAATGGTGGCAAGTGTTTTTCAGATGTTGTCTCAAGTCCAACCAGGGGATCTCAGCTGAAACGATCTCAACTTGACATCCCTAGCCCTCTGTATAGAGTGATCTAAAGTTGAGACCGATCTCAAGTTGAGACCGACTTTAAGCGATACAGTAGATTCAGCACAAACTAGCCGAGTGGTGCAGTGCCTCCATTTTTATGTTGCTTATCAATTGTGTTTCATGGTCATAATAGCCACAATAAAACTATGAAATTTGGAATATAGGTTTGCCAGGTTTCTAATACACTTGGCTCTAAATATCTTTAAATTTTGATATGTTTTAGCACCAGATGAGAAAGTTAAGACAAGTATCAACTGGTCTCAAGTTGAGATCGAAGTTGAGATCCTTTCACTTGAGATCCCCTAAGATCGTCTCAACTGAAAAACACCCAAAGCACCCCAAACGGTCTTATCTTAGTCTCAACTTGAGATCCCCTAAGATCATCTCAACTAAAAAACACTTTGGCCCTCAAACGGTCTCAACTTAAGATCGTCTCAACTGAAAAACACCCCCCTGGGGTCTCCGCAAATGGTTGTGCCACAGAAAAAAACCTCAAAATTTGTAGATAATTTCGTAAAGCTGGAGGTGCCAAAGATTGACTCTTACATTTAAGACACAACCCAATTTTTAAAAAAAATCTAGGCAGTGGGTCGGGTAGAGAAAGGAGACATACTAGGCACCTAGATGTGGATGCCCTGTATACCAACATACCCAACAGTGAGGGTATAGAGGTAGTTAGGAGAAAGCTAGCCAAAGCACGCAAGAACGGGGAACAACCAAGAACAACCAAGAAAAGTCTAATAGACTTGCTGAGCTTGGTACTGGAGAACAATAACATCCAGTTCAATTGTACCAACTATATCCAGACTAACGGAACAACTATGGGGAACAGACTAGCCCCATCATACGCTAACCTGTTTATGGAATCCTTGGAGTTGGAACTCCTAGGGAAATACCATTTGAAATTTGGAAAAAGATTTTTTCCCTTTCGCCAACCGTTCGGTGGAGATATATTGATGATATATAGGACGGTATATCACCCAGAAAATGCCATCCAAAGAAGAAGAAATGGGACAATGAATGTGCTAAAAAGGACTGTAAATACGGTCCGTACATAAACAAAAGCAAAACAATCTTTCTGATCACAAGATGAATTGCACACAAGTTCACGTTTATCCATGACAGTTACCCATGACCGATATATTTGAGATAAATGCGGTAATTCCACAATTATAATAAATACAAAGCACAAAGTGCTATGTAGAAACAGGTGGACATCACCCAAATCAGGGTACAGATGCCCACAATGACCACAAAAAAGGAAGCTAATCAGGGCCCTGTTTTTCAGTCACGACATTTGTGAGTGTCGCAAGCCTAAGATCGCGGAGCCGACATATTTACCTACTATATCTAAAAAACTATGATTCTGGTAGGATCCGCTTGGAGATTCTCCCGTACATAGAGACAAAGTGAACCAGGGAGCTGTTTCACTAGTGGTGGAGTGAAGGTGAGAGGTGAGACCGCAACAGTGGCACCAACAGTGCCACCAACAGTGCCAAGCCCAAATTCGCGTTTCATCAGTGGTCTCGCTGTTGAGGTGGGACCAACTCTCACTGTTTGCACAGGTCTCGCTATGCACACGCATTTGGCGTTCGAATTTATTCGTCGACGGGCCGGGATGACGTGGAATTTCACCCCTTCCCATAGGAATTAAGCCATGAAATTTTTACATGAGTAAGGTATATATATAACCTATAATCGTACCAAAGATGGAGATTATCAGCCACGCCGTCCCAAGGATATCGGCGTTTGAATTTTTCACTCCCTCCGTGCGTTTGCGTTGGTCGCTGTTCTTTTTCACTCCCTCCATAGTGCGGCGGGGTTTCTGCTGTTCTTTCTGTCTCCCCCTGGAGACACTGGCCACCAGAGCAGTATTTACTATGACAAAATTCAAACGCCGATATCTTCAAAACGGTGTGGCTGATTTTCTTCATATCTGGTACGATTATGGGTTATATATATACCTTACTCGTGTAAAGATTTCATTGCTTAATTCTCAGGGGAAGTGGGTGAGAGTATTCTATACACGTAACAAATGAGAGGGTAGACCCTCTCACTTACAGCAGCTCCACAGTGGCACTAACAGCGAGACCCTTTGCACTGATGGAACGGGTTCTGCCACTGTTGAAATGAGCTCACGCTTGAGTGCACCTACTAATGAAACGCAAACTACCGCTTTGGTGCCACTGTTACAAACAGCGAGAATTGTAGCTCCTAGTGAAACAGCCCCCAGACTTAGGCCAGGGACCCATTTCAATAGCCTGTAGAACGTCCGTTATTGTGTCCTGCGACACAATAGCGGCAGTTCGCATTGCAGTACTTTAGTGACAACCCACTTAACAACATAGGGTAACAGACAGGCGCAAATAGTGGCTTGTACCATTTCAGAAGACTGTTGTCCAGTCACTAAAAGGGTCACTGTAGTGTCTTAAATAGCAAGAGGTTTTTTCTTTTGGTTTTTTTTAATGCATTTATTGGGTCTACGTTTATACATGTAACCACCAGACTCGGCTGGGCCAATCTTCCGTCTGGGCCCTTGACAGAGGAGTACATTAACAAGTTTTGGTTTTTTACATACATGGTTGTCCCATGACTGTGGCAACTCCGACCCCACCAAAACAATTCATTAAACTTTACATATAGGTTGGTGCACCAAACAAATAATGAAATGATTACAATAGAGACATAATATAGGTTACCTTTATACACTGGTATTGGCAAGTTATTTTATAACACTTTTTTCAACGTCATTAGTAATTTCATATCAACCTTGTTGGGTAACACACCAATACATGTATATTATCCTTAGTCGATTATGATTGAGACATCTAAAAACTATTTTCATAAACCTTTCTCTTTAAAGGGGGTAAAAGTAGCCTGATACCTTCATGTAGTCTGGTTGGTAAGTTACGTTGATCTATTAGGTTATGTTCAGTTATCAGTGTATGGGCATAGAAAAGAGAGTGCATTTGTCTGCACTGTTCCAGATATCGAGTGTTGGATAAATCATGAATTTCCTGAGTGTTTAAGACTTGGTTTGTGCCAAGCCTTATTTGGAAACATTTTCTAAGAGCTTTATTCTGGAGGAGTTGAAGGTCGTAATTATGTTTTTTAGTGTGAGTATCGTAAATATTATTGCAGTAGTCGAAAAAGGGGAGGATGGTAGTTTTGTAAATTGTGATTGCTGTTTCCCGGTTAATAAGGTTTCTTATTTTAGACAGCAAATAAAGTTTATCTGAAATGATGTTCTTTATAATTCAATTTTTCATCAATGATAAGACCTAAATGATTAAAGGAGCTAACGTTTTCTAGTTTTTTGTTATTCATAGTGAAATTATAATTTTGTAAATTGCCTTCAAGTCCATCAAAAGACATCCAGTATGTCTTGCTTTCATTAATGGTCAAAAGATTGTCCCTGCACCATATTTCCACATTTTTGATAGCATTTGACATCAAGGTAAAAGAATCACAAGTTATCACAGTGTCATCTGCGTACAGTGTAGTTTGATAATGATGTAAATAAGAAGCGAGGTCGTTGATATAGATAAGGAACAAGGTCGGCCCCAAAATAGAGCCTTGAGGAATGCCGAAGGGTGTATGTGCCGACTTTGAAAAGGAACCATTTAAATTAACTTTTTGAGTCCTGCTGCATAAGTAGTTATTAAACCATGAACATGTGCTATTATTGAGGCCAATATTGTTAAGTTTTCTTACTAGTAGATTATGAGAGACAGTATCAAATGCCTTTTTGAAGTCAAGGACTAGGGAAACGGATGTTAAATTATTTTTGGGTCCCCTCCTCTTCTTAATCTATATCAACGATTTGTCTAAGGTTACTAGAAACGCGAAACTTTTATTATACGCAGATGATACCGTTTTGTATACTCATGGTAACTGCCAGCAAGAGCTTTTTGACTGTTTACAAATGGATCTTGATAGGCTTTACACCTGGTGTCAACAAAATAAGCTGTCCATAAACATAAGGAAGACTAAATGTATGTATTATAATTTTAATAGAGGCAACCCGCGAAATGATTTGAATGTATCGATTAATACAATTAGCTAAAGTGTATTCATATAAATATCTTGGAGTACATCTCGATACAAACCTAGATTATAGACACCATATCTCCCATATTAAACGTACAGTTAGCTACAGAATTTACCAGTTATCAAAAATGCGCTCTTATCTTACGAAACAAGCAGCAATCAATATCTACAAGTCAGTTATTTTACCCCATTTCGACTACGGAGATGTTCTTTTTAATAAAAGCCCAGCGAAATAGTTATCAGCTTTGCAACTACTACAGAACCGTTGTTTAAAAATTTGTTTAAAAGCACCAAGATTTACCTCGTTAAAAAGATTACATACAATGGCAGGTATCCCTTATCTAGCTGAAAGAAGGGTCTCGCATTTAATGAATTTCATGTACAGAAGATCCAGGAACCCCTTGTTTATCAACCTTGGTAATAGACAGACCAGATTGTTTAATGCCCCTGTCTTGACTGTATTTAAGCCCAACTGCACTGCATATATGAAATCGGTACATTACAATGGTGGAAGTTTATGGAACCTGCAAACCCCACTGGTTAGAAATACAGAATCTTTTAAAGCCTTTAAGTCCCCGACTAAGACCATGTTGTTAAATAGCCTGAATGATTTGTAGATGTCTATCCCTCGATGTTTTGTTGATTGTGAAATCGTCTATGCTCTACTTGCTGAGGTTTTGGTTGGCTCTCTTGCTTTGCTCACCACACTTGTTTTACTCACTTTTGTGAGAGTTATCTCAAGTGGTTTTGTTCTCCTCTGCCTTTGTCGGAAACTAATTTTTTCCATTTTCTATTTTCTAAACGAGGTTGTTCCATTTATTTCTTATATTGTGATTGATTTACTGTCTAGGTTATCAAAGGAATGACTGGTGATGATGACAGATTTTTCAGAAGTACACGATATGTTTATTGGTTATGTATTATCTTACCTCCACTCAGTTGTGCCTACTAGAAACCATGTGTAATACGAAACAAATGTAAAGGTGTGACTATGAAAATCAACTAATTTATAGTTGAAGTCTCAACCTGTTTTATTGATCATCCCACATGAGATACAAATTGTACACGACATGATGAAGGACATGATGTAAGATTATTTTGATGTTTCAATAAACTTCTGAAAAAAAAAAAAAGATTATTTGAAATATGGCGTAGGAATTTTGAGATAGCTAAAATGGTTGAACGGCCTGGTCTAAAACCGTATTGATTGTCAGATAAGATTTTCTTGCTTTCAAGGTAGGTTATTAACCTCTTATTAATAATTTTTTCAAAAATCTTGCCAGGTAATGGTAGCAGACTTATGGGGCGTAAATTATTGACTAGTTTTATATATCCTTTTTTTTGAATGGGGGTTACAAGGCTTTTTCCCCATAATCTGGTATAGATTCATTGGTTAATAGAGGAATTAAAGATCATAGCTAGCTTATCGGGTGCTGATAAAAACGCTATTTTTAGTACATTACAGTAAAACCCCTCTTCCGGGACACCCCGCTTAACCCTTTCAAGGCGGATAATGCCTTGAGGCATTCCCCAGCATAGACCGGATAATGCCTTGAGGCATTCCCCCGCGGAGACCGGATAATGCCTTGAGGCATTATTTATGAAATTTAGTAATATTTAACATTTCATTGTTTTATGAAGAAATAATTGATCAATGCATCTGAAACTTTCAGAGAATATACCTATGATATAGTTTTTGATATTATTTGGTAAATTAATAATATAAATAAGAATGATGTATCATATCACATGATCAAATAATGGAATATGGGTTTAGACAAAAATCGGCCCGTCCCCTACGGTTATACCAGTCCAAAGTACCCGCCCCAACCAATAGGGCTCTGCCACAGACCCCCGCCTTTAAAGGGTTAAGGGGACACCCCGCTTAAGGAGAAATTTGCTCGGAACGGAAATTTTTCCCACTATTAAGAGTTTATTTTAACCCCGCTTAAAGGGACACCCCGCTTAAGGGGACACCCCGCTTTAGGGGCCAGTTTTTCGGTACAGAAATGCTTAAAAACCCCGCTTAAGGGGACAGTTTGGAAGGACATCATATCAAAAACACTGAAAATCCAAGTTTATGGTGCCCGTTTGTACAGGATAGACAGAACAATAGACTGAGCATTCCCGAGCGGGCCCGGGCGGCCAGAGTGTGTTTTTTCATGGTTATAACTACATCTCTAGCGGGTCTGGGCGGGCCACAGTGAGTGGATATTAGGACCCGTGATTTTCGCGCCTGCTGAAGGTGCCAGGTAAGAGGCCCGCTTACAGGTTAGCTGTGGGCGACACAGGGAGGGCTGGGGGCTTTGAAGGTGCGGTATTCAGTGAGCCGTCGCGGCTCTGGGCGGCTCACGATGAGTCCTTTTAGGGCTGCTGATTTCTCTCAGTAGTCACTGGGGTGGGGGGGGGGGGGGGGGGCATTGACCGGGGGTATAAAAAGGAGCGAATTTCACAAGGAAGGCATATCCACCTTCAACCTCTATTATCTTCTTTTGTTTGTTTGTATATTTATATTCATTTATATTATATAAATTATTTCAAGTAAACAAATATAAATCATATATGATTTATATTTATTTATTTAATTATGTGTTATTGATAAACATTTTAACCTAATAACCATCGTTTCCTTCATTTATGTAGGAATTCTCTATTATATTGTATAGCCATTGAAAGACTGAAAACCCCGCTTAAGGGGACACCCCGCTTAAGGGGACACTTGGCCCGGAACGGAGGGTGTCACCTTAAGAGGGGTTTTACTGTACTTCGAAGGTTTGTTAACGCTGAGGATTTTTTAACGTCAATTTTTTTAATATAAGTTATCATCTCAGCAACCTCTATTGGATCTGATAGTATGTCATAATCAGTCGGTCTTTCCTGAAAAGGTAAGTTATGAACATGTGGAGCAGGTAGTTTGTTTGCAAGTTGTTGTCCAATAGTAGAAAAATAATTATTAATAAAGTCGGGCATTTTTTTCTCCGGGATAACTTGGTTAGTATCATGATCCACAAGGGTGGTTATTGAGGGCGGTTGCTCTTTGGGTAAAACCTTACCATTACCCCTACCCTGGATAAAAGGAGAGAAGCAGGGGCTTGGGAACATAAAATTTTATTGAATTTTATATGGTAATATATGGTAAAATTTTATGCCGACCTTATTGGACGACATATGAATATGATATTAATATGAGGATAAGTAATAAGGTAAAGGTAATTGACATATAGAGTATCGGTCAATTATGATAAGAAAATATGATATACAATATAAATGTTAATTGTACGTGATACAATACATGGTAAATTGTATATGGTAAATAAAAATGCCCTACGTGAGTAGGACAAGAGAAGTGAGGTTGAGGGTGGGTGGGACGAGAAAATGCTGGAGTATGTGTGTACTGCAGTAGGGCTGGAGAAGAAGTGAGACCGGGACCGGTGCCGTGGGCGCGCTCGTGACTGCGCAGTACGTGTGAAAGCCGCTAGAGGGCAGGAGGGGCGCTCGTGTCGCGCGAGAGGGGGGAACACCAGGGGAGCAATGACCATCTCTGACCAACGGCCATGAGTAACCCATTACCCCTACCCTGGATAAAAGGAGAGAAGCAGGGGCTTGGGAACATAAAATTTTATTGAATTTTATATGGTAATATATGGTAAAATTTTATGCCGACCTTATTGGACGACATATGAATATGATATTAATATGAGGATAAGTAATAAGGTAAAGGTAATTGACATATAGAGTATCGGTCAATTATGATAAGAAAATATGATATACAATATAAATGTTAATTGTACTTGATACAATACATGGTAAATTGTATATGGTAAATAAAAATGCCAAGGAGCCATTAATAAACGGAGAGGGTGGGAGGGAGTAATTAAGAGTTTTTGTTGAGTAGAGATTGGACCAATGCACGGTTGACTGAGTTGGCGTCATTGTTCTTTATGTAGGTCCTATGAGCGTTAGATTTCCAGCCGCCATACCTTTGGATGGAGAGTTCTGGCATACCGGCCTGGTATGCCTGCGTTGCTGCGGCCTTGCGAAGGCCATGCAGCGTAAAGGTAGGCGGCTGGTGAACGGCTCGTAGGATGTCCTTCCACTCTTTAGTCAGGATTCAGTAACGGTCGCTCCGTGTACGTGCTGGAGGAACGGGTCCTCGGGGTTGGCCGTAGGGGATGCCACCAACATCTGACGTATGGCACGTACCGGGCAGAACCGCGGATCTGGTGACTCGTGCAGTGTGACCGTTTTCTCCTCCCCTACGTGCTGCATGTTTTTGGCGGCTTTGACACGGACGGTCATGCGGCGACGGCCGACCACCACATCCCAGCGCGATAGGTATCGCGCCGCGTCTTACTTTGAGGCCGTTGGGGGCGCCACTTCGCTTTGCCTCAGTGCCGCGTAATAAATGATCAGAATGGCGGCCCGTAGAGCGAGGTGAGTTGGAGAATCCGTAAGGGCCACGAGGACGGCCCGGATCACGGCCAACGGCACCGGTGGTTTCACATTGGGCTGATAGGTTTTGTTTCGCCGCATCGCCTCGAGGGCCCGCCTGATCCGAAAGTCCTCCATGGGTGCGACATCCCTCCCGTCAGTCGCAGGTGCGACTGCACGTGTGAGAGGTGATTCGCGACCGTTGCCGGGGAGGGGGCGTGGTCCGCGACGTATTCGAGGTACGCTGTGGTAAAGCTCACCGTGGGCCTCTGCGGGTCCGCCCCCATCCGCTGGCAGAATGCGAGGTAGGTCGCGACGGTGCTCCGCTTGTTCGCGACCGTTCCGGGGGCACGTGCCTCTGATTGTCGAGCAGATGTGCTCGTCTGGAGACAGCGTAGCGCCGGATCTGCATGTGAGACGTAGAACAGGAATAAATGCCGCATGAGTACATGGCATAATTTCAGTGAGGGAATGGACGTGGCCGCTTTGTCAAATTCCCTCGAGGTCAGGTGGGCACGGCTGAGGGCATCCGCGACGGTGTTGAGTGCCCCCGGTATGTGCATGTAGATGAAGTCGATCTGCAATTTCGCCTGCACCATCCAGGCTTGCCGGGCACACTCCGCAGGGACCGAGTTCCTCGCCCGGCCAGAGGTAAGTGCCTCAACGGTGCCTAGGTTATCGCAGAAGACTTCTACGCGCGTGCCTCGATCCCGGTCAGTGAGGAACGTGTTCATTGCGAATATCATGTTCAGTGCCTCGAGCTCGGCGATACAGTCGACGGGGTCGTTGACAGGGCACACCTGCCCGGAGTACAAGTACTTTCCGTCTGTACCTCCGATGCCTGAGAGGCACGCGTCGACGATGAGAAACTTTGTAGGTGGGCCGGGAGGGATGAGGGCGTGGCCGTTCCAGCCCTCAGCAAAGCGGAGGAACCATTGAAGGTCTTGCCGCATCTCGGCGTTGATGTTGACGTAGAAACCGGACATCCTCCGGAGGGCCTCGAGCAATTTACTCACGAACGGCCGGGCCGGCCGTATGCACTTCGATATGTGAAGTATCTTGCCGAGAACTGACTGGAGTTGGTGCTTCGTGAGTGACCGTTTTGCTGATACCGCCCTGACGTGTGCCCGGACGTCCAGCAGCTTGTCCTCGGGGATGGTGAGAGACATCTCCGGGGCATTGATGACAATGCCCAGCCAGGTAACGACCGGCACCGGGGTCTGTGCCTTGTCTCTTGCTTCCGGGAGCCCGAGTTAGTTGAAGAGCTCACGAGCGATGTTAAAGTCGACGGCCGCCTTGGCCCGGCTCGGGGATAAGATGATCAGGTCGTCCAGGTACATATATGCCTCGACCCCCTTCTGGCCGAGGATACCCACGATGCAGTCTGCCACGCACTGCATGTGGTACGAGGAGGCTCGGGCACCAAACGGCATGCCCGTATCACAGAAGTACCCGTCCTCCCATGCAAAGCATAACAACGGCCAGACGAGGGGGTCGCACCTGAAATTCTTATATGCCCTCGCGATGTCGATGGTGGACATATAGCTATCGGGTCCGGAGGCCACCAGGCGGCTGATGAAGCTGTCGACGGTCGGGAGGCGGTGGTCACGCTCCTGCCCGTAGACCGAGTTCTTGATAATGTATCCGTTTACACTTTGCTCCTTTGGATACGTCATGTCTGTAATGACACGCCGGTCGTTGGAGGCTCGCTTTTCGTGTGTCATTAGTGGCTACACGTGGCACCAGGGTGAGAAGGGGGGGTCCTGGAATGGTACCAGGAGATTACTGTGTCCTCGCTCCTTTCTGATGAACTCTCTGATGTGGTCTGGGTATCCCGTGGCGCTGGGATGATTGGGTATCCCACGCGTATCGCTGGTGGGCCCGATGTACCCCAGAGGAAACCCGTAACGCACGAAATCCAATAGCTCCCTCCTCTCCGGTACCTCCCCGAGGTATCGTACCCATGCTGGCACGTTGAGATCGGATGGGAGCTCGATCCGTGCCCCCAGGGCGTTGGGCAGCCCTGTTTGCCGCACCTCCGAGTAGATGTATGCGTGTCCCGGCGGCCCAGGCCCGGCGAAGTCCGGCCAGTGGGCCCGCCTGTGGTCCGCAAACGCCCCGGGGTCCGTCCGGATGCCGGGGGAGGGGACACCGATCTCGCAGACCTCCCTGATGGCCGAGAAGTCTGGCGGAGCGACTGTGTCCAATTCCTCCCGGGGCAATTGCCGAGGCAATTGCTCGCTGTCCACGCTATCACTGAGTGGGAGTGGATTCAGTGGGCTTGGTGTAAGCGTCCTGTGTGCTCGCCACGTGTCCTGCAGGAGGTGTTGTTGACACTTGGGGTGTTGAGTCACATCCGATGCACCCCTTGACTGTTGAGCCCCCCTTCCGCTGTGGTGCATGCGTACTGGGGGGGGGGGGGGGCGAGCGACGCGCCTCGCTCACTCGCGGGGCGCGTCCGGACCGTTTTTTTAACTCTGTTGTGGTAGCGCTTTGATGTCGGCGGTGCGAACCAAGTGTCTGGCCTGTGGTGTCCGGCGTGGTGTGGGTGTGGGTGTAGGCAGAGTGCTGTCGTACCCTACCCCATATGACAGCTTGCGGTTACACATGTGGATTGAGTGGGTGCACATCCTGCCCACCGAATCGCAGAATGAATACACGTGTAACCACTTGATTCCCCGCTCCTGGTGGCCGTTGCGCTGGCGGCACCCCCTCTCCGAGTTGTAAGCCTGGCATGGCAGCTCATGCCTGCCGGACTTGTCTCCTCCCTGACCGAGACCGTTCCCACCCGTAGGGGTCATGGCCAGACGAACCCGTTCGTCCTGGATTCTCACATGATCCGACCAATAGATGCGTCCTGCCTCCACCTGGTCAAAAATGAAGTTAGACCAACGGCGGATGCCGGCCCACGGCCGTGACTGCGCGTCCACCGAGACCTGGTGGAGGTGCCGATACATATCCTTACGGTCGCCCTCGTGGATAGCACGGTCGTCCTCCATAAGGGCCAGGAAGGAACTGATGTACTCGAGGGGGCCCAGTGTCCCTCTGACCTCGAGCTTCTGACTGAGGGTATATATGCCCTCACGGTCCACAAACATATACGGCTTTGAAATCAAACGTGAAGTGGTCAAATCTGATGCCAACTTACCAGCCGTTCTGTCATGTCGCAGGGCCTCACGGTCGAGCTCCCTTTGTAGAAAGTCCTCTGCACGAATCGCTCCCGCAGCTGCCTAGGTGGGGGTAGCCCTGCAGTCTGCTCGTTCGCCCATTCCCTGGTCCGGGCCTCCAAGGCGGTTGGTTCCGTCGGCGGCCTCGACCTCGAAGCCCGGGAGGACGATCGTTGTCGGGACATCCTGTTGATGGCCTCCATCATGGTGTCCATCTTCGTTTCTAGTGCGGTCATCCTCGAGGACTTAACGGTCGAGCTGTTGTCGGAGACCGATGCCACGTGCTCCGTGCCCGTTTGCCTCGAGTCCGTGATCATACCTTTTGAGCTCCCCCCTGCGTCTGGTCCTTGTGACGGTCCAGCGACGGGATTACTACGGGTATTTGGTGGACCCATGTTGTTCTCTCCTCCTCACTCGTGATGCGTATTCCTCGTGGTAGAATGGACGTGCCGGCCTTTACTCGTGGAGTGAAAGGCAGCGAGCACGTGGCCAAGAAGACGAGAAAACAGATTTAATTTTGGATATTATCATCTTTTTTATTGGGGCTGATCTATTTAAGGAGTTAATAATATTTGAGTACATTATATTCCATAGATTATCCGGTGTATTATCCAGGGTAAACATACTCCAGTCATGTGCAGGAGTGCAGGTAGTAAGACAAAAGATGGCCGGTGTCCTATAGGCGGTGTCGTAGTGTGCAACGGGAGATCGCTGCTAAAAGTGTCGGCTGTTACAACAGTATAGAATTGTCTTAGGTTCTATCAAATTTAGACAGTAAAAGTCCAACTCACTGTGCCTATATAGAGGACTTTCCATAGGAATTAAGGAATGAAACTTTTACACGAGTAAGGGATCCATATAACCTATCATCGCACCAAATGTGAAGAAGATCGGCCACTTGGTTCTGCTGATATCAGCGTTTGAATTTGAAACATCGGGCTATCGATTGAAAACGGACTCGGACATGTACAACAACCTCTTTACTCTGTGCTTCTGTTTAATGAATCGGGAACAAGCTCAGTCAATGTCAAGGTTGCCGGCAGGGGGAACCAGCCTATAGCGACCACTGTGATGCGAAAATCGGTTACCTTGCGAAAAACTTTTATCGCCCACCCAATATGCGCAATGCTAGTGCCGCGAAAGATCTGGGAGGAGAGTTTCAGATATGATGGTCTATTGGACATTCTACTATTTTGATGTGATGTTAATGTAAATAGATGAAAAGAATAGTATTTAGATGTAAGAATTACATGTCGTGATATGTCGTAATATGCTTAATTTCGGCAAATTACTCACTCTCCAATCGTGGACTTAATCACTGTGCATGCGCATGGGTGATAAAACAAATTTTTCACAAGGTAACCGATTTTCACATCACACCGCTTGAATAGGCCTACATGGCCATCCCTAACTGGTGATAGAGTTTCATGACTTAATTCGTATGGGAAGTGAATTCCCGCTTTCGCTATGACGTGTCCATAGATGTCTTAGGGCTACGACACTTTTGGCAACATTTTCTGCTTGATTAGGCACCGACTGTCGTGACTATAGCACACCTTTCAGCTCCCTAAGTGTTGTAGACCCGCAACATTTGTCGGATTAGCTCTATAGGACACTCACGCCTGAAACATGTCGCCCATAATGTTTGTCGTGACTAAAAAACAGGGCCCAGATGCCTGATGTGACATATTCTGTTTTTTTGGGGTTTTTTTTGGTAAAATTTCTTTATTGAGATTCTGTTTTACAGTCAAGTAGCATATCACAAATTTTAGTAACAATAATAGTACTCAATAAAGGGGCTGAGACCTCAACCTGTTCATAAGGCTGGTTTCCATGGTCTAGCCTACTGTTCATGCATAACTCATGTGCACAAAGTTTATATCAACTTCATACAACTATGACAAATAAAATTAGTTTCAACAACAGGAACTACAAGAAGAAAAGTAAAAAGAAGAGAGAAGAAAAGAAAAAAAATTCACCTCTAGCCTGGCGATAAGATTAAAAGTAACAATGATGATACATCAGTTGGGGAAGAGGGTGTTGTAGAATAAGTTCATCTTTTAAGGATCGCGCTCACGCGCTTACCGCGGTTATATCAATATAACCCTACAGTTTTTGTGAATCTTGCATCTAGGATGATCTAGAGAGCGTTCGGGGGAACGTCATGAATCCTCAACTCACTGTGTACTCTAAAGCATGATATTAGTTAAATACAAGTACTAAACATACAACTGGTGTTCCATAATCCTTCAGGTGTGGCAGTCTAGATCTACAGGTCCCAGACACTGTCGTTAAGATCTAGTCAATGACTTAAAGCCCACATATGTCTCAGTCCTTCTCAACAAGGGAGACAGATTGTTCCAGATGGTACCACCATGGTATATCAATGACCTCATATGGTCGAAAATCACGAAATTGCAGCAACTGCCCAAAAAATAAAATCTGAGAGGATCATTAATTCCTTTTGCAAATATCATCTCTATATATTAATAGGTGAGGTAAAATAAGTAAGAGAGATAGGAGGCGGCTTGAGAGTATTTTTTGTCTCCCCTTGTTTTATTCAAACAAAAATAAAGTAAAGTAGTAAGTAAAAAAAAAAAAATAAAGGTAATAATAAATTTAAAAAAAAACTTTCAGCTCGCAGGCTAGGTCCTTACTGGGGGCCCGGTGGTTGCAGAGTGACCGAGCCAGGTGGCTTGGGGTGACTGCAGTGACCCTAGCTGAGGTTCAGGTAGCTGAGGATCAGGTGGCGCCCCCTCACATTAATACGATTAACTAAGGGTAGTTCATAACCATTAATAGGTGAGGTAAAATAAGTAAGAGAGATAGGAGGCGGCTTGAGAGTATTTTTTGTCTCCCAAACACCAACATTAATTTTTTATAAAGAAGATAAATAAGATGATACCTTGGTATCTGATACAATACGTAGGGAGAAAGGTTTTGTAAGGTAGATAAGTGCGGTTAAACTCTTCCAATCCCCCGTGTATTGAATGTCCTCAATAGGCAGTCCACATTGGTGCATGAAGGCAGCTCCTGATCTGCGTAGGGAATGCACTCCTTTGCGAGATTCGTTAATTCCGCAAAGAGAAAAAAGTTTTTTAAGATAAGATAAAAGTGATAAATATCTTAAAGGGTGATAAACAGTACCACGTTTCAACATGAAAATAGGAGAGTCCGTAGACAAATGTGAAGTACAAGAAATAACGGTTGATAACCAGTGATGGGCACATAAAGCTTTGTTTGAAGTCTTTGTAACGGGTACACAATGAGATCGCTGACGATGTTGAATCGTTTTAGAGGAAGAAATATTGATCTCGACTCCCCAGTCGTGGAAAGACAAGGAATTTCGCAACAAACAATGAGGAGAGTTCTCGTCGAAAATGAGGTGACTCTTCCTTAGAAGTGAACGGAAACTAGTTACTATTGCCGCCCACATACAAACCTCATTTTCATTGTTGAGGTTAACAAAGGAAAACATATTCATCAAATCATTAACTGAAAGAGTTGGACGACTAGGTTCTGGGTCGCCCAACATTCTCTTTAAACCTGATAAAGTACAGGAAACCTCAAAGTTATCTCGGAGGTGATCGACATTATAACCATAATACTTATTCAATGACAAAACTCCACTGATGTAATTATCAATAGAACGATAAGATAAATCCGGAGATAAATATACAAGATAACGGCATAGAAGCTTAGTGTCCGTTGGGAGTGGTGGAGCTGCAATAATGCTGCAAAACTGCAAATATCGCTTCCATTGGGAGGCTTTGGTCCGCCATGTTGAGGGAGCCCAGGCCATTGAGCGTATCTCTGCGGCTTTGTTGTCCAACTCCGATACATAAGCTGCCCTTCTCCTCACTACAACACAGATGTAAAGGCAATACAGTATTATTATCCCAACGCGATAAAGTATCCGCATTGTCGTTCAGATAACCGGGAACATGATAGCTTTTAATACTTAAATTAAACATTATCGTCAACCAGAAAATTAAGCGTAACAACATCATAGAACACTTGTTTTTACTCTTGCCAGTCTTTAGGGCACAGACCACCTGGGTGTTATCTGAATAGAAGATAACCGTTTCGTTCCTCCATGAAGGACCCCATCGCAGGATACTTTCAAGAATGGGATACAATTCCTGTACATTAATGTTCTCTGGTATGTCAAAAACAGTGTTTTCAACAACGTGATCTTTTGGAACGAAAGGATGAATATCATTCCAAGAACCTGTTACCCAGTCTGAGTTGTGAATGGCCCCATAGCCTGATTTGGAAGCATCCGAGAAAACAATAGGCGATTCTGGTGAACGCTTAATCACTGCTTGAGTACCGTTGAACCACTTCGAGAAATTCTCCCACCATTGTAGATCTAGGAAAAATTCTTTAGAAAGTGATATGTATCGTTTCTTCTGAGAAAAACATGAGAGCATGTCGATAATACGTCGACTGAAAGTGCGACCTCCTCGCACCACCACTGAACAGTGCGAGAGAATGCCACATAGTCTTTGTAACTGCTTGCGTGTTGCCTTGTGGCGACCTTTGAAAAACGCAATTTCAGAATGCAGTTTTCTTAGCTTTTCATCTGGAAGACTAAGTTCCATACATTTGGAATTGATAACAATACCTAGGTACTTTTGAACCTGACAGGGGCTTTTTACCTTGTCATAAGCTATGTAGAAACCTAAATTTCTCAAAGTGCGGTGTAGAAAAAGTTGTCCTTCCCTACAAGAGTCAAAGCTGTCTCCGATCACAATAAAATCATCAAGGTAATTGAAACAGCGATAACCATGAGCGTTTATATACCGACATATCGCATCCGTTAATCTGTTAAAAATGAACGGAGCAGATTTAGTACCAAAGGATATACAATTGTCTTGGAGGAAAAATTCAGAGCCTCCTGATTTCCATTTGAGACCCTGATACTTTCTGTCTTCAGGGCGTATCATGATGGAGCGGTAAGCAGCGGTGATATCAGTAACTGCCATGTAATCATTTTTTCCCAAGGATTGTACAACATTATCCAAGTTTTTAAAACTGAAATGAGAAAAGGTTTGATCCATGTAATTGTTTACTGATAAGCCTTTTGGTCTACTGGCATCTGTTATCGGTCTGAAACCTCCATTGGATTTCTTAACGGCTCCAAGAGCATGAACACAGTGAGGGCGATTTGGGACCACGGACAGTTTACCCTGGGAAATCTCTTCTGAAATTAATTTGTCAACAAAATCATAGGCATCGCCACAGGTAGATGAATAATTATCAATACAATAATTAACAACAGTTGCGTCGGGATCAATGATCTTAAACCCGAAAAGAACTCCATCCAAGATAAAGTGACTGTCATTGTCCATAGATCCGGGGCCATAGACTTGCTCGGCACCGCCAGACAACATTTCGAGCCAACCCGATGGTTTTAGTTGAGAGCAGACATTTCCAATAAAATGACTTTCCCCGAGTGACCAAATCGGTAAATAATCGTTATACATTTTACAAATACTCGATAAGTCATTTGAAACTGTTAATTTCGGGAGAAAGTGAGTCTGATTCAGAAAAGTGTCTTGTTCCTTGTCTGAGTCCGTCTGTGTGGTGTGCCGGTTTTCTGGAAGTGGGCGTGGCACTTCGCAGGGTGTAGATCATGTAGACTTGCTTTTGGTCTCTCCGTCCTTGTAGTCACCAGACTTCGATGGGTCTTTCTTGCACGTACGGGCTTTGTGGGTACCCCTACAGACTGCACACACGTGAGACCGTGTGCAATTCGGAATTTCACAGTACGTGAAATTAAAGCGGGCACAAATATCCTCAGGCACTTTAATATTTTGCCGCTTAGCTTGTTTGTTCTTGGTACTAGAGGCGGATTTCACTGATACAGTATTCTCAGCAGAGAGATGGGTGTAAACACTCTCGTGCTCTGCAGGCACAAATCTCTCCAAGCGACCATCTAACACCATTGTAGTAACATTGTGTTCATACCTCGACAAACTTTCTGATGAAAAGGCACCAGATACCGCTTTCAAGCACACAAATCGCAAGTGCTGGATATAATCAGAAGGAGAAACTGACGGAAGGTTAGCCCGAATGAGGCATTGCAATACGCATACCATCCCAAATAAAAGTTCTGGCATTGACAGGTCTTCATACCGTTTATCTAATTGCACATGGTAATCGGGTCGGAGCCAATGTCGTGACCTTTTCCGTTTTGAACTTTCAGATAATAAATGGATATTACCTAACCAATCCTGCTCTTTCTGTATTCCCTCTGGTGGTTTAGAGACGGACAACAAGCCTTCTAGCGCCTCAGAGCCCAGGGCACTCGGGCCCAATCCCGCTGCTGCTAGACCAGACATGATCGTTTGTTGACTTGATGCAGGTGCGGTGTCACGGCTGAGTGGAGACGGCTGCTTGCGGTCTGACGGGTCCGTGTGCTGACCGGTCTGCAATAGGGAAGCCTCCAAACTCTCATTTCTAAGAGTTAAGTCCTTTAGTCTGCGTTCCAACCGGGCTAATTCGTCTTCTTCTGATAGTTTGCGGTGTAAATCCTCTTGTTTTCGGATTTTCATTAAGAGAACCTCTTTATGGGAAGGTTCCTCTGAAGGCTGGTCTGAAGGCTCACCAGAAGGCTGGTCACTACCCGAGGCCGGTTGTCCACGTGGTAATAAGTTTTTACAGTACTTGCCAAATGGAGCAATATGCCGCAGTCCACAGCCAGAACAGTTCTTTTCTGTAGTGCCAGCGTCTAGGCCCTCCTGGTCTGCCATTTTTCCACTTTTCCCAAAGGGAAATGGTAAATAAATGGAAAAAAAAAAACTTTCAGCTCGCAGGCTAGGTCCTTACTGGGGGCCCGGTGGTTGCAGAGTGACCGAGCCAGGTGGCTTGGGGTGACTGCAGTGACCCTAGCTGAGGTTCAGGTAGCTGAGGATCAGGTGGCGCCCCCTCACATTAATACGATTAACTAAGGGTAGTTCATAACCATTAAAAGACTCGTGTGCCAAATTGGGAACGCTAGCTACCATAATTAGAATTAGCACAGGGCTAGTATGAAACAAAAAACGTCACGTTACGACCCCCCCCCCCCCCGATTGGTTGCTATGGAAACAATTTTGGTCCCTCTCATGTTATGATACAGCTTCACAATATGTATGAATAAAAACATAACGTGACGAAAAAATACGTTGGGGCTGATAAATTTTTTTCTGATAAAGATAGAGACTTCATTTTTTTGCCTATGTGTAGGTATATATCTACCCTTTGATATTCCAAAAGAACCCTTACTAATATGATAGGCAACTGGAACTATTAATATTTTAGTTGGTGTGAATATGTGACTGCCTAAACTACACCAAAATAGCCAAAATTGAGTTCAGTATGAAGGAAGCCATATAGGCCTATCCTTTTATGGTGGGAAGGTGCATATAAATGAGTCATTAAAAACAGTGAAGCTCATTGTATTCTGCCACTTTTTTATTTTATTTTATGCCCGATTTTATGCCGGTGTCGTAACGTGACGCCCTCACATTTTTATCCATAATTTGTCTAAATATTGGAGTTATGTGGTCTTTATAGTTTCAGACTCTGCCTCACAATGCCCTAGATGCATGGAAACCATTTAAACTATTCCCCCAAAACGACTTTTAGAAATATTCGAAATATAGCCTATTTGCTGCAATTTCGTGATTTTCGACCATATATGAAGAGCAGCTGGGTTTGTCAACATACAAAATGGGAGCTGCATGAGCTCTGGGAGCTGTTTCAAAACTTGGGTTAAGTCTATGGTTTTGAAACAGCTCCCTGGTCTGTCTCCTAGCCTTGTCCACAAAAGAATCAAGTTTTGACCTTCTATAAATGTGATTTAAAATATGTGTCCATCTCCTATCTTTCAACAGGGGGATATCTGCATATCTATGAAGATCCCGTACTGGGGCATAAACTGATGCTCAGAGACAAATTCTTAGAGCGTTGTTCTGGAGTATCTGGAGTGAGTCAATAAAACAAGCATGCGCACTATCTAGGAGGACATCTCCATAGTCAAAATATGGTAGTATAGCAGTTTTAAACACAGCAAGCGCAGCCTTTTGTGCTAAGTAACCTCTCATCTTAGCAAGTTGATATATGCGATAAGATACATTTTTCTTTAGCAAGGCAAAATGGTGCCTGAAATCAAGGTTATAGTCAAGTATCATACTCAAATATTTATATGATACTACTTGTTTCACCTCCTCATTATCAAGAAAAAGCTGAGGTAATACAACCTGTCTCCATTTTTTCTTTGCTGAGAACAAAATGTGTTTGGTCTTCCCTATGTTAATACTTAACTTATTCTGAATACACCACGTCACAAAACAGTCCAGATTTTCCTGAGTGTCCCTGTATAGGGAGTTAATATCATTTCCCTGCTTGTAGATGACTGTGTCGTCTGCACACATGAGTATTTTATAGTCAGGTAGGCACTTTGATACATCATTAACAAAAAAACAGCAAAGGCCCAAGTATTGAACCTCGGTATACCATGCATAATAGCTTTATTACTAGAAACAAGACCGTTGGCTTTAACCTTTTGACATCTTCGATTTAAATAGTTATCAAACCAAGAAAGACAACTTCCCTGAACACCAATTTGGGCTAGTTTCTCAAGTAATATGTCATGGTTAACCGTATCGAATGCTTTTCTTAGGTCAACAAAGACTGCCAGTGTGGAGCGACCAACATTTTTACCTGTAGAGATCATATCCGTTAATTTGGCGATAGCATCAATAGTTGACTTAGATTTTCTAAAACCATATTGATTTTCAGACAAAGACACACTGACTTGCTTTAATAGTTTTATAATCTCATCAGAGTTGGTAAAAATATCATCAAAAAGAGTTGGAGTTTTCTCCGTATAAGGTCGCCATGGTAAGTGCATGTTCTTTGCGAATTTTGAACTGATGTCCGGGAAATAGTCATTAATGAAGTCAGGTATCTCCTCATTATTCACAATAATATTACTCTCATTTTTGATACATATTTGATCAGGTGCTCCCCTGGCTTCTGTGCCCGGAATTATTTTACCAAAGACTTTGCTATCAGACCTGTGTTTATCTAACTGAGACATAGTATACGTTTGACGAGCCGATTTTACCATCTTATTGGCTGCGTTCCTAGCTTTCCTAGCACGTACACAATCATTCTTGGAACCAGATCGCCTGGCTTTAGTCAAGAGTCTATCTTTGTCTTTGATACATTCAAGGACTTCCACAGTGATCCAGGGCTCTTTTGTTTCTCTAGATGAGAAGAAACGATACGCACAATCTGTGTCAAGATATCCCTCAATCGCTTTCTTAATTATACACCATTTTTCCAAGCTAGTTCCAGAGTCATAAAATTCTGACCAGTCAAAACTCTTTGAGATGCTTCTTAAACCTGGGAAAAGAGTAATCTTTGTATGAATGACCCCAAGTCTTAATCCTAGCTAAGTTAACTTTGGGAGCCTTTTTTATCAGAAAGACTATCTGGTGGTCAGCTGTTTGGTGCACATCTAAAATATTTACATTGAAATCACCAATCACTATTGTATCTCTGATCCCTTCATTTTTCAATATATCCACTGTGTGGGTTATTTGTGCAGTGAAAACCTTAGCATTCCCACGTCTAGGTCTATATACATTAACTATGGCCAATTTTTTTGTATGGGGCCATTCAATTAATAGCGTTTGTAATTCAATATTACTTGTACTCTGGTTCAAGGTGGCAAAAATATTACCATCATATGGAATACTTTCTTTAACAAAAATACAGAGGCCTCCGCCAGATTTTGGCTCCTTGTCTAGATCATTCTCGTTCCAAAATCTATCCAATCTATATTTCTTGTAGCCTCCCAAAATACAAGATTTTTGGTTATCTTTACTAGTGTGCCACGTTTCCGAAGCTGTTACGACATCCCATTTATTTTCTTGTGCCTCGACTGACAAAGCTTCATAATTTGCTCCTTAGATTTGTGTGTATAACATTAAAACCTCTTAATCTAGATACCAAACCTCCATCATGTAAGGTAGTCATGGTATCGAATTTTTAAAAATTCCAGCAAGCAAGGTAAGGTGAAGAACACTTAACACTATTACATGTTTAAACACGTAGAAACAATGGCTCTGATAGTAAGATATCGGAGAGTTAATTGCAGTAGAAAATTGCAAAAGAAAAGAGAAAGTGAAAAAAACCAAAAAACATTGGTCCTTTCAACCATTTTTGCTACAAAAACAATCAAGATGGTTGTCCTACCGGCAACTTGTTAAGGTCGGGGCCAGCTCTCACCGTCAATGCGCAGGTAGTATATGGAAAAAAACACCATCATCCCCAGAGAAAAAATACTGGAGTAGGCAGGGAAGTATCCATTATAGGTAACAACAGATACTTTTGCCTGTGCCAGGTTAATGCATGATTATTCCCAAAACATAAAAAAACATGGTTTGATTTGATGTGGGGCAAAGGTCACTAGGAAGATAAGAATACTTTAGGGACTTTAGTTAAAAAATAACCCTGTGGCAGCAAAAGTTTTTTATAGGTAAAAGAAACTATGAGCTTAGCAGGGTGCCCAAGAAAGCTTCACCAGGTGGTTTTTGCAACTAATATGTTATTGTTAAATGCAGATAGGAAGTCCCTCGCCCAGAGTTCAGTGAGTTTAGGGGTAGGGTGAATTCCGTCTCTCAATAGGTCAAGGTGGTACTTAAGCTTGCCGTTTCCTGTTTTGTCTGTGTGGTTAGCCAACCACGGGAATTTAGTTCCTTGGCTAGAGTTGAGCTGAATCAGCAATTTGTTGAAGTCCATTATCGCTGTGGTGATCAAAGCTTGTTTTTTCCGTAGACATAATCGTTGCTCTTCAGTCATCTCATCTCTTGGCGATTGGAACTCAGTTAAGCAGTACTTGAGATCCGCTCCAGTGAGGGGGCAGATTACAAACCTTGATGCTTGGTGATTAAGTTCTAGCCACTCATAGCCTGCACGTGCGTAGGCTATTAAGTGATTCAGCAGATCATTAAGACTAGAGATAGCTTCGTATAAGTCATGCGTCCTCGAGTCCCCAAAGACAACATTGTTGGGTAAAGGCTTCCAGGTACTTATGAGCTTTTTCTCTAATTCTATAATGTCTGCCTTCAATTTAGTAGGAAAAATGTTTTCTTCGGTTTGGGCCTTGGCCATTATATGGGAGAATTTTCCTTAAAAAAGAATATTCGTTCAAACAAGAAAAACCGCTAACATTCAAGAATTTCTTCTTCAACTTATGAGGTAAAAAAATTTCTTCTACAAATTTGAAGTGAGAAAAAAACACATAGTTCACTATTGATCAGCTTCTATTTGAGGAGAGCACCCCTCCACTGAGCCAAGAGTAGGCCCAATTTGATTCCCTTAATTGAGTCTTTGGTCATTTGGCCAATGTCACCAAGATGGTAGCCCCAATAATCATTCTTTGTTGCTTCAAAGAGTGCCTTGTTTTTTGTGGCAATGAGCTTTTCCTTCAGTGACTGGTTTTGTTCAAACTTCGCAGTGAGTATGTTCCTCATAACAGTATCCCTAGCACTCAGCCATTCAGTAGACGGTCTTAAATCAGGAGTTAGGCCCTGGGCGTCTGCAGGCGAATTAGCAGCAAGACCCTGTCAGCGACATTTTGATTACCCATCGACTTTGCAAACTCATACTGGTAACACTGCTCTGATGAAGCGTGAGTGCTAACTCCGTACATGACATCTGATATAAAATGATTAGAAAAGGGTGCTAATCTCCCCTGAAAAGCGATACCAAGAGGAATTTCCACCATTTTGACGCAGCTAATAGAGAGGTCATGAGGCAGATCATCAATCTTGTCCACTGGGTCTGTTTTGTTGTCAACTTGAATAGTGACTCCCCTAACCATACAATTGATCTAATGATCCTTTTGATGAGGTTATACGTCATAATATCAAGTGGTTACCATCTGTCTAGTCTGCCATCTCGATCTGTTGAAACTAACCAGTAAGTTAGGTGAACATCTAATCAGAATGCTCTTCCTGTATTCTAATATAACAGAATGTCTCCACAAAGAGGGCTGTCTAGTGCGTATTCTTTGGAACCAATCAGATCTTGTCAACCTGGGCCCTGTTTTTCAGTCACAACAAGTTTTATGGAAGACATCTTTGAGGCGTCAGTGTCATATAGACATGATATCTTAGAGTATATGCTTAGGATATTAGGTCTAAGACACTTAGGGTGGTCTGAGGTGTGCTATAGTCACAACAAAAGTCAAACTGTCTTAGACCTAAGACATCTATGGACATGTCATACCGAATTCGCAACTTCACTTCCCGTAGGAATTAAGCAATGAAGATAATGGCATTTGAATTTCTTTATAGCAAACGTCTGCTCTGGTGGCCAGTGTACTCCACTAATTAATATGCGGTGACCTTGACATTAACTACGCTTGTTCCTGGCTAATCTGTCTGGGCCAACACTCTCAGACTCTCTCTCAGATAATTCTAAAATCAAACGCCAATACTTTCGTATCGGAGGGGCAGATCTTCTTCATATTTAGAGCAATTATAGGTTATATGTATCCCTTACTCATATTAAAGATTCATTACTTAATCTGTATGGGAAGCACAGGAAATCCTCTATATATGCAGAGTGAGGTTTGATAGAATCTAAGACAATTCTATACTTGAGACACTTTTAGTGGCGATCTGATGTGGCGCACTACGATACTGTCGATACGATAGCACATCGGCCATCTTTTGTCTTGCAAAATGTCTTACAATCACTGAGATATCTCAGCTTGCAAGATCATGTCGTGTCTGAAAAACAGGGCCCTGATGCTATGAAAAGAACAACGAACCACGTTATCCCTTTCACCACCCAGCTAGGAAATCCAGGGCCCTGTTTTTCAGTCGAGACGATCTCAAGTTGAGACCGTTTGGAAGCCAAACTGTTTTTCAGTTGAGACGATTTCTGGGGATCTCAGCCTGATACTGAGGTGCGACCGTTTCAGGTGATTTTAGTGTTTTTCAGTTGTGATGATCTCAAGGGATCTCAAGTGAAATGATCTCCCAAACGGTCTCAACCTGAGACCAATTGATACTTGTCATAACTTATTTTTTCAGATGCTAAAACTTATTCAAATTTGAAGATATTTGGATTGGAGGGTACTAATAATCTGACATACCTATATCTCAAACTTCATTGTATTTCTGTGGTTATTAAGACCCTGAAAACATTTGTCTGTAAATCTGAAAAATGCAGGCACTGCACCACTCAGGCAGCTTGTGTATACCTACTGAAATGCTCGATTTTATTTGAGCAGGCTGAGGTCAAGGTCATCCCATATTTGTAAATAACAATAACACCCATTCAAAAAGTAAAACATCTCTCACTTATTGAATACTCAACGGAAAATTATGAAATCTTAGGATTGGATCAAATGGACATGGACAATTATTCGCTGTAAATATGGTCTAATTTGAATAAGTATAAGTATTTCAAATCAATAATTTCCGATTGCAGAATCTTGAAAACTGTAGGAAATGATCTCTAGGGATCTCAGGTTGAGATCGTTTTAGCTGAGATCCGCTGTGGCTAGCTGAGACCACCTCTGAAAAACACCTGCAGCCATTGATCTCCCAAATGGTCTCAGGATCGTTCATGGATCTCAGCGGATCTCAGCTTGAGATCATCTTGACTGAAAAACAGGGCCCAGGTTATCAATATCTTATGTGCTCTCTTTGACCATCACGGATGTCTTTACTCTGTGCCGTACGAACCGGACTAATGAAAGCTGCACTGTGATTGGTTCTGAAGAATACGCACTAGGCAGTGGTGGAGATCCCCCAAAGAGGCCAGGAGCTGCAGAGGAATATTAGTTCCCCAGACACTCAACAGAGGACGCCACCTCTTAACCACAAGCTGAGGGCGCCACCAACACTGTTGTCATGGTCTGGAACAACAACTGCAAGGATTGGTTGAGCATAGGAGTTCAAGTGTCTTTGGCTGCACTGACAGCCAAAGAAAACACTGGATTTTAGTCATCTGACCATTATCAACCAACCACGGTCAAGTTCTGAAAAATCAACGCAAAATCCGTGTTCGAATCGGTCACTTACTTGCTATTCACATTAGCAGCGTTGTTTTTACCATTTATGAGAAATATCGTTGGTTATGGTATCATATGTTCATAGTTAGGGGAGAAGTCCTGTATAAAATATGACCTTTCAAGTTGTATAAACTGATAATATGGTCGTCGTATTCTCCACACTTGCATGAGATAGATAAATTCACATAGCATGATATTTCAAGATAATATTTGATGAGGTCGCAACAGCGGTGGGTGCAGGCGTGGTTTTTTTCAAATTGCTAAGCCCCGTCTTTTCATATAATATCTAATAAGGGCCCACTATTCTATAGTCATAGTCTATGTATCACTCATAATAAGTCATATATGACTTATTATGATTGAATATCATAGTTTGGATCTGAATACTTTTTGATAACCTGCTTAAACTGTTTTTGTTTCCACTATAGATTTCATGGGGTAACTGGTTCCATAATAACATACCCTTGTATACTGGTGATGTCTTAAATTGTTCGGTATAGCGGGTTTCTTTACTTTAAGAGTGATTTTGCTTTCCTGTCTAGTTCTAGTATCAGTATCAATTAGATTATTAGGCCCCTTACTCCATTGGTGAATTAACCCTTTCATGCCGGGCACCTGTGGCAGAGAAATGTCTGTAAGGCCAGGTAGGGTGTTAGTATATATACCCCCAGGGGATGGGTCTTTTCATGCCAATTATGATAATTTCAGTGTTTGATCATGTGATGTTACACATGATCTTTGATATTTTTTATAAGTATTTCAAAATCGTAAGTGTAATATTATGGCAACTTTCTGTGAAAATTTCATAATTATTCATAAATTATTTACAAAGTTATTACGCATAAACTATGATTTTGTAAGTCTTAGAAAATGATGCCTTCAGGCATCACCCGGCCAGACTCGGTGATGCCCTGAGGCATCACTTGGACATGGTCAATGATGCCTTCAGGCATCATCCCGGCACCAATGGGTTAAGTTTGATAGATGTTGTCCTCTCCTCATTGATAATAGGTTTATTTTACAATTTTTTCCTTAGAGATGCTTTTGCCCACCATATTCCTACTGTTATGCATAAACAATTATTCAGAATTAGGTTAGAAAGACGTGCGATCTGCTTAAGCGACTGCTGGTATGTGACGGCGTTCTCTCGGCCAGCGGGCGGCGAGTGAGTTAATTTATTCCGGTCACCTTCAAAGCACGGCTTCCACTGGTTGTGGTCAGTCACATGATGTTACATGCTGACCCTAATTGGTGCAGATTAAGACAAAGAGCGGCGGGAACCTGTCTCAGCCTATAGTTAGGCTTGTTGTTTATGTGACTGGCTCTCTGTTTGGGGTGGGGACCAGACTGTACTGTTCTGGTGGTGCCATCTGTCTATAACTAATCTGGTTATGGGAAGGGGATCAGTGTTTTGTTCTGGTGTCTTCCCATGTGTGTACCAATGGTGTGCAATGTTTCTCCCAGATTAAATTGTCCTGGGCCATACCAGCAGTTTCAATTGCATTCAATATCATCAGGCTATGATTGGCCGATCGCGATTATTATTTTATTGTGCTTTTAGTGCGTGTGGGTGATTTTGGGGAATGTTTGTTTTCTCGACGCCGTCACATTTCAGTCGCCTCGTGGTGATAGGGTGGAATGTAATTCATGGGATCAAAAACCTTTCTGCGTAACGTTTTCGTCTCGCTTTCCCGGACTGGGGTGTGTTCGACCGTACATTATTTAGAAAAAAATGTTGACGTGGCATTGTGTAGCCCTATCAACCGTATCTACTGTCCATTGTATTGAGGCCTTGTGGTGCCTGTTTTTATCTGGTGTATCCAATTGTATTCAATTTTGAGCCGGAGTTCTTTGGCTGACTTGCTGTCCGGGTGTCGGTGTATGTAGTCCATGATTGTGAACTCCATGTCTTCGGCCCCGTTGTGACCAGGTTTGTTGAAATGTTTTGGTACGTCACTGATTTTGCTTTTCGTGACGGTTGATCTGAAGTGCTCTCGCATGCGATCTTTGATTTTCCTCTTTGTTTGACCTATGTATTGTGCATTACACGTCTTGCAGCTGATACAGTAGATCACATTGGAGCTGTTGCATGTGGCTCCATGTTTAGATTGATGTCGTTTGTTTGTGATGTTGCTCACGGTTTGTCCAGTTGTATTTATCTGCTTGCAGTATTTGCACGATTCCTTTGTGCACTCGTTCCGGTCTTTCATCTTGGTTTTGGCCTTTGTGCTTGGGCCGTAGCATGTCTTTGCTCGGACCAGATAGTCTTTCAGGTTTTTCGGTCTATGGTAGCCTTTTACCAGTTTGCTCTCGTAGATTGGTTTGGTTGTTTTTGATTTTCCTAGTATTTCCCAGTTTGAGTCGACTATTTTGGGTAGGACATTCTCCTTTTCATGGTACGTGCTGATGAGGAAAGTTTTTTCCTCCCCGTTTTTTTCGTCCCTTGGTCTTTTTGGTTTGTTCAAGAAATTTTTTTTCTAAATAATGTACGGTCGAACACACCCCCGCCCGGGAAAGCGAGACGAAAACGTTACGCAGAAAGGTTTTTGATCCCCCCAATTATTCAGAATTATTTTAATATCATTTTCTTTCTTCCAGCTTAGGGCATAATGGATAATATCAGCCAAAATCATCAGGTGAAAATGTGGCAATAGGCATCTTGAATCCCTTGCAGAAACCTGTCCTCATTGATCAGAAACGGGGAACTATAGTATCAGTATCAATTACATTATGAGGTCCATCAGTGAATTAAGTGGATTTGTGTATACAGCTTTATCAGGATATCCATCCATATCCGCTTATCATCATACTTTTTTTGCAACGCGTGTTCTGTCACACAACTCTGGACACCCCCTGTGATTTCTGGGCTGTGTCACACTTTTCACAGGGGCGTCAGAACGTTTTGAAAGTGGGGGGGCGAACTGAAAAATTGCTGACTTTTTTCTTGGTATGAAGTTTGACATTGACCTGGGAGCTGTTTCAAAAGTCAAGTTAAGGGAGGGTTCAATAATTATGGCCCAGGGGGGGGGGCACAGTTTTTAGGGGGGGGGGGCCAACTTTTCTTTTTGTATTCCAAGGGGGGGAAACTTTTTTTGGGGTATTTCCAGGGGGGGGGGGGCCAAATTTTTTCACTAAATCTGTCGCTGGGTCGATGTTGTAGGCCAACTCCCATATTTGTGTTCAATGACAAGAATTGATGTTATGAAATGCAATTATATCATATTGCAAGAAATCATCTTAGTTATACAACTATGATAATGATTAATGCACAAGGTAACTATAGTTGTCTCACTCCCTGGAGTTAAATGTCTATGGTCACAGTCCTGTTCGCCAATTCGAGATGGGTGTACATCCTCCCTCAGTCTGACAGACTTATGTGGAGGGAGACAACAATGGACAAACACTAACATTTATCCCAGAATCAATGCAGTCTCACAAGATCATTAGTTTTTTCTTAAACATCGATGAATTAGGAGCATTTGCTACAACATCAAGTGCTACAAACGCCCCTGTTGCTGCTTATTTCAATAAGATTACCATATTTATGGAAGAGCACTATGAGCAAATGACTCTTTATTGAGAACTCTACATTGAGTACTTAAAGGGGTTCTGCATGCAAGAAAATGGGACTTTGTCTTCCTTCTGTAGTGCCACACCATAGATTGATCCACTCATTCCAAGGATTCCTCACACCATGCTAGACAAATTGCCAGAACATCTGTATTTGCATGTCACTGATACTGCTACAAGAAACAGTGAAGGTCCTTTGAGATTCTGCAAGGGAGCCTAATGACTACCAACTGATGGCACAACATGCTTATTACACATATCAGTATGTACCATCAGAAATGTGACCACTACCATATACTTTTTACAGCGACAATTTAAAAATTGTTGCTTTCAGTTGCAACATAAATTCATCATTCAAATCATGTATATGATTCAAATTCATATGTTAAAAACAGGACATAGAAACCTCTGATATATAGCCTCTCCAAGGACTCTCCTGCAAAACTGGGCAAGGAATACGTAATGGCTGACATTTTCCACTATTGGTTGCCAGTGGTGCAACTGCAAGCACCTCTCCAACAGAGGTGACTCCAGATGGCAATGACTGACATTGAAACTGGCCTCCAAATGGTGTGTGTTTCAGTCCTGCTCCAGACCTCCCCATCTTTTTTGCATCAGTGCTGTTCTGTCAACAACAGATGTTTATTTGTTACTTGTTTCTTTTATTTTCATTTTAAAGTAATTTTTATGAAGGGAATATTGTGTGTACCATCAGCAAATTTGGTGGTATAGCCATTCTTCCCCTGGGGCCCTAGCCCACTACTCCTCATTCTAATAGCAGGTGTCAAGCCTAATGAGCAGTGGGTACTTTTGTGTGTGTAAGTAATTGGTATAAGACGACTGGGGTTTAAACCCATAACCTACAATGCTTGAGGTGAACACCCCTACCACTTAGCCACTGTAATTGGTCAAAATTTTGACAAATGACTGAATGTAGCTAGGTTTGTTCTAAAATAAAGAAGGAAAGCCTTATGGAAAAAGGCCACATCAGTTAAGCCTCCCCTGTGCTTTTATCCTATTCCAATGGGGGGGGGGGAACTTTTTTGGGGGGGATTCCAAGTGGGGGGCGCAAAACATTTTTGGGTATTCCAAGGGGGGGGGGCAACTTTTTTGGGGGTATTCCAATGGGGGGGCCAACTTTTTTTTTGACTGATCGGTGTCCCGAAAACTGTGCCCCCCCTGGGCAATAATTAATGAATGCTCCCTAAGTCTCGCCAGTGGCACGTCACATTTTGAAAGCGGGAGCCCGCAACAGCGAGTGGCACTTTGAATCAAAGCGGCAGCAAAACCGCTACCAATACCTGCACCCCAACCTCAACAGCGATGCCTCGAAGTGCCATTGTTAGCTCTCGCTTTGGCCATGAGTACTCTCGTTTAGTACCCTTCCAACTTTTGAAACAGCTCCCTGTTCCACTGGAACCGTAAATCTGTGAAAAGTCAGGCTTAGTCGTCATTGCATGGTAAATGGTCAGAGAATTTGGGACTTTTCCACAGTGAAAAGTCAGAGCTTAGCTGTCATTGCACGGTAAAAGGTCAGACATTGACACTTTTCCACGGTGAAAAGTCAGAGCTTAGCAGTCATTGCATGGTAAAAGGTCAGACTTTGACACTTTTCCATGGTGAAAGGTCAGGGCTTAGCTATCATTGCACGCAAAAAAGTCAGACTTTGACACTTTTCCATGGTGAAAAGTCAGAGCTTAGCTGTCATTGCACGGTAAAAGGTCAGACATTGACACTTTTCCACGGTGAAAAGTCAGAGCTTAGCAGTCATTGCACGGTAAAAGGTCAGACTTTGACAGTTTTCCACGTTGAAAAGTCAGAGCTTAGCTGTCATTGCACGGTAAAAGGTCAGACTTTGACACTTTGGCATGGTGAAAAGTCAGAGCTTAGCAGTCATTGCATGGTAAAAGGTCAGACTTTGACACCTTTCCACGGTGAAAAGTCAGAGCTTAGCTGTCATTGCACGGTAAAAGGTCAGACTTTGACACTTTGGCATGGTGAAAAGTCAGAGCTTAGCAGTCATTGCATGGTAAAAGGTCAGACTTTGACACCTTTCCACACTGAAAAGTCAGAGCTTAGCAGTCGTTGCACGGTAAAAGGTCAGACTTTGTCACTTTGGCACGGTGAAAAGTCAGAGCTTAGCTGTCATTGCACAGTAAAAAGTCAGATTTTGACACCTTTCCACACTGAAAAGTCAGAGCTTAGCAGTCATTGCACAGTAAAAAGGTAGACATTGACACTTTTCCATGGTGAAAAGTCAGAGCTTAGCCGTTATTGCACGGTAAATGGTCAGACATGGACACTTTTCCATGGTGAAAAGTCAGAGCTTAGCAGTCATTGCATGGTAAAAGGTCAGACTTTGACACATTTCCACTCTGAAAAGTCAGAGCTTAGCAGTCATTGCACGGTAAAAGGTCAGACATTGACACTTTTCCATGGTGAAAGGTCAGGGCTTAGCTATCATTGCACGCAAAAAAGTCAGACTTTGACAGTTTTCCATGGTGAAAAGTCAGGGCTTAAGCGTCATTGCACGGTAAAAGGTCAGACATTGACACTTTTCCACGGTGAAAAGTCAGAGCTTAGCAGTCATTGCATGGTAAAAGGTCAGACTTTTACAGTTTTCCACAGTGAAAAGTCAGAGCTTAGCAGTCATTGCATGGTAAAAGGTCAGACTTTGACACCTTTCCACGGTGAAAAGTCAGAGCTTAGCTGTCATTGCATGGTAAAAGGTCAGACTTTGACGGTTTGGCATGGTGAAAAGTCAGAGCTTAGCAGTCATTGCATGGTAAAAGGTCAGACTTTGACAGTTTTCCACAGTGAAAAGTCATTGCATGCTAAAAAGTTAGATTTAGACATTTTTCGACATTTTTCGACATGTTGAAAAATCCAGACAGTTTTGACATTTGATTGAGTTAAATTTGAATGTGCTGACTTTTTGGGGCTGGCAAAAAAGTGGGGGGGCGGCCGCCCCCCCTGCCCCCCCTATTCTGACGCCACTGTTTCAATATACCCCCCCCCCCCTCCCCGCCTAAGTGTGACATAATATATGGACGGCCCCTAAAGTAATATATCTCCCCCATGTTTTCTATACTTTCCAAGCAGATCTTACGTTGCATTAGCGATAATCTCTGTCTTAACCCAAAGACGTCATACGCTGGGTAGCTCCTAATGACAGAGGGAACCAACCAACATTTCAGATTCAAAACAAGGCATTTGTCAAAAGTTATGAAACTTAAACAACTCATACATTATGAGTGGGAAATATACGAATTGTTAAATGAGCTTCGCAGGCAATCAAGCTATTTCTTTTTCAGCTATAAAGCACTTGATAATGTGAGTCCACATTTGATTATACTACCCCTTAGAGTGAGCACATGTAAAATGTAGACAAACAAAACCCTGCAACACGTGAGGAGCTTTCCACTGAAGAAAGTAATAGGTGGCATTAGCCTTGACGTCATTATCAGGATTTCCCTGCTATCACGTGGCATTTTGGTGCCAAACAAGATATCGGTAGGTCTAAATTTCCATCTTAGTAGGTGGACGCCGGGCCTTACAGCGGGAATTTGAACCAGGGAAACGGACATACACGCAGGACACACGCCTGATATTCGGGGCCAGGTTGAGTTTGTCACTTTTTAACCACCTCACACAGTGTGTCAGAGGAATCATGAAGGACAGAGGCTACCCTGATGTTTGTGCTTATCTAGATGATTTCCTGATAAGGGGAGAAACCAAGAAGGACTGTCTAGACTCACTGAATATGCTAATGACGGTTGTAAGGGACTTAGGCTTTAGCATTATACCCCAATTACCATCGATGCCTGCAACATATCGATGCCTGCAACATATCTCCTATATGTCTTATCATTTAAGGAGACATATAGGAGATATGTGAGTTTAAATGAGGAGACGCCGGGGGGTGCTGCAATGCCAGCTGCTCATGGGCAGTAACTAGGTCAAAGGTCACCAGAGAGGGGAGACCACCCAGTAAACCGATACAAAAAGCGAATATCGGGAAGGTGGAAAATCATAGACACATGTATAGACATGCCGATCCACCACGCATTGTATAGGGTTTTTATCGGTGTCTAATCGCAGAAATGTGGTCAACTGCCCCGATATTAGGTGACCTTCCGACGCGATTTTGATTTAGCATCGGGATGTGCATCGTAGGGCATATCGGTGCCAAATCGTAGTAGTGGACGCCGGGCCTAAGTGGGCCAAGGGAAAATCTACCTCATGTACGCACACGCTCCTGTAGGCACTGGATAAATCCATTTTGGCAATAAAGTCCCCCTTTATTATAAGATTAGCCGCTTCCTCTAGATTTTGGTAGCAGAAAGAGTCATTGATTGCATTCATGGATTTGTCCTCTGGCCTACTGGCATCATGTATCAGGCGTATCCCTCCTGATGATTTAGGGATAGCTGCTAGGGCCAAAATTACCTGAGGCTTGCTTCTGGAAACGACATACGTGCCATTTTCAAGCTCCTCTTGTATCTGTTGTTTCATGGCTGCTCTGTGTCAGGGGTCAAGGGCTGATTTGTGGTTTGGCTGCTCTGCTTCTACTTCACTTGTGTCCAAGTTCAATATTCTGAAGCCGTGTTTTACTCCCTCTAGTATATAGGTCCTGTCCTCGTCCTGCATTGGAATCCAGTATTCCCAGGCCTCGAGCCATAATGCTCTGTCTCTGGCTGGGGCCTGAGAGGCTGCTCCATATGCCAACTTATGGTGGTACCTACACCTTTCCTTGTAGGGGCACTTGCCGGTACTGGCACATATACGGCCTTGTCTGGTTTTTACCGCTACTCTGTTGCTGCTTCTTTGGTTTGGTGTTATTGTTGGAGCTGTGGTGGTGTTTGTTGGGCTGGGTGTGGGCACATGCCATTGAGAGGGCCTGAATGGATGACACCTTGTCGCCCCATTGGTAGCCATTCTGCGCCTTGAGCTTACGGTGCCTTCTGTCTAACCCTAACACTGACTGCCAGTCAAACTTCCCGCCAACTGGAAGATGTATACCGAGTACGACAGGTAGTCCTTGGGAGCATGAGCGCCCTGGCACCTAGCGACAAGTGGACGTACTACAGTCTAGTTCTCCATACGCTACGCCGCTCTGGATCTGTGAAAGACGCATATCAAGCGGAGTAGTGTGCCGCCACTTTGGGATTTGTACGGAAATGGTCAGAGGACGTCAAATTGGCAAAATATCGCTGTTGATCGAAAAAATTTACTCTCAGTAAATATTCTGCAAGATCAGAATCTGGCCAAGCACCAGGATTGTGTTCAACTGCGTTGGTGGAGACTCTGTGGTTCTCACTATATTTTGGTGGAACAGCTTCAAATTGGCCTATTGGCCTGGCCGGCGGCCGGCGACCACTAACAGGTCAGCCAATTCTGCCCGGCGATGGGGTTTTGCAGGCATGGGGAGGGGCCGGCGGTCGGCGGGGCTGGCTGTGAGGGTCCTATGAGCTGTCATGAGCTGTTCCACCAAGCAGATTATCGCCGCCGACGGGAGATTTGGGCCGGCTATTGCCGCCGAACACCAATAGGCGACCACAAGGCGCCCGACCGGGCGTTACACTGTGTTGGTGGAATAGCCGCTTAAGTGCCTGATCCGGCGTGATCATCAACTCCTTTACTTCCTGCTTTGTCATTAGCATGAGCACCTCATAGTCTGTGTAAACATCACCACTCATTACTTCTGTGGTATTCTTCGTCAGCCCTGAGGTCTTGGTCCAGGTCAAAAAGTCAAAGTTAGAGGTTGTTTCTTGGACTTCTTCTCCTGTCTTATCTGCCATCATAAGAATCTATGTGAATAGCTTGAGCACGCTTGAGCAAGTGTCTGTCTGATACACTCACCAGATCAGTTACACCCAAGGGGGGACCCGTGGCGCCCCCAACGTTTCCTACTTAAACTCCCATATAGTACCGGTATATTCGATTTGCCGGTCCTCCGTCTCCGAGCTTGGTCTGGTCCAATTGCTTTTTCTAACTTAATGGTCTCTTTTATCAAAATACACAAAAAAAGAAAATAATAATATGGATAAAGCCCTTCGAGGTTACTATTATCTCCAGCCACGAAAATGACCTGTTGTGAAAAAGACTACCACAACTAAAGATCTACTGAAATAATGATTCACTCTTCCAGAAGAGAATCTGACTCTGGTAGTAGGAAGATCAGCTAGGCGAGTGCAAGTCAAGGTTATTCAGATCGGATTCCACCAGAGATCAAAATAAGCGAGAAACGCAGCGATTTCCGGAATCGCTAATACAAAATGACGTGTGTGTGTGAGCTATTATATCATAGTTCACCTCATTATTGCTTCTAAGACGATAAATTATCGGTGGGAGATATCGCTATGAAATAAGATCTCACATAAATACTATTTTGTATTGGCGATTCGAAATATCACCGCTTTGGCTCGCTTGGTGTGTCCCCGGCATTTCGTAGTGTAGCTCTGGCAGCCAGTGTAATGGTATATGTGCTCTACTTTTCTTGAAACTGGAAGGAACCAATTTGAATGGATAAATGTCAATGATAAAGAATCATCAGGCGACTCCATAAAGGATACATGTGTGTGGATTGTGGTGAACTACAGCTACAGGGGCGTCAGAACATTTTGAAAGTGGGGGTGGGGGAAGTAAAAATTGCTGACTTTTCTTTTAGTGTGGAGTTTGAGATTGACCTGTCCCATTGGATTCACCGTAAATCTTCAAAAAGTTTTAGAAAGGTCTGGTTGTTACCTTCATTACACGCGAAAAAGTCAGACTTTGACATTTTTCATTGGTGAAAAGTCAGGGCCTAGCCATCATTCCATGGTAAAAGGTCAGACTTTGACACTTTTCCATGGTGAAAAGTCAGGGCATAGCCATCTTTGCACACTTAAGAGTCAGACTTTGATATTTTACCATGGTGAAAAGTCAGGGCTTAGCCATCATTGCATGGTAAAAGGTCTGTCTTTGACACTTTTCTATGGTGAAAAGTCATGTCTTAGACATCATTGCACACTAAAGAGTCAGACTTTAACACTTTTCCATGGTGGAAAGTCAGGGATTAGCAATCATTGCATGCCAAAAAGTGAGACTTTGACACTTTCCCATGGTGAAAAGTCAAGGTTTAGCAATCATTGAATGCTAAAGAGTCAGACTTTGATATCTTACCACGGGAAAAAAGTCAGGGCTAAGCCATCATTGAATGCTAAATGCATGGTAAAAGGTCAGACTTCGACACTTTTCCACTGTGAAAAGTCAGGGCTTAGCCTTCATTGCACAGTAAAATGTCAGACTTTGACATTTTTCTGTGTTGGAAAGCCAAGGCTTAGCCATTGATACACGCTAAAAAGTCAGACTTTGAAACTTTTCCACAGTGAAACGTCAAGGCTTAGCCATAGTTACATGCTAAAAAGTTAGATTTAGACATTTTTCTATGTTGGAAAATCAAGACAGTTTTTACACTTAATTGAGTTAAATTTGAAGGTGCTGACTTTTTTTGGGGCTGGCAGGGCAGACTTGCTGACGCCACTGATCATTAAAGGGGGGTGTCCCCTGAGCTCCCAACACACTAAGACACACTACGACAAGTCCTCCGACAAGCTGAGCAGTGTCGTAGCAGTGGACACAGCGTTTCGACATGGCTTCCGACACACTCTGACACACTCCGACATGGCTACGACACAGCGCGCTTGTCGCAGTCGTGTCGTAGCCCTTCCGACAAAATGAAACATGTTTAATTAATCGTAGAGGTCAGCTTGTGTCGTAGTGTGTCGGGAGCATTCCTACTATGTAAAAGCTATGAACCGCCCCCCCCCCCACACACACACACGTGCGCCTTTATAAACTGATAAGTTTTGAACCTCATTGTATCTGATACTAGATCATTATTGATTACTGTAACTATGACTATTACACGTAAATAGACTATAATAATGGGTTACTCATGGCCTTTGGTCAGGGGTGGTCATTGCTCCCCCTGGTGTCCCCCTCTAAAGGGGGGTACCCACTGCTTCCGACACACTCCGACAAGGCTTACGACACACTATGACAAAGAAAATCCCTGTCGGAAGGGCTCTGTCGGAGTGTGTCGTAAAGCCTTGTCGGAGTGTGTCGTAATGGTTTGGCGGGAAAATAAAGGTTGCCACGGTACCGACACACTCCAACACAGGCAGCTCACTTGGAGGACTTTATTTATATAGGAAATATACTGAGAAATGTGATTTTCTTCAATTTTCTCGAAGAAAACTTAGTGGATTTGTGTATTTTATCAATTGAATTAAAAGTCCAAGCGAATATCAATGAGCATGTCATCTCAAACCCTTATTATAGTATGGACTACATTGTTATAGTCTATGTACTGTTATTAGACAGTACATAGACATAGTTACAGTAGTCAATAATGATCTAGTATCAGATACCATGTAGTATACATCAATAAATATGGCTGTGTAGCACACAGATAGATATTAAGATTGTATGGTGAGAAATCTCAATTTATAAGAAATTATACATAAAATGACTGTTTTTTGTTACTATGGTTACCATTTCAGCTTATTTTCATTTTTCTGCATTCCATTCATAAAGGGCTTCGATTTGGTGTGCTACACGGTCATATTTATTGATAAATAGAAGTTTTAGAGCAGAAAGTTTGATTTTATCAGAAATTATCCTTAGGTGGCGGCCATCTTGGATTTTAGGCTGTATGCCATGGAAATATTTTCCGGTATACAGCAGAATTGAATTCTACAACCTAAAATTACCATAATCTATCTTTAAAAGATTTATAAAAGTGCACGTGTTGCTTGGGTGGTGGATGCATAGCTATTACATAGAACAAAATGCTCCCGACACACTACGACACAAGCCGACCTCTACGCTTTTTTAAACATGTTTAATTTTGTCGGAAGGGCTACGACACGGCTACAACACGGGCGCTGTGTCGTAGCCATGTCGGAGTGTGTCGCAGTGTGTCGGAAGCCGTGTTGGAACGGTGTGTCCACCGCTACGACAAAAACCCAAAACGTTTGATTCTGTGTCGTAACGCTTGTCGGAAGGCTTCTCGTAGTGTGTCGTAGTGTGTCGGGAACTCAGTGGACACCCCCCTTTACGTGCACTGCGTGCACCCCTCCTGCCCCCTAGCGGCTATCACAACACCCACGCACCGACGTGCACACCCTCGGCCCTCGCATCCTGCTAACTTCTGCTCAACCCTCCATACCCTCCACACGTACTCCTTTTTCGACCAACCCACCCACAACCTCTTCTCTTCATCGTCCTACTCTTGTAGGGCTATTCTATACTTTATACAGAGTATAACCATATATACTCATACCATTGTATTACATAACTATTTATCATTATCATAATTGACTTCAATTCTATTGTCAAGTTACATTGTATACTCATTACCATACTAGATATCAACAATGTTATTATCCATATCTCGTCCAGTAAGGTCGAAATATAATTTCATTTGATATAAAATTCAATAAAATTGTATTCGCCCACTCCCTCTTTCTCTCCTTTCATCCAGGGATGGGGTAATTTAGTCTATACTGTAATAGAGGTTTAAGATACACGATTATTGATATTCGTTTGTATTTCTGATACAATTGATAAAAAACACCAATTCACTCAGTTTTTTTGGGAGAAAATTGAAGAAAATCATATTTTCTATATATTTCCTATATTGATAAAGCCCTGCAAGTGAGCTGATTGTGTCGGAGTGTGTCGGTACCGTGGCAACCTTTCTTTTCCCGCCAAACCGTTACGACACACTCCGACAAGGCCTTGCGACACACTCCGACACACTCCGACAGAGCCCTTCCGACAGGGATTTTCCTGTCGGAGTGTGTCGGAAGCAGAGTCCACCAACTACGACAGGGCTGCGACAAGAAATTTCCAATCGGTGCCTTGTCGCAGCCCTGTCGTGAGGAAAGGAGCTCTGCGACAGCATTGTCGGGGCATGTCGGGAAGAGCAAGCTCCACCTAAATTTTCTATCGTAGACCTCTGCGACAACCTCCCGACATGCCACGACATGCCACGACATGGCTCTAAAATCGAACATGTTCGATTTTGTCGTAGCCTTGTCGGAAGGCCCCCAACAACCTCCCGACAAGCTTTGTGTCACAGCCTGTCGGGGCCTTGTCGTAGCCTCTTGTCGGGAACTAGGGTCCACCAACCACGACAAGGCTACGACACGCCTTCCAATCGTAGAGCTGTCGTGGACCTTGTCGGAAGGCAATTGTCGCAGCCCTGTCGTGGTTGGTGGACGCACCCTCTTAATGATAAACATCACCATCACCAACAGGTGGTGTAGGACTATTTTCTAGGAATTAAATGACCATCTCGATTCACTACTATGAAATAGAATAGACAATTGAAATATGTGGTATTTGATGTCTGATAGATAGGTCAGCTCTAATATTGTGGTATTACACCAGATGTCAGCAGTGTACCGCTGTCCTGATACAGACGTTTGAGGAGTCAGTCAGCATTGAGATGGGGACGATTAGAATAAATGCTTGCCCTCTGTCGACAGTCGGGAGAACTAAAAACCCCTACTTGCTGGATACTGTCTTCTAATATGGCGTTGTAAATAGAACTTTATACTCATCAGCGGCTTGCGGCGGTTCCGGCAGGGTAGGACTTCATAAACGGTAAAGCCGGAAGGGAATCTGACGAAACGAGATTGTTCTTAGAAAGCTTTCCTGTAGCCTCTCTTTCTAAAAATAAGAACTAAGACATCCTGTAGTCAGAAAGACAGGTAATATATGTTTTGCACTATACACCTATTCTTAGAATTACTCCAAATATCAACCTCTGCTATGCAAGTGGTAGTTGAGGCGTACCAACATACTGTACCGGTATGGCGCCATAGCAAATAAATAATATCATTACACTAATATTCGCAAAGAAAAGAATTTTCTGAGAGTTTGAATTTTATTTACAAAATCGTGGCTATAAATATTTCGCTAATGAGGTCAAGCAGCCCCCCAGATGTTCTGCAACGAGTTGGAGCTCAATGGCTCTTCTTGGAAAGTAAATGCACTGCACATAATTCTTGGCAGAAAATTGCTTACACCCGCCCAGGCGTCTTAAATTATCACTTCGACATCTACACATCTTGGTAAGGTTTTAAATATTAATGGATATTTAGAGGTGTAGAGTACAAGTGAAACTAATTTACCTAACGTACCTGTTGTAATTACAGAAGTAAATATTCAACATGGCTACAAAAAGATTATAAGAAAAAAGGTATATCTGGGTATAAACCAACAAAACCAAATGAACACCCACGCAGGGCTCATCTAAATTTTGTATCATCCTTTGCATGTCACATCATCCTTTTCTCTTTTGCAATGAAAAGCCTTAATATATGTCATTTTAATGACAGAAGTCTGCTCCCTGTATTGCCAGAACTGAAGTTACTCTTACCAGAATATGACTTTGTAACAGTATCGGAAACCTGGCTGGACTCCAGGGTGAATGATGGTCTGCTACAATGGGACGACAGGGCTATTTTCAGGAACGATAGAGAGAATCGAATTGGTGGTGGCGTTGCCTGCTTTGTATCAAACTCATATGCAGGTTTTACTTCCGTATTGGATAAGCATTGCTTCATTAACTCTGATAGTGAGTGCTTAACGTTAAGGGTTACTAAGCCAAATAATAAAATCATGATTATTATCGTCTGTTATAGGCCACGTGGTGGCTCAATGATTAATTTCACTTTGACTCTAAGTGACATACTTATCTCCGAAGACCTTACTAACAATGAATATTGGATTCTGAGGGTTTCAGTTGTAATCTGAATGACCATGATGAACCGAACAGAATTATACTTCTAGACTGTGCCAAAGATCACAACCTAAATCAACTTATCCAGGAAGTTACGCAGCCTAATAAGGAAGGGGGGTTTGTGTGTTTTATTAACGACATTTGTAAAGTAGTCCGCAACTGTAGTTTCCTGCAGTATGCGGACGACCTTTTATTTCATTTTTTTTATTCAGGTAAATTACATGCAATGGCAGTCTGCTAATTTGCAGGTTTTATGTGCCAATGTTTTGCAGAAGTACAATATTTTCCATTAACGATGTTGTTCTGCTTACGTAATTACCCTAATAGATATACAAATATAGCCAACAGAATAGTTGGATGATTCATGATGAGAAATAATGAGATGTAATGATTATACGACATGATTCAGAGTTGGTGCTATCTCATAAACAGAGCATATTAGTAGTAAGGATCAGTCAACAATTATTCCCATACTACAGTATTCCTACATCGCTCCTTCACATTTTTTTTATACATGTATATTGAATCTACATTTTGCACCTCTGTTGGTAGGTTATTCCAGAACATCATGCCGATATAGAGAGGATTTCGTTTATAAAAAGTCGTACGTGGTCTTTTTACACGTATCAACCTTTTTGCCTGTTGTCTTGTCTTAGGATTTTGTTCATTAGAGATAATTTTAGCATATCGTCGCATAAACAAGTGTAAGAGATAGTTCCTCCTACAATCCAGAGGTTCGATATTGCATCGCGAATGTAGATCCTTGATACTGATTTCCCGTGTTGTTTTTCTGATACAAATTCGTAGTCCCCTATTTTGGGCCTTTTGCAAAAGCTCCACCAATTGTTTATTTGCACCTACCAGGAAATATCCTAGGTGGTCAAAAATCGGTGCTATGAGAGTTTTATATATTTGTATACAGGTATCTTCAGAGATATTTTCCCTTATTTTTGCAAGTTGAAATAATTTCTGGTTAACTTTTTTCAGATTACCTATGATAGCTGGCTTCCATGTTAGAACATCCCCTAAAACAATTCCTAGATACTTATGTAGGGGTCAGGGCAGTCGAGCAGCGTTGTTTCACTTTAGAACTAGGTGGCGCGAGTGCCGATCCTTGCTGTGCGGTATGGCCGGCGGACCCGCAGTATGCAAATGCTGCGGGTTCACCCGCATTACGTAACTCGGCCGCTATATAAGGTCGAGTCCACAGCAGGTTGACAGGACTTCTCACGGTGCCTCTTTACGGAGTGAACGTCTGAAGCCTCACGAGTTGGTTAGGTTGTGTTGAAACACCTTTCAACGTTGAAGAGACCAGTATCTCTTCCCGCGCTAGTTGGTGCCCCGTAGCACCAACGGATTGTGTATTACTTCCAGTAATAAACGAACGGTAAACTGAAACTGTCTGGAGTCTGGTTTTCTATTCGCGGTTAAGCGGTAGTTGGTAGATCTCGGATCTCCCTCCCTTCTCCAGTGGGTAAAGCCGAACCCACCTGTATTGGCACGGTAAGTACAGGGTAGCAACTAGTCTCGGAACCTCTGGTCGGCTGACGATCGCGGAGAGTGGTAACACACTTTCAGCGACTAGAGGGTAACCGCTACATTGGTGCCGTGACCAGGATCTTTGGCTGCTTGCACAGCCGAAGATCACTGGAGAGGTAGGATGGCGGAGAAGCCGGGTGTAAAAACCCGGTCAAAGATCGCCGAGCAGAGCCCTGCCGCAGAAGGCGTAGCCAGCCCGGAGAAGACACAAGATGTCCGTACTCCAGTGGCAGCTGCTAGCCAGTCGCGGAAGAAGGCTGCGAGGAACGTGGCTGAGCAACTAAGCTCAACCGTGCTCCATATGGGGACCCCTAGAGCGGACTCCATGGAAGAAAAGGACCTGGAAGGAGTAAGCCGAATAGGCAATTCCGAGGAGGGTCCTGAGCGTGGGGAAACCCCAGTAACCCGGCCTAAGATCGATTCTCGGATCGATCATGAAGCCGAGCAACGTCAAGCGAAGCAGCGTCTACTCGAAGAGCAAGATACTGCTAAGTTGATGTTGCAAGATGTGTATTCTCGGGCCAAGGTAGCCGCTGAGTCACTGCGAGTGCAGAAAGAACAGCTTGCTTTGGCCGAGGATCAAGAAAAGGCGGTATTGGCGCGCACACAGCGCGCAGAGGCAGACTATGCTTTAAAGTATAGGACTCCACCGCCAGGTTGGCAGAGTGTGACCAAGGATCACGTATACTCCCCACAAGGGAATTTAACGGGTCCTCGTGTGTTTACTCCGCCACGAATAGATCGGAGACCTCCGATGGTGAACTTTGCTTCCCCAACGGACTCTCTGAGAGACTCTACGCATGCTAGTGATAGGGGAGTACCGTCTAATTCCGCGATAGCTGAATTAGGACTAAACCCTGTGCTTGCGGAGAGTAACGCGGATCGGGTGTTCAATCGATCTCTAGCACAGGCTAGGGATGTCCCGATTGTGAGACCGGCAGAAACGGCCAGACGTAACGCCATTATTCCGAAGCCTTTTGGTAAAGGAATGGTGTGGGAACACTGGTTTGCCGGGTTCTGTGAGGATGTCCAGTGCAATGGGTGGAGTACTACCGATGCATTGCCGTACCTCATGAGAGCGTTGCGCGATGGACCCGGTGAGGCTGCTTTACGCGCCTACCGGCGTTCAGCTACGCATGGATGGGATGCCCTTGTAGAAGTGGCGTCCTATTACTGTGGGCAGCTAGTAATGCTGAACCCTCGTTCGACTTTTCTAAGTCGGATACAGGGTAAAGACGAGTCCGCCCGTGCTTACGGGTTAGCCTTACAGCAATTGCTGATGGAGGTTTACCCCGGTACTAGACTGGACTCACCGGCACTGCATGAGGATCTACAAACTCAGTTTGTGAAGGGTCTCAGAGACGAGGACATCCGCACAGAGGTGGTCTCGAAATGGGAGCCTGGTATGACCCTCATACAGGTGTTGAAAATAGTGGACGCCTATGAACAAAGGTGTGCTCTGTTTGGACAGTATGGAAAACCTGCGAGTAAAACCCGGGTTGCCATGCTAACGCCATCCTGGGAACAGGATGAGTTGGCGACCGAAGAAACCAGCGACCCCGAAATGGAGGATGTACTCTCCGCAGTGCGGTCAATGGTACTCGGACGCCGTGCTTTCCGCGGTAGGGGCCGTGGCCGGTTGAATCCAGGGAGGCCCAGAAATGGGAACCCTTAGGGGACAGAACAGGCCGTGGGTAAAGATTCCAAGGAATCACCTACTGTTACGGAATTGTTGCTGCAGATCAACGAAAGGTTATCGCAATTGGAGAAAAACCAATTGGATACTCGACGTTGTTGGCAGTGCGGAAAGACTGGGCACATTTCTCCGGAATGTCCCCAGAAGCTGGCTGCTGTAGAAACCACAGACGGCCCTCTAGCTTGGCCTCCCCCTCATGAGGATCCGGTAAACTAGAACGGGCTTCGGTAAGTGGTGAGACAGTAGCCCCTGCAACTGTACGCCTGAGTACACAAACTGGAGAACCAGCGAGTAAAGTGAATCTTACTCGGACCAGAGAGGAAGAGATTTCGAGTCAGATTGCTACAATTTGTTCTCGCTATCTATCTCCGAGACATCCCTGCTTACAATGGTTACGCCAGCGTGGATGGGACCTCGGGACCCTCGATGGTATTTCCCGGTTTATTCAGCAGCCTTCTCCTCTAGGGGGGAGACGATGGTATGTGCCTGTGAGAATTCAGGGGTTGAAAGTAGATTTGTTGGTTGATATGAGAGCAAGCCGCTCTGTGTTGAACCACAGTTTATATAAGACTTTTGAATTTGATCCGGAATGTAAAGTTTCGGAAGCAAGTTCAAGGGCTGCTAATGGTACTCCGTTGAAGTGCTACGGCAAAGTGATTATCCCGATCTCAGTAGGTAACACTGAATTAGTGTGGAGTCCCATACTCAGTGATATCGAAGAGAATGGAATAATTGGAATAGACTTTCAAGTGTTGTATGGAGTGTCATTGGACCTTCAGCAAGGCCTGCTTCGGATTAAACACCCGGAACAGCTGGAAGTAGAATGTTCCTGTAGACGGATTTCTTCAGTGGTCTCTGTCAGGCAGGATGTAAGCATCGCCCCTCAGCAGATGGTAAATGTGCTAATAGCTGGGGAAGGTGACTTGCTGTTGGCAGATGCTATGTTTGAGCCTGATCCGATGTTATTTCCAGACAAAGGATTACAGGCTTGGGACACCCTTATGGGTGGAGCTCGGATCGGATCTATACCCGTGAGTAATCATACTACGGGGAGGATAGTGTTGAAGAAAGGTGACGTTTTTGGCCGAGTAATATTGGCTAACTCCGTAGATACAGTGGAGGTCCGTCCTCTAGGTATTTCATCTATCTACAACGACCCGAGAGAAGAGAGGATTGGGTGCGTGAACACAAACTCGGAAAAAGATCCCGGGTCTGCAGTTCTGCACGAGACCCTAGAAACTCTGATCACTGCTGCAGACGCCCTAACAAGCGCGGAATTAAGAGTTTTGCTAGGAAGGTGGAATAAGATCTTTGCGCGGCCAGGAGACCCATTGGGTAGAACTGATCGTGCAGAGCACCACATAGATACAGAGGGAAACATTCCATTTAGACTACCCTACCGGAGACTTCCGCCCATAAAGCGGGAAGCTTTGGAAGAGGAGTTACGGAAAATGCTTTCTCAAGATGTGATCATACCCAGCGAAAGCCCTTGGGCCAGCCCTGTGGTGATGGTTACTAAGAAGGATGGTACTTGCCGGTTCTGTATTGACTACAGAAAACTGAACGGTATCACCCGAAAGAACGCCTATCCAATACCACGGATCGATGAGAGTCTCGACTCTCTCGGGGGGAACCAATGGTTTTGTACCTTGGATCTCCAATCCGGATATTGGCAGGTAAAGATGGCTAGTGAGGATCAGCCGAAAACTGCCTTCACTACCCACGAAGGGCTGTATGAATTTACAGTAATGCCCTTTGGCCTCTGCAATGCCCTGGCTACGTTTGAATCCATGATGGATCAGATGCTGAGAGGCTTGCAGTGGAAGAAATGTTTGGTTTATTTAGACGACATAATTGTTTTCGGGAAAACCGTGGAACAATGTCTGAATAACCTAGCGGAGGTCTTTGAACGTATAGAGTCTTACGGCTTGAAACTCAAACCTCAGAAATGTAAACTGTTCAAACGATCAGTGGAGTACTTGGGTAGGATAGTTGCGGGTGATGGTATCCGCGCTGACCCATCCAAGTTGGAAGTAGTGGCCAAATGGCCTCGACCCCGGAATATAAAAGAAGTAAGATCTTTCCTCGGATTCTGTTCATATTATCATGACTTTATCCCGGGTTTTTCCGAAACTGCCCATGCTTTGCAACAGTATGTAGTCCAAGACAAAGCCGGAAAGTCGAAGGATATTCTATGGAATTCCGCGGCCGAGGAAGCGTTCTCGGGACTAAAGAGAAAGTTTGAAGAGACTCCGGTCCTCCATTATCCATTGCCTCAGGGTGGATTCATCCTTGATACCGACGCGAGCAATGACAGTATTGGAGCGGCACTGTCTCAGATACAGAACGGAGTAGAAGTTCCCATTGCTTTTGCAAGTAATAGCTTGAATAAGGCACAGCGGAACTACTGCACTACAAAGAGAGAACTTCTCGCTGTAGTAGTATACGTAAGGAAATATCGACACTTCCTCGGAGGTGGAGATTTCACGTTACGTACGGATCATTCCTCGTTGAAATGGCTCTTTAACTTTAAAGACGCCGAAGGGATGATCGGAAGATGGCTGGCAGCTTTATCCGAATTCGGACTTAAGAACTGTCAGATAGAACACAGACCCGCTAAATCACACATTAACGCGGATAGTCTCTCCCGGAGACCATTGCGTAAGTGTGGGCGACCCGACTGTGTAGACTGTGGGGAACATGATGCTATCTTGGCTGCTTTGCACCAGATGGGTAATCCTGATCCCGCGTTTTATCAGTGGACACTGGAACAGACCCGAGAAGCTCAACAGAGTGATCCGGATATGTCCCGGTTGATTAAACTGGTAAAGAATGGCCTCCATAGACCACGAGGAAAGGAACTCTCAATAGAGAACCGGGAGTTCCAAATACTCTGTAGTCAATGGACGGAGTTGACTGTGAGGGATAACGTGTTATATAGGATGAGAACCACAGTGTGTCCAGTAAGGAGACATTTACAGTTGGTTGTACCCATAGCCCTGCGTCCTGGACTTTTGACTCTGTGTCATGAGCATAGAAGTTCGGCACATTTCGGAAAAAAGAGGACTGCCGCTAAAATAAAGCGACATTACTACTGTCCCGGAATGAACGCCGACATAGAGCGATGGATTCTAGAATGCGCAGTCTGTTGTAGGGTTAAGCCCGGCGAAGGCATAGGGAAGATGCCCTTACAACAAGAGCTATTTGGAGTCCAGTTTGCCTGCATTGCTCTCGATATAATTTCTGGTATCGATGAGTCCGATGACGGCAATACCTGCATGATGGTGGTGATGGATTACTACACAAAATATGTGCAGATCTATCCCATGAAAGATCACAAAGCTGCTACCTGCACGGAAGCACTTGTGAAGAATTGGGTGCTATGTTTCGGAGCTCCGAGTATTTTACACTCCGACCAGGGAAGAGAATTTGAGACTCAAATTTGGCAGGAAATGTGTAGAATATTAGAGATCAAGAAAACACGCACCAACCCGTATCGTCCTCAATCAGATGGGATGGTAGAGTGGTTCAATCGAACGTTGATACAGTGCTTGCGCACTATGGTCAATGAGAGCCGCAGTAACTGGGATGAGTTAGCACCATTTATAGCGCACGCTAACAATGGTACTATTCATTCTAGTACGGGGTGTTCACCTAATCTACTTGTCGTCGGAGAAGAGATTGTGATGCCCGCAGACATTGTCTATGGGGTGCCGGGAGTCTCCGCTGAGATACCCTGCCCTATAGGGTTCGTGGAAAAACTTCGGGAACGCTTTGTGGAGGCTTATTACCGAGCAAGGCGAGGCCTAGAGAAAGCCGCGGAGTGGCAGAGGTCGGGACATGATGTTCGACTAAAGCCAAGAAAGTTCCAGGTTGGAGACCGAGTAATACGATATCACTCACCGTTAGTGAATGTAAAACTCGCCCCAAACTGGGATGGTCCATTTGTTATAGTTGAAGTGCTGTCAGAGATGACAGTAGTCATCGAAGATGAATGGACACGGAAGCGCTATAAGTCGCATGTTGCTCGATTGAGAACATGGCACTGTACGCGCAATAGAGCTGGCTCTGATAACACGGAGTCCCCGCCCCAGCCGGTACCGCTTTCAGCGAAGCCCGCTCGCAGGGCAGGGAAGTCCCGGGTCAAAGCCGGTAAGAGTTGCAAGGGCCCTCCGCCAACACGGCGGAAGCCTGGTCGTCCGCGTAAAGTAAAGATACCCCCGTCTGACTCGAGAGAGAAAGACTGGGAGGATTTGAAGCCCGAAGCGGAGGACTACAAAGGCCCTACTGATCGTTCTATGTATACGAAACATGGAAGATCAGTAAAAATGAAAATAGAATTGGAAAACAATTCAACCACCCGCCGCAGCGCCCGAATACGCGGCAAAGCTGCGGTCAGCTACAAAGAGTAGTGGTGCGTAATTGTTGTCGAAAATAACACAACGAGAAGTAAATGCTGACCAAACCTGCGAGTCCTAGGGTTGGTTGATTGAACGCGATGACGGTTGAAACCTGATAAAAGACGGACTTATGGCAGCAGTCCCGACGTTGCTGGAAGGGATTCCCCGTAGAGGGCCCTCCAGAGGCTGCATTATTCGCCATAATGTTCTAATTTGATGGTCTTTAATCTCTCGATCATCAACTTATACCTTCTTGAGATGCGTAATGGTGGTCAGATGGAATTGGAAACCCCCACGGGCATAGATTCGGCTTGGCGCAGTGAAGCGTGGCCGGTGTCTGTACCCGCTGGGAGAGTGTGAAAGAACGAATCAAATGACACGTAACGGCGTCTTTGATCAGTTCGCGGTCGAGGGGGCGTGGAGTCGCTCGGATGATGAACGTCTCGACACCTCTCATTGGTCGAGGACATGACCTCTTTTAATTGGGGTCAACAGCCTGTATATAAGGCATTGTTCTCGGAGAACAGATCACTCTGGCCAAGTGGCGTCCCAGTGACGCCCCTGGAGTGTATTGCTGCGTTCAGCCTGGCTGAGCAACACAAAGAGGAGGCCACCCTTCCCGCGGAGGAAGAGGTGGTCCCGCAGGACTCGGCTCCGGCCGAGGGCCTTGCGAGCTCGGGAGACAGTGCGTTTGTCGGCCTGGGCAGTGACGACTCCCTAGGGGGTAGTCACAGTGATGACTCGGGTGCTCTGGATTCCGGTCCAGACAACACCCAGTCAGCACAGCGCGGAGAGTCCAACCCTTCCACTTCGGTGGCAGAGGCAGGACCCGGTTCGCCTAAGACATCAGTTTCGGCTGAAAGCTCTGGCCGAGTTGCTTCCGCGAAAGGTGGGAAACTAGACCTTTCCCATGTGAAGAGCTCTGGGTACGGGCAGAAGTCAGTTTCAACTACTCCTGCTAAGCCCAAGGCTTCCCGTTTGCCGAAACCGACGTTTACGCCGGTGAAAGCAGCGGAGAAGAAAGGAGATGCTCAGCGAGCTAAGTTGACTCCCGTTGGTCGCGGCCGCGGGAGACCAATTAGCAGACCTGATCCTCCTGCTCCCGGGGGTATTCCAGCCAGTCCATGGGACCGGTGGACCCGGGAACTTCAGAACATCCCTGATCCCGACATACGCGCTTTGGCTATGAAGGGGTTAGTGGATCGATGGGTTGCTAGTCAGGGCCCGGAGAGTGTTGTACCGGTGGTATCCCCCTCGAGGGTTGAAGCCCCGGTGGTAGCACCTTCGGCCCCGGCTACTAGCCAAGATACGCCCGCCGCTACGGAGAGCGCTATGGAGGTTGACAAAACCCCTGGTGCTTCCACGGAGTCAGTGGAGCCGGCTACTTCCTCGGAAGGAGCAAAGGCCGCTGAAGGGCGTGCCACGGAGAAGGCGAAGCTGGCTAAAAAGTCGACGGAACCTGTCTCAGTGGAAGATAAACCGGCTGAAAAGCCAGTAAGTAGCTCCGCTGCCCGTAGGGGTAGACGCAAGACTCGCGCAGCCAGGGAAGCCGCTGCAGCGAAAGCTGCAGCGGACAAAGTGGCCGGCGATGAGCGCTCTAGCTCCAGTTCCTCCCGCAAGGGAGGAAAGGGTAAGGGAGTTGGAAAGTCCAGTGCTGGCAAGCTTGTTGCTAAAGGCAAGGGATCTTCAGATCCTAAACCTGGTGGCAGCAAGGAGACGAAGGGGGCCGGGTCTTCGGGCTCGGAGAAACCCGCGTCTACGTCAGCTGGACAGCCGCACGAGAGTGCATCACAAGATTCAGATGAACAATCTGAATCCGCTGTGGTGGACAATTGTGGTCGGGCCGGAGACTGGGGCGAGATCATGGATCTTGACGATGCAAAGCGTCTTGCCCACGGTTCCGACGCCGACAGTGAAACCGGTGATTTTGTTCCCGGTGCTAAGCGGCTCAGAAGCGTAAGGTGGCCCGCAAGCTACCGAGCTGTCTGGTTGGGTGCAAAGCGAAGTGTCTAGAAGACCTCCGCGTCAAAGACCGCCATTGGCTACCGGAACCGGTAGGGGAAGATGGCGTGTCTGATGACGAAGAGTGGCTTCAGGACGAGGGCTCTGCAAACACGTGGTATATCACCCGTGTGGAAGGAGTCAAGAGTGCCTCCAACCAGAAGTACAACATCCTCCAGAAGGAAAAGTTGAACTTTGCGTTGCGACAGTTTACTGTCGGCGGGCACTGTGTCTTTTTGTGTTGCCAAGGCGGGGATGTGAAAACATCACCTGCCTACGCCACAAAAAGGTTGTACACGCGGCATCTCGTAGAGATGCATTTAGCTGAGTTCCCCTGGTACCGTTGTAACGCAGGACGGTGCTCAGCTGATTCGGGTTCGTCGCGCCGGTCGTGGATGATTCGTCACATGTTGGACGAACACGGGATAGGTGCTGTTCGGGGTAGGGAAAGGACAATGCGGCTTTTTAATAAGTTCGTAGGGTTAGTTTCCGAAACCCGGGCTAAGGGTGTCGAACCTAAGCGCAAGGCTATTGACGGGAAATATACCGTGTCTTGGAAACAGAATCGTATCTTCGGCACGACTCTGCGGATAAGCTCACCGGATATGGAACGGATGAAGCACTTGCGTGACACCGCGCGTGGTGGCAGCACGAAACGGGACCGGAGTGTAGACTTCACGAACCGCAAGCCTGCTGCAAAGAAGACTAAGAGCTCGTCTAAGTCCAGTAGTGACTCAGACGACGACTCGAAGTCGAGCCGGTCAGTGCGAAGCCAGACACCGGGCTCTGTAACTTTGGGGGATGTTCTCAATTCCTCAAAGACGGGCCCAGCGAAGGAAAAGCCTGGCCGGAAAGGGTTGAGTGCGCCTAAAGAGGAGAAATCCTCTAAGGGTTCTCTGGAGACAGCGGTCTCGTCTGACGCTTCGGCGTCGACTAGCACTGCTGGTGCTCGCCCGAAGAAAGCAAAAGTCCCCAAACCTAGCGAGGAAAGTGGCGCAGAAGGTGGTGGAGAAGAGGAGTACCCTTTTCTACCCCCACCACTGCGCCCTGCCCCTAAGGTAGTGAGCCAGCCTAGACCTCCGCCCGCGGAAGAGACTAAGCCTGGTAAACATGGGGAACAGGTTGATGTGTACTCCGGCGAACAACATCGGACACTGGCTACTATAGCTAAGACAGATTGGCGCCCGTATCATATGCAAACCTCCTTGGACCGCGTTGATAAACAGTCGATTATCAATGCTAACAAGTTTAGGGTAGCACAGATGCGGGTCGCGGAGTACGAGTGCGTCATTGCTCATCAGCGCATGTCTAGCCTCTTGCAAGTGCCATTGGAAAACATGGCTGCAAAGCTAGCGGGGGTTGAGGCGCGATTGGCGCGTTTAGAGCTTGCCCTGCAGGAGTACGACTACAAGTGTCGCACTATAATGGGGGTGAGCATGTTCGACGTTGAACCGTCTAACATCGCAGGTGCGGAAGCATCCTGGTTGTTACATCAGCGTCGAAGGGGGCGATATCTCGACTTTGTGTCGACTCCAACCCTGACAATGCAGCAAGCAGGCGCATTGTTAGATTGGGGTCCCGAGAGGGATTACGCCCTAGATGGACAGTCGTCCCAGGCTTCGGCCATGGAGACTGCTCCATGCAACCGGTCTCAGAGCACCGGTGGAAGTTCCTCGGAATCTCCACAGGTTTCTCTGAGGCAACCGCCGCCAGTGACCCGTGTCGGAACGAGACCAGCTAGCGTGCCTCCCCGGCAGCAGCAAGTCCCGTTTGGCCAGGAGTTGGAAGAATTAGGACCTATGTTCCCCCCGTTGCCGTTCACCTCAACGGTGACGTGGGATTCTCCCGACATCGCTGACGACATCAGCACGGCTGACCTGAATGCGGTGATGTCTAGGTTCCGGGTCACAGACCCGCTTAGTCCACCACCAAATGTTGGTCAGCAGGCTGCCGCGACGAGGCCCGCCACCCAGTCATCTACAGTTGCCCCTCCTGCTGAAGCCCCCGCCGATGAACGACCCGGTTGTTCCGGCGAGAGGCCAGCTGGCTGAAGGGCCTGTAGCTAGGCAGCATCAGTCCATCCTACGCTGAATCTAGAGAACCCCCGGAGGTTCCCCGGTATCACTGTGGGATGGAGAGAGGCAGGACAACTCCTGCCACAGAGGATGGATCGACATATTCAACCCTAGTTGTCTGTGCCTGTCCGTCCGCCGGCTCCTCAGATATTAACTCAAGCAGTTCTTACCTGGGGATCACCCACGCCTGAATTCAGTTTCAGGTGGAGAGGGTGACTGGTTTGGTCCCCCATATAAGTGGTGCTTCGATCAGCGGCCTCCGTGGTCACTGGGAGGGGTAGTACAGGTGGATCAAAATAGAAAAGCGATCTCGGGTTGGGCCGTGGAGAATCACCCCCGTGGTGAATTTTCGCTGCACAACTTGAGTTTCAGAAGGCTGAAGGGTCTCTCGATGGTAGCCCCGTTGTAGGGCCCCATTGCGAAACACTCCGGCCTGTGGTGCTTTTCGTGGGTTAGACTCCGGTTTAACACCGCGGAAAGCGAAGGTGAGAAATGGGGCTGAGACCCGGCTTCGGCAAGTGGTTTCAGTTCCCTGTGGGGTAATTCACGCTGGAATCGCTTGGTCTTTTGCCAGTGAGGGAAGTGTGAATCACCGTGTGGATAGGGGTTGGGGCCTTCAATGGTTCCTGCAACTCCTATCCAAGAGATGGATATAGCGCGCCACGCTATAAGGACGCTGATACCAACTTTTTACGGAGATGGGAACTCCTACACGGAGAAGAAAACGTGCTTGGCTATCTTTTTCTTTCTCCTTATACACATGTTACTCTCTTCACAACGGTGACCTGCGGGACGGGCCATGTGAAGTCAAAAAGGTGGGGGGGGTTCGCGGAATTGCTCCCCCTAACTACGCTGGAGCTGTGCTGGGAAGACAGTCGGAAGCCTGGCGCCCGGAAGCAGGGGGCTGGATCGAGTAGGTCCCCACGCTGACGGGTCTGCCAGGCTCGACACTAATACTACGTTATCCCTGGCTTACAACTCCGGAACAGTGGGAGGCGGAGTGCTCATTAGTGAGGGCTGACCCCTTGTAGGTCCGAGCCGGTGAGTCCTCTCCGCCCGATACTCAAGGAAGCCAGGGAAAAGCCAACAACATCGGCGAGACGGGTGATATTGTTACGTTTATATTTATTACCAGGGTGGTAGCGAGGCTACTCCGTTTTTATATACCGTATTACCATTATGTCTTCCTTTTTCAGCATTGAAAATGGGTAAATTTTACTTTCCCATCTCAACCTTATTATACATCGGTATCAGTAAAAAGATTCTTTGTGAACGTTGAATGGTTAAACACGTATTCAGAACTGCTCGACTTAGTTATTAAACTTTTTCGGGATGTCCTCTTTGCAACGCAATGGTTGCCGGTCCCCCCTTCGTAAAAGCTGGGAGGGGTAATGTAGGGGTCAGGGCAGTCGAGCAGCGTTGTTTCACTTTAGAACTAGGTGGCGCGAGTGCCGATCCTTGCTGTGCGGTATGGCCGGCGGACCCGCAGTATGCAAATGCTGCGGGTTCACCCGCATTACGTAACTCGGCCGCTATATAAGGTCCAGTCCACAGCAGGTTGACAGGACTTCTCACGGTGCCTCTTTACGGAGTGAACGTCTGAAGCCTCACGAGTTGGTTAGGTTGTGTTGAAACACCTTTCAACGTTGAAGAGACCAGTATCTCTTCCCGCGCTAGTTGGTGCCCCGTAGCACCAACGGATTGTGTATTACTTCCAGTAATAAACGAACGGTAAACTGAAACTGTCCGGAGTCTGGTTTTCTATTCGCGGTTAAGCGGTAGTTGGTAGATCTCGGATCTCCCTCCCTTCTCCAGTGGGTAAAGCCGAACCCACCTGTATTGGCACGGTAAGTACAGGGTAGCGACTAGTCTCGGAACCTCTGGTCGGCTGACGATCGCGGAGAGTGGTAACACACTTTCAGTGACTAGAGGGTAACCGCTACACTTATAATTTTTACATCGTGGTATACCAACGTTATTGATAAATATTTTGTAGTTGTTTATAATATTTTCATTCTTGGTCAGAAGTGAGGGCGATCCAAAATAACATTATTTTTTTTTTACATTCACTTTCACAGAATTATCTATACACAATTTTTCTAACAGGCCCATGTCATGCTGTATTCTATAAAGACTGCTTTCTGTCTTGGTATCGCTGGTGTATAGGACCAGGTCATCTGCATAAAATACATGTTTACACCTTATCCTGTATACTAGTGACCTCAATCCTAATGCGGCAGAAAACAGGCTAACCCAGGCTGTTGAAGTAGTTGTGAACTGGTGCAAAGAAAATGGTCTCGTCCTTAATACTAAAAACACCAGTGTAATGTAGTTCTCGTCACCAGCAAGAAGACGACACCTACCCCCACTCAATATAAAATGTGAAATATGTCTATAAATAACTGGGTGTAACCCTTGATTCATATTTGATCATCATATGAAAGTGGTCTCTAAATAAGTTAATAACCGTCTTTTTAAATTCAAAAAATTTATGAAATGTGTAACGAAAGACATTGCGAATCAGATCTATTATATGACAATAAGACCAGTTATGGAGTATAGTAGCTACTTGGTGGATGGAGCGGTTAGGGGTAATATTGATATGCTGCAAAAGCTTCAAAATCGAGCATTAAGGATCATAAACCAAACTAACATCAGGCAGCATAGTGTTGAATTTCTTCATGAGACTTGTAAAGTCGAGTGTCTCCACCAGAGGAGGAACAGGCAACTCCTAAAAGAAGTCCAAGGTTGAAGATTATTTAGATCTCAGAGTACCAGAAGTGATGCAAATGTTCTTTTTAAGACGTACCGGCATTGTACAAGGAAATATGAAACCCCCCCCTGGTTTAGGGGGCGCAGGCTGTTGGATGCTCTGGACGCAGATGTACAAAAACTAGATGCCGTCCCGGTGTTCAAAAGAGTGGTACGAAGCATGGCGGAGGCCCTGTAATGCATGTGCTTCTCAAGAGAAGTAAAATGTTATCAATTTATACATCATCTCATCTCATCAATCATTCATGCATGTACAACCTATATATATATTTAGCTCATTTACTGAGTCGCACTTAGCTGGACTACGTCTAAAGTTGACTGTAAGAGTCTTTTTTCAACAGGAAGAACTGATTGTATCAGATGTTGTTAAGCTAAATAAACAAACAAACAAACAAAATGTGCAAGTTCGAGCTTTTCTGCACACGAGAATCTCTCTCTTGTATATGTAGGTCCATGTGTGGTTGTGGGGAGGGAGGGTGTGTGTAGGTACGTCCATATCAAGAAGTATTTACATATACATATATTCAAGTAGAGGCGCAAAGATTGTGTGTGCGTAGTGAAGAGTGGAGTATTTTCATTTAAATCAATAGTTTTTGCAACAAAGGAGAAACTTCACCTAATCAATCAAATGGAACAAATTCACGTTTCGGAGTGGCAAATGGGACTGTTTCGTTACAAGTAAACCAGACATTCATACATAGTTATAATTCAATTTTGTTTGACGAAAGAAGCAACGGTCTGTTCTAAACAGCAATATATATATATAATAAACAACCCCGTAGCCAACAACATTGAGTTGTTGCTTAGTCAATATCTCAATGTCCCCATCAGCTATGTCGTGCTGTATACAAACTATTGTCTCCAGGATCAATAGAACCAATCACGTGGCCATGACTGTCTGTGTATGGTGTTTTTTTGTTTCTGAATTTTAGTTGGGTTGTTTTCCTGGTGGGAGGGAGGTGGGGTGTTACAGAGAGCGGGCTTAGGGATGGCTGACGTGCACGGGTGTTGTAGGATGGGGACGAGTGGTGGGGAGTTGGTGAGGAACTAATTTCCTACACCCACCTCGACCCCCGGCCATATTGGCACTGGTCCGAGTGGTGAGGAGAAACGACGTGAAAAATTAATGTAACGGACAACAGGTAGTTGGTCTGCCGGTGGCATGCTCAGGACGTTGAAGGTGTGTGGGTGTGTGTAGGGGGGGGGGGGGGGGTACGCATGGCGTGAGTGCACGTGTGCACGTGTGGGGAGTGTGGGAAAAAGACGCAACTGTTTATCCAAACTGCGGTGGTGGTGTTGGTGGTGGTGGTGGTGGTGGTGGTGGTGGTGGTGGTGGTGGTGGTTGGGGGGGGGGGGGGGGGGCTTATTCCAGTATCGCAATTTGTCTTGTCTTTGTTATAAGGATTACGTTAGTAAACTTACTCTGTTCCTTATTTCAGATGTGTTTTGCTAACTTAGGTCTATCGACGATGTCTATCGGCGACGAGATGAAGGTGGGACGTGTGTGTGTAGGGGGGCAGTCTAACTAACCTCTTCAGGTGAAAGCTACAGTCTATTGATACTAGGTTTATAATTGTTTATAATCTTATCTAAAGTAAAAAAACAAACAGGGTAAAGCGAAAGGATCTGAACCCATAATATCATGTTGGGGAGTGAAGGCGAGATAGTGCACCTGACTTAGGCTACGTAGGTCTTCACCACAAGACAATCAATGTGCATGATTGTTATGTGAACACTAGAATTATGGAAAAAGAAAGTATTGTTACGTGCCTACTTTCACCATTTGAACACCTTAGTTGTATTAAAACAATCTGGAACTAGGCTCATTGAAAATAAATAGTCAGCATGGACGTGCCAATAACTTCATCTCATAGATCACCACACTCATATATCAGATCTAATTGACTGTAATAAATGGTTTTGATCTAGATGTAAACGGCGAATTCTACTCTTTATACCATGTTGCCTACACCGATGTATCTGAAAAGGAACTCTCGTAAACTAGAGAGATACAATAATGATAAAAAAATGTTATGAAATAGACTCATACACACACTTTCAATAATGTACACATGCTAGGCCGCGACGATATAAGTGCGTGTTTTTGTGTTTTTCAAAGATTTATTCATAAAAAGGCACCTCTCAGGTAAACTTGGTTTTTCAGATGCTCCTTTGAATGAAGTGGGGGTGGGGATTTCGATAATTTCCATCAAAAGAAAGAAGTTGTACAGGTATAGATGTGTTTGTTTCATCTCACTGGCTGTGCAGGGCTGTCTACACTGCTCAGCTGGCCTGGCCGCGCGCCAGCGACCCATACGTCCCGCCCGTCATGCATGGCCTGGCTGCCAACAAGTGGCCTGAAAAATTCACAACAATCTTTTAAAAATTTTAACATGGTCAGACCGCCTCCGAACTGATAAAAATGGAGGAAATCGATGAATTCTTCCCTGGCGGTTCAAACACTTGTACTTAGAGGAAATCCGATAGAGATCGACGAATTTAACTGTATATCAATGGCTAATTTGTGTAGTTTATTTAGAAGTTTAGTTTTGCATATTGTACCCTTTTAGAACAGGTTGGCATACTTTGTTCGTTTTGGTCTTGTCGCCGGAGACTCACGCGTAATGGAGGTTTCCCAGCTCCATCGCTGGGGATCATTAATGGGACACAGGGGACCTCTCCACCAATCACATTTCGCTACGTTGTCTCGTAACTATGGTTATGCGTAACAACAGGTCTACACTGTGCACATCCTAAAGAAGCAACATACCATGAGTTCATATGCTTCTTGCGTGATCGTTGCTTGGCTTGAGAATAAATCCCACCATTTTATTTAACGGTTGGGAATCTGTGATTCTATTAAGGAAAATGTGCCGGGGTGGTTATAAGGTTCTGATAATCCACTTTTTTAACTGAAGGAAAACCGTCATTGATGACAACATTTTTCTGGCATTCATATGTGTTTTTCTTGGCATTTATGGTGCGAACTCGCTTCAATATTGAACTTAATAATAGTTTCGAAATATAACAGCAACAAATCTTAAGTATCTTGATGATAATTACGATTATGTTGGATTCATCATGCGTGGTTTACAATAATTTCCAGTGATAACTTTGTATATCAAGGATTGATCTTGGTAAGATATCCATGTTATCAAACAGTCCTAGGTAACACTGTAGGCCTCCAAATAACATGTACATCTCAATAAAAAAAACCCACCAAAATATCCTTCTATAAGGTTCTTCAAGGCTAAGGGCCAGAAATCCAAGACCATGTATAAAACATGGTCCCAGTTCTTTCTTAACATATTTCTGAAATATGATTATCATTACTTTTAGAGAGCTCAAAATGGAGAGCCCTTAGATAGAAGTCACACGATGGAATTTATGTACCTAACAGGGTGTTTGTCTGTTGAAATTCTGTACTGGAACACAATCTCTTTGTCTTAATTGTAGGGTTCAATTTCCCCGAGCTCCCGGGCTGATTCTCATCCCATATTGAGACTGTATATAAGAGATGGTCGAAACACGGTAACAGAAACATCAAATTAATTTTCTCAGTATTATATAAATGTAATTGTGGGGTATCCTGTGACAGGTTGAAACCTATTTGATGTATTGCATTGTGCGGCTAGATGGGCATATCTTACTTTCATTACCGGATAGGATACAAAGGGGAAAACATACACAAAGAGAACTTGGCACTTTGAGAGATATTGTATGAGTGAAATAAAGTTCTACTTTATTCACACTTTTCTTTTCTAATATACATAATCACATGGCATTGTCAATTCATTTTTTGTTTGAATGACAGAGAATTGTTAAAAAAAATAGATTTTGGGAATTACGGAACATAATGGAAATTTAAATCCTTAATATTGCAAACATTATTCGAAAGCCTCGTTATCTCCGTGACACTGGCGGAGGTATTTTGCATGACTTTGTGTTGTATTAAATTCAGAGCATATTGTATCATACATTATTGAATAAATGGATAATGATATTGATAATGATATGTTGGCAAAGAACGGGGAACAATTACAGGCAGTGTTAACATAATTGTTTCAATGCATTGTTCGTTTGTGGTGTAGAATAAGAACTACAGATGGTTGAATATACAAACATTTGCGTAGTGTTTTGTTCTAGCCACGGAAGACTGACTCGTGTGATGTGAAAGTTCAATGTATAGCCTACTTCAAAGTCGTCTAGTATGAATGTGAGAAGGGTGAAATAATGCCGGAGTCACAACTAACTGATTTCGGCAGGCACAACCTGCATGCTAAAGTTCAGATACAGGTCAGGGACCTGGTCCAATTATATATGATATCATCGCCCATCTTTGAATATCGTAATGATAAACACATTATTTACTGCTATCAAATACAAGCGGACGTAATCTCTAAGGAATATCGTGTCCGAGCTGATAGGAGATCACGACAGCTTTTATTTCAAACAAATTTATATCATATGTATTATTCAGCATTGCAAATTCAAGTTATCAATGAAAAGTCAAGATGACCGCTGATATTTTTCACGCACTATTTTCTATGCAAGGGACATCTTCTTCGTAATCTCCGCCCGGTGAATTACACACTCCCGATATGTTTAGTATGGAGACTTAGTCCTGAAGAAGTTATAAAACTATAACGAAACGTTGATCAGAAGTCCAATACTTATTATTTGTCTGTTGTGATTACCTCTGAAATAAAGTTTGATTAAACAGTAGGTTCGAGGTGTTATGGCGTTTTGTACTTACCGTATCTAGTATGTAGACTCGTTATTAGGCTGATATACAGACTTTGATAATGAACACATTCTATATTCAAAATGCAGTAGTTATATTAATCTTATGATGATCTAAATAGATCTGCATAGTGACTGCGTGGTACGACCGCACACTTCAGATGGCGCTCCGGTGCCTGATACGATACACCTGTTAAGAGAACGAACGACAAATTAGCCGGTGACGTTATTGACTAATGTTTACTTTTTATCCGCGTTGATGTATGTATTGTTGGCAATCCAGATTGGGAGATATGCGAGGAATGTCTATATGCTAAAAGCTACACAAGACACGTGTTTTTAAGTGGAATTCATATATATCCATCTTCAAATGGCTGTTGAATAATGTATGAGCATTACGAGCATTACATACACTAAGACATTAAAGGCATATCGGATAAATATTATAACATTATAATAGAAAATATAGATATTTTAAAAGGTTGGTTTTTTTTACATAGTAAAACCCATGTCATTTTTTTAAAACTTCCACAGAATATAGTATATATATACAGTAGAACCCCGCGTAAGCGGACACCCTCCGTTCCGTTCCGTAATTCATATATATATATATATACAGTAAAACCCCTCTTAAGGGGACACCCTCCGTTCCGGGCCAAGTGTCCCCTTAAGCGGGGTGTCCCCTTAAGCGGGGTTTTCAGTCTGGTTATACAATAGAGAATACCTACGTAAATGAAGGAAACGATGCTTATTAGGTTAAAAGGTTAATCAATAGCACATAGATAAGCAAATAAATATAAATTATATGATATAAATGAATATAAATGTACAAAAAAGAAAAAATAGATAATAGAGGTTGAAGCTGGATATGCCTTGCTTGTGAAATTCGCTCCTTTTTATACCCCCGGTCAATGCCCCCTCTCCCCCCCAAACTCCCCCCCCCCCCTCGTAACTTCTGAGAGAAATCAGCAGCCCTGTAAGGGACTCACAGTGAGCCGCCCAGAGCCGCGACGGCTCACTGAATACCGCACCTTCAAAGCCCCCAACCCGCCCTCTGTCCCCACCACTAACCTGTAAGCGGGCCTCTAACCCCCTACCTTCAACGGGTGCGAAAGTCGCTCATACTGATATCCACTCACAGTCGCCCGCCCAGACCCGCTAGAGATGTGGTTATTACCTTGAAAAAACACAATCCGGCCGCCCGGGCCCACACGGGAATGCTCAGTCTATTGTTCTGGTTGTGACAACTGTCCCGTCCTGTGCGTCTGTCCCATAAACTTGGATTTTCAGTGTTTTTGATATGATGTCCCTCCAAACTGTCCCCTTAAGCGGGGTTTTTAAGCATTTCTGTACCGAAAAACTGTCCCCTAAAGCGGGGTGTCCCCTTAAGCGGGGTTACCCCTTAAGCGGGGTTAAAATAAACTCTTAATAGAGGAAAAAATTTCCGTTCCGACGAGCAAATTGTCCCCTGAAGCGGGGTGTCCCCTTAAGCGGGGTGTCCCGGAAGAGGGGTTTTACTGTATATATATATATATATATAAATATATATATATATATATATATATATATATATATATATATATATATATATATATATATAAAATTATACATTTAAGTAGTAGGTCACCACCCTTGTTCTTGAGAGATTGAAGAAACCCATATTTTTCAGTAGATCTCGTGTATGAATTAGTCAAACGTAAATCTCCTAATTTACCTGTTGGGTTAGGTCACTCTCAATAATATGTTATATTTCACACATTTGATATTAGAATAACGCAGACTAACCGGTTTTAATTGATAATTAATAATACTTGAAAATCACCAGGTGGTGCCACTGTGTAACATCCAATATGCCTTTAATACCCCGTATAAATCTACAGACCAAGCATACCTTGACAGCCATTTTTCTGCGAAATATAATTATAAATCGCAGATACAGAGTCATTCAAATGTCACTAAATTCACAATATGCTATCAGATATCAAAAGCAGACTCCAACCATGATGCCCGGCTAGAATTGGGAAAACGTAGATAGAATACTGGATGGCATACAGAACTCAGTCATTGAGGGGTTCAGTAGTAAAATCCTATTCTACCAAACATACGTAAACCGTTTGTCGTGGCATCGTGTATCGTAATCACAATCCATGAACAAAAATACGTTTCTGCACCATCACTGGGGACGCTACCCGGATCTGGACAGTGGCATATGGAGGTGTAAATATTTCAATTTGTTGCTATAACAAATGCTCATGTTAAAGTGCCCGCGCGGCTGGCCTCCATATGCCTACGCTGTGGCTCAATAGGAAAATCGATATATTTCTTGAAATATTCATGTTTTTGAAAACGTCGGACCGTTAGGTATACAGCATGCTGATGGAATCTATGCACGTAGTTTCTGAAAGAGATCGTGGTACGTTTGCATCTTTCGGTGAAGATACAATTACAAATTCTATATCAAGAAGCCTTGGCCACTGTGAATAAATATAATACTATCTTCACTAGGTTCAAGGAAGGCGAAAGAAAAAAGTGTTTTTTTCTCGAGCGTTTTTTTCTTTATTGGACCTCGGCTTATTCAATATTCGGCTTATTTAATAGATTATTCAATAGCTGTTGGAAAGTGGTCTGTTATGGGGTTCTCAATATCACAATTCTAGCTTTGGCGAATTGTTTATTACGTAAAAATTTTATCTAACAAGGCCTGATAATGTTTTGACTATATCTTTTTAATTCAATCATTCATATTATATAGTTATTCCTGTTTGTAAAAGGTACAGAGATTTGTATAAAAAAACACGTCTGGGTGTCTTAAGTCCTTTTGTGGCAAACATAACGTGACAAGATCTTTTCTGACATCTTTTTATGGCGACGTACTAGACGTAACATTACAGTAAAAATCCTAACAAAGTAATATATCATTAGTTAGTGATGGTAGATAAATTATGACCAGAAACAATCAGAGTATCACAGATGACTTCTATATAACACAAATATTGTTATTAAGGTAGGATCTGTATGCTGGGTCACATAGTAGTAGTGGTAATTTTCTAAAGGCATGATGACTTAGTCAGAGTCCGACTTGGAGTATATAGAGATTTATTATACGTTATAAATTTTATACCTCAGAATAAGAATTTATATTGAACAGTAATACAACATTTAGTAATACGGAATGGTGTATCAGAAATTGTGAATATGAAATTGGTAGTATTAACATGAACACAAATTGATTAATACTTGAGATTTAAACAGTTGGTATAAAATGGTATTTGAGTGCATAATAAATGTAATATGAGTTGTATTATAAATTTATCAAATATAAACACCAACCGGAACGTTGATAAATGAGTCAACATATGGAGCCATGGACTTGGTCAAAGACCATGTGCCTTGCTGACGAATGGTATGGATGGGGACCCCTGTCTTGGTCGCATGCTGGGCGCCCCATGACGGAAGGAGTGGGGATGTAGGCGAATGCATGTAGGCGATCTGGGTGAATGCATCAGTAGTGAAGGGGGTCCCCGGCCGGACCAGCAAGAGTGGTTCCAGTGGAGCCACAGGAGCCGCCATTCTATAAGATCCCTACAACCGAACTGGGCAGTACCTGGGGTCCGAGACCGGGGGGGACAATGATGACTTGAGGGGGGGGGGGGGGGCAAGGGCCCGATGGTTTTAGACGCGCATACCCATATATTTAGGGAAGAGTTGATGGTCGCAATGTCTGCTCTGGTGATCGTATGCGATGGTTGCAGGGAACTTGTGGCAAACAAGTTCGAATCCCGCAGCAGAGAGTAAAATGCAAAGACCGTTGATCTCTTGAATAAGAGGCCTAGTGTGAGGCTGTCGGCTAGGATACAGAGGCTGTGTAGTATATCCAACGTGACTGGGGGGGGGGGGGGGGGGGAGTCTGACCATGTGACCACTGAGTATCGCCGATCCCTTGATGACTGATGGGGCGGAGTATTTTCCCGTTAAAGGACTCTGTGGTGATGAAAATGTTGAGGGTGTCTGGGTAATCACAGGCGCTGTGGTGGTTGGTGTATGTAGGGGTGGGCCAGGTGGGAGCATTGTAACTAATTGGCTACCCATACCTGAGAAAGTCATAGACTTCGCTATCGTGGTAGCCCTGGAGACGTTTTTCCCACTTGCTAACGTTTATAGCGGATTTGACATGCTGCTAAAAAAATTATTATCCTTGGCCTCCACTATGGTTGTGTAAGCGGTAGCAAAACTTTGGTATTTAATCTGGCACTCATATGATATGGGGGGCGGACAACCAGCGGCTCCCACGTTGTCGCCACCCGCTTAAGGCCCGTTTCCATTGGCCGATTTCCCGTCACCGATCTACAGTCAGGAACCACCGACAGACTTTGTGCAACACAAACAATCTACACAAAGTTTGTCAGCCAATGGAAACGGGCCTTAAAGGAGACCGATGTGATCTGTCATCAGGTCGTCCAACACAGGATCACTTCAACACACACGGTACCCCCGCTTTATAGCGATAATTTCTATGAATCATAAGTAGTCTATGAACTGTCACATTGCTAAAGGTTCAATGAACATTTGTGAACCCAGAGGTGCACTTGTTTTAAGTATTTGCCATTCAGAAGGAGCTCATGTAAAATTCCAGTTTATAATAGCGCTTATAACTAAAAAAATACAAGAACAGAGACTCAGCGACGCCACCATATCAAACAAACTTTTTGAGGTCTGATACACAACCAGATGTCCACGAACCCAACGAGATCGGACCTGTCCGGTCACGTCCGGCCGTGTGTCATCGCCTCATTGAAGACTCCCAGATACCAGTTGCATCGTGTTACCTTAAGACATTTTACTTTATCCTACCCCTAATATAAAATACCATAAGCTTAACATTGAGTATCTGTATGCCACGCTGACTGGCATACGGAGTTTTATATGCCACTAGGGGCATACAGAATTGTTATCACGTAATATTCTAAAATTGAGGAGACCGGGTAGGATAAAATCAAAACTGATTCATTATAATCTTGATCACCACATGCCACTCCTGGAGTTTTGGCTCCGGACTTCACTCGGCTTCGCCTCATGAGGTCACGATGCCAAACTCCAGTCGTGGCATACGGTGGCCAAGATTAAAACTCATCCAGTTTTACGATAATATACCCATGCCATACATACTGTAAATACGCACCGTTTCGCCATACAACGTAAGAATACCATAAATACGGAACGAGGCGTTTACGCCGAGTTTCGTACAAACCGTAAATTATCATCTCGTTTTTTAGCTTGTACAGCATGTTCAGGACGTTCTGTATAATTATCATCCGCCTAATACAAAGTGTCCATAGAAAACACATAAGAAGTGTTATCGACTCTGTATTCCGCCTATTTTTAATAATGTAGAGATGCTTATTTGAACAACTAAAAAAGAATTACGATGTAACATATCCTGGAAATGAACTCCCGGCGGAAGAACTGCCCTAGTGACGGAGCTGAAAGGAATAAAAGATATAAAATGCCAACCGAAAAGCGGCGCATATAGATATGTTGTATGCGCCGGGTTGCCATAGAGCGTGCATATGGAAAAAATAGTGTGCGTGGAAAAAGAGAGTGTAACTAAAGCAAAATAAAATGGGAATCTCACCTTTCCTGATGAGATAGATAATATAGACTGGTTTCAGATAAAAGCAGATGTACGTCCCTTGTAGAAAACTCCACACAATATCCTAGCAGGCGCTTGGATATTACTACGCGTGAACTCCTCGGAGCATACGGCCGCTTGCAGCTGAAACCAGTCAATATTGGGTATGTATGTGTGTCATTGGCTTAAGCCTGAACCTACAGCCGAATAAACATGCATCATGATCCTCGTCCAGAGTCCACAAGAGTAGACGACACCACCTCGACTGGCGAGTTGACTTTATCCCGCCTGTGTCCGGTCAGTTTGTGTCAGCAGCTCAGTCTAGAGGCAGACACCAAAGAGGCAGTCTGGATACCTACTTTCCCATGACGTCCTAGCTTAAGTTACTTATCAGAGATTGAAATTCGCTGAGCTTCACAATCACTGACATCCAGGGTCTAGAGAAGCAGTTTTTTAGTTACAATTTTAATGCGTATGTTATTCTGACATATATGCATCGGTCCTTTATGACTGCAATTCGTGTTCAATGAACCTTTACATCATTCTTAGATAACGATATAAGACGGCTTTATCAAACTGCGAATCTGGAAAAAGGCTATATCAAACTAAAATTCAGCAAAATGGGTATATATGTCTGAGATTCAGTCAAATGTATGGCTATATTAAACTAAGAATTCAGGAAAATAGCTATATCAAACATAAATTCAGGCAAAATGGCTATGTCAAACTGAGATTCAGCAGAATGTTTATACATTTGTATGGCCGGAAATATGACTTTCTTATTTTCAATAGGATGATGTATATAAGTCCAATTTGGGCCAAATAGTATGTTTTAAAATGTTCTCTCATATCAAGGAATGACACCTTTTTAGTTATAATAGATGTATCAGAACAAAGAAATATGTTAGAATCTAGATAACTAGTGAAAGGTGAACGTTAAAAAATGATTAAAACAATGCATGGGTTTCTGCGTGGTGTTTTATTGCAATGACGTGATGCGGGCTCTTCTACTACTAAAACACTAATATCGAAATATAAAAGAAGGTTAGAGTGTCAGCCGGGTCTGTTTTGGTCGAGGTGTACTGTTATTAGGCGTGGCGTCAACTTGTATAGCAATATCATCTTATCGAATTTAAAAATAATCTTGAAAGTGAAGAAACCTAGAACAGCACGGTATAAACACAACTCATAAGATAAAGGATCTCATCTCTGGAACATACTGGCCCCCCACAATCGAAAACACTAGATCAAAAGGAGACTTCAAAGGAGATGTCAGTCCTTCCTCCTGTTAACAAATGTGTATAACTACGCAACCAATACCCAAATGTAATAAACCTTATCATTTGGCGTCATATGACAAGAAGTTAAGTTCCTAGGTGTCATATGACCCAGGATACAAGGTCTTGTACTGCGGTGTTTCCACCTGGCGATTAAGGCCACCGCCGACTATTTGACATTTTTCGTGAACATAATCGTCAGGTGGAAACGGGGATAACAATTTTAGGACAACGATTTGTATCCCCACGTTACACAATCTGGCACCACCTGATGACTAATTACCTCACCGATAAATTCAAACCGGGTACATGTAATCGCTGACAGGTCAACGATTCGGTGATAAAATACATAGAGTGCTTCGAAACACACACTAGGGATCTCTACTACAGCACCTAGACTATGTCACCACCTGACGACTGATTTTTCACTGACCACATCATCGATGACATTAAGTCGTCAGGTGGAAACGCCGCATTTGTGAACTTCAATCATATTAACGAATTATGCATACTATTTAATAAACTGAGAGTTGTGGTTACTTCTGTACAATACATTCACCTAAAACTAATGACAAGTGTGTACTATTACTAAAGGGGCTGTTCCATCAGGCCGAAGTCTCAGCCGAAAATGATCCTGATAGTATCTGATTCACTATTCGGCTACCATGGGTGTAATTGAACACCATAACCTGGTGAGATCGCCGCGGTCGGCCGCCGTCAGCCTGTTCCATTATCATTTGGGTGTCCGAAACTGGGCTTTCTTACTGGTGGTGTCTTTTGGTGTCCGCTGCCTACAACCTGACCCATGACCTTGGTCCCTGGTTTGTTCACTCAGAGTGTCTTTTTGAAAGTATGAGGTGTTTTGAGGTGAATAAACGCTGTGTATCATGATTAATTTGAAAAAGAATGGAATTTTAACTGTAATTATGCCATATTATAGCCTACATGGCCAAGATTGGCAAACTGGTGCAGTTACCAGTAACAGAGTGATATCAGAAAATAATCATATAGAGGGCGAATATTTTGCATTAGAAGGTTTAGTATGTGGTCTGAACTATAAACTGTCGGTGCTAAGCTATACCAGCTAGAACCCTCCATGTAGTATTCTATATACATGTATCTTCATAGATATCGTATCATGGAACCTTTACAGAAATGTCCTTGAATGTAGCTGTTCAGCTGATATTTATCGCTGAATGTTTTATTGCTTTATTACCACATAAAGGAAATGCGACTCCCGAACTCATAAAGCCCTTGCTCTCATTAATAAATAATCTACTTGTACATGAACCATTACACGATCCCCAAGGCTTGGAATCAGCCACAGTCATATCAGGAATGTTTGAAACAATGTTAGTGGTCTATAGTGAATGCTGTCCTGCTGTGTGGTGTGTAAAACATATTGGGTATTCGGGAGAATCGCCCCATCAAGGCTATTTACTGCTTCTGTGAGCGAGCATTGTCATGTTCTAGTCATGCTGCACTGCGCTCTGTGTAAAAACGCATGCCGCTCATTTCCATGGCAACCATAATGAAAAGCAGCCTCGTCGAACCCTGGCCATTGTAACGCTAGCGGCGACGAGAATCAACGCGAACCAGTCGCAATGGGATCAGTGATGACAGAGCAATGATCAATTAGCTAATGATTGTGATCACAGTACGGCTGTGGACGGTCTGGTCGCCAGTGTACACACAAATATTTTAATAGTCAGCAAAACTCGCCCTGAACAAGACCACCAATTTCACCTTCAGCCAGTATGTGGAATTGGTTTTGTAACAGTTCTCTCCGAAGGGACACTTTCCACAGTAAGGTATAGTAGGAAAACAGACTGGGCGTTAACTCTGATGATTGTCACGAACTCAGGGACCGGTGAATACTGACACCGTTATAGGATAGGCAGGAGGGGCGTACTCTCGTGTCGGTTAGTGAATAACAAGTATTAAACGCCTGGTCAGTTTTTCTTTTATCATACACCTTGAAACATTTTATGAATTCACGATAATTTACCTTTAATCCCCATTAAAAAAAGGAGAAAAAGAGCATGATAGGAAAACTAACATTGTACAATTATAAATATTTTAGACTTTGGATCATCACCGGAATCATGTATGTAAATGTTTGAAGTTACAATGAATCAATACACACTGTTATGAATGACCAAAACACTATAAAACCATATAATTTGGGCATTCAGATCTGGTCCGCTCATGCCGATACGGCCCTGCTACGCCTATGCAGTTGGTCCGAATGTCGACAAAGCCTGTGGTTGCCCGGTAGTCCTTCCTTCAGTCTCGGTTTTTTTTGTTTATAAAACTATAATACTGTTAATATATCTACTAAAATATTGTGTCATTACCTATGTAATTCTTTCCCGGCATATGTATTCAAATTCTGTGTGTTTTTGCTCCGGATATGGATTCACAGCTCGACACCTGCAGTGGCAAAGCAGGCCGTGCATGTCGCCCTAGGCCGTACATCATATTCTTTTGCCACTTTGAAATATGATTTATTTACTGAGCAGAAGTTAGTAATCGCAAGATAGATGTGTACCGGTGTAAAATAAAGTGGGTATAATCTAGTTTTGCATCAAGATATCATTTCTCACTCTCAATCAATGAAATCGACATGGTTTCTTCATGAACAAAGTAAGTCCTCTCATTATTTTCACATCCAGAGTTTTGTTTACATCATTGACTGATTGGTGATGGGTGATGCACAATAACTCTTCCATATAAGCGTGGCGCTGCAGTGTATATACTCAATTGTAGGTTAGGAAGTGATTAACACCAGGCTTCTGTGTGTGATAAATATTGTGAACCCCCATCCAAGTAAGTAAATGCTGAGCACTCGTCAGATGGAAATGGTCTGTTATGGGTGTCGATGATTATGCACAAAGATAAATTCCCACCTACCAAATTGTGTACAGTGCCCATTTTGTGGGCTGGTTGGAAGGGAGCTCATGAATGTGTTTTATCATATACATGGAGATGGAAGATATGGAGTATCACAACGAGGAAGATGTTGATTTTAATTGTAGCTCAACAGAGCAGACTATTCTGAAATTACAAATCCAAGGGTTCCCAAGTAAGGGTCTGCAAGCACAATGGATTTATGCTTGATTGAAACTTCAGCATTGCATATGACTCGTTGGTCTAGTGTGGCAACTACTACAGAAAAAGTATAGTACTTAAATCATCTCAGCCCTGGTATTTCTTTACCATAGACTCAACATTGGCAACTCATACTCAGTGCTCAATGGGGGATTATGTTATAAATGTTAGCCAGTTAGTCAATGCGAGGGGTGATGATAACTGTGAGGGGCGATAATAACTGATATCTTGTGCCTCAGAAAGAAATTGGGGGGTGTTTCAGAAAGTGTGATATAATATTTGGGGGGGGGGGGGGGGGGCAAATGTGTGACGTAATATAACAGGGTGTGTGTGTGTGTGGGGGGGGGGGGGGCTAGAATTGCTGTAAATAAATGTGACATCATTTATGGACAACCCCGAAGGTAAAGGCCTTTGAGTAAGAGCCCAGCAAATTCATCACACACATTATGACGATCATGAAACACTATGTATTTAGGATATATCGGTCTAGTAGAAAGAGAAATCTGACTAGTAGAGAAAGATGTCTGTGATGTGAATCAGGTAAAAAATCATACCAGGCTGCCATTGGATTTAAAGTCCTACAAAGAACTAGCAGTCTACGTATGTGGCGATGGCTGAGATTACTAGATGAAGGAGAAGCTGAAAATATTTCTTATGTCTGCTTCTGTAAGAATCATTGCAGTAATAAGTGCAGTTTATTACGATTGGCGTAATTGTGATATAAAATTAAAAAGTAATATTGACAGGAATTCAAGGGCTAAAAACAGTTCTGAATATCGTTGATATGCATAGAGATTAAAGGGCTTTTTCAGCTAGATTATTGTGTGTCCAACTATATTCACCTATACCAAGGTATCTTGTATTACTGATATGCCAGTTTTGTTTCACAGCTTGCATACACCTGAAGTATTGTCAAGCACCATTTGATTTATTCTCTATATTCATCAGTGTGTTTCTTTGAAAAAGAATAGAAATGGCTAATTTCGCATGCGGCTAAAACAATTCATTTATATCAAAAGAAATAAAGTAATTAACTCACGGTTGCTAGGTATCATCTTGATGTAACTACGGCGTGAAAAGCACCAGTATGGGCGCTTTCTGATTACAGTAGTCTGCAACCAAAAAATATAATATCCACTGAAACTTCCAACTTCGAGCAACTGGACCCAATAACATAAGGTGTATACTAAGGCAGGGAGGTTGAATGGTGTGCTTGATTCAGATGTTTAGATGCTGAAATATCAGATATGTTATGTTGATTTGGTTGACACACGTATCTTATCTTTAAAACAATTGAGATTGAAAAACACATATAGAAGAATATATCAACAATGAAAGATGTGTTGATGATGGAAATAAATTAGCGATGCCCTATAGAGGAAAAAAAGTCTGCCATGCTTTAAAACTACATTTATGATTTGAGAAGGTTTGCCTAACATTTTAGCCTACCTTTAGCTTACTCTAACATTTTCGTGTTATGTTCACATGCAACTAATTCACAGTTGCTCAGCTATGCATTCTTTAATTTGATTACTCTTAATGTTAAATTATTATAACCCTCCGCCCTTTTCCCTTTTCTACATATCTATAGAATAAAACAGACGAATAAAGACCGGAGAATCATTAATTGGGCAGACTGTAGTTTTCATATTGCTGGTTCATTAGATCTGATGACCTTTTTTTTCATTCCCCACTGAACTTAAGCGATCTTTCTAGAGTATCACCCCCTCATTGGAATTTATTGCAGTTCCTCTGTCCTAGTGAAACAACTTGTGAAAGCTGCTATGGCTACTGTGGGAACGCTTTACTCAATTCCGCTGACTGGGGAGGTGAAAGCAACAGTGGTGAGAGCCAATGAGGGTTGGTGGGATGGCGGGGGTGGGGGATGCTGGGAGGAGTGGACTCCAGAAAATGCGGGACTCTTCGACTGTGCCTCCCCCCCTTCTTCCCAGCCAATCCAACTCTCCCAGACACACTTTGTACGCCGACAGGGTGCGGCAGGAGCGTAGGCGTCCGACGCGAACCCCGATTCCTGTTCCGGCTGCGTTCGCAAAAGCGGAGGGCGCCAGGCAGCCAGCAAACAATCCAGATAACCATAACAACAGCGGACGGCGCTGGTGGGACCGGGGCTGCAGGCCCGAGCCGGCCAACCACGCCGGCAACATTACATTAAAGTTGCATGGGCCCTGTAAGTGGTGATGGGGGTCGGTGGGTCTCCCGCTACCGTCCTTGGCCCGACTGCTGCTGCGGGCTGGTGCTGCCAACGGTGAAGCCACATGGCACTGCACGGGATCCTGCAGCCAATGGTTCACCTACCATCCCACTATCAACTCTGTAAAGGGGGAGGGTTTATATACACTAAATCACCAAAGGGTTGAAAAAAAAGGTGGAGCCAACACTCTTGTGGGGGTATATCAACCATTTTAATTGGACCTAAAAAACGCAATGAAGCTCTATAATTAGTGCTGTGTGGAAGCTGTTGTTTTATCATTATTCACTAGCCTAGTTTATGTTGACGATAAGTAGTTGTTCCTCTGGTTGAATTAAAAAGTCTACGAAAGAAACTATCCCAAACTGCGATACCAGGTTAATAATCGTAATTTCGTTGTGGGTCGTTTGCTGAGTCAGAGAAACTACTCACTTGTCATGATTCGAACAGAAATTAAATTTTAATGAATTGTTCTGTTTTGGTGAATTCAATTATGCAAAAATGTTTTCCTCGGTAAGTTTAATCAAAAGTCATCTTAATTGATAAGCTGAAAAGTTTCACGGTTATTGGTAAAGGCCTACATCCACCAAAGTTGATGAATCCGTCCGTCAAGAAAAGTCGAAAAAAAAATTAAAAAATCGACGGAATTCAGTATCCGTCGGCAGTGGAAGCGTATTTCTCCGTCAACGTTTGCACTGTTCCGACGGAAAAATTGTACGGATCTTTCATTCCCTCTTCCACAGAGGCCGTCGCCGTCCAAAATTGAGCAAACCGTCAACTTTTAAATCAAATAACCTGTACGGAAGTTGGTGGAAGTCATTTTGTCCGTTCAACGTCCGTCTAAATACTTTAAATTTACCACCAGAATTCCAATAAAATGTCAATTCTGACGGACGGATCCAATATCAAACCATGTTTGATATTTTTTCCCCGTCGACGGATATCTGCGCATTCACCATTCACTCCGTTGTCGCCATCTAGTGTCAAATGTCTCAACTATTACTACGTTTCCTATCCGCTAGAGGTTGTGTTTGGCAGTCATGTGGCCTGATCATGTGACCAGGTTTGTACGGCTGAATAAAATGGCGCCCAAGGTACGCGGAAAGCGCTCCAACGCTGGAAAGAAAGAGCAACCCGCATCTAAACGTGGTAAGACTGCATCAAAAACTGTTGAGTCAGTAGCGGGAACATCTGAGGATAAAAAAGAACCAGTTAAACGTGGCCGTGGGCGTCCAAGGCGTAACTCCACCCCGGATAAAGTTTGTGTGCTCGACTCTAATGTCCCGGAAACAAGTAACGCAGCCCCCCGTAAAGCAACACTCGGCGGGCGGCGGGCGGTTCCTAGGCAGGACCCAAGCAAATCTGAAGACTGTGATGCTGACAAAAGTTCAATTGTTGATGTCCCTGACGGCGCTGACGGCACAGATGGTGGGGGAGAAAGTGAGTCAGAACTATTTGGAGTTTCCCTAAAAGACAAGAAAGCCATTTTAGCCATTATACAAAAATCTAGGGAGGATGAGGCAAATCTTAAAGTCAAAAGTCTACCAGAATCCGACCACGCTTCTGATGTAGTGAGCATAGACGATTCTGAAGATTTTGCCACTGGCAGTGTACATGAAGATAGTCAGCTTACCATGGACGGTGCTCTTGATTATAGTAAACTACCTGTGGATGAATCCGATTCACTACCCTCGGACATTGAAGCACACGATGACGACGCTGGTACTTCGACAAAATTGAGGATGTCTCAATTGGATACTTCCATCTACGATGATCCTAACAAAAATCATGAAGATTGGTGGACGGAGGATCAGACACGGGAGGTGACCCTGTGCGAATTATGGGAAGACGAAACCTCATTGTACGACTTCAAACACAAAGGGTATCTTAATGCCGATGACAGGAATACGATAATGAAAAGATTTGCAACTATACTGCAAGTACCACGTAAGTTATGAAATTGTACTTCTGAAAATGTTTTGTAATTTCTTTGCCGGCGATCCATATTTTGCATGTCATCCTAATTAAATTTGCTCAAAAGATATTATCAACTAGTTGCACACTTTAAAATGCACATTTTGTCTGTAATACCAACCAAAAAACTTTAATGCCACAATATTTTACTTAAACTATAGAATAGTATTTAGCCATTAACAGGCAGAATATTATAAGTTGGTCCTTTAATTTGTCAAATTGTAAGGTCAAATTAGTTTAATGTTAGAATTAAAACAAATTATCACTGTAAAAAACACAAATCTCAAAATAATCATAAATCATTTATTTATTCCCTTGTTAATACAGGAATTTAATTATATTTGAATGTTTCTCTTCTTTCAGCTCACATCATCGAGACACGCATGGCCAGCCTTCGGAATCACTATCAACGTATGCACCGTTCCGTCAAAAGTGGCTCTGAACCTGAGGGAAGAACAGAACGTCAGCGAGAAATATTGAGCATGCTATCCTTCCTACGGCAGCACATTAAAACGTCATCCAGCCTGTCATCGTATACTGGGAAAAGTCCAGCTCACAAGGGATCCCTGAAAGTCAAAGAGAACTTAAAGTCAACTCCAAGATGTACTGGAAAGACAAAGGTATGTTGTTTGTAAATTAATGGTTAATACTAGCTACTGGAACATTATTTTCTTCATTACATAAAAGTCAAACATGCCATTGTTTCTATCAGCAGTTACATACTCGTACTTGGAATGTTGCCGGACGGTAAACACATTTCCGGGGAACAGAGACTAAACTACAATATAAAAGAATTTTGCGTCTGTAGTGACAATGGGCTGTAGCAAAAGGCTATGGCATTTTGTGTATCATTTCTTTTATTAGAATCTATTCAGTAAACAGTACTAGGTGTATAGTGTATAATTACAATGTAACATATTGATTGAGCCTGTAGGGAGTTAGTTGTCCGTCAATTTTATTTCAAAAATAGCCGTCGAGCCTGCGGTATGAAGCCATACTTTGTCATCAGTTGACCTTGTATGGGCACCCGTCTGCGTCTTGTAGATCAATACGTTCTCCAATAAATGAATAACAGATTATATTTAGCTAAAGTTTAAGTGAGATCTCAAATTTTTAAAGCTATTGCAATCATGTAAAAGTTGGTATAAAGTCTAACAAATATATAAGTCAACACAGTCGGTCTATAGATAATTATTTTTTGGGACTTACTTAAACAAATTTTGACATTACACATTTGTTTGATTAAATAGTTTGGCACCAAATTAATACATTCAACAACGTCGCATGTATTTAACAAATTCATACTTATCCACATATTTATTATTTGATTTTTTAGGACATAACATCTGATGACGAAGCGTCGTTGGACAAGGAACTACCATGCGGCGCAGTGTTACTGGATAATACATTGTCACCGATACCAAAACCGCCCACGCCAACCCCATCCGAGGTTGGCAGTGAAATAGACTTCATAGTGAATACAAAACATTACAGTTTCAACTCACGATTGTCCGATGAGAAAGCTGTTGATGCCTCGATCAAAAGATCAGATCGACTGTCAAAAAAGACAAAAACTCAAAAAAAAACAGAAGACCCATCAAAAATTAAAAAAACCCATCGGGGCCTGGGTAGTGATGTAGGCGTCAACGTCGACACTGGTAGTTCTTCATGTCGTGATACAGCACCCCTTGCAAAACGTCAGTTGCTGAAAAAGACGTTCCAAAACAATACAAATGTCGGCCTAAAAGAAATTGAAAAAAAGTCTGGGAAAGAAGCCGTTGAAGGGATCCAGGACTCTTACGATCTGTTTGCTGTTAAAGCAAAGTTGGTGAAAACAACAGCGGCTGAACGCCGTCTCTTCCTGGATCTTCAGGCAGGAGACTCAACCTTGACAGTCGATAAACAAAAAAACAAAGACAATGTAAGTAATGTCAAAGAAATGCCGAAGCCGAGTACTACTAAGAAAACAGCCGCTGAAAGGAAAAAAGCTGCGATGGTTGACACAGCCCCAAAAGTTCAAAAGTCATATGATGTTAAACTTGACATGAGCACCTGGTTCAAGCAACAGGGTCCTTCCTACCGCTCAGCTCAAGAGGCAACTAAAAAAACGAAGGATAAAGAGAAGGAGAAGGCAGTGATGCTGTTCATGGAAGAAAAGAAAAAAAAAATGGACAAATTCCAAGAAGACATTTCTCAAATGGCAGCAAAGACGGAGGCTACAGCTGCGGCCGTGAACTCAGTTTCCCCGGAGCAGTTGTGGGCGGATTCACTCGTGCCTCAACTTCAACGTATGGAGCAGGATCGTCGTGATTTTTTTATGCATCATGTCTACGGACTTGCCTTGAAAGCTATTAGAGGAAAATGGCCGTCGGAGGATATGGACTAGGTTGTTGAGATAATCGATCATGTGTCATCATAATTATGGTGACTTTATAATTACTTTAAACCTGACTGGTGCTATGCAGATACTTGTTTTAGATAGTAGTGTGTATTGTTCGTTTGTTTGACATGAGAGGAGTCTGGTACGACCCGTCCAAGTTTATTTAGTATACAAAAGGAACGGATAATTTTGTTAACCATGCTTGTATTCTCCTTTGAGAAAAGTTTGCAGATTTGTTAAGTTATTTTATTAGTAATAAGGTAGTTGAAGTTTATTATATTTTTCTATTTTGAAAGTTTATTTTTACGGGTGTTCTCATATATTCTTTTTCATATATTTAATTTAATTTATGGTAGTACTTGTCATATAGGTATAGTTTGAATAACGGTGGAAATCTACATGTTGGTTATCATTCTCATTTAAAGGTACAAAAAAGATGTACTTCCTAGATTCTTCTATTGGAAAATGTGTAGTTCTAAGTCATGTTTTTCTTGCAGTATCGGAAAAGTTCTACCTGCATCTGCATTAATTACTCTGCGCATGGTCCATCCAGATTACTGTATTGGCCTTGGTGGATGTGCCTTTCAATCAAAAAGTGTTTGGATTTTTGTTAACGATAAATAACCTGTGACTGGAGAAGTGATCAAACTGTATCAAAAAACTTTTATTTGGATGGCATAAAGGAGATATTATGCTGACAATCAGATACCACCTTCATTTAAATAGTTGCTAGCTTAAATGTCAAAGATAGCATGACTATGAGTACAAGAAATCATTCCAGAAATTACATTTTCATGTTATCCAAAGCATAATTAGAAGTCCGTACGGTGGACGGAACAGTTAGTGTTTACAGTCAGTAGTCAACTTCATACATATAGATGACATCGGCAGGAGGCAGTATGAAATTGACGACTGGCCAAGAGCGAAATCCGTACTGTCCACAGTACGGATGTCTGTTTTATATTATAGGAGTAAATATTAATAAAAAATACTCAGAAAATTACAAATTTTTGCGTCACAACAGATAGACAGTTACGTACTATTTTTTATTTGTTGGCACAGATAAATACTTGAATGTGCTATATATACTCTTGTTTTTGTTGATACTACACAATAAAGTTGTTCTTTCACAGTTAAAAGATCATCTACATGTATGTTTTATTTCTTCCGGTAAAATAACATGATTGGAGTAGAAAGATTACTTTAATCTTAACGTTCAAAAAAGAAATCATGTTGCAGGATCACATCATACTGATACTGCAGTTCCCCTTCCTTTGTCATACACCAGTCGGCAAGGTTGTTCCGCATTTGCTTCACCCGAGCACTCCTATTTCTGATCACGGTCGGATCACCGCCAGCTAGGGCAGGTTCACCCCTCCAAATTCCCCTGTGTTGCACATAGTCACGGTCTTCCCAATCCGTTGCTTCCTTTGGAATATACACTTTGCCAGCACGTTCCCGTAGGAAGTTGTGAAGCACAATGCACGCCATGACTACTTCAGCAGCATGTTCAGGTGTCATATCAATCTCTCTTCTCAGAATCCGGAAACGTGTTGCCAAAATTCCAAAGGCATTTTCGACAATCCTACGGCAACGTGATAGACAGTAGTTGAAAATCCGTTGTTTCATGGTTAACTTGGAAGAGGGATACGGTTTCATGAGGTGCTCCGTCATCTCGAACGCATCATCTGCGACAAAATAGTATGGCAGGTCACCCTTGTAGCCCGGGAATGGGACAGCTTCTGGAACCCCCAACGGATTGCTCTCATCTTTGAGATCTTGCTGCAGGGAACAGAACTTCCACAAAGTTGAATCGGATGATCGTCCCTCAGCCCCAACGTCCACGTACATGAAAGAGTAGTTGGCATCTACCATGGCGAAGAGGACTATACTGAAGAATTTCTTATAGTTGTGATACAGGGTTCCGGTTTTCTTGGGCTTTATTATGCGGATATGTTTCCCATCTAGTGCCCCGAGTACATGGGGCATGTTCCAGCGGTCGTGGAAATCTTGTGAAACTCTATCCCACTCTTCTTTCGTTTTAGGTGACTGAAAAAAAGACCACAAACATTTAGCAAACATATAAAGTAATGATATTAATAATAAAGAATATTTTCATAATTAATACATAACATAAAGTAACAGATTAATTGTCCAAATAATAGTATTTTACTTTTATAAACTAATAGGAAACGTTCTTTATGTGACAAAATTAGTAATTAGTGAACTATAATACCAAATTACATGATTCTTAATTAAGAGATACTATTATATACTTTAAATTTATAAGTGCATATTAACAGGACTTGTAATACCTTTAGAAATTCTTCATGTAGCACAGCGTAAAGGGCTTTGCAGGTGTCTCTCACTATAGGAAGGACGGAACTTTCACCGACGAGGTAACTTTGATGAAGAGTGGTGACACTGTCCCCTGGAAAAGTAATGCCGAAATTACAGTAAAAATTATGTAATAAATAGATAAAGATGATTTATGTGAAATAATTGGTTTATGAAGGAACATTCAGAGGATTCTATTTCTTCATATTTATAATACAGGAATTTTAATTTGCTATTAGGAAAAGGCACATTAGGAATTTTGACGCTGACATATATTTTATGGTAAATTAAGTGCACAGTCTAACTTATGTACCGGTATATATATTTTTTATTACTAATATTCAACCAACAAAATTATTATTTGATAATGAACACGTACCTCTAGTGAGATACCTGATAGTAAGGCTCAGACGCTCCTCTGGGGTTATGGCCTTCCTGTAGTTGGTGTCTTGCCTACGGATGAGGGGGGCAACACGGTCTAGTAGCTCCATGTAAACTGCTGGAGGCATCCTTGTTGTTTTTGTGAACACACTTTGACAGCCTAGCTGAAAATAATAATTACAGGAGGTCAATTATTATACATACAAGTTGATTATCTTAATAATTTCTTTAGTTTAACCAGCTTACAGTTCAAGCGTGCGTTAACATGTTTTTAAGGTTTATTATAAAATTTGGACGTACGGTCAAGTCTGAGCAGCCCGCCCTTTTCGGTGGAGGCATAAATACAAGTCGAACCATGGTTGACAGGGAGTGGGGTTGGGGGGGGGGGCTGTTCTAATTTAAAATATAAACTATAGTTTAATATGCTGCGATGGACTGACATGATCATTACCACAGTAGCTGAAGATGCTTGATGTATATAAGATTTAAGATAAAGATTTATAAATACATACTCGCACAAAATCAGATTCGAGCTTTGCCAAGGTGTTCCGCTGTGTCACGTCTGTTCGTGGCTCGAGGAACGGGGACATCCAGAAAGCATGTTGGCGCGGACGTTTTATCCCTCCAACGATTAAGCAGTCGTCATCAGCATCTTCCAGAGCTATGCTTACTGCCAACGAAATCACTTTGAACCTGTTTACAGATACATCAGTTAGAAGCCTTTGGCGCTTCGACATGTTTGAACAACGTGTTGGAACTGCGTGTGTGCTAGAACGAAAGTAGTCAATTTGTTCATGCGTAGTACCCGATGTCACGTGACTGTCACATGGCTTTTCTAGGTCAGGTTTACTAATCCGTGACTACGGACGGGCTTCAATAAGTAGACGGACGGACGGACGGACGGACGGACGGATGGACGGACGGATGGTTGGTGGAAGACGGTTTTTCCCGTCCGTCGGGTAACCGTCGACACATCTGTCGAGTTTTTTGACGGACGGCTCAATAAAATGACGGACGGATTCAATACCAACTTTGGTGGATGTAGGCCTTAAAGGATTCAAAATTCATCATGAAACGTTGAAGTAATACCCTAGGTTCATTAGCTTTTTTTTGTACATCTGCCATAACGACAGCTCTAGGAAATGCTATTCGACAACGTTGTCCATATGAGAGGAGATCCCCTCCAACGTTCTGGATAATAAAGAAGGAGGTAAAGAAATAACGATAAATGCACTTCAGCATTGTGCCTTTTTGCACGAAGGGAAGGCCTATTAATGACGCGCCCCGAAAGACCTACCGGCCCATACTTTAGGGCCTTTATAAATAATTGAGCAGTGGAGTGTGGTTTAGCGTGACTCGTCATTGTAAAAGCCGCCCGCCTGCCGCCGCCGCTACCGCCGCCAGGTCCCTGCCCGCCCCCCGCCCACCGTGTCTGGAGCCCTGCCTGCTGCAGCACGGGGCCGCAGCACGCGTCGTGCACGGGCTCTCTACGCATCCCACCGGCAGGGTGGCCAGGGCGTGGCCGGCGCCGCGCCGTCACTGGTCACGCCTCTTTTCATATGTGGCTTCACTGAGTGGCTTCCCACTGATGAGGATGCCCCTGGACGCCGGGCCTCCTGCTCGCCCTCTGACAGCTATGGACTTGGTCTGGCCTACTGGCCGGCATGACAGAGACACCCTCACACACAGACACTCATCCACGATATACGTGTACACGAGGCGGGGCCGTCAGTCCAACTGTGCCCTCCTGATACCGGGAACGCAGTCAGCTGGATAATCGGGTTACAGGATAGCTCTACATCCCTGTGAAGGTCCCTGTGAGCAGACGCACCACATGGTGTGTTTATACGTCCGTCTGATCACGATGCACCTCACAGCTCACCGGGCCTCCCGTGGACAGCCGCCGTCGCTGACGTCGATACACCACCCGGGTGCTGTTCAAAGTAAGTATATTGTCGGGTTTTGTACCTTTAATCTCTCTTTACTTAATAGTACCTAATAGAGAAACACGGAACGGGACACTTTGCCTTGCTGCATAACACAGACAGTGCTTTGGATCCTTTGGAGAATTGGATGTCAATACGGCTGGGATGATTCATACCTAGAGCAACTAGTGTCTGCCACAGGGCTCAGTCTGCCACAGGGCTCAGGGTGAGGATGGAGGGATTCAGGCAGTGACCATCTGCCTAATGGTGCTTTTTAAATAGCGTTGTTATCACTCTCATTCCTCTAGTACCACAGATTAGACCGATTCTTCGGCAGGGCAATCACCACCACTCAGGCCTCACCGGGTCCCATCCTCCACATCGACATCTCCATGGTAATCCATCACGCTGCACTCAATGACCTCTCGCTAGTTCCCGCCAATTGCCTTACGGTTTCCGCGTGCCAGACGACATTCATCCCTCTCTCGCAGTATTCGAAGAATCATTGACGCGATGCCCGATTTAGTAAACCGGTTTTGAATAGAATCTTATATCATTTGACATTTATGAAGATCTAGGCTGTGGGTTTTACAAAAGGCCACTTTCTGACGGAGTATGATATAAATTGATGCAGGTGAAGCTGCCAAGGAGAGCCATTAACGGGCTGGAGTCGGCCTGATGAATTCAAGATGGCTGCCAAGACCCTCCTGCCACCTGTTGGAGAACCGCGGAAACTATCGGTAAGCAAAGGACATCAAGACTCTTATTTTAACCGCACACTTTTAGTGGGGAAGCATACCTTATGGGGCTAATGAGCGAGTGATAAATGCGATATTGGCCTCATGGGGAGTAGAACCAAATCAATTTTAATAAGATGGATTGGATACGGACAGAATATAAATCAACCATACCCAAAAGGCAGTAGAAAATGCATGGACCGTGTATTGCGAATCCTCCCTCCTTTTCAGAGTAAATAACAGAAACCTCTCTGGTGTAAATTTTACTTCTTACATGAAAATTATTTATCCATAGTTTCTAAAAGCAAATGACAACACAGGAGGGCATGTTTAGATATCAAATTTGGCTTTGTAACAAAATGTGTGAGTGTGTGTGTGTGTGTGTGTGTGGGGGGGGGGGGGGGGGGGTCCAGAACACGTACATGTAGTATTGTAAATGCACAAGCCCCTGCATTTATGTACCATGGACACCGAATAAATGTTCCCTATCGACCAAGGGTCCATGATAAAAATAAGGGTTAATGACACAAAGGTTTGCAATGTTTGTCGTGCTTCCGTTGGTCAACAGGTTGAATCAAATTTACATAGTTCTTTCACATCACCGTTAATAATGTTTTAGGGAAAATCGTGCTTCCAATTCATCGCACCAGAAATACCATGTTTAGATTGTGTGAATGCACCGTATTGGTAATTATAGACCACACATGCATTTTCAAAAGGCGATAAAAACATATTATGTGTATCACGTGATTCCCAACTGACAATTTTCTGGCCCTGGGACTTTTTTGTGTAACGCTGATGAGTTATGTCTGAAAGTTTTTACATCGCCAGTGATGGATTACTTTATCACTTATTGAATGCCTCGTTGTCATTGGCAACGGAATGTCTCTGCATCGTTCAATGGGAAACTGATGTAGACATTGCACGAAACAGAGTTCTCCTTAAAAGGAGCAGGGTGGAGTCTGGGTTTCCCAGATAAAGCTGAAATGATTTAAGTCTATACGAAGGACCTGGAGTTCGATAATTTGGCATAATTTGGCAATTCCCAGAGTAAATCGGTTATTGTTGCCCATATCCCATATGAGTTTGTTTGTTTGTTTGTTTGTTTGGGACGTTAAACTACCCAAACAAACAAACAAACAAACAAACTCATATGGGATATGATATTACCTGTTAGGTTCTATGTTTTTCATACCTTGATACTGTATAAACCTGGTTTATTTCAATGTAGGCGCTGAAAAATCTTAAATCCGGATCTATCATACTTAATTCTGATTGTTTCTAGCCTACTGACGATCACATAATTCTGCTAAAGTATTTATACCTTGCTAGTCTAGTCCTACCTTACAGTAAGGTTTCAGGGCTTAAACCTAATAGGTATTTAGGATAGACCGCAAACTTCAAGGCATTTAACACAGTAATCTAGGGTATCGATGTAACTAGCTGGAGAATCAATTAGTACCAGTCCTCTTTTAGTTAAATGGTGTCCAACGTGGAACCAGGAATGTGGCATGTGCAATTCTATATGGACATATGACACTTACTGACCCTAAATGTCAAGACGAAATATTACACGACATATGTCTGTTCATAGACACATGAGATACATGTGTTTATATTTTTTAGAACTTATAGTGGGTCGCAGCATATAACAATGCATCCAAGTTTGACCAAGGGCTGTTCTTCCACTTAGTCCACATGGCAATAAATGGTTAGTTAGGTAGATAGGTACCAGTAGGCGTCATAGCACGGTTGTGGCTATGATTGTCTAGTTGACAAAGTTATTGTTGATGAGGTGGGATGAGGTGATGGGTAGACTATTTTAGTCCGTTCAAAATCGGTGTGTCTGATAATCGTGGTGCCATACTCTATCTATCACACTAACATCACAATCAATTAACCCATATATAAGGAACATAGAGACTAAGTACGTTATGATAAATTATATAATATATAAGGAACATAAAAACTAAGTAAGTTATAATTTATATCATAGCCATGACCTTTTAAAATACAGTCATACCTGTCAAAATAATGTTTGTTCATGAATCTGTGCTGTATGGTGTTCATTGCTTGTAAGTTTATACATGTAGTTGTGTACTACTTAATAATACAGGTTGGTTTAGTATTAGAATGAAAGTAGTAGTTCATAGTAGGTAGCAACAATCTGAGGTTGTAACCCTTTTGCAACGCAATCATGTTATTCTGATTGTAAATTTATATTGCAGGGTTGTCCTGGCTAATATGTTCAAGGTAGCATAATTAAGGTTTCAAGATGATGACGTAATACCCAAGGGTTGTGGTATAACATAACATGACTTCCTTGAGTTCTGACACTTGCAACGCAGTCTGTGCAAAGCTGAAGACCTCACTTGTCATATGCATTGCCATCGTGATATCAATTGCAGTACAACCTGAACCAGATTGACTGCTTTTGATTTTAAATTTTGATATTGAGTAGATTCGCATGCTATATAGTTCTATCATGATTCAAACTCTATAGGTAAGACTGTATCGGAATTCCCGAATGTATAAATTAGCGCATATTCGTATATTTTGTTTGGAGGTTGTTCCATATTTATATATACATTTGATATAGAAATAAATTTCATAAACAGGTTTATTGGTCTGAGTGTAATCGGTCTCAGTCCTGTAGTCAGTTCTCTTATATTAACGTAAATACATAATCAGAGAGTATATAGTGTACATATGTATTATAGTTTTATCGCGTAATTCCTGTGTATTGTATCATTGGGATTTTGGAATATTGTTATCATTACCTACCATATTTAAAAAACCAATGATTCTGGTAGGATCCGCTTGGAGTTTCTCCCGCACATAGGGACAGAGTACACCAGATCTAGGGTTGGAGACTGATGTGCCGCGAGAGTTAGATTCTCGTGCTGAGGCAAACTCGAAACTCCTATCTTTTTTGTAGGTTTATACTCTCTTTACTTTTCCTCTTATGCTTCATGTCAAGCCATGTCGAAAACAGAATTCCATACAGTACTTTTCTGATTCCCTTACCTTGAGAAAGGCCTCTGAGATTAGACATTACGCTGGTGTCTGGTGTGTATATTAGTAGTTGCCACACACAAGCTCAAACACCTGTGTCATGCCAAATAATAGCCCCGCTGGTTCCCGGGGTATCCACTCTGAGGCTCAGCGGAATTACTTTTTAAAATGTTGGGGTCAAGGGTGTCAACTTTTTCAAATGTATTTTCCCTGGACTGTGCTATGTGAGTCCTCACACCGAAGGTGCTAGTATATGATATAAAATATCAGGCCATTGTTAGGTTATAACATATACGAGAGTTATATGTGTTATAGTATGATGTAATAGCATGTAATGAAGCCCCCTATTTATTACATAATACGTCGGAGAAGTGCTGGCACTGAAAAGGGTGAAGAAAAGGATGGGTGGCGGAATGTGGCGGGTGTTGTAGTTCGAAAGACCGGAACTAACAGCAGCAGGAACCGATGGACATGCAAGCACGCGCACGCCCACCACGTCACAGACAAACCGATCACCAATCACCCCTCAGCGTAGCCTCGTAATCGGGGCCAGCCATCGTCACCACAGACTCGTCTCCATAGTAACGGGCGAGTAAAGGATGATTACCAGTGGTGATAACTACCGGCTAACAGTATTAGATGCGAGGCAGGTAGCCGCAGGGCTGCACGGAGGGCCAGGGCTGAGCGGCTGGGCCACAAGAGGCCAAGAGGGCCAAGACAGGCCAAGAGGGTCTGTGTGGATGGAGTGGACTCTAGGGTGATATGATAAGTTATGTATCAGATTCGTGGACATTTAGGAAGCATTCTTATGACTAATATCACGATCTCTACTGTTGTTTGTCTGTCGGTCTATAGGTAGGAACAGGATAGGGAGGTGTTATCTTGTATATATATATATATATATATATATATATATATATATATATATATATATATATATATATATATATATATATATATATATTTATATATATATATATATATATTGCAGACTTTTGGATTTAGAGAAAATGTTTATATGCATATCATAGCATCAACATATGAAATAACTGATCAATCTTTTTATTAATAGCGATTGTTTTGTCCTTTATTATATATAACTGATAAACTTTATAAAAGTAGGATTATATCACACTATTAGTCCCATGGAGTCCATAATATTTTGCTTTTTTTTAAATTCATTAATAGCGAAATTGTTTTACTCTCAAGTTCCAAGAGGTTCTTTGGGTCTTATTCTGCACAAAGATATCACTTTATTTCTATTTGTGAAATGAGGAAAATAATATTATAGGTATATATGAATTATTATGAATACATCATGTATTCACGGATAATTCAATTATTTACAACAATTTGCTCATATAGAGCAACTGATCCATTTATACGGCAATATTAAGAAACAATCTCTATGATTTTATAGACGACTGTTTCTTGTGATATTCATATCGATATGCATGAATTAAGTAGTCATTACATGCAATAATGTAGTTGGCTCAGTAGGAGCTCTAGCCAGCTACTGTGCAGCAATCCTAACAATTATACCTGAGCTTACAACGGTCCATGTTCAGCATTATAGAAGAAGGTTATCATGTCACCTATTATTTGGACTAAAGTAGCATTGAATGAATTTGATAGACATTTTAGGCAAAGGTGTGTGTCTTGAATCTATTGAGAGTCAGTCTGATCATAAGTGGAGAGACCTCAAATCGATGATTTAGACAAGCTTTGGTGAAAAAATATGGACAGGCTAGGAATATGTGACCGGCTTCACTTTAGTACCACAATAGGTCAATTACATTCAGACACAAGATTGTGTCCTAGAATTAAAGCAGTGCACCTACTTCAAGATTTAATATCAGAAAGGAAGCCAATCTATAATGATCCTACCGCTGTAATCATTATAATCATGGGGGAAGCCATTGAAGTCTTCAAGGTCAGGCTTTATACTGATATCAATGAACAGTTTCTATCCTGCTTTATCTGAAACGGAAACCCTATCCTAGATGAGGTCTTTCGTCGGGGCCATATTGCTCTTCTATAGATTTCTCATTTATATCCTGGTGGCGCTGTCACTGCTGCCGGGTTTTGTCGCGGGTGGCAGATGTTTTCCTCAAGAGGTGGTTCTAATGTGCGCTTAACAAAGCCATAAACAAGCCCCGCCGACCCAAGATGGCGCCGCCGCCCGCCGCCGCCCGCCGCCGCCTCATATCCGGTATAAATCTCGCGTGGCCCACGAGACCTGGCATGGCGGCCATGAATCTTTGCCCCCCAATAGTGGCGCCCGCAGTGGTGGTGGGCAGTCATGTCGGCGGAAATGGGAATAAGAGCAAGACTGGATGCTACTGGGCGTTGAGGCTTTGGGGGAAGCGTGGATGCTGCGTGGGAGACGATGTTGTACTGATCACCGTGTTTTATCCTGTGTGGTTTATACAGAGGGGGTCACGGCAGCACTCTCTTTGTATATATAGCTATATCTGGCCCTGTTACTATATCTGCTAATGTTTATTATTTTCTTAATTAGAGGACCTGGAGGATTCAAAGACAGACGCCGTGCATGATATCGTTTACATCTATACGGGAATCCCGACAGCGTTTAACTCCAGGTGGCGCATCGCTGTTAAGGTAGTAAACGGAAGTGGCGAAATGCCTATATTATCGCTTCTTCTTGTTCATAGAGATGTAAATATATTATTACAATTTGTTTAATTTGATAACCATTTATCTTTTAAGCAAAATATTTGTCATGGGATATATTTGATCATGTTTAATATCCGTGGCATTAGCAATGCGTAATCAGACCGGAAGTAGAATGGCGCCCAATACGGTGCCTTCCACCCCTTTCACCTCCACCCACAAGTATTCAACTGAGTAAACTTGCTGTCTGGATTCCCGAATACAGGTAGACTCGTTGGGGGTTGGGAATATGGATGGCTACTTCATACTAAGCCCCATGTTAATATTTGATGAGGTCGAATATGAGCTCAATTGATTCTGTTTGGACTATTAGGACAGCGATTGCGTACAAAATTAGCCCCATATTGACTAGGCGCCCTTAATTTTGAATGGGTATCTGCCTTATTATGAATACAACTTACAACATATAGATGATACCTTTTGCTATATATTTGCATCTTCAGTCATATTGGCATCTCAGTATATAGAATTCTATGTTTAGGTAGTTAAAAGGGAAAAGGCTATTTGTACCTGAATGTGTCCATATCATACTTGAGATTGTGGTTGGCCTTTTAAAACTAATTGTCTCTAGGTTATTTAACTCTATTGCGGTTAATGAGTCTTGTTAACAGAAATCTAGTTCATGATTTCGTGAGGCTGTAGGTTCCGGGTCTCTGGTGGCTGGATCTTTACTGTGACCATTTTGCCGACCTGACTGCATCTTGTAGTGTGGAATCTTGTTTGTAATCTCGTGTGTGTCTTCGATTCAATTTTCAACATATGATGACCTCAATGTGTTATAGAGCACATACCTAACTTAACGTTTTTTTGGGTACGATGCTAGTTTTTGATCTAGAGATTGCTAACATGATAATATCGCTATAGAATACACATACTATTTAGAAAGTTGGCCTTCACATAGTAAAGGCATTATCGTTTTCTTTAACCTTTCACAGGCTGTAGTAAATGTACAATGCTATACATTTAAGATTTCGGAACTATAAACAACCGTCCTTGTTTTTGAATGAATCAAAGAAAGCCTTTTCCTATATCAAGCAAGTGAAAATGGGCTAGTACCTATTGGGTTCAGTCCAACTTGATAAAATTTTATATTTTACTCATTTGGCATTAGTACAAATCTCAACGAAACCGTTTGGACTAATGATTATCAATATCTGAAAATCACCAGGTGGCGTCATTGTGAATTGTAGGATATGTCTTTAAGATTGTGTAAAATATTTAAAATTAAGCCAATGTATCTTAGATAATCTAGAGTCTACAATTAATTGCCTGTGTTATGGATGATAACTGGAATGTCTTCAGTCTAGATTAATATGTTCGAGATTTTGGTAACACACAATGGATCGGCGTGCCATAACTAAGTCTCTTGTATGCATCCTGTCTGATTAGTTTTTCTCCTGTACCAGGAGTACTTCTGTACGACCAGGATTTACGTTGTACACAATAGTGTATTTCCTGCATCATATACACCATTCACCGCTTGGAGCCAAGACAAAAACGAAAGAAAACCTAGTGCTAGTACTGTGTACTTTATTCAATGGCGTTATACAATAACACATATGTATTGCAAATATATAGCGCTTACTAATTCTGGAAAAATAGAGATTAGGCACCCAACAAGTGAGGCTTTGGAATCTCCTCCCATGCTTCTATATGTTATTGGAGTCTTCCATAAATTACGTTCCCAACATTTCTTAAACATTTGATTCCCACCCACTCCTTCATCCTGCACACAATAAATTACAGAAGGGATGTATGCAATTTTCAAAAATGCTGTACGCTACCCCCTGACTGTTTGTATACTTTATGGATGACTTCATGTCAGATTAAAGAAGGAACCAGGGAGTGTGTAATTCAGAATTTGCAAGTAATCTCTGGCCTAAAAAGCTGGAGATTACGGAAAAAGTCGGATACATACAAAGTAATGCGTGAAAACATCGAAAGTCATTTTGTCTTTTCTTTGAAAACTTGAATTTGCTAGTTCCGTATACTTGCAGTCATATTGTTCTCATATTTGACTCTACACAATATTATCGCTTTCGCTCGGATATTATTATGTACCAACTCCTCGGAGAATAAAACCGCTAGTATCCGAAACCAGTTAATATTGTATATAACTACGACTTCTAGTGATATTATTACAACTACTCTGCTGACAACACTAAACTATGTTTGAATATTTGAAAGTTTATGCATTTGCCTAGCTTTGGTTTAAACTTTATTAATTCTACCTGTTATGATTTTTCATATTTTTCCACACACAATATGAGCATCTAATTGTCTTCTTATGCCCGCGGTGTCAACCTTGCGGCCTAGAAGAGTCTGGGTATCTGGAAGAATGCCTCATACTGACATGAAAGTGTGAGTGTCTGTAGTCTCGCTCCACGCTCCACCCATAGGGGGCCAGCCCCAGACACTCCGGACACTCTGGACGCTTGTCATGGTGATGAATGTCCTCCGCTTGGAGCGCTTTTACTGTCGATGCACCATGCCAACATGGCCACCTTAATGGACTGCTCCATAGAGCCAGGTGACCGGCGCTTGGAGACTGCAGACGGGCCAGGAAACCCTTACCACTCCCAACACAGGTTTTGTGTGGTGGTGGTGGCCTGTGAGCGCTACTCGAGCTTTTGTGAGCTGTTCCTGTGTTTCTCATGGTTCAAGGAGCAGGAGTATCTGAACCAGCTCGGATCTACTCACCACCCCCATTATGTATGCCTCTCGGATAGTACCATCCACATAGTCTGGTTAAGACACTGGCTTCACTACACGAACTGCGAATCGCATCCCCACTGAGTCGTCCGTTTCGTTGATGGGGACAGCGGTAATGATGTCGAAATCAATTATTCAGAGCCCAATGTGATAAATCAGTCGGGTATTATTGTCACTTGGCTTTGGAAACGGAGAATGGGTTGCCAGCCGCAAATGGCGAGATGGTAAGTTGGATATGGAGTAAAAGTTAATGTTTGTCGTGATAATGCGCCCTGCGTTTGGGTCAATGGTAGAAATGGAACGGCGCAAACATGCGGTGTGTCACTCCTGATACTGCCAAAACACCAGCCTGTTAGCACGAGTGGCCACGTCCCGGATCTTCCTGCTTGTCCGGAACTACTTTGATTACTGGATTATGAATTTAAAGGGAAACTCCAGTGAATATCAAAAGATGTCATGAGATGGCCATGAAGTAATTTCTGGAGCTAAATCATCAATGTGAATCTGTCTATCCTATCTCATTTGGGGGGGTTGGGGTGTTGGTGGTGACGGTGGGGGTTGGGGAATGGCTACATATATAGTGTATTTGATGTAATATCTAGGTCTGGGGAAATATGTTAGAACTATTCTGGGATTGTAAGAACCTTTTACAAGACTGCTCAAAATAGAAGTCCCAGTCATAGTTTACATAAGAAGGTATTGTATATTAGTTGAGTTCACTGAAATAATTTCAGTTTGGTGCCGAATTTCCGATTTATTAATAACTCAAATATTTTCACAAAAAAGGACTACGCATAGAAAGAATAGACGATAAACTAACACAATCCTAACACCTGCACGAGATCTCTACTGGGTGTCTCCATATACCTCTAAGGTGGTTTAGAATAATCATTTAATTCATCGGAAATCTAAGCGAGCAAAAAGGGATATGATCATATCCTTTGAAAGTCGTCAGCTCCAATTAGTACGAATGAAACTCATTCAGCTGCGGCCATGCTGCTTCATGATTGTATCTAGAGTTTTTATTTCTGAAAATAGCACTGTTTATTGGGACAATAACATTCACCTTGTTGAGACGAACTAATTTGTTGTCTCTCTCCTGATATCTAGAGGTGGAGAGCAGGTTCAGGACGACATATTTCACAAGGCAATACATAGACTTTCTAGCCATTCAAATTCCAAGCATTCTTTTACTTTTCATTTAGATATATGATTACTTTGTACTTTCTGAATTTCTGCTGGTAAAGTGCCCCATACTTTTTTCCCTGATATAAGGACCATGTGAGGTTTTTTTTAAAACTGTTCAGCATTTGGTCGATTTACCGTTATTTTGTTTTTGTTTATGCATCTTGTTTCTTGTACTTCCCAACTTAAGCAATTTTCTGTATTTTTTACCCAGCATTTGATCAAAGCCAATACATTGCAACTCCTTCTATCATATATGAACTCGTAATATTCCAATGACGACCTTCACGCCATACCTCATTAAGACAATCTAGAACAGACGATATGTTACATGTAATTTGACATTTAAGAACCAAATGCTGTTTCTTGGATGATACCGACAAATGCTGGAGGAAATAGTTGAATATAGAGTAGAAGACGCTTCATATATCTAATATATATATATTTGCAATAGTGAATGATAAATACAATATTAACCTGTTTCTGTTATAAGTGGGCGTATCTTTTGCGTAGTTGACGCGTAGTATTGTGTAGAGTCAACGATATTGTACTCCATTTAAGGTTTCAATTAATGGGCATCATATTTGCAAGAGCCTACATTAGATACCCAATAAACACGGCCTAATACGCAGTGCACTTAACAAACTTGTTCAAACTATAACATTATAAAAAAGGTTATTCAAATCGACATGCGATGTAGTAAGTAGGTCAGGCTACGGCAAAGTCTTGTTTAATAACACGATAAAAAGTGGACTAAATGGAAAAAGTGCTACCGTAATAGTTCGCTGGTGGTCTATATGTACACACGCGCGCGTGTGTTTGTGTGTGTGGGTATATATATTAATATATATATATATATATATATATGTGTGTGTGTGTGTGTGTGTGTGTGTGTGTGTGTGTGTGTGTGTGTGTGTGTGTGTGTGTGTGTGTGTGTGTGTGTGTGTGTGTGTGTGTGTGTCAGGCGTCAGGATCAAGGCAAAGGCGCAGTGGTTTCTATGAGGCTAGAAGCTACAGAAACGGGCGATTAAAACCCACGATCACAGTGCCCTCTGGTATCATGATCATCACTCCATCTAGGTTCCCTCAGAGAAAAACGCTGAGTCTTGCATTTGCCGCTGTTGCCATCGGCCCTAGACTGGCCCCTCCTCTCCTCGATACAGGTTTGACTCCTGGACCAGTCACACTGCAACATACTTTATTGTAATATTGTTTGATCATGAATGTCCATAATCAAAGACTTGAGCAAGTCTACCATCGGCCCGTGCGACAGGGATGGGCGCGTAACCCGTTAGCCCGTTTTCCGAACACCCCCGTGTGAGAAGCTGTAATGACCGGCCGGTGGGGCCTTCTGAGCGCCCATTGGTCGGCCGAGCTTAACTCCGAGCACGCAACTCAACGTCAGCGTGGGCGGTCCCAGCTTTGGGGTTTAGGTGATGTTTGAAAGCTCTAGTCACGTCCTAGCAACTAGAGGGGTTGTATCGTTGCGAGATTTAATCTAGTGTTTGACGAGGAAGATGTGACTAGAAAGACATGCCAATTTTGGTATCCCTATATACCCATTTCCGAACAATGTATAGTTAATACATACCGCTACTGGGGGTGCAGTAATTATGAGTTAAGGTCTTGGGCAGTAATTTTTCTAAGCCTTACCTCGTAACTTTGGCTTTCTCTCACCGGAACATAGTTCTCCTCTATTCCCTCTCCCGAGCTCCTCATTTGTTCTAATTGTTGCACAATATACCTGCTGTACACTCAAGTTATGTTGCAATGTGTAGTTGCTGTGGTGGCTGAACCAAAGGGACAGAAATATAAGTTTAGATAGTTTAAAAGTGTACGTGCAAAGAAAACGGCTACTATATGCATGTAATATTCATTAGTGTAGCAGAAGTACTAAGTCAACTAAGTTAAGTATTAAAATAAAGTGCAAATCTAGCCTTCTGGGTAATGTTGAAAAGATAATAGATTTGTACATTTTCTTTTCATGCAAATAAATTTCTGTGTATATTATTGATATTCAAGCACGAAACTTTCAGATCTGGTCATAAAAACACACAATAAGGTCAAGAACAACATGTCATTGCTATCTTCTAGGCAGATACAGAGCACATTGTATACGTCAGATTCTGAGGACAAAACAGCAGTCCAGCTACAATCTAGGCATAAGACACCTGCTTTTAGCAGCATATGAATATATAAACAATCTCTTCATGTCATTAAATAGTCATGATGTATTTGCAACATTAATCATAATTATAGTGTTTAAGGAGGGCTTCCATGGTTCAATACTTGCATCTGTCATGTTAAATGCCCCATCTCTGCATTTATTATAGCGACATGGACATAGAGCATGTAAAACCTGCGTACCTCTACTGAAATCAGATAGTCACAGCTAGGACGGGTTTCTTATTGTCTATACAATAAAGCTCCGTGTTTTTAAAAGAGTTTGTGATACACATTGGAAACTCCAGATCCGTGTTCAGGGCCGAGGGCCGAGGGCACTCTTGTTGTTAGTATTATTTTTCAAACAATACCTTACCATCTCTCAAAAATGTGTACAGTCTTAAACCAAGGGATCTGGCATTGTGTAATATAGCTCATTATGCTTGCAGTATTATTTCAATACTCGTTTGCGCTGGTTCATGTGATTGCTGCAGTTGGACACGTGTAGCATATTCACCAATGATTCTAAATCTGTATACGCGTAGACACAGGTCGTTAGCGTGGGTGAGACACCATCAAAATGTATACCAAGAGGAAGAGGAGACACGAGAAACTGTGTCAGAGCTGACGTCGCGGTCGGCTGCGCACGGGGTCCTTCGGTAATTGTCGTCTGCGTGTAATAGTAACGTATAGAGTGCTGGAAATAGACCGGGCATCCGACATTGGTGGCGTCCCTGTCGTTCTGTCGCCGTGTCTTACCGGTGGTCAGGGTGAACAGAAGGACGCGCAGAGACAGACATATATATACAGAGAGAAGGACGGTTTGGTACATCAGTTTATAGCAGCGCGCCAAAACGGGAGAGACCATAGCACAACATATAAGCAGACGACAGTAGCCTTTCCTCGGCTGTATCGCCTATACCACCGTATGGATACATTCACATGAGAATTATGGCACCACAGCTCCTACCAACACTGTTTCCTCTCTATAGAAAACAGAACACCAATCTGCCAACTGGCCTTCCCTGGAACCCCCTCCACCCTCCCTCACCATTGCCTCTCCATATCGGCCATCTCTCCACCCGGCGCCCGCGCATTCAGATGTCGTCTGCTCCTTGGCGCCAGGGCCCCGCTTTACCTGTTGTGGCGCGGAGAGCGCCATTGGTGTTGGTTGATGACGGCGGGCCGGGCGGGCCGGACAGACCGGGCGGGCCGGGCATGTGGATGGGGGCGGCGCCGTTTGTTGTGTGGCATATTGATGGGCGCTCGGAGCGGCGGTGGTGAGTTGGATCCCGATCAGTGGACGTCCATAGGAAGAGGAGTCATCGGCGAAGGATAGAGACTGTAGCGACACGTGGCGATGTGGAGCGTATACCTGGCCCCACCCACCAGTCAGGTAACGGACACACACTAATATACCTCTCTACAAATACACATAGATGTACTTTAAACCGGTACGATATACGGACAAACTCCTTAGTTCTAATACTGTATTTTATAACCAAGATCTTTGCATCGTAGGATACAATTCAACACCCCTGTAAAATGTATCCACACTCATCCGTTGACTCCAGCACTTCCAAATATCTTCTGTCTATTGAATTATCGCTTGTTTTTGTGAGTGTATAAAAAGGGAGTATCCCACAGCGCGTCATTTGTACTTCGAGCAATTGTATTGCATCATGGGGATGTTTTACAGGGACGCTCGTTTGGGTCACGCTACGTTGAGCGCCGTTAGCGCAAAATGATGTCAGCGTCTCCTTAGACAAGGGTAGAGTGGGTCAGGCGTAAATTGGCCATGGGCCATTGCCAACACCACCAGTATGGATCCCCTCCTCTTTGATTACATGACACAGCTCTGTGGTTTACCGATGTAATGACACCATCCACTTGTTGTGTGCATGTGTGCTATATCTAAACTGTACTACTGTGCACTTATGTCGGAGGAGGGCTGGTGGGTCGGGTCAAATGTGAAAGTTTAGTGTGGCCGAATGAGGAAGACCTGGAGATTTATCTCCAAAACCCTTAAAAAGAGAAGAAGAAAAACAAGAGAAAAGAGTCCCTGGTCTCATTAGGAGAGAGTGTGGTGGGGGAAGTACTCCAAAGGACCGTCGGTCCGTTCAATTACCCGTGACTGGAATTGCAGAAGGCAAGCTGGGTTGAGCAGTGGCCATTTTAAGGTGCAGAGCCCCTAGACCCCATACTGCAGGGACAGACGTCTAACATTAGCCTATCTGTTGGCACCACCTGCACTCGACGGCCCTACTTTATGCCGCCCGGATTCAGATGGTTGTAAAACATGCAGGCGCCGCGTATACGTCATGCAATGGGAGGGTAGTGGCTCTCTACGTGGTACTACTGTTACTGCCCTGACGTCCCAGGCAGAGAGTCGTACAGTACCTCCATACACCTATTATACTGTATTTATATAGAGCGACCTGACCATGCTGAACAAGCTACAAAACGAGATGGAAATTTTCGGTTGGTACGGAACGAGGCGTTTAGCAGAGTTTCGTGCAAACGGTATATTCCCATCGAGATGTTCTATATTCATTACATACTCGAATTTGAATAATATTCTACCTTAAATTGTCATAGAAACCAAGTTAAAGTGAAAGTCGACACCCCGTAAACCTTTGACCGGGTTCAGTATAGCCTAATAGTGTAAGGGACAGCTACAGTACAGAATTTATACTTTATAGGGTAGAGCAGTATGTAAATATTAAAGGTACTGCATGGGTATATGATACGTACCTTCTCCCTAACATGGTTCAGTCATTGAGGGTGGTTATAGTTAATGGGGGGAAACTTGCCGCAGAGACTTATTGTGGAGCCATCTCGAACCACACCTGTCACCAGTGTTTGGAGATAAATATTTGTGATAGTTTGGTGCTCGCCATGTCCATAAACGCATCCTCGTTTCTAGTGAGCCACATGGGATATAGGCCACGAACTGTGTCTGCATGGACTCGTGAGTTCTTATTAGTGTGGTATCATTTTGGCGACGCATTCGTAAATGCTGTAACACCATTTGGATACGGTCTGGAGCCCACACGTTTGTCCACAATATTCTCTATGGTGGTGACCAATATGTCATGAACATAGACACACACATTATTATTGAGCCTGGGCAACACGCTCGGATACTTAGCAAATGGAGAGGGTATATAGACTTTCAACGTGCTACAAAAATTATTCTTTCACTATCTGCGTGGTAATTCTGTGGCATCTAGAATGGTGCAGAAGGTCATTGACCATGACCAAACCATGACCAATCAATAGAATGCGAAATATCTCATTGATCCACCGGTGCTTGAACTATTTGGATCGTAGAAAGGCCGGTGTAGAAATTAAAGTTAAATTGGTGCAAGTCGGTTGTAGCAAATGATCCATGGACGGAATATAATTTTTTTTCCCAACCACGGATTCTCTAGTCGAGTCCATTGGAACGAAAAAAATTACAAAAACATGGACGGAATATAACCCAAACCTTTTAATTGTTCTTATCATAATTCCAAGCTCCACAAGGCTACACATCATAAATCAAATAATATTGTTTACACATTGTATCCGCAGTTTTCAATGAGCTCTCATTTTCTCACACTGTCTGATTACGAAAGGTTCCTACAAAATCGCGGTTCAGTTTCTGCTATAGTATTGAACGTCTAAGTTCCATGTCGTAGAGAGCTATTAGTATAAGATGATTGATTACATAAAGAAGATGGGTATTACGTAACTATTCTTAGTAGGAGAGTTAGGTAATGACATCCATGGCAGACTTGCTACGGTCGATACTCAATATGTCTGCTGTGAAAGACCCACTGTTTGCTACTTGATTCACACGAAAAAGGTCTAAGCACTACGTCGTGATCCTGTGGATAATTCCATCTTGAGTATATTTATCTCAAACACAGGTCGGTTGCTGCGATTAGAAATAATGATAATATTAGTTAAATTTCATACTAATTAGTCATGAGAATATAGTTCGATTTTCCCCCCAAGTTATCATGAGGAGAGAGAAGCCACTGAATATAAACTATAAAAACTATAAAGGAGGGCCATTTCTGATACAATAAAGCGACTCAACAGCATTTTTTTGTCAGAAAGGTGCATTGGTCTAAAATATCCACGACGGGTCACTAAATTGGGAAACTGTATGAGCGTTTTCTTTTCTATCTAAGCCTACATAAACATTATCAACCATATTTTCATTTTTGTAAATGAGCTTATCTCTTTTATTTTTCATGCAGACACCGTAGTTTGTTCAATTACATCATAATACTCATCCATATCCAGTGTTGTTTGTCTGACAAAAAGACATTAACATTCATTTGTATTTTTTCCTTACAGAAATTGTCCACGAACTACCAAAGTAACCATTATTGGGTGTCAGCACTTTGTATATAAATAAACAGTCTGATTGAAAAACACTGGGTAGCAAGTGAAAGTGTTCTATTCAGTAAACGTTTTTATAAATCTTTGTTAAATAAATAATGTTAATAAAACAATGAAGTAGGCCTGCAACTGACATAGTGGTTGTCATTACGTGGCCTAAAAAGGTATCATTCATACTCGGAGCTATTATCACCATTGTCCCTTTATAACAATGTAAGGCAGACTGTTCAATAAATGTCGGGGCAGTTGTTGCTATGGCAGTAATAACCACCGGTATCCTATGGACTACACCGCAAGGATAATGACAGCCATAGATATTCAGTATGGATATTTATTTTTATCTTGCAGTAGATGAAATCGCGCTCAGTTCCCTCTCCTGTCTACATCTGCTACCAGCATGCACAGCAACTCTTAAGCTAATGACACAAGTAAGTAATATTCATCTGTGATGCAGTTACAATCCATTGTCGTAACGTATTCAGGGTACATACATGTACATAGGCCAAGCAACGACCTTAAAAGTCGACACTTACACATTAGCATAAACAAGAGATGACGCTGCACGGGGGAGTGATAGAGTTTGCATGCATGGAAGTGGTATTCGTGATGGATACGCGAGTATATCATGTGAGCTATAATTGTACAACCGCCATTTCCATGAACAGTAACTAATGAAATTACCATCATTAGAAAGACAACCACAACAGGTGGCAGCGAGAGTATAACCACTATGTTTTAAATAGAGGTGTAATATGCACTGAACACTATCCTTCAACAGCAGCTGGGGGTCTGCTACAAAGCAACATACGCCACATAACTGATATAATAACACTCCATAGGCAGGTACTCTAGGGGAAACCTATGAACGTTTATAGCCGCAGCTCATATCCCATCGAGTATGAATAGCGTAGTAATTCACTAGGAGAAGCAGCCCAATTCACGTAGCGATTCTTGGATCGAGGTCTGACCTTAAACTTGAATAGGTTTCTGAATTTATCTCACCAGGCACATTGACTAATTGGCTAATATTTGTGACATAGTTTACCATTGAGTATTTTTCTAAATACTCCATGGGTATTGAGTACGAGTTTCCAGTGCTATGACTATGGGGGGAAATACCAAGGGTGAGATAACAACACAAAACACCCGAGGGTGAAGGAGTTCCCATTCTAAAAGACTAATTTCCTCCTGTGTCGTGGGACCTGTACAATGCCGGTGGCCGTGAGTTCATATATGGTTATTTCAGTAGAAAATAATTTTCAAAATCTGCAATCATTTCTTCTCCAGATCTTGACAGATGGTTTTCATATCAATTCTCAAATCTTCTGTTTGGTGTATTACATATGCAGATTGCAGTGTAGGTTGCGTGTCAGTCTCAGAATATACAGCAATAACCCATCCATCACCAATGCCCTATTAAGCGTTTTCGTCTAGGCCTGTGTCACTAACGCCGGCTATAGTATTAAAATCTGAAATTCTAAGTATATATTCCTCCCTTTTTTCGTTCTTCTGTAAGGAAGACTCTGTTATCGTTTCATGAAAAACACCCTGCAAATGTTTGTTTTAACTGCATTCGTGGATGCATTTATTACTTTCTCATGTCCCCAGTATTGCCTAAGTAAGAGGCAATATTAACGGCACATACCAGCTGTTATTTTCACGTGAAAATAATTATATGGTACACGCTGGCCGGCTCATTTCTTTTCATAATGAAATTGTTTTCCCCGCCTTTACTTGGAGTAGTGAATAATCTGCATCTCTTGTTTACTCCAATTCTCTGTCATTATGTCGGATACACACGAGATTCCCCCACAAGAGCGGTAATATACAGCGTATATAGCCGTGTTATGATGCATACCGATGTAGGAAATGAATATATATTGCTTTCAGTTTTAGGGGTTCCGACACTGTGCATTATGAAAGACTAAAAAAACCAAAATGGTCTACCTGATACAAAATAGTCTACCTGAAAACCATCTCCTATATACTATAGCTGTACCCATGGACTTGGATGACAATTCCGTGCTGTAGGCCCTACCTTTGTGAAGTAGGCATACAGTGTGCGTGCATGTGGTGGGCGGGGTATGTTGCGGGAGGGGGCTGTTCACGTGTGCACGCGTGGCTTCAATCAGCTGTTGTAAATCAAGGCGGATTCAAATACCTGTTGATACAACACACGTGCATTGCCCACTCTTGGTGCTAATCAGTAATGACCGCACTCTGACACAGGACCTCCACATCACACTTATAACGAGTTGCCGACTCGTACCTGCTCAGTCTGCTCACCCAATTACATTGACCGGCCAGAGTTTTGCATGTGAGTGGTTTTCAAGTGCACCTCGTCTCCATGTCCTTCCCTTAGCAGGAGCTATTTGTTTAGCCTGGTCTATCTCCATGGTAACTGGGCGAGGTCAGTTGGCGTCCGCTGCTTGGAGAGTGTGCAGCCTCTGCCAGCCAATATCGGCGTGCATGCATGTCACGACGGTCTCAGTATAGTACGGCACAGGAAAGCGAAAAACCACCATATTTACACTGTCAAGCGCTCTAATTTGGGAATCTATTTTAGGAAAGTCTCCATTCCCTTGCGGTGCCTTTCCATCGCTGGCATGCAACGCATATCTCGCGATCTTGATCTCTTTAACCTGGTATTTCGTATTAAAGGGTAGACAAAACTTCAAGCTAGGATGAAAGACTGCATGGTCCTCTGTGTAGCGGTGATTTTCGTTTAATCATAGGAACCCCGATCACCCAGTCAGGCAGTAGGATTGTCTTATTTAATCGTGTTATTTCAGCGCCGGACTGTAGAGCAGTTGTTCTGATGACAGTAGACCCATAGAACCGCCATCGCCAGCTCCACAATTACGGGGAGTTCACTGGCTAAGTTAACGATTCGTTTGCGTGTGGCGCCTAGATCATAGTCACCGAGACAGGCTCTATTGCTCTAGCTTGGCGAGCAGCTCGACTCGGTGTACCCGCATTCCCAATTGTGAGCAACTCAACGACTTGCCAGGCAGCGCCCCGCTTCCCTCCCACCACTAAAGGCTCCGGGTTTTTTTTATGTTATTGCTTTTGTTTTGTTTTTGGCAGGCCAACGCTATTTAGGGTTCTCTTTTGAATTTCTCCTGTTGCCGCGAATTTAGCATATAGATGGTATGTGCGATTCAACGGCTAGGAAGAATTCCAGTGTACTATCAATTAGACATAGGATCATATATGTATATATATATATATGAGATTATATTAGTTCGCTTTGCATACAGTATAAAGTCCTCCCACGTGCTAGGTTATACATCTAGATTGCCTTATATTTCCCTCTCTTCTTTCATAGATAGACTTTTCTTGTTGGTATCGTCAGTTAATAGGTAATATATTCCAATACCGATCGTTATATTGAATTTCTTTAGTGGTCTCTTTTTTCCCCTGGTTCTGACTGTTTGTCTGTCTCTGTCTCTCTATCACTGTCTTAGTTTTCGTGTTTTTCCTCTTTCTTATTAGGATATTAACATATTCTCTTGGCTCATTTTAGATTCAGGTATACATGTATATGTTTAGTACCCTTTATGTGAGAACGAACATGTCTTGGGATTCATCTTTAAGTCATCTTACTGTGCGATGAGTGTAAAAAGTCAAGTGAACCATGGTGAACCTCTGAAAGTCAGTTAAACTTTTCTATTTGCTTCATAAACTGGCAATGGCTCTGTTCCCAACATCCTCCGCATATATCTGGAGCATACTAGACAAACTTACACTCAGTATTTCTCCAGCCATCGGTTATAGGCTTTGTTCTAGATTTCAGAGTGAGCAGGGAATGCCACAGATCTGAGTCAAATTACTAGATGGACACCTGACTTTATCACCTGAGGTAGTTTGCCTTTGGATCATGCAGTTTGGGGAACAGGTGGGCTCCCGTCCACATTATCTGAGCAATAAACAGGTAGGCGCCAGTCACGAGCCACTTGTTTTAGTGTGAGTGAGTGTGGTGGACGCATTCTGTCTTGTTCCCCTGGCAACGCCAAATTGGCAGCCAGTGTGACTCGGCTTCACGTAACCATGGCTACCGTGCGAAGCATTCGAGATGTCGTAGAGGGGTCTGTGGTAGACACACCTGTTGGTTTCCGTCATGAAAATACCACCGTTAGCACCTGCCAAGGAGCAATTACCTGCAGCAGTTCACAACTTGCCTTTTCTCTTTAACAAAGTGGTTATACTCTATCGGAATCGATGAAGTGGCCATCAAGCAAAATATACTAATCACATGGCATTGAAGTAGCAGGGTGGATATCTTGTCTCTATACGATCCTAATTCATTACTCATTTGATCGACAGGTATCAACGAAGTCGTGAAGTATTCTTTTCTCATAGATCTTGGATGGTGAGGAGAAAGAAGAATCATGACTCCGGTTCACATGTCTTGCTTTATTTGTGTTCTTGGTAAGCTTCTCATTTTCAGGAAAGCAACCTCAGCCACGTACAGGTGCACAGGTGAATGTCACCTTCACTGCTGTGTATCAACTTGACAGTCATCCTGACACTTCAAGAAAAAAAGATAAAAGCTCAGGCTTTTGGCACAGAATAGATGAACTGAATTTGCTTTCCACGTTCAGGGCAATAGCAATAAATTTCTTTATTGTTACAAGAGAATATGAGTGATAACGAATGTTTCTAGAACAGAGTTCTATAATTCATATTCCAATATCTATATTATGTACGCATTTTATAATAGGTACCAATAGTGTACAGGTGCTTGATACACGTACGATATTGTTTATTTTACAATAGACACTAGACAACCTCGGAGTTGACTCGCAATATCCTCGCATACGCTCGGATATTACTACGCGTCAACTCCTCGGAGCATACGGCCGCTTGTATCTGAAACCAGTCAATGTTGTGTATGTATCCAAATGGGTCTTAGACCGTCAGTGATCAGCCCAATGGCTTGCCAAGCCGGCCTTCCACCTGTTGATATCAGAACCTTGAAACCTGACGATATAAAATTGTCGTCTGCCACATCAGCAATGAGCTGCGGCTTGTTTTGTGTGTGTGGACCACACCCTGTCAATTAAGCCGCTGATGGACAGCTCACAGTCACAGAGGACCTCCCGCCGTTCACGTCCAAGATAGTGTTTCATGTATCGTTCACCTGGCGTAACATGCTTCGCGACTGTGTGGGCGATCGGTATCTCTCTGAAATCTGCGACATGACAAAATGTTTAATTGAAGTTTTTTTCATTTTCGCAGTCTATTTGTTATACAAATTAGCCACACATAGGTCACTCGCATATTTTACAATGGTGTGATATATTTGTGAATTACGTGAATATCAAGTCTAATGGAGCATATTGGACGTTAAACTACCCAAACAAACAAACAAACAAAATACATGAATATCTTTGCTTCTTATCGATTCAAGCTCTTATATCTTATTTGAGAAGGGATATTTATTTTCACTAACTCGGCGATGGGCTGGATCAATTTTTAGGGAGCAAAATAATCATATATGCCATTATTTATTTATATGTTTCGGACTATTTCAGTCCTTCATCAGGGTGTCATATTATATCTTAATGTTAATATTCGGTATTGAATGTGTTATGTGACGTGCATCAGAGGGAAAGCAACAGGTGAAATGATTATAAAAGTCTTTATACTGAGATACCCTATGGTTTGCTGTAACATACCGTGGTTGACCATTCCTTGGTTACCTGTAGCAAGCCATGTTATTGAGGCTATCAGTGTCGTGTGCCTCATATACTTTGTCACCTTAGTGTCTGATGAATTATAATGCCATATTCTGTTTTAATTCGTGCCATAACATCATCTATATACCATATCATATTCTAGCATCACTATTATCAATCACATTATAATACATCATGCTAAACATTTGAACATTCTAATTACATACAATAAATATAAAATGTACTGCGTGTAGCATAGTACCATAGCGTCATATATTGCTTTTTGTGCTGTGTGAATACATATATATTAAATCATGCGTAAAGTTGCGTAAAGATGCGTACCTAGAGTTGTACTTTGTGTGTATCATCAAAAAGATAGAAACTGATAATAGAAATTGGAATGGGGATTGAGTGCCTGATATAAGAAATACCCCAAACCATGTGGTTAAGACAAAAAAGTAAAAACATGATAGGATAGATAACCAAGTCATGAGAGTAAAAATGTCACATATGATTTTCATTATCAAACTGAGGCCGATAGTTTAACCACTATTAATCCTTACGTTTCCAACGAAAATAATGATAGAAAGAATTATTTTCTAACAACGCCCCCTAAACCTCGTAAAAACACAGTATCGAATAGTAAAGGTTCCGTGCTAATTTTACCTCATTCATAAATGTCGTCAACCAATTTGAGAGCAAAAAATAACTTTATCACGAAACGAGTGTCCCTGTCCTGACTCTCATTCTCAATGTTAAGTTCTTCCCATAAAGCATCATAAAAATGTTTCATTGAACAGAGTAAGAAAAACTCGTTGTAGTGCTTAAGCCAAGTTTAATGTGTAATATTACCATGCATTAAAATACAAGTACACTAAAATGGTGTGTTATATAGGTAGGTTTTAAGTAAGCCATAGCAAAAACATCATGGAACATTAAGATTCACTAAGGAAGACAACGTAAAGGTAGAGCACTTGGAGTAGGTTCACGCACACATCCTTAGAGTATCCATGTTAGTAAAGCAGCCTGCATGATCACCCTCACTCACCCGACATGACATGGTGACGTAGTGTACGGCATGACCCCAGTGTCCACATGGCACGTCAACCTTGGCTGCGGGATCAATGTGACCTCTGACCCCTGTGACGTGTCAGTCGAGGTCAGTATTTGCCTTTGGCCGGCTCTGGGTGGACGACACACGGGGGCCGGTCAAACAATGCTCACCAAGGTGACAATAGCGTCCTCTATTACACCACCTACGGACGTTTGGTGGATCCGTTCGGAAAAGGATTTGAATTGCATAGACCCTTTAACCCTTTTCTTATACAGCGTGATGCATTCCTCCAGGCATTCCTGAGCATAACGCAGCATGCTGCTTCAATGCATCGTGGATATACGATATATTCTGATTTATTGTTTAAATTCCATAAAAAAAAGAAACATATGAAAAAGTGGTAAATCTTTGGAACCAATACCATTGAAATCACAGTAACATACTATAGTCAGATGATTTAACTATTTGTATACTTCTTGAAAAATTGTTCATGAATTTCTTTATTTACACAATCTGTATTACAACTGTCATCTCAGCAGGTAATACCAACCAGAAACAACCTCTGTGTATTTATCTCTTTTTTTTTTTTTACAAATACCGTCAACATGTAGTCAGTTAAATATCCATTTTGGATGTTATTAAAAGTTATTGGTAGTTAGCAGTTTCATTGTTTTTAAGTAAAATCATGCTTTATGATATCCTATATTGTTCATTGTACGTAGCATAGGTGTGGGTCAGCAATGACCAATCTTATCTACAGGCATTGTAAGCTCATATGGTCCTGTGGTGGAAGAGAAGTTGCTTCTGATAAAGCCTTTGGTTGGATGCCATGCTAGCGTGATTGAATGCTGCTAGAAAAGGGTTAAGCTATCACCCTCATATTGGCTATACGATTTCCTTCTCCTATAGCCAGCTGATATGCATGGTAATTATACGTGCCGATATATAAGCTGAGTGTGACAAATTGTTTCCTTCCTCTAGCTCCTGGTGCAGTCAGTCTTTAGGTTCAGGAATCTACACTTGTCTTGAGGCTAGGAAAGTGAATTACAGTAAAATATTATGGTTAACCATGATGTCAACAATTGTTCATGTATTAGAATTTCCAGTCATATTTTTGAAGGGGCCTCCCCTAGACATTTCCGGAATAGACACACGATACTTCAAGCAAACATGGTAAATGCTTCTGGACTAGTTAGAGTGTCTTACTGTTGTTTCTAGCATACAGTATGCTATTATATGCATACGTTAATAAGGATGGTTCGTTTATTCACTCTAGGGCATCCACAACATTGTGAGGGTGTGTGCAAGTTATTTGGTAAATATATGACCGATGTAGGAACTGCGTTAAAGGTCAACTATATGTTTAGACTTTACTGCAGTAATGTAGCTTCATTGTAATGTTTTGGGGTAAAACACCATCAACTGACCCACTCTCGGCATACTAAAATCCAACCAGCCCAGCCAACCCAAAGATATACATATATATGACTCTATAGAGAGCAAGAATAGGAAGTCTATGGAAGATTACCGGCATTTGTGAGTGTGTGTTTCAGCTAAGCTTCATAACAGCTTCAATGCCCAGTCCCCCCCCCCCCTCTAAATTATTTTTGGAAGCTGCTTGAATTAGCAACTACTTCACAATTGTGCGTCTTTAAAAGAGGAAAGATTCACTCGTCTGATCCGCATTCAGCCGTTACTAAATATATATGCAGGAACAGGAAAGCGCAACACTGTTTCTATACAGGTTTTAGCCACGGAGGTTGTCAATGGGTCGTTCACTAGGCTTGGCTAGAGGGCGATGAGGGAAGATTGTGTGGGCCGATACATGCCTCCGCTGTTGCACTAACGGGGTAGGGTTAGTTGAATAAGCCAGCTAAGAAATCCAATGTTTGCTCCCCATCTAAATTTCATCATTGACTTACATGACGAATAACTGATATAACAAATAACTCATCGTTCTTATACTTACTGACCTCCCTATATCGCTCTGTGTACACATATTAGACTTTGAATGTGCGATTAACGGTAAAAATCTTATGAATTTGAAATATCCAAAGGTGTATGATAAAGGGAAGTAGACAAGGGATTCTATGTGAATTGTTAGTTACTCACGGACTAGAAAACTAGTCAGTTTTTTTCACTTTGCAACTTCACATCTAAATAGCTTTACGCAGTTAGAATAACTCTTGATATGAATACATAAACTTAGATGTGTGTGACCTGGTTGCCGATCTCCCTTCCTCTCTCAATCTCTCTCTCTCTCTCTCTCTCTCTCTCTCTCTCTCTCTCTCTCTCTCTCTCTCTCTCTCTCTCTCTCTCCTTAAACCTTCCCCCATCTCTAATAGTCTGACCACTAAAGAAATAACTCTTAGTCCTCCCAAATTTAAAACATAATTTCTATTTCTTAAGCGCATCTTATTAGGTGTGTCTATTAGAATTCACAGTACATGCAGGATGATGTGATGCTGACTCACAGTAGCTATTTATAATGATAACATGGGCACCTTACCTAAAAACATGTAATGGCGATACTGCAAACACATGATGGGAGAACACATGGTCTCTTTATTATTTATATATTTTTTATTATGTTTTTACATATCATACGGTTCGAATTCTATAGTGTATACAAAACAAGATGCAATATCACTTTCAAACAAACGTGTTTTCATACTACACATCTGTGCTACACAGTTAAACCTATACCTGTTTTCTTGTGGTCCATCGTGCAGCCCACAACCTGGGTCTACTGATTATATTACTCCTCTATTGTTTAAGTTGAGGCTGTGAATGGGGAAACTAGCCTAACTATATCTGTTGTTTATAGACTATGGTCCACTCTGCATATGAGCAGACACCGGGCCAATGATATACTGTGTCCGTACATTGTATGTGTCAGTATTGCCGATATAGAGCAATCCCGAGAGTCTGACACCAGACGGCGCTGTAGTCTTTAGGTCTGCACGGAAGACTCGGGCCAAATGTAATATAATTATGGCACCCCGATTTGACAGCAGAATAGACGAGAAAATCATCAACTATGCAATTCTTATATACTAATATGGCGTGTATTTCAGGGAAAATAGATCAACGTTTATTTATACTTCAATTATGAACTTGAGCGGAAGAGAGACATTCTCCTATCACAATGTCAACATGTGGGAGCCCTCTGGTGTCAAGTGGATAAGCCACTCTCGTGCATTGTGGTTATAGGGTGAATGCACGATCGCTGTCTAAAAGGTGTGAGTACAATATGGTTGTGTTTAGGCGGGCAACGTTTCCTCTAAAAGAAAAATAGCAAGCACCAGTTGCCCAGATGATAAACTAAGTCGTGACACAGGCGAATAGTTACCAGCAGTTGCCTGGTGGCGTCCCAAGTGGTTTGGGTTCCTAGGCCCATTTCCCTATCCAATTATAGCATAATGTACCTGCAGACAGACCCGCCATCTACAACACCGTTTCGCGGCTGCATAGGTTAGAAAGAAAAAAAACATGACTCCTCAGGAAATCTACAGGTGGCATATGAAGGTGTTGCTTGGAACATGTTTACTGAGATAAAAGAGGCGAATAAGTCAGGTTAAAACAGATACTACTACACTCGCCCAGCAGACCACTCTTGGAGCTTGTGCTTACTTATCTCTGCTGCAACCCAGTGACGTCACATAGAGAAACTACATTATGGATTTTGAATAAGTGTAATGTCAGAAATTATGAACGTCAAACAACTCATATACCACTATATATTGTGAATCCACAGTTGATTAGACTATCCCTTCGAAGGAGCACATGTGTCTTGTTAACAAAACCAATCCCATGAGGTGCTTTCCACTCTATAAAGTGATCCCAGAGACTATGACTGATTTGACATCACAAGTATTAGAAATGAGTGTATAGTATTTACCGCATAATATGTGCATCTCTCTGTCACAAGTAAAACACAAAATACTCCTCAAAATGCTCCAAATGTAGCATATTATATAAAAATGGGGCAGATTTTGCCCCCAAAAAGGCAGTTTGGTGCAGAGACACAAGCAGGGCAGGAAGTAAGGCGCAGAGTCTATGCTGGGAGAGTGATACTGATATTCTTTTCGAGCTTTTCTTGTTCCCTTCTTTTCTATTGCCTCCTGACAGGCCGCGCTTAAGAAAATGCCATTGTCAGTGGTAAGTTGTACTCTAAAAATGGGGTCGGGGCATGTTTTTCTTGCACCAGTTGAGGGCGAATGTCTATCTCTTTGTCTCTGTATCTCTCTGTCTCTTATTATAACTTTCCGTCTCTTGTGAGCTGAATGTGACATAACTGGTTCAGGGTCTGTATAAGTATTAAATATATTTTGATTTAATTTTTGATTATCTCTAAATTCAAAGTCACTCAGACGAATTTCTTACACCAGTGTCTATTTATTTCTGTAGACAGTTCTTCCAATGAATAAGTGAAGAAATAGAAAAAGTATCTTGTAAGTAATGTTACAAATCATAAGCAGAGCTCAGTGTCAAGTTCGGAAGCATAAACGATGGGTGCACAGGCTGATGATTATAGCCTAATATCGATCTCAAATAATTCTAAGAAGGATGCATAAATATCTATATTTATATGATCAATAAGGTGAAACTTGTCTGAAAGCCAGATACCCCCCCCCCCCCCCCCGCGCCATCCCTATCTCTATCCCGTATGTTGTTTGGAGTGAACAAATATGTTCCCAAACAATAAACACAAGGAGGTGTTGGAAAGCACTGATACAATTTGCGGAAAGTTTTACTACGTTTACCTGCAATTTATATGATAATCCTTGGATCTAGAAAGTCATCCGGGGCCTTACCGGATGTAGGATTAATGTTAGTAACTAATTAAGAGACTGGTTGTAGAAGATTTTCGCTGGGATCCATTCTGGCCAGCTATGGTCGGCGTGGCATGTGAGGGGGCAGGGCACGCGGCCGCCCCCTCCCACTCACCTGATGGCTCCCGCCCCAGCTGGTGTTCCGGAACCCACCTGCCCTCCCGGCCACCAGGGCGCGCGGCGCGTCGTCCGGGGCGGACCAGGCCAGGCTCTGACCAGGCTGTATACTAACGCTGACGAGGTCACGGTGTATCACGCCATACTGTATGCACCTTAGAGATGGCCTTTGACCCCCTACCCAAGGGAAATCCATTACTGAACAGAACAGGAGTATCATTATTTGTTATTTTTCCTCCGCGGACATGATATCATGGACTACACTTCTAAAGGCCTGCATTAAATACCTGTGGTTCACATGTGGTTTGAGGATCACTGTTTTTTATAAGAAATTCCGTATGAAATACAGGGCACTTGGAAAAAGGGTTGTTAAGTAAGAGCTATGATACATAGAATAAAAAAATTCCCATTTAGATTAATAGTCTAATGGAGTAATAGCTACCAGTTAGGAAGGCCATGATAGGTCTAAAATACATAATAGTCAACTATTATCGTACATATATATCTTTGGATTATGAATTCATGTTCGTTTATTTCAGCAAGAATAAAATGAAAATGTCAGAATGACAATACAAATTCAGAACTCTGACATTTTATATCAGGAAAAGTTATCTAGATTGCCACTTGTAGCTGTGAAACGTTGTCTGTGACTCTTTTTTTCCTCTTGCTATTCAGTTTCCGTTATCTACTGACAATAATTACTAAGGATATAACCTTTCGAAACATGGACGGGTATGCGAGTCAGCTTAGGGTTGTTCCTATATGAATATCTCCTCTCACGGAAGCCACAACTTGAATTCCCAACGGTTAAATTCGCACATTTTTGAACGGCCAGGATATGGGTCACCTTATTAAACCGAGTAAACGCTCTACTTCACATCTAACCGTTGAAGGTTTGACTCGGCCAGGGGTGTCTCCCAGAACCAGGTATATCAGTGTAGGAACCAGGTAACTATGTCCTTACATGGAATACCGTCATGGAATATGTGTTTCTATTCTAGGTAAAGTTTTTCTTTTGGTGAAAGTTTACCAGATAGATACATTCTTGGACGGAAAGGCTACTCTGTACTCCTCTTGTAGAGTATACTCCTCTATGAGTCTGCATGTCAACTAAATATATGACAACCCATATATGGAATCTCTTTTTGAACATGGTATTATGAGTTGTGCCAACTGCATGCTATGCCTCTGTTTTGCCCTTCTCACACTGGGACCAACCGGAGCTTGGGTCTGTACACACTACGCGGAGTTTGGCCGATTGATCAGTTCCAGCGGTCGCAGCAGCAGCTGCAGTAGTAGCAGCAGCAATAGCAGAAGTGGAGTACCACTACCACTACCACCACCGCCACCATCGGCAGGCATGGGGTGTGTTGAGGCTGCATGGAGGCAGGCCGGCTGGCAGCAGCGTCTCTTAATAATTCATGCGCCGCCTGTTTATATATAGATGAGCTGTATGGGCCTGGAACCACTGAAGCGGGTCGGCACAATGCTCGCCCGCTACCTGGTGGCCGCTTCGCTTCACTGATTCGCCGAGGCTGTGACGGTAGACGGCCGCCTGTCGCCCGCCACACCGCCGTCACCAGCCAGTGGCGCCTCGGAGAAGTTAGGACGCTGCCACGTCGACACACACACACACACACGGCTGAGATACCTGGAGCAGTTAGCGGACCGTGTCGGAGAAAGGGGCGGGAGGAGGAGGAGGAGGAGGAGGAGGAGGAGGAGCGGGGGTGAGCGGGACTCGGTCCGGCGTACAGGTATCACCGGAGTCTAAACCGTGCCTAGAAGTGCATGGAGCCAGGTAGCGTCCTCCTCGGCGGACAGGTGGGCGGCCCGTGACAGGCGCCGCCGGGGAGGCGTAGTGGAAGGTTGGGGGGGGGGGGGGGGGGGGGCGTGTGTAGCCGACCGGAGCGGCGTCACCCCATATTAGACGCGCGGGTCCCGTGTCGCCGCCCAGAACACGGCGGGGACGGCGACGGTGACGCCGGGCGCCGGGAAGTGGGCGTACCGTGCGGCCCCCATCTCACGGCCCCGTGTGCTCCGACGAGGTTCATCCAGGCGCCAGTCAGGTGTCGACAGGTGAGTTGATGTATTAGATAGTTCTCATGTATCTTCTCTCAAAGAATTACCCGCTCGCTATATGTCTACATGTGCGTATACCTGTAATCATCTTGACTGTGACAAAGTTTTACCAACCCTGGACCCTCTTCATTTGACATTAATGTTTGGCCGACTTAAATCGTGAACGGTTAATTACATTAGGGTCCAGTCGCCATTATGTGACCCTGGTTCTGGCTACGGCAAAACATACTTTAATTATTCTCCTTAACCGGATGGTAAGTGCGCACCATTATTGATCAGATGATGCGCGATGGAGTCACTATGATGAACAGGAGTTGAGTAGAAAATGTAGAATTTTGTATCTGTGTGAGACATGCACCCGCAATATGAGGAATCCTACAGCGATGTCCTTATGCTACTAGTGGTAGTGCACTATTTAGTAGCTTACTGTTACTTCTTCCACTTCGACCTACTCCCAAGCAAACTATAGTCTTTTTTTACACAAAAACTCCAACGTTTATCCTAATACCTTCCTTCGTCCCAACTACCCACCACGTCTGTTACCAGTGGATAACTGGTGACCCCGTTCTCCACGGACCGCGAATAATTTGTTTCTAGGTCACTTAAGACTGCATGACTGAGCTGCTCCTCAATTTGCTCTACAGACTGGTTATTGCAGCAGGGATATATATCCCTAAGCTGGCAAACATCGGGAAACTTCTGTATTACCGTATATGACTGTGTTATCTGCCACAATACTGTCCCTGAGCTATACCACATCTGCTCAGGTCAACATTGCTTCCATACGGCAGCTTTATTAATTGTTCCTGTGTCTGGGACTCGGTCCACACACCATGACAACTGTCTGATACGCCATGCAAATGGCGGTCTATGTAATGCCCCCATTCTTCAGGCCGAGTCAGGGTAGCGACTGCTAGGTGGTATGTGCACTGTGGCGGTGGGTGAAGAGTGTGTGTTACCTGTCGGACTGAGCCTTTGACCAGCTGCTGCATTGATCCCAGTTCGGTGTGGAATCCTGCCCGTCTAGAGCACGTTAATGGTGACCACATTGATTAAACAAACTAGGGTAGTAACAAATAGGGTATAATATATACGTACTGTTATATGCCGGGTGTGCATAAAGAATGGCATGCTCATGCAGTTTTATGGTTTTAAAATGATACGTTACACTAGGAATACAAATAAGAAGGGGATTTAGTTTAGTTCTCTTTCTCTATCTACATACACATCTCTGCAGACTCGGTTGTTGTACAGTTTGACAAATGCTCCTCTGCTTGGTATATACATATACGTATTGCTGCAGGTAGTGAGAGTGCTGTGGTGCGGAGTTACAGGTGTTATGAGTCAGGCACCCAGGTGAGCCGGCAGATCCAGCCGCCTCCATCCCCGCCAGATGGCACCAGACTGCCTCTGCTGGCTGGCTGGTGGGTTGGTGGGCAGGCTACTTCCTGCTGCTTCGCTGAGACCAAGCCCGGGCAGAGCCGTACTGGTGGTGCTCGTCATGGAGGTGGTGCATGGTGGTGGTGGGGGTGGTGGTGCCCATGCCCTCCCCCTACCGGCAACTCTGTACCTGGCCGGCGTGGGTACCTGTCCCACCGGGCCCAGCCCGACTCTGTAGCTTTATTGATCAACTTTTATAGGCCCCGCAGCGGCGGGCGGGGGCAGGTGGGGGTGGGTGAGGGGGCGTGCAGTCGATCCAGGCGGGAGTTAGATGGCAGGCCTAGTTGCCGTTGCTGTAGCGCCCAGCCGATCTCATCCCAATCTCTCACCACATGGCGCTGGCGCTCGTAATGCTCCCCACGCGCACGCGTGAGAAAGAGCGCGGGAGAAGCGAGCAACCTCCGTTGGAGAGTGGCTGCGTGAGAAGGCGTGCGTCCGCCGCGTGCGCGCCACACCGACGCCGTTTCCATGGCGACGAGTTCCGTCGATGGGCGTCCGGCAGGCCCGGGACGCCAGGAGGACGAGAGCGCCGCGCCGACAGGCTTCGGGTCGAGGACAGACGCGCTGCCTGCTGCGGGACTGGGCAGACGACGGACATGCTGCCTGCTGCGCCGAGACGAGTGTCCTGTCCTAGCTATGCTGAACTGGCGTTGAGAAAGAGGAGCCACAGTTCGTCTATCTGAAAGACCACGTCCTCACCTTTCAATCTACGTATGGCAAGCTTCACCTTTCTGCTTGTCAACATCAGATCCAGCAGTGTATCAAGTAGCAATGTATTGAGAAGGTTAAAGTTTTCCAGTCATCTCTTCCCCGCTCCTACTCGACGATAGCACGGTAGGATGAGAGACACACACCGCGGAACAAAGAGGGTGGGTTGGCAGGCAGGATGGCAGGCAGGATATCAGGCAGGGTAGCAGGCAGGGTGGTAGGTAGGGTAGCAGACAGGGTGGCAGGCAGGGTAGCAGGTAGCAGATAGGGTAGCACGCGGGAAGGCAGGCAGGGTGGTATGGAGCGTGGAGCGTGGTCCTGCAGGGATTGCGTGCAAACCTACAAGATAATAAAACCCTATGAATATTAAACCAGCGAAGCGCAGTCCAACCTCAATTACTTATCTCAGTATGGTTACTCTCTCCCTCACTCTCTGCCAATGAACATTATCTGTATCGAACGACGAGATCACACAGCAGTAAGTATGCTGTGCATTGCCGGCTCATGCCTACACATGACTAACATCGATATATGCATGTAGTTTTGTTGTGTCTGTCTGATATAAATTTGTCCATATATCGTCACTTAATCCATACCTCCTGTCTAACATATTCTATAACCAGAGTGACAGGTTGGCGTACCCGATGTTTTTTTTAAAATGTCAAATCACACTTTAATGGCGTGAAACTTTAGATTCTGTGGTGGTAAGGGAAGTGGGCCTGAAGGGCCTTGTAGACAGCGAGCCCGTGGACTGTAAGAAGTATATGGAAATGATGGCAACTCTACATACAGAACACGTTTTCCCTGCGTGAGGATCATTGCGATCTGCCTCACCAATGTGGATTTGATGCAAATTCTGACATATTATATATATATCGTAGACTCCATATTGGCCCTGGAAACTGGGGGTCTCGGTGGGGTGGAAGGAAGGGAGAATAAAGATAGCCTTGAACACATCGAGTCTGTGTTTTTATGGGGTCGCCAGTCTAGGCGGGTCATAAAACCACGTTCACCGGGGACCAGGATGGCGGGAATGGGGGCGGGGGTCGCCGGCCGCCGGGGTGCCGCGCACAGCACGTTGCCTGCCCTTCTACCCGGCCTGCCCCCGCCTCCATGCCGTCCGCCCCCGGCACCGGTACGAGGTGATGGCAGGGCCCGGCTTCAGAAGCCTACCAACGACTCATTCGCATGATACACGGCACTAACACGACCAACCTTATGGCAAGGCCTTCCCTGGAAGCACACGGAGTCAGGTCTACAGGTAGACTGAGGCGAGGCGACGGGGAGGGAGGATGCGTCAAGGAGCGGAGCATGCAGAGGATGCAGGCGAAATAAGCTAAGGAAGGCTGGCGAGGTGGGCATGCAGACACTGAAGGGTGGATCTGCATGTTTACTAAGGCCCCGAGCTACTCCTAAATGGAACCATCATATTGCACGAAACTAGCGTGCCACAGAAACAATACTGTATACTCTAGCATACACAATATGCTGCTGGGTGACAAAAGGTGACAAGGAGGACGAATTCGTGACTAACTTTAAAATCTTCATTACATACGGTGGACGTATTGCCTGGATGTATGACATGTTCCCAGAGTCATCGGAGTATAATGACCTAACTTGAACTATGTCACCTGATCTTGGACCCTCTCAGATCATTAACCCCGCTTGTTTGAGCATGCGGGTGGGACCCGGGCGCCACCTATTGATAGTATATTGAATTACTCAGGTAGGTGTAATCAGGCCATATTGTTGTCGGTCTCTGGGTGTCTAATAACCCCACTAACATAACGTTATACTTCACACCTACCAAACACACAAAGCCCGAGTCGACCAACCTGCTACCAACCACCTTGAATCTCAGCCGCTTGCATTGCCCGGCCTGCCTGCCAGCCGGCCACCTGGACCAACGCGCCACCTGTGAGCCAATCAGTGACACTCTTACAGCTGTCACGACCACGTGGCAGTAGACAGCCAATGAGGCGCGGCGTGACGGCGGCATGGGCGGCCGGGTGGTCGTTGCGCACACAGCTGACCGGACCGGCGTCGTGCCTCTGAGAGATGTGGTGTCCAGGTGTGCCATGTCCGTACTCTACTCTACCTGTGTACACCTGAACGCCTCATTCATGTCAGCTCCAGTCGCAGGTGTAGTACTCGGCGCGTGCTCGCTGCTTGGTATAGAACTGCCACGGTGGACATGATATCTCAACTGGATACTTTACCGTAAAGGAGACCACTTTGTCGCCATTGGTTGGTTCGCCGTATTCGGTTACCAAGGCGACACTGGTCGCCCCGCCACACTTCATCACTGACGTTACTTGTTGATCCCATTGACGTTCAGCCGCCTCCCAAACCTCCACGGCCTCGAGGCATGTCTCCTGGATCCAGCGTGGGAAAGACAAACCTGTTCTTACAATAATATATACTACACCAGGTAGGGCCAGGGTATACCGGTCAGTTACCGGCCAGAGTAGACGCCATCTCCCGGATTTCTCTTCTCTGGAGGCCCGGAAGCTAGCAGCGCTCCGGGGGTCAGTAAGGCAATTACTGACGTAGGGGAATACCTTTGAAATGCAGGTAGGCTTTTGTTACATGATGAAATGATAGCGCTCAGCATAGAAAATATAGAATACAACAGCTTTGCCTGCTAGATGTAGCTATTCGCACACATAAAGAAGGCTTATACATCAGAGCCCATGATTAAGGTTTTGGATAATGTGCTTGCTGGTGGAATGGGTGATGTCGGGGCTGTGTTTGTATTTTGTTTGTTCCATCGCATATGGCAGCCCGGGTGGATAAAGGGAGTATTAGTGCGTGTATGCCTAGATGTGCGTCTGCCACACGCTACCACCAGGCTGTACACTCATGGCTCGCCAACTATTTTGTATAAAATAACAGACGGGTATTATATAGCATTGCCTGCCGCTTGCCATCTGAAATACTAATATGTTTAATGGTAACCATAGCGCTGGGTTTTTGTCGGATCGATTAAAAGGTATGAGGAAAATAATACTTATCATAACCACTTGGATTGCATATAACTCTAATATAATCATTTTTAAGAGTGAGCATAGAGATTGAAATATGTACGTTTGTCTCTGGTATTATGAGACAATTCTTTGAGAAGTCTTTAATTAAAATCTGCACAGGCTAAATACATGTACATATTTTTCTAATACATCCCTCAGTAATCACACAGTCAATTGTATGATATCTTTTCACATACCTGTATTCAGAGGTGTATTTGACAGATACACAACAACAAAACACATTTCAGGAGTAGTATTAGTATTTTCTTTTCATTTCAAAGGAGATTTACGACATATATATTCATCGCGAAGTGACGTTCTTCCACATATTTGTCACATACAACACGACAGATAATACACCCTACAATAGAAGCTCTTCCTAGAAATACGTTTTCAACCGTATGAGAAATGTCATATGTTACATGAAGATCTATTTCAACTGCTCTATTCCAGCTACACCGATATGTATATACGGGTTAGATAACTTACAGCACATTTTATGTACACAACTTAATATCCAGTCTACATTCTCACAGCAGAATCACTGAATTCCCAATAATTTCTTTATTGCGACCACAAAGTAGTACATGAATCTGGTCTTTATCACTACAACAAATCACTGCTTTGTGTGAGATTAGGGCGTTGGCCAGTCGCTCCTTCTCCTTCTATACAACATTGACAAATGATCTCAATGCTAGATATGTCGAGCACACACATGTGGTGTCCACCAACCGGTCAAGGTGGGTGGCCGGCCCGTGCGTGGCACGTGCAATGTCGGGTATGGGCGGACACCAGCCGTCGGTGGACACTACTTTGATCAACCGGCTGACCGCTGCCCGCCGCCCCAACCCGATTTGGCAGGTGGTAGGCCACACCTGTTCTTGGTTGCAATGGAAACGTGAGGTGTCTCCGGGCAGGCTTGGACATTCCTGGAATTCCGAGAAATGTTTGCCTTTTTTTCTAGAGGCATATTTTGTCTCTGTTCGGCCTACCCACCTCTCCTTTCATTCGCTATGTCCACATTTGTGTGTGTACAGGTGATAAAGTATTTACTTGTAAGATCACTTATTCATTCACATATCGAATTGCTAAATTATTAGAAAACGATGAAGCAGGCCTCATATGATACATCATCACTGACTTCACTATCATTTGTATACAGTTTTGTATTATCCTTCAATATGACCTGATATCCCTCTATCTGTCGTTCTTACAGGAGAAAGAGACGAAGCTCTGCAGGATAAGAAAAAAGGTGCCTACTCAGTTTCAGGGATGGGTATGTATTCAATCTGTTTCGTGAGAATTTGATCCACCCAAAAACCATCAATAGAAAATATGAGATAATGAAAATATGGTGTACAGTATCAGTACTGGATTTGCATTTCTGTGCATAGCTTTTTATCACAAGTAGTCTTTTTTTGTGAACAAGATAAAGTCGAATGACTTCAGTGATGAGTATACGTACGTTTAGTATATACTATCTACTTACTGTCATCATTGCGGCATGAAACTATAACATAATCACATCAATTACAAATAGAAATGCCAGTTATTTTAGTCTAGCCATTGCAAGTCTAGTAACATAATTAGTTAGTTTAATAATCCTATTTACCGAAATCCAACAAGTCGCCATTGTTGTACTTATGCTCTATCTGCCTACTTCATACTATATCATACTGAATTTTATGATGAAAGAGCATAGCTCGTACGTAAAAATCTTATTTAGAATTGCAAACCATAAACGTCTGTTGTTAATATCGCGAGTTATGATAACCAAATTATTGACGGATTATCTTAACTGTGTTGCCATGTTACTTTGAGCACTGTTCTATGTTGACAGAAATATAACGGGCTAAATGCTATTGGATAGTGATCATGTTTTCTGAGTTAGACCAGGCCGATATGAAACTCATACCAGTATATGATCGGCTTGCTTGCAACTGCCTGATACATATCACAGCGAGATCGAATCTATGAGGTGAGGGGCATATGTATATATATATATATATATATATATATATATATATATATATATATATATATATATATATATCACACAGATCACCCAAAGCCATCCATCTATCTGTGTATATATACATGTATGCATTTCATCAGCTTGCTTGTCTTGTCCATTAAAGCTTTCTTTACATCAAAACCTCAGGAAAAGAAATGTGAAACTAGCAAAGAGTAACAATTTCAAAGGTAATCTGGGTTACTAAGACTTATGAAATATATATATAAATATCTTACAGGTAGTACCGTTTGATGGAAACCTTGGTTGTGTAAAGGATTATTTAGCACGAAAGCATTTTATTCAGGAACATCGATGATTCCATACAAAAACTAATTACTGGCAGGTTATAAATTGGGTCAGTAATATTCGTATTTTCTAATTTAAATTCGGATAATAATCAACCGTTATTCGTACAAGATAAATCCGGACCCATATGGGAACCTTCATTGCCCACTCAGGCACTGCAGATACAATTTCATTCGTGTAGTTACTATTCCTAGGCCAGCATGAAATCTATGGGTGAAGTATTGATTCATCTATTGATGTTACTCCTCTACCCACCAAGCTCAAATTTGAATAGAAATAGGAGGAAAAACACGACGGATTTTTCAGAATAGATATTCACTTGTTGACGCCTCTACGTGGGAATTTACAATACCAGACGGTCTGTGAATTTAAAAGCGGCATCCAGCTGCCAATGTTAGCTTTTACTCTAAGAGTAACTGATTTTTAACAGTCAGAGCTTAAACTGGGCGAACTATTTCGTTGCGCGGGCGCACTTCCCATTCTGCGCCTGTGACGGTGACCCGGTTACGAGTGATCCCAGCATGCCATCGCCTGCCATCTAGCACCCGTCGTAATGATCACTTTGCGTGCCTCAGTTTCCCACGAGAACAATTCATTCCTAGTAACACAAACAAAGACCCTAGCAACCAGACGGTGGGGCCGGCAATGGAGGAAGCCTTGCCGGCGGGCCCGGTGCCGCTGCGATGGTCGCTTCGTCCATTGGTGAAGGGGCGGAGATCGGATCGGTAGCGATGCGGGCAAGTCTTTGCCGGATGTCTCGTAAATAATATATTTTTTGCTTGATGAAAGAGTGCCCTGAGAGTTTTCCTGTATTGCCTTTGTATCACCAGGCAACGTTTGCATATTTACGGCAGTGCTGTAATTGCTACAGATTTGCAGAGTGGGTCACAAATGAACGGAATGCAGATATTCATTTTCATTTTTATTCATATACATCATGTGTGTACGATATTCTGCATGTATAAGTTAAGTAGCAGGTTCCATGTCCGTGTAGGTTTTGCTTGTGTGTGTGTTTGAGTCTTTATTATCCATCGTATATAAATACCCCATTGATAATATATATGAGGCCACAGTAAACCTCTAGCCATTGGATAAAATAATATCTGTCTTGCCGTCGGATATCATAACCATGGTATACGGATTCACATCCAGAGTATACGGCCTCAAAACCATTGTATACCGGAAAATAGTCCCTTTGTGTTATGATGCCGCTTTCATATATTTATATATATATATATATATATATATATATATATATATATATATATATATATATATATATAAAGTCCTTATTGATATTCCCTATAATATAGCAATTCCTGGGATTAATTCACTCGAGAAGATGGATAATAGATACAACAAGCAATGGTTATGTGGACAGGCAGCTCTGTAAACCACTCGAGGTTTACCTCGTAATACACTCGCTAACTCTCCTGTATTACTATGCGTCAACATCTCGTGATTTACGGCCACCTGTACACAGAACCATCGATTATTGTCTATTTGTTAAGATTCCTAAGATTATGTTTATCTTTCAAGGTATCAGCTTCCTTTGCGCAGATCTGCTGACGTAGCCCATATCTCTACTTCACCTGAAGGCGGAATAACTAATGAGTATCATGCTATTTGTGGTAGTTTTATATTTCCTAGAGGTAACATGTAGAAGAACTCACCATCTCGGTATTCTTATCAGTAAAGGACTCTTTTATAAGGCAAAAACTGAAGGTTTAATTTTAACAATTTTTTGTATTTCACTTCTCACATGATTCAAAATCTTTTTATGTTTTCTTATTCTAGAGATGTTTATTCTATGTAAACTATAACCTTTGTTGTAAGCAACAAGAATTGTTTGGTAAAATATATAGGTATGATCACATTGATGTATTATGATTATACTATGATTTAAGTTTCATAATCTTACATTTATGTACATATGTATACACGCTTTTTACGTTGACGCAACTTCTATGGCTTTTACGTTTTGAATTTCGTTTGCTTTCTGGCTGTAATGCAACATATAATGCAATGAATAATCAATGTTTATCTCAATTCTTTTCATCTCTTGAATTTTGCCCTATGTTTCCTTGCATTTGCTTCCTGTATGTGCCACCCTGCATGCTTCGCAGAACTTTTGTGTTTGGCTTATATTTGTGCATATCTGTGAATGGCACTGACTGAATTCATGGTATTTTATAAAACCATGTTTTCCTTGGTGCCATACATAGAGAGCTTGCTTCGCTGCATACATCATAATACTAAATGACCAAGGGAATCAATATAAAATCAAGTGAATGGGATTTTTCTTATTTGAGGATGTATATGTGTAGCCTTGCCTATTTTCACAAATCTGTAGCATCATACGGTTTCATTTTGAATCTGTGTAATGGAAGGATTTATCTAAACTGTACTAATGTTGATATCAAATGTAGTTATGATCATATCAATGGATTTTGATTTAAACTCCATATTTACTCTGCATTTGTCGTGTGTTCATTTTGTTTTTTAATGTCAAAACAACGTTGTTTGCTGTAATGCAATAACAAATCAATGCTTAACTTAGGTGTCTTTCTCTTTTGATTTACATTTCGTTTCCTTGCTTTTGCTTCCTGTGGGTGCCATCCTACATGCTTTGCATAATGCTGTGCTTGGCTAATATTCATCCTTAACTGTGGATGGCACTGACTGAATTCATGGTATTTCATACAGCCATGGTTTTGTTGGTGCCAAACATAGAGGGCTTGCTTCGCTTCCTGTTGGCATGTGCACTCAGTCAGTAGGAACTCAGTTTCTGCTTGACTTCACTGGTTGCTTGTTCCTTTGCTTGTTCCTTTATATTTATGCATGCGCATATCATTCGAATCATTTTCAGCTCAGAATTACTACTGCATGAACTCAAGCATTGAAAGACCGAATAATACAATGTCTAATTCAGCAAATGTATGCTTATTTTCTTGTTGTATTGTTAGCAATGCCTGTTTTGGGTAAATGGTTCATATCACAAAATTTCACGTTGAATAGGTCTCATGGGTAGCTTTTAACAGATGAATATCTATATGGTGATCTATAGGTTGCTCACCCAACATCATATGTGGGTATACATGTCTCAACGGAAGCCAAAATGATCTGCAATAACTAGAACGGGTCTAAGCGTGATTTGAATGTTCAAAACAGATAGAGACCTGGATAAACAGGTGCACTTCGACAAGAGGGTTTCTAATATACATGTAGGTCGATTTCATTGATTCAGTTTTAGTGGATACAATCAAAATGAACATATATTGAATGCTCTACTATCATAATATTTGTGAAATACATGTATGAGACTTGTATTTGTTTACTTCATGTATACTTTTTGAAACTATCAGAATATTTTACAACCTCTAGAATGTTTTGTGTTCAGCATACCCAAATTTAACACAATGATGAGTAGCGTTGAATTAGAATTGTAGATATTCTGACCATGACCATGGTACTTTTTGTCTATTGGGTCAGGTCCACATATATTCCGTACAGCGGTCTACCACTATCCCCACTTATCTATTGCTCTTAGATACTAAGTACAATCCTTTGATTCGCACTACATGTTAGATGTTGAATTTTGATACATCTTGATAAGAATAGTAATATATAGCAGGCGATTCTTTTGCTTTTCCAAAAGATACAAGTTGATACATATTTATATAGTACAAACTCACCATGCTGTAAAAAACGAGATGGGGAAATTGATGTTTTTTACGGAACGAGGCGTGAAAGTCATTGCTGATGTTTCAACGTGTTCAGTATAACGATATACTGTACATGATGCAGTACAAAATTTATACTACAAAGGGAGCAGCAATACGTAATCATCAAATATACTGCATCGGTATATATATAATAAAGATATATACATGTGCATGATTATGTTTATATTTAGGCTCAGAAGTAAATGCGTTGGATCCTCAACTAACAGCTGGAACTACTACGTCTAGAGCTCCCGATCCTCCAGTGTCGAATCTGCAAAGTCATTGAGGCCAGGGACCGGTGACACTGTACTTGGCACTGGTAGAATTCACTGACTTCTGACACATCACTCAGTGTTTCTGCAGTTCCAAACATAGTGAGCCATGCATCTTATCACCGTTCCACGCACCGACCAGTGGATTCTTATTGCCAAGGGGACACAAGAGAAGCTGATCACTTTTGTGGTGGATCATCGACCGTCTGTCTAGTAAATATTCACATTGAATACCTATATCTAATCTATATGAAATGTATATGACTAATATCGCAAAATGTTCCTCAAATTGTGAAGATTGTGATACAGAGAAAGAGTATTGTCATGTGTTTGGGTATAAATGTGCAGGAAGTTGGTACCTTTGTCCGTGAATACGATATACACATTGATGGTCTATCTATTGAAGTTGCCTTCGTTTGAACTTGAAAATCTACTTTATTCAGTCAATAAAGTGCATCAAATATAGAACATAAGCCGTTGCGATCTTCATACAAGGACCTCTTGCCGCCCTAGATCAGATTATCAACAGTTATTTAAGTCCTTGAATGGACGCTTGTTACACCCTCAGCCACGATGGCTCAAGGCACACGCTGAAGGGAAAACCTTACCTTCAATTACAAATTAAATGAAAATAGCTACCGATTATTTTTAAAAAAACCAGAAGGTAAGTGAGCATGTAATCTGTTTTTGGTGGGCAGTAAGGATAGCATTCTATTTACGTAATTATATGAATGTTTTATTCATATTTCTTCTCATCCGAGTTTTGTTGTGGGTTAGGAAAATCAGACCACTGTATCACACAGTAGTTTAATTTGAATCCGTCCGTTGGGAAAAAAAATCGCACAGTCCCCAAATTACGGAGTGCAGTTTATTTTACCTGCTATATACGAATTCCAAGGCTTAGCTTTCAAAAGTATACCTGACTGGGTGCCACTGCGTGTAAGTTGATACATATTTCACAAAGTTATCACAAATGTATGGTGTTGTAAAGCTCCATAGAAAACACAATAGGAATTGCGAAAGCGTGACGTTCTAGTCTGGTGCACATCTTCTGGTTGCCCAGAGACTAGATAGATGCCAGCCAAAATGTAGTCTCCACCCAATCAAAAATAAATATAGTCTCCACCAAAAACTAAGTGATGTAGACATTGCTTCTGGTCATATGACTAACAATGTGCAGTAGTAAAATACAACGACAAAGATTGTTCTTGGCAAAGAATAGCTCATTATGTCACACCCCTGGTATTTATTTCCCATACACTTAACATTCGGAACTTGTACTCAACGTTCATGGAGTATTCTAAACAAACAAAAAATCAGTGGGCGATAACATCACAAATGTTGATCAATCAGTCGATGATAGGGGTGAGATAAGATCTGAACTGTACTCAATCTGTAGTAACTGAAAATGCATGAATTATGGTTGCATAGTAATCTCACGAGGGAAAGCCGAGTGAGATTTGTAGCAAACCAAAACTCCTGGTGTATTTTCAGTGGCTACGGATCTCAATGCAGTTACTTTTTGCTACAGAATAAATCGACTATATTTCAGTGTTCTCTCACCTAAAACCAAAAAACCTCGCCAATATAGTCATCGTTCTCTGTTGGTTCCCAGTAGATGATACTGATAGCTATGTCAAAAAGGCAATTTCAAAATTTGTTGTTTTTAAGATGTAATCCGAACCCGGCCATTCGTGTGGTAGTAGTATCTGACGCGGTATGGATTGAATGTGGACGAGAAAAGTGCCCCTCAAATTGTCCGTGGCTCTGTCACCGCGGCGGCGGGAGGCCGGCGCACAATACCTTGTTAACCAACATTGCCATGGCAACGACCGGAAGTTTGGCGAAGCTGATGGGTTTAGATCAGTTTAGCAATGCACCCTACAGTTATCGACGAGTCAAAATACGCCGGCCATGCTCCAGCGCGCATGCCCCCTGCTGCGACTTGGCTACCCCATCCCAGACTGATGGACTCCCAACATGCAACAGTGGCGGGAACCAGAGCGAGGCTTGAGTTGCCCTTCGTGTCTCACTATCGCTCTCCGGAGCACAGCAGAGCGTCTGTCTGTTCGTCGCTTTACCTCTTCCACTGTGAAAGTTGGCTTTTCAGAAGCAAGGCATTTGTTATCCCCCACGGGAATGCTAACGGAGATATCGGTCATCATATATTCATACGACATTCATTTCTTACATTCAAAATGCATGGCTCTTATTCCAGGGTGAATTAGCGGTAGCGTGTTCAGCCATTGTCTATAGCCATTCACCATGTTAAATTATGTACGGACTTGGCAGCGGACGGACCTGCCAAAAAGGGAAGGTAGCTATTTGCGGGGAGGAAAAAAGCCGATGAATTGCGAACGTGGAATTAGTCGAGCTAGTTGGCCCATCGATGTCTACCTCAGCTTGACAATATTCATGATCAAACCACAGCAATATGTTACTGGATAGAGTTAAGGTATTTTATTCTGTTCTTTCTACAGTCTGTCATGACGCTTGAATGGAAATGAGTAGCCCTGGTCGCCATTTATCTGATATCTGAACAAATACTTAACAGGCACTGGCACCACGCAGATCGCACATTGATTAACTAAGTTAGCTCCTGCATCACATGATATACGTCCTGTAACTTTTTTTTAAAGACAAAATTATGTATATGAATATGAAGATACACAATTGTGTATTGGCATTTAAACGACCGAAACACCAGTATGCGTAGATTCAATGCTAAAAACACTACTGTAGTAAAGAATGTAAAAGAATAATCATTTATACAAAGACCCAATTTCACTGTAGATTGCATTGCTCGTGAAAACAAAAGTAGTATTCATTATGCCCTTCCTGTTCCATAGTGAAGAGAAACTAGCATGCTCCAGCAACGTGCCTTCATACAACAATGATGTAGACTAGCTCATAATTATAAATAAGTGGGCAGCTGGTAAAGACTGAGCGGTAATTGATCTCTGATGGCGGCCTACGCAAGATGTATTGCTTACTCTGATTGGCTGAGCCGATTCTCTTGAGAGTGGTCACGTGGGTTAGCGTGACTTCGCGCACGTATAGGACTGATAGATTCAACCTGTAAAACTGATGGAATGTACTTCATACTGGAAACGTTGTATGGGCTGAGTGAAAATAGAAACAGATAAATAAGGCAAACGGATCGTCCATCTATCAGAGGATAATTCATTCCTAGTGGAGACAACTGGTATTGGATGTATGTCCGTCGACTGACACTATAGTTGAAGATATGCAGTTGGTCCCATGTATTATAAAACTCAATTCATACACTCTAAGAGTAATTGGATAATTACTTTAGTACATAACGTTGTCTTTTTTAATCGTGCTAAGTTCAGATATATAGTATCTTCAAATGATATGGGTAGCATGAATTTCGAAAGACACCAATCATGTCATTATAGAACGTAGCTTTTAAACAATACAATGTCTGTAAATACTCTGGGTTGAATATCATAAGAGAAACCATTTAAACAGGAAGAATATGATAACCATAGACATAAACTATGCAGCTGAACATTGACACAATACTTGGCTTCCACCAATAACGTACAGCTGTCACTGAAACCGCAACCTAACCTCTGGTCTTTGTCCTGCCAGTGATGCTGATCTACTGTGATTACATTCTGTTATATTTGTTATGAGTTGATAAAGGACTCTCGGCACGAACTTTGGAACGGCAAATAACAGCCGACCACCGCAAACATTGCAGTCCAGTGTGTGTGGCGCCTGTAGGGAGTACAGACAGAGCCCTCTGGTGTGAGGGAAGCACACTCTGGCCTGCCGGACTTTTGGTTTTCGTTCTATGGCGTTCTTCGTTTCCCATAATATTTTATATGTGTGGTCTGCTCCAATGCTATCTAGCTGAGGTTTTATTTCGAACCCTCTTAATTTAGCAGTGAAAACGAACTGTTTTTCTTAAATCTGTAGCTCATAGATATAAAGCTGTTGTTCCTGATTAAAGAAAGACGCACCACGTTTTTTTTCTATTTTCCTAGTTGTTCCTGCTTTAGGGATAATACCCCATATGTATTAGTCATGACATTGATTGCTGTGGTGTTGTACATGTACCATATATATTTATATTCTATGAGAACACGGGGCTGTTGTATAATACAAGGAGTAGATAGTATGTTCATCATTGATGATTGAGCGTGTAATTATAATTTAATAACAATTGGAAGGTGTGGGTTATATTCAGTATATGGATCGATTTTTGCAACCCACTTGCACCCAGTCAACTTGCCATTTCTTCAACTGCCTGAGTCTAGGATACAAATATATCCCATATCTCTCTCTCCCCCCCCCCCCCCCGATCTTTCGCGGCGCTTGCGCTGGCTTAATCTCTGCCCCAACCCAAAGCTGGTTCCCTTGGTATCCACTAAAGCCACTTTTTAGACAGGGGAGAACATTTCAGATTCAAAACTAGGCAGCTGTCAAAAGTTATACAAGTCAAACAACTCACATATCATGATGGAAATATGAAAGTTGTTAAAGGAGCTTCAAGGATACTCTGGCTGTTTCTTTTTCAGACTTAAACCATTTTATAATGGGAATTCACAGTTACTTAGACTGCACCTTCAGAGAAGCACATGGGCATTGTTGACAAAACAAAGCCCTGCAACACATGAGGTGCTTTCCACTGTAGTAAGTAATCCCAGAGACTGTGTCCAGTTTGAAACAAATGTTAACAGAAATGAGAGTATCTTATTTACCATATAAATATGTTCATCTCTATTTACAAGTAGAAAACAAAATTCCCCCCAAAGCCCTCAGAATTTGGAATATTCCAAAAACTGGCGTATGGGCCAGATTTGGGCCCAAACAGGCAGGTTGGGGCAGAGATACAAGCGACCGCAGAAAGTAGAGCGCAGGATCTCTGCTGGGAGAGTGAAATATATCCAGCACCAATAGGTCAATCAGAGATTTCGGTCAAGAGTGATTGGCCATGGTCAGTTGGGAACGTTTTTAATACACTGAGACACTGACACCCTGCTCCTTTGCCAGTAGCACAGGGAGTACACATGGATAGTGAAGGGATAGTATCTTTGCAGTTCGCTGAAAGCCTATATGTGACCACTCTAACCTTTAGGTAATATATATAGGACATACAAGCACGCTCTAAAAACGATCTTTATGTAAACGTAATTTTCCGGATCAGAACACGTGACCTTGGACGCTTCCAGCGAGATGTAAACGTCTGAAGGCACGTGTGAGATTCTGGAAAATTACTATATACCTCAAAAACATTAATAGATTTCCTGTATTCAAGCCGTAGGAGCCGTTTCTATTTCAATTTCCAACGTGCGATGCTGCTGGTATGTCGCTGTGACGTTGTCACATAGCAACATGCATAATAACACCCTTTGTTACCTACCACATATAAAACGTGTGAATTCTAGTCGGGTCCGCTTGGAGGTTCTCCCGCACATAGATACCGAGTGAATCAGACCTATGATTGAAGACTGAAGGGCCACGAGAGTGAGATTCTCGTGTAGTGCTAAACTCAAACCTGCTATTTTTTGTGTATTTCTCTACAAAGATGTACTTCTATCCTTATGATATATATATTTCCTGCTATACTGAAAAGCATAATAATCATAATATTAGATGGGTGTCACAAAAAAATAGGATTAGAAATGAAAAATTGACTAGCATTTCAGGAATATATCTTACTTTATTGGCAGTAGTATGATCTACACAACTTCAAGGTTCACTAAGGGTACGGCATACAAGAAGGTAGAAAATCTATATTATATACATGTTATCTTACAAGTAGTCAAATGGCTTGCAATATCTACCTGTGGGCAATAATGCCTTATATATCGTGCTGCGTGTTTGGACGGTTTGTATCAAAAACGAATATCTGTGACACAAATAAGAATGTTATTGACACGTTTCCCTCTAAAGAATCAAATACGCATGGAGAAACCATGATTGTATGAAAACGAGTCTAATGATTGTTACTTATTGAGGAGTCAATGTAATTCCTCCCGCCACGAATTGTCACTCATCAGACTTGATTATCTGCATCATTCATCTTATTCATATCTTTTATCTTAATATTTCTGTAGTCGTTGCCGTTGTTTATTGTATGGACATAAATCTTTGTTAAGATGATTGCGACGGACTCGTGCCAAGGATCGCAGCAGCAGTGTACGAGCGTGGAGAAGAAGCGAGCAATACAGGCGAAGTGCAGGTTGAAAATGAAGAAGCATGGAGTGAGGCACCAGATGTGGTAGAATGTACTGCAGGCAAATTGGCAGCCCCAGCAGAAGGCCAGTGGGATGGAGCCAATTGTGGTGAGAACGGTGTAACAGCAGTTCTTCCCTGTGTAGTAACACGTGTAGGAGTTACGCCACACACACTCGGAGGAGTGTCCCCCTTCTGGCTCCCCAATAATGTCATGGAAAAGGGTCTGAAATGAGAAAATGCATTTATTAAATAATTTTTTATTCCATTCCACAATCTGTTACATTAACATATCTTCAGGGTTACAGATTAGCTCTCCAAAATATATCACTTATAACAGGTATGAGTGTGAATAATCAGAAAAAAATAATATGGAATGAGTGTGAGTTCTTTTTTTTTTATTGTGGAGAATATTTTATTTTCAACTTGTACAGGATATATACACACAAGTATTTTAGCAGCCATAAAGAAACAGATACATTTCTAAATGATATAGGGTTGTCATGCACTGGTAAATTAATCTACCCTGTTTCTACAGATTTTCGAAATACATGTATCACATCTCACCCATGGAATATTATTTCTTCTCCCCATTTTTTTATATATTTTTTTTATTTTCATACAGGACAAAACATAACAAGACAATATGACAGACACATCAAAACAGTATTTGCAGTTAATTCTGCCTACCCCCCAAAGGTCCACACTCCTCCCTATTGGATTGTCTCCCACAGTTGAGCTAAATACTTAAATTTATGCATGCGACCTTCCTTCATATATACATATTTCTCTATCTCTAATTTCCTCTTCAGTTCCACCATGAAAGCCATAATATCCAAGTCATTTGCATAAAATAATTTCTGCCGATGCACAAAGGATTTAGCTTGTAAAATTACATAATTGACCATCCTGGTTGAGGAGGCAACACCATATCTTCCAAATATAACCTCTTTTTTAGTAATCTTTAAGAAGTTGTCACTAAGGACATTTTTTAGCAATTTTAGAATTATCTACATGGTCTATTCTACAATTTCTTTACATATTCCTTAAATATCTTTTTGCAATCAGCCTCCTAAATGTCTAGCTTTAAGCTATTCCATAATCTTACTCCTAGATACATTGGAGATTTTTTGCACATCTCCTTCTTGAACTTGTGCTCCATAAATCGTACATTCAATTACCATTATATGGCAGAACATCGATGAAATACTACCCGCTGCGAGGGGTGCAGTATAAATAATGTTCGGGCTCACTGAGACGTAGTGAACCGATGACTTCATAAGTACATAAATGGCTTTTTTAAGTGATATTTAGGTAAGTCATAATAAGATTTTTATTTTGATCGTGTTGTTCAAATGTTGCAATGGACAAAAGTTAAGTCTTCTGAAGTATGTCGTCCGTAGTATATTTGCTGGCATAAAGGCCGTTTCCATTAGCCAATTACAGTACATCCCCGCGTAAGCGGCCACCCTCCGTTCCGGGCCAAAATGTCCGCTTACGCAGGTGACCGCTTACATGGGGTTGAAATAAACATCTAATAGAGGGAACCGTTCCGAGCAAAGGTGTCCGTTAACGCGGGGTGGCCGCTTACGCGGGGAGTCCGTTAGGTTGGGTTCTACTGTATTCCATATAAAATAAAAGGTCGTTTCGATTCAACAAATGTGCGTCGGTGGTTCCCGACTACAGATTGGGATGCATCCAGATATCTTCACTGTATTACGGAATGTTTATTTCAGAATATCAACAATATTTTCAACCCATTATGGATATTACAAGTCTATTCGATGAAATGACGACTCCCTTTCTTTAATGAATAGTTTGTCGTATACTTGTATTCCCATAGAATAAACTTGATGGTGTCACATGTACCTCAAATGATGTGTCCGAATTTTTTATTTTCAAGAGGGGTGCAAGGCAAAACCTTTCATGATTATTGACGTTTGTACTATGATAATGAACCCCATGGAGACCTTATGCTTGTGGCTATGAATTATGTAGAGAATATCTTTGATTCAATAACATTCTCTACACAGAATATGGGAATATGTATTCGTTTGTAACTACATGTATATGTGTATATTTGTAGATGTCCTCACTGTATATTCTCTCAAATAATGATATCAGCCAATAGTAGACTGCCTACCCCATCATCATTAATGTCCTACGAAAATATTCTTCACTTGATTTATCACAAATACCCTAGAATTCATGAACATAGTTGTACCTTTTTTCAAGTTAGAGTTTCAGTCTAATGGACTTCTTCGATGGGCGTGTACGTATGAAAACCAGTTGGACGCCATTCGTGATTAGCATAGGAAAATATCTTATTTCAAGCCAATCATTTTCCTAATGAAACCTCATCCAAGATCATCATTTGTTGATCATATATGTTATATCCAACTAATAATGCATCTGCGTGTATTGAGAGAGTTGATGGCAATGTCTAACTGCTACTATAATGTGTCCAGGTAGGTGTGCGCTAGGTCAATGATAAAAGGTTATGGGTTATCAATAAGGTCCTTACCCTTCCTGTCTCATTTAATTCGTTCGGGTCACGATTTATATAGTCCAAAGCGGCAACATCTTCTGGCGATCCTGGTTCCATGTCGAGCATTCAAATCACAACTTTTGGAGAAATAAATATAGTAAGTTGTATTTTGAGGTTAGGTTCAGAGACACTGGAGATCTTGCAGAGACTGTGATGTGACCAGTTAGAATTACGCTCTACCTGTGAAGGACAGTGGACCCCGGCTGTCCTGACATCTGTACCAGGAGTACTTCAGTGTGGGGATAACTGATAGTCAGAGTAAATCCCGATTTTATCTCAAAGGGTTATCGGGATTGGCATGGGTTTGTTGCGGAGGCGTTTGATAAAGGTTGACAGCAGCTGACACTACCCAAAAATTAATAACTAAATAACTAACAAAATATTGAGAGTATTACGAACGGATGTCGAATTTTATTGCATCAGGTAAACATTATATCAAAACAGAAACATGTAGCATTTTATGCTGGAAGAATATCTAAAAGAACTGTCCTGCATCAATGCATACAGCAGTTGCTTCTAATGAATCGAACGCTTACAATATTCCCCCCACCCACCCCCCACCCCCCAAAAAAGAAGAAGATCGATCAAACAAAAAAGACCGCTTAGGGATCGGTATGTGTGGCGAGCTTATGGGAGGACGTACCATCAAAACATCCATGCGGAGTGTGTGTGTCTGGAGGTGGGGGGGGGGGGGGGCGACCTGGATCTGGAGGAGCCAAAAGCTTAACTCCTTATTACCATATTTATGTTTACCCAAAGTATTGCCTATTCTTATAATGCCACTAACGGGAAGGATCGTACTGATAACATCATACCCGTTATCAGTCACTCTTACTAGATATTCACTCTGGTGGTGCCTCATAAGGAGCGGTTGTCACTAGTTAGAACGGGTTGGTAATTCTTTCGAATAATTGATGAATTGGTTGGATTAACTTAGTGTTCTATTCAGTCATATCGTAAAGCACCGTCTTAGAACCAATTTTGTCAGAAATTTACTTCAGGGTATAGAGTGTTGTGGTAATGATTGTATTTCAAATGATACAACATCAAACTAAACACAATTGTAATATTCATAACATGAGACTTGAACGCGCACACACCGATATTACCCTCACTGACCAGGAAGAATGAAAATACACACATTACATGCAGTATGACAAAACAAATTGTTGTGTAATCTTCTAGAAAGTAAACACTCCCATTTGAAAAAAAACGTTTATATTGCCTATCATTATCAAAACATAGATACCATATGAATCAATTGTGCATTAACTCGATCATTAGTCATTCCGCGTACCTCTGACTGGTGTGTCGGATTCCCTTATCGAGGAACCTATATAGATCATTGATATTTCTCTTGATTTATCATGATCAAGACGAATTGATAGATTTGTATGATACTGGTCTTCGTCTTTTTCGTGGTGTTGTTCAAAGAGAATTGTCAAGCCCTGTTTTATCCCATGTGATCCAAATTGTTTACCTATGTCAGAGTTTAGTTCCATAATTAAACCTACGCAGGTTTAAGCAAAATGTCTCATTTCCTTTTCTTGACCTTCAATCTTTGTTGTGTTTTTTAAGGGTATGTTCCACCAACTAGGTGAAAAGATACACCAACCACACAGCGTTTGCCAGCAGACCTGGCCTTGAGGAGTTGTCAGCCTGCTTGGTGGAACAGTTTGGCAGGGTCCCCGACCCCAGCCTAGCAGGTGCCGAGTCTTGGTTGTCGGGTGAAATCCACTACTGGTAGAGTTTGTTGGAGCATCGCATTGAGGTTGCTGAGCATCAGGCTAGGGGCCTGGTGAGGGACCAGCCTAAAAAGTAATTCCACGCTGTTCCATCAGCCAGGTTTTGTGGCCGGCCTAGCACTAAAATGCCTAATTGATGGAACATCTGCTTAAATCTTATTTCTTTATTCAAATGGAGATTTAGTATAAAATGCCATGGAAACGGTTGCTTGGCTATGTTGGCTATCGGTGTGACATGCATATTTCATCTTGTCATTAGTGTGGAGTTGACTGTCTTTTGGATTAGATATTAGTCATGAGTACAAAACAAATATACTACAAGACTTAGTGTGTATTAAGATAAATGACCCATATTACTGATGCAGCTACGAATACCATTGTGGTTCCATGCAAATTGAATAATTCACGAGCATACATTTACAAATATGTATAATATATCCTCCTCCACTTACGGGGAAATGTTGCTGAGGCTGATTTCCAATTGGCATTGTAATTAAGGGACCATCCGTGAAGTATGTGTGCACAGCATACTCTTCCCATGACCCCCCCCCCCCCCCCCTTTATTCCGTATGTACATTTTCTGGACAGCCCCCCCCCCCCCCTTACCAACACTTGAAGTAGGATTCGCATGCAGGAACAAAGGCACCTGAGACAGGTACTCCTCACCTTTTCCTCAATCTTTGACAATTATCCCCCAGTACAGAAATTATTCTAGCAGCAAGGTGTACTTTTGGCCTTTCCCACTTTCTTAAAAATTGGCAGATTGGATTCGCAAGGAAGGACACACCTGAAACATAGTCTGAGACAAAGTCATTTAGGGCAAGGTAGATTGTCACTGAAGTATGGACCCTCCCCATCGAAGTTTTATGAATTTTTAAAGCAGCTGAGTCCGGAATAACTGGACGCATCTTTGCTGATTGATATATTTTAAGACACACATTGTTTATGATAAATATTGTTAAAGTGTAATCTATAATCTAATAAAGAGTCCAATATCACTCCTAGGTATCTATATGAAATTACTTGCGATAATGGTTCATTGCTAACACATAAAGAAGATCTAAATTGATTTTTCTAATTGCTTGATGAGAAAACCTTTTTTTAAATATTGATGAATAACTGATTTTGGAGACACCATGTAGAAATAAAATCAAGATCGTCCTGCAGGTGATCCTGCTTGCTGGCTTCCTGTTGGGTACTTGTTGTGGCAACCAAGCAGTGGGTACCTCTGTCTCACCAATATGCCCCCATAGATTTTAAGTATGTGTAAAACCAAAATCTCATGAGATTCTGTACTTCCGAGAATGACACCTATCAATCTTGAGACTCAGAGAAATGACTGCTATTTAGACTAGGAGATTATGTTTCAGTAAAGAATCTTAGCAAGATTTGTCCAGACTACCTACCAACCTGGACAATCACCAACTTGTGTACACACAAACCTGCCTACCATCCAAGTTGTTTACCCAACAACCTCCATATCCTCCAACCCATCTACAAACCTGCCTATCACCAACCTATTCACATATCAATCTTCTGACCCATCAGCCTGCCCACATCATGAGCTACTAAACTACCAGCCGGCCCACCTATCAACCTACCTATCCTTCAAACTTCCTACTCACTAACCTGTCCACTCACCAACCATTTCATCCACCAGCTTGCCTACCCACCATCCTGCTGTTAGTTCCTACCAAACTACAGACATGCCTAATATCCAATTTGCCCATCCAAAAAACCTACTTGCCTCCTGCCCCCCCCCCCCCCCTCCTCACACACACATCAACCTACCCATCTAGCAGGCTGCCCACCAAACAACAAGTAGGAAATGATCATCCATTGTTGACAGAACAGTTGAAGCAAGAATATGGGAAGAGCACGTCTTGATTAGTATGTGCCCAAAATTTGGTTGAGATAGGTCAAGAGTTACCGAAAGTAAGCATTTGTTTGTAATAAATAACTAAAGGAAAAACATTGTCTGACATTATAATGTAAAAATATCATTTCCAACAAAGCCTTACTTCTCCATTTTCTGCCTACCACGACAATGCTTTAACATATGGCACATATCACAAAAACGGGCTTTTTGCTATAGCAAGTCAAAGATAACTAGTTTCCAGTCCCCAATATGGTTGCGAAGCCTATGGCACTCTCCTATCATACATGCTGCACAACACTTCCTGCAGCCGCACCATGAAAAGATCTACTCAGAGAGTGGAAGGGGCATAGCGGCTGATGCCATCCTCAGTTATTCGTTTTGAAGATTCAGCAAAGCCGACGGGTCCCGGTGGGAATCCGCTGTATATGATTTTTTTCAACTTTATTTTTTAATAGATTCCCCTTACAACTAAAAGCGACGATTAAAATCGTCACTGTAATAACGCCAATTCCCCATCTCGTTTTATAGAATATACGGCATGGTCAGGTTGTCCTATATAAGTATTAAACAGAGATATCCTTATACAATCATTTATATGTTGTGTTTAATATCAGTGGCCTGAGGCTGTGGAGAGCATGACATGCTATCTTAGCCATATTACCCAATGTACTTACTTCGAATCTAGGATTGCCAACAGAATTTGGGTCTCTACATTCACTTCTGATTGAATCTTAGGTCATATATGTGTAGTACGGGTATTTACAGGTCATAATGGAGGATGTTTTTCTGAGATTTTGAGGTGTTTTAACCTCGGATTAGTTAGCGTATGGACTCTCTATACTCAGGGACCATCACCTGGGTAGCATTTGCGAAATCGAGGGACATATGTGGAGTGCTATAGATCTAAGTTTTAAAAGCTATATGTCATCATCCTAAGTATTGTCGAAAGAATTGAAGAAAACCATATTTTCAGTGTATTTCCTCTCTAATTCAATCAAATGTAAATTGGCTTAATTTACCTATTTAGTTAGACCAAACTCCATTATGTGTTATCCTTCACTCATTTAGTATTAGAATGAGTCAAAGGAACTGGTTTGAATTGATAATTGCCGGTATTAGAAAATCACCAGGTGGCGCTACTGTGTATTGGAGGATATGCCCTTTAGTCTTATATGACAGACCCCAAGCACATTGTATTTTCTCTTGTATGACCCGAATTGTTTATAAGTCCCTCAGTAAAGAAAACTAGTCTAAATCATAGCTCTTTTCACAGATTTTTTTCCAAATAGATGGTCACGCTATCTGGAACTAAGATTTGTTGGACGACGCTGATAATTCCTGTAGTACCAGTCCCGTCACCAGGGGATCAATCTGCGAAGCAGCGCCACCAGTGGGCTCTGTACGGACTATCATTCCAAACTGTTCAGACTGTGGTGTGCTGAATTAAAGACAGATAGCGCCACATGTATACCTCGGTGTTTCCAACGATGAAGGTCTTTGAGTGATTTGCAGGATTAGACTCCTCCTCTACTTCTCTATCGGTGTTTTCTCTGTTTTTCTGATGTCGTCTGCTTCTATTTCAAGGCAATCTATTACAGCTTATTCCCTCCCGTGGATTTTCAATTGCTTGAGCAATGAAGGCATAAACTATCCATACACTAATTTGCCATTTGTTACATTGTTCCAGTATGATATTGGAAATCATAAAAAGGAAAAACATCATAGGTAGCCCCAAGATATGATTTAGGTTTGACCAAAACGGAATGCACTGTTAATGTGTAGGACTTAGATTAGGTCAAATTAGGTAGATACACAAGAAACGATATTGATATTAAGTTTATCGGGTCTGACCAACAGTATTGTACCAAGAATCCCCTTTCGATACGTTTTTGGTTCAATTAGTTCATATTTCAATTACAATCTTTTCGCCCTTTTCATAAACCGTAATATCACCTAATTTAAAAGGTGTTACTTCGGTGTAAACAAGACCCATCGTATTAATTATTAATTCACCCATTTCATTTTTTTTGTATTTTACTGTTGAATTGCCTAGATACGTGGGTATTAGAATTATTGTGTATTTATAGCTCTGTAAATCTCGTGTATGCTTTGAAGAAATTCCTTTCACCTCTACGGCTTATTAAATTGTCAGAAAATATTACAGATATGATGTCACAAAGCATTATTGATATCAATCTGGCATTTTGAGGCAATAGGACGAAAGAATTTCAAATAACACCTCATTCATTTACCCTTCCCATATCGTTTGTCACACATTCCAAATGAAATTATATAAAATCAGAACAATAGCCAACCCTCCAGATGGTGCAATATTCACAATAGTGGACTTGCGCTGTAAACTTCACTTATTTGTTTAATTTGTAGATTTAATTAGATGTTTACAGAACATAATATATGCATTTCGTAATCTTTCTTAATAAAAAAAAAGGAGATATCTATCCCCTTGATGTGATTTAACATGAATTCACATCACAAATGGAAGTAGCATAACTGCCCTGGAACTTAAGAATTTCATTCCTCGAAATAGTTTATTCATCATCAGCTTAAAGAGCCTGCTCTCATAGTTAATAGGCAAATATTCACTACCAGGCGCCCTTTAGAGCGAGCACCAGTATATAAGAAGTGTTATGATGTAACTTGTATACAATTTACCAGTTACTTTCCGAATTTACCCTTCTTCTTGTTGTGACCTTTTGTAGGGTCTTTACTCCCTCCGTCTTTATCTGATGTGAACACTTTAAACAAGTCTGTAATGTCTTTGCTTTTGTATTTTCGCATCACAAACGACTTTCCAGCCGCTGTTTCAGGAGAGCTGCTCAGACCAGAAAATCCGTTTCTTCGAGACCGCAAAGCCTCAAACCCCGAAGTGCGGCTGTTACGAAGCTCCTCATTGGATGATGTGGGGGAGTCATTGAGGATAATCGATTCCACCACGGTGTTCTTCTTGGGCCTCTCCGTAGTCCCGTCCATGGTATTACTTCGGTGGCGGTAGGAGGTTTCCTGAATATCTATAAAGTTATTACCCGTTCCATCGGAGTATTCCGCAGTAGTTTTGTCGAGTAGAATATCCACATCTTCCGTGGCTGACAGTGAACGAGTGCGCCGAGCAGACGACTTTTCCCCCACTTCTCCGGTGATAAAGTCTACACATAAAGAGTCATCCATAGAGTGGGGGTGCTCTGGCACGTCGTGATGTCTAAAGTATCCAGACTTGGTTGGTGGCTGAGTAACACTTTCTCCGGGTTGCCTGCTGGCAGACACTCCCACCGTGCTCACGTCAGCTTTATTACCACCAGTAACACCCAGTTGTTTCATTATGTTTCTTGGCTTGAGATTGTCTTTGCCAAACGAGAATCGTCTGCTCTTTATGTTCCACCTGGATTTATCTTCATTCGTAGTTGATGAGATACTATTGTCCACATTGTGATCAACACTTCTATCATGGTTTAATCTTTCTGATTTTCCTGCGCGATTGACACCTCCCTCAGGTAATCCTTGAGAGTACGTTTCCGTGGTCATATGTACAACAGGCAAGTATCGCATCTTCGGACCAGGCAATTCTTTTATCTCAAGATGTTTGATGACGTTTGGTTTTTGTATAGGAGCTATAACCTCACATCTAACTTCGGTTGCCTTGGTATCTTCTTCAAGGTGATCTTTCTTTGTCTCCATTTCATATTTCGTTTTCTCGTCCTCATCTTGAGACTTAACTTTTTTCTCTATATCGTCTGTTTTGGCCTTGGCCTTCATTGTCTCATACACATCCTCAACATGCATGGATGTAGGGTCCTTAGCATCAACCCTCAACACATACCTCCCGCGATTAGTCCTCGATACATTCACCCTTTCCTCTACTAAATCCTTCCTGTTGTTCTCCGTGACCTTCAGTTTCTGAAGGGCAATATCCAGCAGAACGCGATAGAGTTCACACCTAACATCCGCTTCCTTCATGGTGGTACTGAACTTCTTGGTGTTCCCAGTGAACATCTTTAAGTCATTGGTCAGTAGTTGTTTCTCTGCTTTCAGGGCGTCGTTCTCCTTCTCCAGGCGCTGTGTACGTGACTGCATGTTGCCCACCTCACCTCGCAACAGCTCCACGTCCTTTCGAGCTCGAGCAAATTCCTTCTCTATCTCATGTCGCTGCAGATCTATAACTTCTTTACTCTGCTTCAGTCTACTGTCCAACAGCTCTTTCTCCAACAGCAGCCGCTCGTTGGATTTCATTGCTCGCATCAGCGTTTCCTCCAGCATCTTCACCTTCTTCGAATAAGCCACCGAAACAGACTCAAGCAGACGCTTGCTCTCAGTCTCGCATCTCGCGAGATGGTCCGTGAGTCGGCACGTGTCCTCGCGCTCCTGGCGCCACCTAGCTTGCCACGTACGGGCGGCTTCACTCATGTGGGCTGCGCGCGCCTGAAGCTCCTCCTCCAGGGAGATGTCCCTGCTCCTGTAGGACTCCTGCGGGAAGGGCGTGGCAGGGGAGGAGACGGGAGTCATGGGGTCGGAAGACGGCCACTCCATGGGGCTCCCCGTGCTCACCGGAGACGCCGACGCCGCGCTACCCAGACTGCTCTCCGACTGGCGCGTGCGCAGTGACGGACCGGAAAGGAAGAGGTTGTGTAGTTTCCTTTTCAGGGTGTTGGCATCGGGGACAATTGGGGTCTCAACCCCGCCGCCCGCCGGCGTACATTTCCCGGGTAACTTGACCACCGGCCGGCCCTGGTCGTCATACAGAAGACTATGACGCGGACTCTGCTGCTGACCGACGGATGTCCGGCGGCTTTCACCAAGTGGAATTTCTGGTACAGGTTCCATCTTTATACTGGGCCAAGCACACTGTCCTGGTACATATACATCTATATATATACCCTCTGACCCTTAGGTGGCCACTCACAGAGAGAGTATATGACAACGTAGATTTATAAATCCAAACTGCGCTCGAAAAGACAGGTTTTGTTATTATAGAAATACCTCACTGTCTGATAGTTAATGTAATCCTGTGTATCCTGATATCATGCCAGGCTACCACCACGGTATGAGTTAATCGCGAAGGTCAAGTCCATGTGGGCTGTTAGGGATTCCCGAGTGTGTGTATATACCCGGTCGTTAGGATTGACCAATGACCTCTTCCTGGTGTCTTGGGGTCAAGCGTGAACAAACATTGTCGTGGTCATTTTCCTGTCGGTCCTTTTGAGACTGACCTCCAAAAGCGTCCAGCCACTCGAGGGAAGCCCTGACCTGAAACAACACAAGAGGCAAAGTCAATATTGTACCATGGTCTTATCTTGGCGCCCAGGCCTAATAAACAAATGGTCTGATGTGAACAAGATGGGTTTGTGGGGAAGGCGCATGGAATCTCACATACCCCACTTCTACCGTCGCCCCACCACGCGAGTGCATCTAGAACTAGATATGGCAATAATAGGTGTGTTTTACTACACTCATATCGAAAACATTTTTTGCCTCGAATGGGGGAAACTACCCAAAGAGAACAAGACATTTTATGAAACTACATTCACATCGAACCTACCTAAGGGTAAATATAGGGGCAGCCAATATGGCGCCTCTGCTAATCCCATTGTACACTAGATACATATGGACGATATATGGAATATCTAAATGGCTGCTTTTCGGGTAGATAACTGATAACTATTGACTAAGATAGGTTAGACTAGCAGACTTTTCTACTAATGGAATATGCTTTAGAAGATGCGTCAGAATTATGAATGACATATAATTCCAATAATCATATCAGCCTACATAGTGACATTTAAGTCATGAATAACTACAGCCTTGTTAGCCAGGCGGTTTTACGTTCGTCCTCAGGACATAAAGCACGTTTCCATTGGCCAACAGAAATTGCACCGACTTTTTGAGTTACCCTAAATCTTTGTCGGTGGTGCCAGAATCAAAGAGTGTCTAATAAATACATTGTATCTTCTGCATTTCCAGTGTTCATATCGATTTGATTTTCACGCTAGAACCTTGAGGGATTATCGATATAATCAAAGTATTTGATTGTGTCCAACGTAAACTAAATAGGTCGGTGGTGGCGTCGTTCAGTGGTTCCGGACTGCAGATTGGTTCTGAATAATCGGCCTGTAGGACCGTTTTCAATGGCCGACGAAAACGATGTAGACTTTTTGAGTTCTCTTAAAAGCCCATTTGCATTGGCCGACACCGATCTACAGTCAGGAACCACCGACGGACCATTATCACTGCTGATGCAAAATGGAGATGGGCTTTTGGGAGAACTAAAACAATCTACACCGTTTTCGTCGGCCTATGGAAACGGGCCTTAAGGAAACTAGCCTATACCCACAGACCCGTATGCTCTACCTGAACACAATGTCTGAGACACGGCGTGGCTATGCAGTGGTCAACACTGGGCGCCATTAGAGGTGACCCTCATTATGTGGCATGTCTGGTATGTCAACATGTGGGTGATTACCTCGTCTATCGCCCGCAGTCGTAAGGGTATACATACATCCGTAGACAAGCCGTGACGGTAGAGGATATGTCCACAACTATCTACCGGAACATGTCACTATCACTGGGGTGGCTATTACATGCTGCCATATACATATACGGATGTTTGTGTGGTCCTTCTGGCAGATACATGTCATTAGAGTAGGTTGATTATGCTACGTTTATATTGTGTTCCCGGCGACCAGGACAGCCACGGCATCAGAACGTTGAACATCGTTGCAGATGACAAGGAACTCAAAAATTTGCATTCACACTATCTTCCCAGCGGCCCCCATTTGAGTATGTTCAATGCTCACTTTATCCATGCCAACCCCCCGAGTTGTGTCACGTCCGTCCCATTTTGTTCACGATGCCCTGCGTTAGGTCACCTCCCTCACATTTTGTCCATGGTCCCCAGGACAGCCGACTGCGTTCAGTCACGTCCAGTCACGTTATGTGGCGTTCATCACTTGTCACCAAGGTCAGAACGATTCTTATTAACACGGTGTATCAACGTGGCCGCTGTGGTAGATTTATTGACGATCTAAAATTTTGCTACGGCGGTCACGGTGATCAGGGTCTATCACGTTTGTCCGTCCTGTCTGCCGAGTTTAGTCATGTCCCTCACGTTTCGTCCACGATGGGCCAGGGAGCCCCGAGACCTGGCCACCGGGAATATAGTGTAAACGTAGCATCTTCTTGAATTTAGACTTGATTTAAGCTCTGGATATTGCATGCAGCATGGCAATATAACAGTACACGTAATAACAGCGCAATACGTCCCTCATAAAGAATGCTTGCATAAAATGGTAATGATATACCTCTTCACAAAAGATTAGGTCGAGATATTCATATGCTTATAACAATGTTATCTTAGAATTGCATTTCGCAGCCTTTGCGGTAAATCGGTTTCCAAATGCATTGATATTTCATTAAGATGTCCCGATAGTAGTACATGTATGTGTACATCAATGATATCCATTAGAATATGTAATGGAAACATGTCCAAAAGATAGATGTAGTATACAAGAACATTACCTTGCCCTAGTTTTCCTCCAGTAAACAGGGCGCACGTACAGACACTCCACACCCGTCCTACCCACGCTGCTTCCCTCGCCGTTTTGACCCCATCCTCCTGCCACCATCAAGAACCAGCAAGATAATTGTAAGTGTGGCCACTCGCCGGCGCCACCCTCCCCGTTATCCAGCCAATCCCAGCTCATTACACATCCCACCTTCAGGTGCATTGAGTGGGGAGGGGACGGGCTGGAGGCGTGAACCCTATCCCAGCACCTGCACCCCAAGGTCTCTCTCCACGTGTCATGTTATACGTCAGACATCCTGCGTGGTAATGTAACAAAAACACAGAAAATGCAGACCATTTGTGAGGGGAATTAAGAGGATATTACACACATGTTCTACTACACAGCACCGTTAGTCCTGTTATCTCTAGGCCTCTAGTACCAGTCATTCTCATGTGAGGAGATTGCCTCAAGCCTTGTATATTTACATAACAGTAAGTGTATCGTCTGGTCATAGTTATATCGTACATTTTTAAACAAATCTCATGTAACTCTATCGACAGAGAGATTAAAATAAGAGGAAGTGATAAGGTTGACATCTCCTGCTGTTATGATATAATCATCTCTCACCATTCTCATAAAGCCCTACCTTTGATTGCATATTTCTGTTTATCCACCTAGAAAATTACCTTTTATATACTTGTAGTAAACTTTCTCTTTGAAACTTAGGTTTATGGATGATTATTTATTCCTGTAAATTTGCAACGCTAATTTTCTCAGGTAAAAATGAATTCCTACATGGCTAATTTATAGTATTGTTTTCAGGGTTATATTAACCATATGTATAACCCCGCGTAAGCGGGCACCCTTCGTCCGGGCCAAAGTGACCGCTTACGCGGGTTGGCCGCTTACGCGAGGTTAAAACAAACATCTAATAGACCAAAGGTGTCCGCTAACGCGGGGTGTCCGTTAGGCGAGGTTCTACTGTAGTAAAATTCCTTCATCAAGTTTGTAATGGTTCTACTATGTACATAAATTCAATATCCAATGAATAAAGTTCCCATTGCTAAATATCGTCTCATTGAATGATTAAATGTACAAATACAGATGACCTGACATTTGTACACAGGTAATTTTAGTAAAACATGGAGAATTTTGTAGGGCAGATAGGCATACGTATGGTACGCTTTACCTACTTTCAACAGCAATCAACAGCAACCGGTTAATACCTGGTTAATTTGAACGTTTTGATTTTGATTTGAACAGGATTGCACTATCTAGTTCGTAGTGGAAGTTATTAATACAATCAACTTCATTTCATCTAATACTATACCATCTATCATACCTTTCTTTTCTTTAAAACTTAAGTATTATTTTTATGTTATTTTATGTTGGTTATTTGTATACTTCATCATTACCACACTTGTAAGCTGTACTCGACCTGCGACAAATAGCTATTGATGACCTGTAAAAGTCTATTGTTGGAGCAGTGTAAACAATCCAAAACTGTAAGACTACCTGAATTGGTGAAGTTTGTTAATAAAAAAAATTTTAAAAGACAAAAACAAGTTACAGAATGTCAACAGGCGAGCACGACTTCAAATCTTTGTGAATACAAATACATCAGGTATGCTGTAGCAAATGTTGACCAATTTATAACATTGGTGCTGATAAAAAAAATATCGACTATTCTATGTGTAGTCTTTTGCTTTGTTTTATAACTGTCTTTGCATTGTCTCCTGTCTTTGCCATCTTTGTTATTTGTGTCTTCATTATGGAAGGTCGCCATCAACAGGGCGAATAAGGTATGTCGTAAAATCTGTTTCTTGAACAAAAAAATATGATGACGACCATTTTACCCGATCATTTAGTATCCGACAGTCCATTGATCAATTGCATTAATCAGAAGAGAACTCAATATACTGGGTATTTGATGAATAGGATCTTACAGAAATGTACTGCTCGACTAGATGAATAGTATCTTTTATCAAATGCCTAAGCCGCGTAATAATTAATTAGTAGAAACCGAACGAGAGTTAGACTTGACAATGTTTATGCCACGACGGGAAGGTCGCGTATTACTACACGAGGCATGGCCGAGTGTAGTGAGGAGCAGACCTTCCCGTCGTGGCATTGACATTGACAAGTCTAACTCGAGTTCGGTTTCGTATTTATCCTACCTCATCTATGCTTTTGTATTACTAAAAGATAAATATTGAGTCAATGACCAACAGAACTTTTTTTCATAGTAGCTGACATCCTGCTCTCTGATTGGTCAATATTGTTATTACTCTAGTGGCATAATAAACACTTTATGTCACGGCCTGCCACATAAAATTTCCCTATGTTAAGTCTATGGCGGTTTTTTTATTAGGGATAGGATAAGGCACCGTATGATCTCTCCGTACCTCCTTGATGAATGGATTAAAGGTTATTGTAATCAATGTACATGATGATTCTGATAGATATATGCCTATAAGTATTCTGGTTTAGGCACGGAGGATATATGAAATACAAATATACAGTAAGAAAGGGATGGAGCTGATGGAGAAGCAACGCCCATCATAACTTGGGGCACTGACAAGATACTCGGTTGGTTATGTACCAGCTTTTCTAACGGTATATTTTTTCATCACTCTCCTCCTAAAAACGCAATGAAGCGTACGGAAGGAGCAATATAAAGGCATTCTGGAGATAGTTGAACCGCTGCTCTCTCTACAGTGTCGGACGTCTTGTTATTATTGGCAACACTAATTTCTCCTGTCGGTTTGGCCCTATCCCAGCTTTCAGTCAGATAAGCCCCACAACGAACGCATTCACAAAGCCAGAGGTGTTTGGACCGATACATAATATTTGAAACGTTCAATGGAAACACTCCCATAGCCTTTTAGATCCGAGTGTTTCGTAAAACATCCTCAAAGTGGTATCTCCTTGGGTCTCGTAATGCGTCTTGAGGGCCGCAAAGTTTACAGACTAAAATTTATTGCTTTCTTTGGCATCGGAAACGGATGTGTCGGGTTTGGAGTTGTAGCCTCAAAGGGACTTCACGCTGAGTTAAGATCGCATGCAGGAAACCTTAGCGAAAGGCTTTGCATGGAAGGCAGGGTCACTTTATCTTCGCAAGTTGGTGGCTGTGTGGATTGCCACTCATTATTGCGTCTTCTGGCACGGAACACCGTAACTCTCTACCCTGGATACCGGAACTCCCGTAAACATCACGAATATGGGTTATTTGTCAGGGTATCGCACTGGTCATGCATATTAACTCGATTCAGTCTAGAAGTAGTATGGCAGATTGACTAGGTATTTGACATACTGTATACGTCCAAAGTTAAGTCTACAATCATGTCAAATCCATGTTCATTTTTTATAGTTATGGACATTTTTGATAGATATGGACCGCACAACCCTTGACAGCGTCACAATCCAAAGCTTGTGGATTGCTTCTGGACATCACCAGTTTCTCTGAATAGTATAACACTCACTGTAATATTGCCCCAAACGTCACGAATATGTCATGGCGAAGTACACCTCCCTTCTTTTCATTCAGGCTTGACTATATAATATACATAAATACATTTAGTACATAAGCAGGTCCGTGTACTTTATTAACAGATGATTTTATTCTCCTTGAATCCACCTAGCAAATCATTCAGTAAGCAACAGTGTTCGTATTGTATGGCGGGATATGAGATTTATAAAAATCAATGCAATTCCTTGACTATCTAAGATTTCAGTAAACATGGTTTGTGTTTTTCGTCCCTCCTTCCAATTCTTTTTTTATTCATTGGAACTGATGAGTTAACACAGGGGCACTGTAAGTACCCTATCTGACTCGTGAGGCATCTTTCAAGCAAAGAGCCTCAGGTTTATAAACATGGCTCGACTGTTAGTACTGAGAGTAACATCTTCTTTCTATCACTTATCTCCACTGAATGAACACGGCAGTCGATGCTTGATACTCGTTTCTCATCTAATTTCTTTTACACCTCACTATTAGACTCCATTAAACGATATTGTTTAAATCGCTTTAGTTTCTGTATCTGATTATATTGATTGTCCTGTACTGTTGAACAAGCCTTTCACTTTATTGCCAACGACTTTTGTATCCTAATCCGTATGTTGTGTAAATAAGAACCAGTGAAATGTATATTATTGTAGGGTATTGTTTCATATCCTAATACTGTGGAATGATACATTACGCTGATTTACCGTCTTTATTTATCAACACGAAAAATTGAAATGAGAGATTTATTTCTTGAGTGCATGAAACAAGAGGGAAGACACGTCTTCTTTGAGGATACAAATCAAAGTCAGATATTAGCTTTGAGTTAAGACAAAGTCTTTGGAGTTGCTTTGCGGATGGTAGAAACAGGTCATGTATCTTTTAAGTTATCCGCCCGCATGACACTGAGGCTATGACGTCACTTGGAGTCAAAGGTTATCTTAAGACAGCTAAAATGTCTCGGACCAGCTGTAGAGGGGACGACGAGGTGGATGACTGGTCAGCCGGTTACCACATATATCCAGGCCTATTTGCGTTAGTAGTTTAGTATCCTCCGGTTCCCTCGTAGAAATGCCACATATGTAGCAGCACCACCCAGCATGAGTAGTACTCTGCGGTGATGAGACCTATTAAACGTGTGCTGTGCGGAATCACTGGTATCCACCAAACATTCTCCAAGCATCCAGCGGGATCCATGAATCTACGATATGGACCCAGCGTGAGAATAAATCCAATACGTGTTGGGCTATAAGCATTTTTAACGCCCATGATATAACGTCACTCTAGACACCAGAGATTGGAGAATCCCAAATAGGCACCATAAATTTGAGAATCAAAAATTGGCATATAAACATTGCAAAAAATAGAAGCAATTAGACAAATATTAACCAAAAATAGTCTATATATCAACTTAAGGCCTACGAAATGGTAGGCGGTTGGTCTCCCTTTAGAGACTTTTCTGCCAGGCAGAGTCGACAGCGACCCTATTGAGCATCAAAGAAAGAAGCAAATTGCTTTCAACGCCCTGGCGAGGAATAGATTAGACCACGGGCGGTGAACGTCCTGGCGATTTATGTGCGACAAAAGACAGAATCGTGTGAAGTGCCGGTATCAGTACGGCCAGAGCAAACCGCACGAGCCGAGCCCACAGCTGCCGTAATAACAAGCAGGCATGTCTGCAAATGAACACGAATATTGAAGTCATGTCCACTAAATTATGGAAACATTTCCGGGAGAGATTTTTGTAGCCTTAGTGTGTTTGGGTGTGTGCTTTAGTTTCTGGAGTACCGACCTTTCACTATTTTTAAGCAACACGTTGTCAATGGTGAGGTTGCCAGATAATATTGTAGTGCAGAAAGGTCATAGGTGGAACTGCCCGAAACACTCCGTTATTTCAGATCCATTGGGAGTTTATTACATAAGATGCCTATTGCAACACAGTGCAGGCAATTACCGGTTTTTAATCACCTCAGTTCCAATAGTTGATATCCTATTTCAAAAGTACAGTAATTGAAGTTTATTACAGGAATTTCCCCAAAAACAAGATACTGTTATGACGCTCAACATCGTATTTATCTTGTATAAACATGTATAGCAACCTGTTGAGACAGCTGCACAGACATCTTATTCCATGGAAGAAGTCGCTTTCATGTCGGCATATTGCGATTTCCAAGAAACTGGGTGATGCTAGGTGTAATCTAATATTGGGGGATAAAAAAGTGTCCTTCAAAATTTGTGTGTTTCTATTGATATTAATAAAATGATATCATAGTTCAGACTTCTTTTTTTTATAGGAAATATTCACTTCCATAATGGCGGTAACCACCTAAAGGCATCTGACTATGACGCCAAATAATGCAATTGATCCCATTTTAACACTACTTTATTGCCATGAAGGGGTTCTGATATAGATTCATGTGAAAGTCTCTGCCGATGGTAAATATTCATGTCTTTCTTGATTTCATTGCAAGTCGTATCAGTCATAATATCTATTCCACATATGTTTCCACTTTATCAGAAAACTGTGATGGCCGATGCCTGCCCTCCACCAGAATCTGCCAATTAGCGGGTCTGCTATCTGCAGAAACTCTTCATTCCTGACAAACGTACAGTTGTATTTATCAGTGGTATACAGCCTAGTGTGATCTCTCCTAAGTCAGTGGCACACGACTTTAAGCGACGTACGTCATCTCCGTGAGCCGGAGACACGTGTAATATTTCTTAGCTGCTCTGAAATGCGAGCAGGCAAAAAGATAAGTAGACTCTAGCTGGCCCGTAAGAAAGAGACTGATACTTCATCATAGCCCGACGCCCACGAGGTACTAAGCCTCAGCCCGTACGGCGCTCGTCTCCACAGCCGAGCCCCCAGATGAGCTGCATGTATGAGTAATCACATACTGCCAATTCCGGTCCTTTTTTATGTTTCTGTAGTATAAATATACATTGTGTACATGTAGTCCTATTCTTATGTGCTATGATTCCTCTTCCTCATCATTCGTAAGCTTGGCGTTTTCCCTGCACATAAAATGTACTTATTATCTAACAAAATTTAGGATATATAAGGAAACCATTAGACTAAATGGTGGGTCAATGAAAAATGGCAAGCTAGGATTAATTAATAAGTAGATATTGAAAGAGATAACGATGTACGTCTTTGAGCTCAAGTTAACTGACACAAACGTGTATAGGATGAGATATACACGTCACGTTCAGCTAGCGTCAAGGGATAGTTCAGGTAGCTATAAATAGCAGTGATGGCCGCTTCTCAAAGCACAGCGCCAACAACTCATACTCTTATACAGAACTGCATCGAGAATCGTATAAATTCTCAATACTCCACGAGTTTGGATGGGCCGCAATCGTCATCGAGGCGAAGCCGACTGACGATTACAGCCCAACCAAACGAGTGGAGGATTGTGTATTTTACGATTCGAGTGCGGTTCTGGATTTATCTCACCCCTTTCTATGATATTGAACATTCACAATTTTAGAATAATTTGAATATATACTTAGGAAATTCATATGACGTCATCTGAAATTCAATACGCCACGGCCGTGGTGTAGTACTGTCACTCTACGGGGGTGATCGTTGAGTATTTTTTTCTAATGTTATTCCTATGGCTAAACTTGTACCAGGGGTGAGATAAAGTGTAAATTCCGACTCCAATACGCCACTCTTTGTCATTGACTCCGTGTATGCCTAAGCGTGAGAGTGAAAGATGAATAGTTGAAATCCATTGCTAACCGAGTATTTGCGGCTTCTCCTCTCAGCAGATGTTCCTGTTTAGCTACCTTGTAGCCTGGATGAAAGTGCACTGGTTACAGATAAGTTGCACATTGCCCTGATTGACCTGCTTCCAGTTGATTTATTTGTCTATCATGCGTAGGTAGCTGGTATTGCATGCCAAACACAAATAGCCAACAAACACTGCAATGAGCAGGGGGATTGAGTTGCTCTGCTCAGCCCTGCTCAGTACTGAGACTACTTACTCGAAATTAAACTTATTTTACCACCAATTTAAAGTTCTTTTTATCGCATTGTGCAATTCTTAATATTTGAACATAAATATCTCGTGTTGTGTTCATAAGTGATATTGATTTGCTCTCGAACTTTATATACATGAACATGTATATTTCAGATCTGTTATATTAGTCCCTGATTAGGGTATTACAGATTGCACCTGGAAAGCCACATGGTTGATGTCAGACACATTCCCATGGGAGAGCAACTCTATTTCACACTGAGCATCTGCTCAAAGATGAGATATTACATAACGAACTTCTGTGATATATACATGGAGGAGTGATTTAGTGTGCAAATTACCATTAAGATAACGCAAGGTTTATCTTGAACTAATACTACACGCTGAGATTCTGAGTTACCCGAACTCTGTGACACGTTATGAATAGAGATAATTTCATGGCTGGAATCATGGGGATATATAGCAGTTTCTTCCATCATCTTGATGGATGGTCACCAAATCTACAGTCTGTAAATTATGCTGGCTGCTATCACTAAACGCTCGCTCAGATTTGACCGCCAGGGGAGCTGAGTGAAAGCTGTCTCGATAACAGGAGTGGCTCTGTGTGCGGGGAAGGTACATTAAGGGATGAAAACATGACCAACCCCAACTGGCATATAACCAGCATACCAAAGGTTGGTGAGCCAGCTTCAAACCAAGGTTTGAGTACTGTCAGTTATAACATTCTCATGTCAGGTGAACATTTTCAAATGGATCTACCATACGTATATCTCTCGTACCGTTGCTCTGTGATTAACCATATAGGAATAATAGAAGAACTCGGATCCTCTTGCCCTCCCAGCGGGTGATTTCGGGTGCAGATTTTAATGTGAGATCAAGTATATAAGAGGAAACTGCTCCTCTTGTTATTTACTTTCAGTTTCTGTGGATTAGGTTTCAAAACAAAGGTAACACTTAACACTCTCCATTGGCAGCTTTGTTTACGCTTAGGTACTGCCAAACCCGGCTCCATCCCTCCCCAGTACGCGTGTGAAGAGGACGGGGCCTCGCCTCTAGTGTTTGCCCCTATCTGTTAGTGAAACCTGGGGGTAGGTAGGGGGATTAACGTCTTGAGATTACCGCGGTCAGCTTCAAGGGGTGCTGGGATCCTGGGGGCTCGCAGATCGGCATGGGAAAGCGGCTGACAAAAATGGCCAGAAGCCATTGGCTTCTATGTTGAGACAGCGTAACATCGGCAGTTCATAACACCCAGAAATCATCCAGGTATCTTGGCCGATGCCACCCCTGGTGTAAATTTCATCATTAAAGGTTTTCTGGGAGGCGGTATCAATATGTTATGTAGGGAATGTAACTGGTGTACATCTCTGCGCAGCATAACAAATGAGAAGTATGTGCTTCTTGGAAGCCACTGCTTTGAGGCCTTCCTTGAATTTGATTAAAAATAGCCCATTATGAATAGGTCATATACGGCAATAGATTAAGAAGCAAGTTCATGCTTATATACGTATATGTGTGTGCAGGCATTTAAGTGCATCAGATGCCCCTTATTTGACTGGGGGGGTATATATAAGAGGTATTAGAAGCATAGTTGAACAACACCTTGTTCCGTAAAACATCAATTCCCCATCTCGTTTCCCAGCATGTACAGCATGGTCAGGTTGTTCTATATTGATATTTTTTTCCATCAATCAAATCGTCTTAAGATATAATCTAATAGTGTACTATACTAAAGGCTTCTTGTGAATTGGCCATGTTTTCGTGGTCTAGAATCAGCATAGCACCAACAAACGTTATTAGATTAACGAGGCAGTTAAGTAAGATCACATGGTGGGGGGCCATTTCTGATTACCACCTACCTACGGAAGTCATACACGACGTGTTTTGCCGCCTGGAACACCCATGGGCCCTGCAATGTGCAAAGAAATCACAATCACAGCGTGTTTGCCGCGAAATTACATGCCATGGCAGAGAAACAGGTCAGTAAAATAACAAGTTCCTGGCACATCACTACCTCATTTCTCGGCAAATCTGCCCAGAGAATGTAGAAATATTACCTCTGCAATAAGAATGGATTACAGATGCCCCCTTCTCTATAAACACACTCCAAAAACAACTCAGTAGGGTCTGGTAGGTCCTGTGCTTTTTACCTCGAAATTTATTTGGAGTTATAAATTCAGGTGGCATCTGAATATAGAAGAAGGATCCATCTGGGAGTCTCCTCGATCCTTGAAGGAAGGTCCTGGATTCTTTTTTGTTTCAGTTTTTTTTGTTCCAAGATGACCCGGCTCTCGTAGACTATGACTGGAGATAATCCAACAGCCGGATTTCCACCTCACTCCCAATCTTCCATGATAAACGTTATAGTGATTGGATATAAGGCAGGGAGGCCTATAGGGTACACACTGATTGCTAGTTCCGCCTTCACCCGCCAGGTAAGATAGCGCCACTGTAGTCGGGGCACGGCCACTATTATTTGCTGTTATAATCTATAGATAATCGTGAGACGATGATAAAAACCCTCTATGACAAGCAATATTGAAAAAAAAATCCATTGATAACTTGTGTTTTGTTTCGTGTCGGGGGCAAAATGGCCGCCTCCATAACACAATAGCTATGTGCCCTATATTTCTATAATCAGATGTATAGAACATCTACAAGCAGAGTCACCATGAAGTATCTCTAGCCTACACAACCAGTGACATATTGTTGACATTTTATTGTGCTTGTGCTTTACTCATTGCTTGCATACTGCCTATCAGTGAACGATAAGGGTTTATTGCCGCATTGCAACACTTTAATCTTTATCAGCTTAGGGTCGTTCACTCAAGTGTTAGCGCCCATTAATGCCCGCACTGCTTTGTTATCGGTACTCACGACTGATCAATGGGGTTGAAGCCCGTTCAATGGGATAGAGCTACGGTATTACTATTGTTTTATGTAACAAAGAGGTATGCTTATGACTAACAAATGAAAACAACAAGCAGTACACTTCCGTCGAGAGTTGGAATTTTCCAATCAAATGGAGAGCAGAACCAACATGTGTTTTACATGGCTAACATAGCTACGTAGTCTCATCATTTTCTTCGTTTTTATAGGCGATGCAGGGCTAAGTATACCGCAATTTCATGGGTTTTGCAGGCGTTTTCTCCTAGAAAACGCATGTGATCGTAGTGCCATTACCCCGCCGATAAGCAGCACAAAAATACTTCCACAAACGAGATAAGCAGAGACCCTCCCGTGTTTCTTTATATAATGCGTTTTCAAGATACCCAACGTCCAGGACAGCGCTGGCTGGGAAATATCGTTACACCTTCCCAACCCCCTCCACATGTATGTACTTCCTTCACCCCAGAGGCCCGGGAAAATTAACGTTTCTTATCCCTCAGACCATGCATACTTTTAGTTGCTGTGTTTATATTTCGCATTTAAGAGACGCTGTATTTTTTATACCATGCTTCGATGGCTCGTTGCCCTCTTGGCATTTTCCCACAAGTCAGCTACCCGTTACCGTAACCCCGCTGGGGACTAACGGGGTGTAAGAGGTAAAACGGGGTGAGGTGCTGGTATCTGTAGCCAACTCCCCAGATGCTGCCGCCCTGTGTGATGAGATGCCTCATGCAGGGACGTATAGACTAGTATTCGTATATTGGCGGTTTACCTGTCTGAGGCGGGATGCTCGGCGCTACACTGACACAGTATCGCTTGGTATGCTTCGACACCTTAGTGTTATGGAGGAATGTACTTGATATGGCTGATATCAGTTGAGAGGTTGGAATTCCTGCTGCAATGTCTGCCCTTCGTAAGTCCTTTCATTGTATTGACTAGGCAGGTGAAGACCTATTATTAGACTGACTATAGCAGGTGACGCCATATTATGTTGACAGTATCTAGAACATTTTATTCAAATGCTATTGAGACGTATAAATGTCACTATTATGATGTATTTCAGCCACTCCTGCAGTGATTGAGCTGCCTATTATTCTCATCATCCAATGAATCCCCTGGACAGCCCAACTATGAAGATAGGCCCAAGAATTTTTGCTAAGCGGAATAATCCAGGGAACTAATCATCTGTCATGTGTCCCTAACAGTTTACTCCGGTATAATTTTTTTTTTAATTCTTAACAAAAAAAGAATGTAGACATAAACTTTTTAGCACACACACTTAGGCAATAGGGCTAAACTTACATCAACAAAAGAAAAGATATATAATGAACTATGATATCCTTATGTAGGATTAGACCATCATTAGAGGGTACACTTGCTTGGATGGGTATCTTGTCCGAACAGAACGTGAGTTACTCACTACTTGTTGACATCCACAGACCGCTGGGCAATGTCTTGTAGATTAGTGTTTATATTTGTCTAGTACCTCTTCTTCTTTCTGTATCATAAAGACATACGGTCTACTCCGTTGTTGCGTGCATGATATATAGATCTATGTCTAATGGTACATATGTGTATATAAACAATAATCTATACGATTGCTGTAATTGACGACCCGAGTATATGTTTATGTAAATAACACATATCTATTTACGCTTACACTTTGTAGACCTACAGACTGGCGGAGATCACAAGTATCTTTTCATGGTGTGCTGCCCATGACGCCCTGATAGCGACCCTAAACGTCAACTAATGACTATTGGCAGCGGTCTCCATTACCTAAGGCTCAACGTCCGTGAACGATATCAACCAGACATTTCCTATTTGTGGTTTCCTTCTCTCAACTGATCATTGTACCGCTACGTTTATTGTTTCAAGATAGACAAAGAATAACGCTTACATTGTATACATGAATATGATATGGGCGGCACACGTAGTGTATTAGCGGGGTTAAATAGTAGATGTATACAGTGCAGGCAGAGGTCAGTCCTTACCCGTGCCTTTTACAGAAGGTACTCACATACATGTACACGCTTATATTGAGGTTGGCTCGTCACAGTTCACGGGTTTTTACGACTTTGTATAAAATACTCGGCAAAGGTTGGAGAGAAGAAGAGGTACTGTTGATGTGAGTCTGCCTGCAGGTCTGGCCTTTGGGAAAAAAGATAGTATCTAGATCCGACCACTCCCATTCATCGGGTTAAACATAACCGACCAAGAAGACCATCAGTAAACCCTCTCAGGCTTTTTTCTCTTTTCTCTTTTTTCTCCCCTTTCCCATTACCCTCTTGTTTCCACCTTCTTCACCTATCAGCCTCTCCCTCTCCCCCTCTATCCCTTTTCAAAATGTAAGTTAATCTGTACATAGACATGATCCAGCTTATTTCATTCTAGATCCCCATGCCTTTTACATTAAAACTATAGGACAACAAGCGAAGAGATGAAATCTGAATGAAATATGCGCTTTAAGAAATCATTCTTATGTCACCCTACATACTGTGTCTAATCTGTCTAGCCTATTTTTCTGCATGTATTGTTATGATGTACAATGTATTTTATTGACCTTTATATTGAAAATGTCTTAATCAATTAAATGAATGACAATTTTCTACAAAAGTGTTTTATGCTTTCCTCATTATATACTGTCCGACGCCATACACATTGTGCTCACATCTTAAGGAGTCCTAAAATCCAAATTTCACCGGATGGATACAAATAATATGCTAAATACAACATGTATATCTGACTAGCAATTAAACAATCGCGAGATGTGCTTAATAGCGTCTCAACCGACATATGCTTCGCCAGCATTGCTCGTATTGTAGCTTTTATGAACTACTTATGATTATATAGCTATATATGATATGTGCCAAACGTCTGTAGTTTGTCATAATAAAAATGTATACCTTTCACGCTATATATTTTGGGTAATACATTTCGAAATAAAATAAATATGAATCGTCTTTCTAATGCAGAAAGTAAAGCTTAACTGATGCGCTAATTTGGATATTACCAGTAGTGCAATAGGCGTATACATGTACTCACATACATATCAGTAGACGTTCAAGATAGGGAACCATAATTACTGATAATAAACGCACACAGGTGTAGCCCTACATGCAGGCGCAGATCTAGGCTTTGTTCTAAAATGAGGCTTGTACCTCCTGTAGGAAGTAGTCCGTACTGAAACAGAGGGTGTTATCCAAACAAACCGGAAGTCACAGGCTCTTAATGGCTGGGGCAGAAATATGTGGAGGCGGGGCCCTAACCAACCCCCAGATAAGCCCACCTGACATGTTGTTATACATCAAATCAAAATGACTTTCTCGGTATATATATATATAGATGAAGAGTCAACGATGCAGAGATAATCTCACAAAATTAATCTTTGAAACTGAAAAAGAACCTACCTTGAGACCCATGCCAGTAACCCAAAATCCGAGATCGTGAGCCTCCAGCATAAATCGCTTTTGCCCGTTGCAATTGAGCTTTCCTCCACCTACGGCTTTTGCTGTTGCCTCTTCATCCGGATGCCAACCCCCAAAACACCCCTGCCCCCATTCTACTCTTCAATGTCCCCACTCGTTGGATTTCCTTTCCTCTTGTAGGCAAAACATGCCAAGGTGACAGCTAACCGCCTGGATTCTCAGTCTGGCATCGGTGGCGCCTTCTTCACTGGTGTCAATTGGTGGTGTGCCGAGCGCTAGGAGGGATACCCGGCTCCACCGCTCAAGGGTGCGAAGCTCTCAGCAGCGTCGGCTCTCAAACGAGTGGTGGGCGCTGCCCAGAGAAAAGACAGAGAAAAAGGGTAGTTGAAGAAGAAAAACTTGATGACTCCGTTATAGTTGGCAGACAACACTGCACACCACTTTGTCTGCTGTAGAGATAATCCTCCGGCAAGGTTGAGATTTGAGAACTCACAAACTTGTGTGAGGAGACCAGCAGTACGCATGGGCAGATCTGTAGACTTGTAATCCGATAATACCTGCTGTACGTCTAGCTGCACTGGCGTATTAGTCACTGGCGATGACGATCACCCCATCCATTGCCTGCTATCCCTAGAAACAGCATGGGCGCCGTTGACGCCGCAAGTCACACGATAAAAGCTGGGGGTTGTTTATCATGGACTTGGCTCGCCTCAGTACCACCCATTGATTAAGAACACCTGTGATTAAGGGTGTTTTGGAAGTCTCTGTGGAGTAGATTTAGAGGAAGAATAAATATTTCTTCACCCAGTGCAAGGATAATGCAAGAAACGTATTTATAGTTAGAAAAAATGCCACCAAACAACATCAGAGTTGTCAGTAATCCGGTTGATGTATTCCATCTGCACTTGTTGCTTGGGGTTGCTGTGATGTGGCTGTGTGTTGCTTTTGGGTGCATCTGGATTAATTCGAAGCTTTGAGAGTCAATGCATGTGTCCATCTCTCTCTACATCCAGTGAGACGGATGATCACCCCACCTTTTTCTGTCTGCACATCCACCTAACTCTCCCTTCCTATCTCCTGTATGGGAACTAAAGAGGAATAATGAAATATATATACAGTAGGACACACAAATTTATGTACAACATGTGGTTGTATACATTCCTAGTGAAATTCAATCACGTGTGTTCTTGAATTATGAGAATCAAATGTATTCTCAGGAGATTTGAGATATATACAACCTGACACCCTATCTGAGATGATCTCTCCACATCAAAGGCTTTCTTCAATAGAAATAAAGGCGTTACGGTTTGATAGCTCTGGGTTCAGTTCACTTGGTACAGGTCCACAACTATTTGAACTCAAGAAAAAGCTAAAAGCTTCTGTACGGCTATCCGGAAATATACCTTTTCTTAGAAGAACAACTGTTCCCCACTAAAATCAAATACCTGGGTTATGTGTTCATAAAAAATATGGCATACACTATATGTATTCGTATACTTCATATATTCTCTAATATTTTGTTAACTAATCTATGAGCATATTTGTGCCTGGAGCATATAGCCGTCCTCTTTTCTAAGGAAAAATCTTGAGCAGTTGCGTTCGATATTTATCTCACCTACCAAACGCAGGAGAGTGGGCATATCATAGACATAAGAATAATAACATAATCCTTTACCAAGGGAACCAATCTCTTATGAGAACATTCTTTGACAAGATAAAGTGGGAGAGACTGTAGCTGTAGAATCGTGTGTCATCCCAGTTATCATTGACTCCAGGCCCCCTTCTTGTGTGTCAGTTTATTTGCGGCGATGCGCAGCCTGCTGTGAGTAGGCAATAGACAGGTGCGTGCAACTGCAGCTCGGGCTCCTAAAACATCTTCTCTATGACGAGTTCACTGTTGTTGCTAATTTTGGTATCCCCACCCCCAGGTGTGACTTGAGAGCTATGTGCTCAATTTGAGGAGGTCCTTTGGCAAAAATCGCCGGGCAATATAGACAGACAAACACAGAGGGGACAAGAGTGGGCCGTCTGTTAGGAGGGGAGGTGTGTGTGTCATAACACCTCATAAAACAGGTTTACAGCTAGCTCCAGCAATCAGTGTACTACAAATGACCTCAGAATTAAAATGGCTTTTCACAGTCCAAAATAGATGAATCCGTTTTGTGAGTCTATAGGTGTTTTTATAAGCGACGTAATTGAGTTTTGTGTGTTCTGTACTCGTATGACGTTTTGCAAAATACCGCGAATCCAACTGTGAGTAAAATGTTGTTTTCCCCCAGCCTGGAGTTTACCAGGAACCATCAGAGAGGTCCCTGGGGAGGCTTGGTCTCCAGGTGAAGAGAAGTGGTCTTATCTGAGACATGAAGTGCTCAGTGGCGTCTCCAAACAACCACGAACATCTGTAATGTCAAATCATGTCTGCTTGGGTTGTGGGGATGGGCCCCTCTCTGAAGCAAAACGGTGGCATAGGATATGCCAACAAATTAGGTGTGCGGGTTTCCTTTTTCCTAAGATAAATACAAACATCACGCGTCAACGGAAAATACCAGGAACATGTGCTTCACAAATTCTTCCAGGAATATCCTGATATTCTTGTAATGAGCTCGAGTGGAAACTCCCTAAGGTTATACGTCGACTGTATTTGTTCTGCTCTGCTCTGGTATATCTACCTTGTGTTGAAGTGGAATGGATGGCTTAAGCCTATCCTAACATGTACTGACAACTTCAAGTGCTCCTCTGTACAACATGGGGAATAGTAGGAAATCATATAATCCGTAAAGAATGATGTATTATCTATAGGTACTTCTAGAAAAGAAACCAGTAGATTTTGAGGGTTAGGCAGTCTGATTCTCAATGGAATATATCCAGTAATGAGAATAATATGTTTCCAATTTATCAGGAGGATAGACTTTGTGTTCAATGAGAAAAGAATGTATATTCCGGCGATATATCCCCCACAGCATGTAGGTTACATGTAACTTACCGCGGCCCAAAAATCAAACTGCAGTCTATCTTGGTAATACAAATTGGTTGATCTAAATGTATGGTGGTTCCAGGAGATGGAACACAGTCTGTTGCCTACATATTGTGAACGGTGAATGTATATGTAATACTCCACCTAATGGGAAACGAATGAGTTCCCCTGGGTATCCTTTTTGTCTGCCTCAGCATTTTACCGTATTATCTGAAGTTTATTTATATTGAACCTCTATCTGATGATTTCTGATTAAAGCAGAACGGATATTTGCTTGAATTTTTTTTTATCGCATGTGTTTACTATCAATACATCACCAAAACCAAGAACACATGGCCATTTCATTGGAATGAATCTCTGGGAATTATATTTCTTTTTTAATTATACATAAGGAAAGTTGATGTTGGCAATCGATCAAACTGATGACTTGCCAGTAGAGATTTACAATCTGTATTTAAATATGAAATAGATAAATAGTTCCGATTAAGCTACTGTACTTAAAAAGAACTTATTAATTTAGAATCAACAGACGAACACTGTAAGTCAAAGGAGGTCAGAATTGGTTATGCCATGTAGAAATCATAATGGGTTCCTTCGTTGTTCCTGAGTCGGTCACTTATATCACCAATGCCTCCACTCACTTCGCATTCTTTACATACTCTTTTTTATCTTTGTTATGTAGTAGTTTCTCACTGACTTCTAGTTTCGTGAATTCTTCGTGTCGAGATACATTTCACCCGCCAACACAACACATCCATGTTGCCACCTCAAGGATAAGTTCCAATAGCACAGAAAGTCGTGGAGAGTCTGGCATGAAGGGGCCACAGACCAGGAAGTCTTAGTGCAAACCACGTTACACCTCATCAACCAATTCCAGTTCTAAATGCATGACTACAACGACTGAAGTTCAACATTTGTGGTATTTTCCAGTGCCAGAATCATATTTTCAAACACAAGAGGAAACATACGTAAGATTTAAAAATCCCAATCAGCAGATTTTAATTTCATAGCAAAAGGTATATTTTGATTCTTCTGACATTCGAATTTTCGAAGAGCATATAAATTTATGAATATTAGAACATTGTTGAGATAGTAGCACCCTTGAGAAATGAAATAGATAAACCTTTATATTAAACATGCAAGTTTGATAGTAACTGAGTTAAGGTTGAGTAGCAGCTGGTTTTTTTAAAAGGTAAAGGGCTATATTTTAGATAACTTTGAAAAACACACGTTTAATATGATTCGCGTGACATATATAAAAACAATTTACCATGGTTTTGCGGGCGGGCGGCCATAAACCATAAGAGGTTGACGCGTAGTAACTTAGGAATTGACATGCTATAGGGTATATCATAAGGGGTTAGTTTGGGCTCTCCACACAAAGGAAACATTTTCTTGTAACAATGGCTTTGAGGCCGTAATCAATGGTTATGATTTATGACAACACAGACAAAATGAGCAGGGGTTTACTGTTCATTTACATTTTCAACGGGGATAATAAAATCAAGTATTACAAGTATTAATCAAGTATTACAAGAGCTCGTCGGCGATATTGTTAAGTATAATGAGCTGCTCGTGGTGATTGTAAACTCTGATGGCGGATAAAAGAAAATCTGGTGGATTCAGTGTTCACGTACGACCGCGCCCTCTGGTGGTGCAGTAGGAGGGTGTCAGCGTATATCTTGGGTAGAGGAGAACATTCGGGTGTTAACATCCAGACCTACTTCTGGCCAAGTCGAGCTTTTACCTACTTGCTCCTACAGAATCTCGACAAGTTTATCTCCAGAACACGCACCTTAATGCGCACGTAACATTCCACTTAAAAACGTCTACGTCTAACGTGAAACTTAGGATTAAGTAGTAACACTTTTCAGGCACGAAACTTGGTTTTATTGGTGACGATTTGTTCGTGTGCGGCATTTTTCTGAACGCTTAAGGGAGTATTTATTTCTATAACGTTTCTGTGCTCATTCGATTACAGAAGTTATACCCTGACATCATATACTGAGATGATCTCGTATTATAACATATATTCTCAGATTAATGTATTTTCCCGAAATTGATTATAGCATTTACAAACTCGTAGATATAATATGACACGGAAGGGGTTTTCTACTTACAGTGGATAAAAACCTGTTTGGTTAAAAAGGTTTCTATGACATTAATCTCACTTGTAATATCCAAGAAGTAGTAAATAATATTGCAGTTATCGAATGAAAGAATAGCACACTTTTGTATTGTATGTATTTGTTGTGAATGGTGTGTGATGTCTTGTATTATCTGTCTTTAGTTTTAGTATGGAAGAACACCCCTGGATGAATATTGTATCTTGTCGTTTTTCCTGAATAAGATCAACAACAAAAACTATCTTGAAAATCCAATCCGATAAGAAAAGGTAATTTTCTACCCTAGTTGATATCAAGCAATATAAGCAGAACTATTTATCAAAATAACAAGTCTAAGTAATCTTCCTCTCAAATGCATTTGCTTTCGCTTCTCCCTCCTTTGAATCACATTTTCTTTAATGCAGTATTGTAGTATGAGTGATTTAAATCCTACTTCAATACGGAAAATAATCAGATGTACATAATGTGTTATAATCATATACTTTTATTGGATTACACATACATTGCAATCTGCGTCAGCCAAGATACATTCACAAGGCACAAGGTGACTATAAATCAATCGTGATTTCAGATCCATGCAAGCAGTCAACCCAAATCATATCGCAACCAAAGGTTTGGAAACACCAGAGAACAGCGCGATTGCAAGTATCAGTACCTTAGTAATATATACGATGATTAAAAATATAACTTTACGTGTGTACAGGTTACAATCAGGTTTGATATAATTCTACGTAACCTTATTCTAGAAGTAATACAATCACATTTATTAGATATTTGTGGGATACCCAATTCGTTGAAAACAATGGAAGTAGTGGTTATTCTAGAGCTAATAAACACCGTTGTCAATATCCTTAATATAAGTCTGCTTTTATTTCCTTGACTAATTACATGACTGGTAAAATACCTACTAAACAATGAAACCTCCAATGTCTTAACTAAACATGATAGGAATGTTTGTATCTGACAAGACAGGTATTAAAAATACCGAAAGTAAACCGTGGCAGATTTTCGGTTATACGTAGACAAAATAGCTTTATATTGTTAACAGAGTGGACTTTCCAACAAACCTCACTGAAAACACGTTGCTCCCCCAGAGAGGCTCTAAATCAGCGGAATGTCTTAACCACAGTTGAGAACTTATAATTCACCTGTAGCAGAAGGTGGTCTTGCCTTTCACCGATAATGAATCTCGTAAAACATGTTGAAAACTGCAGGTGCATCCTATTTTGTCCAGGTATAATGGAGTGACCAACATGTGCTTGGTGCACTATGAACCGCCGGAGAAATGTGTGAACATGTATAAGAGGTAAGATACCTACACTGTACCTGGTCTTCTCACTCAATAATCTGGCCGGCTATATTATTTCATACCTGTGGTCGAACTTCTATGAATTACCACTCGCTGCCAGGGGTTCAGTATTTATAGTAATGTTCCGTCCTAGGGTAGCAGTGAATAACCGCTAGCATGTTAGACGTTGCAATGTCTTTTTTCTTTTGAGGATTTTCCGGTATATAACAATAGCGAAACCTAGCAACTGAGCCCGTAGCGATGGCATTCTTGGTGCCAGTCCTTCAAATACAGCCCTTCGCCTACTGTGTCAGGCTTTATGTCAAGGATGAAAAACTTCGAGTGTCTATCGCTACAGGATCAGTAACCAAGATTCCTCATAGAATAGACAGGTATACTCTGTCCTTTGTCAGCATAATAAACATTCCCTTTGATAATGATAATTTCCATTTGCGTTGCTGGGGGCTATTTCTCTCAGGGCTTACATTGTGGCCGATGTGTACTTTTTCATGATCACATTGATTGGCAATGGCACTCTTAAAACAAGTGTGACCCTCCTGAATAAAATTGGTATGAGACCTGTCATGCCTAGAGGAAATGCCATATGCACATCACTGTCATAGATTTGTAATGTTATCAAAATATACATGTATTCGTAATGTGATGTAATAAATGTTCTACCCTTAAATGTGTTCTTCGTTCATGCTTTGATAATTACTGAGGGGAAGTAATTATTCCGTAAACTCAAATTCTGCAACAACAAAACTCAGCATTAACGCTGATACAGCGCTATCTTGCTAAAACAAAAGGAAATCTAGTTTAACAACCTAATCACAAGTAGTATATTACTTTACTTCATTATCTACAGGTTCCAGTGACTCCTTTCCTTAAGAACAGTGAACAAATGGTGCTCCATAGAGTGACGATGTTCATTAATCAATTTCATATAAAGGCTAACTAATCATATTTCAAAACACATTTTGCATCTGACTTTAACATCCCTGGCTTCTACATGCATGAATATGATAATACTACAAAGGTTATATTGAGGTAATGCACCATGATCTAGTGTTAAGCATGATCTAGTATTAAAAAGACAACAACCAGTCGTTATCCAATAGGGTTGCATTGCAGTGTGCTTAGATGATTACATAGACATCATAACTAATCTAAATAAATGCGTATACAGTGGAAGGATGACTATGACAAGAAGCGCACTGTGCCCTATAATGGCGCCATGTGGCATAAATTAAGTACCGCATATCTTATATAAAACAAGCCGTTCTTATCGTAATGTATCAATATAAAATACTGTTAAAATACTGTTAAATAAAATGCTATATGATTAATGGTAATTAAACATACAATTTAGTAATCGTCATAGACTGGAATATATAACAAATTGCCTAACATGCTAACACGTGATTACAAAGAACTCTGGAAAGAACTTGCAAAATATCGCATGTTTAAAAAGAGAATCTGATATGGCGTGAAAGCTAAGCATCACAGATACTTTTTGAACAGTTTTAGCCGAACCCCAAAGATCTGGGGTGGAATTCGTAAGACAAAAGCATCCTTTTGGAATTCCAGGCGGGAGGAGAATGTGGATAAGTATACCTAGTAACACTGTAAAATGAGACCGCCTGGGGTGGTCGCAGTATACAGTGTTTGAAGGATTTGGTCGAGTATTGGAAGGAGTGAGCATAAGTGCTGCCATCTGGGTGACTGGAATATATGGTTACATATAAAAAACGCGTACGTGTTATTCGCCCGTAATAACACTACATGTTAACATTATTTCAAATAACACGTTTGCTCAAAGTTAACAATGCGCGCTATGCATGTGACCAACTTTCGCCACACCTCTGTTCACATTTTCCTAAAAGAGTACGAATTGAATATGCTTAGTGCTTGAACGAAATCGTTTCAGTAACAAGGTAGATTTACAGGACGGGGATGTGGGGACCTAACTACAGAAAAAACTGTCTTATGCTGACAAAATGGGTTATGCTAACAATTAAGGCATACATGTTCAATAATATGGCTCACTAAAACTATGTCGTACTGTCAAAGTTCAGCAATACAGTCATGTCGTATGATTACCCAATCATAGCTTGTACCGTAAACTTCACTGCTTCAACAAATCCTTACAAAAAGAATCAATCTTTCATCAATCATAATGGAAAAGGGTCGGACTGGCCAGCAGTGTCCAGTGAAGTATCAAAGCTTTAACAAAAATGAAGACAAAATGGATTTCTAAAGACTAAAGATAAAAAATTAAATAGCATTTCTGCTACGAGCGTAAATCGAGGGAGTCTTTGTAGCTCTTCGGAAAAATGAGAAAAAGTTAATGTTAAGAATAGAATTCGCAAATTTCTTATCAATACTATTTATATACTAAGACCAAGAGCTCACATAGTAAAAATATACATTTCTGTAAATGATGTGTTTGACATGGCTGGAACATTACTAGAATGTTACTGTATAAACGGCAACTGACAATTACCCTTTTGATAAGAGCTCCATTTAAGTACTGATTCCACCGACACACAAGATAATGCGAGATTGGTCATGATTTAGTTGTATTGCTTAATCGGGCTAGCTTCAAATAATCGCATGCCTATTTGTCATGACTTGAGGTGTCGCGGAGGTGGAGCACCAAAACATACACATGACATCGCACGGCTACGTTTTGCGACAACGGAGGTACGACATATCGCGACACTGTAAGATATTACAAGATATACCAAGATATATCACAACAAATCCATTGTGTTGGTGGAATCAGCCCTTAAAGGATTACCATTCCGACTAGACCGTAGTTCTATTTAAATCTGAAAAAAAACCGTCCAACAAGTGGGACTGTTAGCAAAATGTATTCAGTATTCTATCAGTGTGGTTTAATACCTTTGGGTATTGAGCACATCCAGATAAACAGTGTCAGTCATGACAATCTATCACAGACTATTTCTTCATGAAGAGGTTTGCCATTAACATTGAGCGTTAACGGGCTCCCCGTGTAGGATATGATAGCGCTGCAGTTTATAACCATGGCGTACTCTCCTTGTGCTATGTAAATATGTCTGTGAAAGCTGCAATGTATAGGTACAGTAGTCATAGAAAAAGATGGAATGGTACATCTATCTGTCAAAAGGGAATGATCATAGAGCTTTTCTACAGAGAGGGAATGATGTGAAAGTGAACCCACTTTCAACCTGACATTGTTGAACCATGGAATGGTAGCATGGAAGCACATGAAAACATTCAGAAAGTAATCATAACAATTCTTGGTTATTCATTTTTAACTTACAATCGATACCAATAAGATGGTCTGACCTTTATCTCACCCTTGGTATTTTTTCCTCAAAGATTTGATATGGAGAACTTTAACTCAACACTTATGGAGTATTGTAAATATATACTCAATAAGTGGTGATGCCATAAATGTTAACCAATTAGTCAGTGATGGGGTTGAGATAAAATCTGAACTACACTTGTTCCATAGCAACTGAAAATATGCCACTCATTCTGGCTTGCTACGTAATGTCACTCGGCTTTGCCTTGTCAGATTACTCCGCAACCAGCATAATATCCGTGGCTACCGATCTCAATGCAGTTCCTAATATGATCGTCTTTGGTGAATATTCAATGGCGAGGATGTCTTAAACCATATTAGACAAGACAAGTATGATCTGAAAGATAGGTAAATCCTGAAGTATTCTTTGACAATCATGAAGTGCTTTGAACGGTCTCCCTTTCTAAAGGGGTGAAGGGTAACACACGTAGTACATTTTAGTCTAAACGTAAGTGTATAATATGTGTATACGTGTTTAGTATGAATCTACAAATGCATACCACTCATAGCATTCTACCAAGCCTTATACTGTGATTAAATGCTGTGGTAGTCCCTATTTCCTATCCTATATTAAAGGTCTTTTGTGCAACTCCTAATTCTCAAATAACGGATGACAATCTGGCAATGAACTCAAATATGATTTCGAATTTTCAGAAGGAAATAATTGATGTTTGATGTTGCCCTCTGTATAAACATCCCTCTAGAAAATGTGTATTAATGATGACAATATATGACAGTGGTAAGATGCATGCACTGTTTAAGACAACGTGGTTGTGACGGTGATGGGGAGCTCAGTCCTTCTTGGTGCGCGTGTACTCGCCCCGGAACTCGAGCAGGTTCTTGACCACACTGTTGGGACGGTCCATGTTGCACGAGTGGCCGCAGTTCTCCAGGATGTCCACCCGCTCCAGGTTGGGCAGGTGCTCCTTGAGTCGCTCAGCCCCGGACACGTGAATGAGCTGCTCCCAAAGAGAGATTTTAACAGGGATGTCAGTTGGGGACAGAAAAAAAGTTTTCAACTAGAATTTATAATGTTTAAAAATCACCTGAAGAAGTACATTTAACATGTACGAAATGTCATGACTATTGCTGATACCACCATGATGACACCAAATGTCATCTTGAGTAATGATAAGAACTTTCAAAATATATGTGTCCGTTTTTTGTGAGTTTACCTCCACTACAATTTTTAAGGGATGCTGTTAATAAACGGTATCACCAAAGATGAGACTCTATTGATATCATCTTTGTTTTACATAAGGATGAAGAAGAAAATGAAAATATTAACTTCGTGGAAAAGTGGAAAACAGCCATTATTCTGAGTAACATTCTGAGGTTTTTCTTCTTATTTTTTATTTGACATTCATTATCAGTATACATAACATTTCCTAATTCCTTTAGATCAGGGTTTACTTGATGTCGTTTGATATCAAAATCCAAGATGTGAAATGTTTAACATAGCAAAAAAAGAAATGAGAATATCAATGTAAAGTTTCGGTTTAAGGAAACTATACAAAGGACCCAATATAAGGTAACATTTCAGAGTTTTGATAATGATGTACATTTTATGTGTTATAGAATGGTCCTAAGATACATATATGAGTTTCAAGTCTGATACCTACCTCATCCTGTCTGCCCCAAATAATCTGTGTGGGCATCGTTATGGAATTTATCATCTTCATCAACATAACGTGATTGGCATTGTCTGATATCACGTTGAACACTGTAAAAATAAGCACGCGACCTATAAGTATCTAAAAGTATTTGGTAACATCTTTCGGTTTAAACCCACTTACATTCATCTATCTTTCATTGAACTAATATTTTTTCTCGGTTGGAGACAGAAGTACCGTTCGTCTTGTAACTTAAATCTCTTGAACTAAAAAAGAGCATTCTTCGAGAAATGGGTGGGTATTTAGACCTCCTTCCTGTGTTTATAAAAAAAGATATATGCACCATATCTGGGTCTCTCCTTTACTTTAGGAGAGTGTTTTCTAAAATGTGATCTCATACTGAGAGGAAGAGAGTGTTGACATTATTTTCGCAATGGTTGCTAGGATACATAGATACAAGCAGTTTGGTGAGGATAACTCAGCATCGGGCAATTCAACGGGGGTTATGCTTCACCTAAAACATTACTTGCTTGAATATAGTGAGATCCCCACTGACGGACCACCTGCGTTATGACTAGAACATAGATTTTAATTCGTGATGAAATTCTTTTATAGCATAAAACACAATAAACCCAGCCCAAGCTGTTCCTAAGACAATTCCTGTCACAGTTCTCGGATAGTATAAAGGCCTCTCATGTATACGTACATCGCATGAAGAAAGCATTCTTGGGCTGTCGAAGTTGGAGAATGCCACGCACCACCTGCAGTGAAAGTAAATGTTGAGTAGGTATAACTGTTCATGGGTTTAGTGAGTCGCAGTTCTGTTAGAGTAATTCCATAATTTAACTTTCCGGAATTGTTCATTATCAACTCTGATAATTCTGATTGACAACTTTAATTTTTTTTTTTAAATAATACATAAAATCGTCTGTGAAATCAGTATCAATGATCCAGGAACATTTAGAGAGTGGACTGAATAAACAGATCTAATTGATGAAATAAGAACGAAATCAATGAGGGAATAGAGGTGTGGCTGGGTGGGTTTTAATAGTGAAATTTCAGTATTCTCCACCATTTAGTATTTAAGATGGTAAGATAGTGAGTTGAATAAAGGAGTCCAAGGCCACGTTTCCGTCCATAGCTTTATTGTCTAAAATACTGCAATATTGGAAAACACTGAGGTGCCGCGCTATATAATTACTTGTTGTTAACACGTAGGGAGGATTGTATTGATTGTTACTAAAGGACACCCCTCGCCGAGTGATACACGGAGCGAGTTTGGCCAGTGAGGCCAAGGGAAAGTCCACGTTATTTCTCAATAGAGACATTGGAATATAACAATGTATTTGGTTTTTTTCTGGGGTAAAGAGAAGGAAATAGAAGAATTGATATTTGGGGTTATGATGTTCGCATTGGAGTGAAAAGTACATATTTCTCTCTTCACCTGTTTGTGGATCTTGGGTTTGTGGTACATGCAGGAGTCCATCATATATTTCATCTCCTCTGTTGTGTTGGGAATGAGTCGACATTGCTGCCCAGCCTCCACCTCTTTCAGAAACTCAGTTGTTTCAGGTGTTTTCACTGTAGAACAAGAAATCAGTATTTAATCATCGCTTAAACAACAGTTTTATAACACGGCAATGATAGCTACAACCCTACCGCATGTAGAAAGAGTCTGCGACATTAAACAGCGTTGTAACTTTATTATGATCAAATGTGCATTCCCTATTCAATCATAAAATTTACCAATGAAGACTATTTACTTCAATAAAACCATCATATCATCTTACCATAATCGATAACTGTTGTCTTCAGTCTATCATGACGTGCACAAAAAAGGAGACAGGAGTGGCAGTTACAGTTGTGAATATCAAATAATAATATAGCGATGGCTTCCACAGATCCATGATTTTAAGAAGTAGACAATGTTATACCCGCAATATGACTTTACAGTTGCTATTGGTACCAGGTAACAGATTAAACACTGCAACGCAATGTTGCATCAGTTCAAAACACCCTCGTTTCATCATAAATGACTATGAACCACAATAGTGTTAATGACTCACTTGCTGGACATATGGCTGACAATTTGGCAATCTCATCGGGATAGGTGGCGCTGTATATTAAGGCAATGGCGCCCCCTAGCGAGGTTCCAACAAGGTGGAAGGGTTTGGGCATGTCGATGGCCTGTAGGAACTGAGGGAGAAATAAACAGTATTAGACTCTACAATCACAGAATATATACCAGCTCTATACGCAAGGAATCCTAGTATGTTGTAAGTAGTGAAGCTCATAACTGTTATTCTAGCGAATGCATATTGATAGACATATCAATTATCCGTTCAAAAGCGAATCCACGTGGCGGATCATACTTTATTATCCAACTAATACAAGGCTGTCATTACAAACGTATAGTCTAAAGATAGCTACTGAGGAGATTATGGATAGCCGTAATCTCCTAGGAGAATAGGGAAAAAAACTGCCACCCCACAGGCACTTAACGAACTACATTATACAAGGATTATAAGTTGGCATGGCATTGCCATGATTTCGGTTTCAACAAGTAATGTATACATGTTTTAAGAAATAAAAAAGATTATTGAACAGGCCCCTGATTCCATCCAACCCAGCTGCTAGGGAGGGAGGGAGGGAGGGAGGGAGGGAGGGAGGGAGGGAGGGAGGGAGGGAGGGAGGGAGGGGGGGAGGGAGGGGGGAGGGAGGGGGGAGGGAGGGAGGGAGGGAGGGAGGGAGGGAGGGAGGGAGGGAGGGAGGGAGGGAGGGAGGGAGGGAGGGAGGGAGGGAGGGAGGGAGGGAGGGAGGGAGGGAGGGAGGGAGGGAGGGAGGGAGGGAGGGAGGGAGGGAGGGAGGGAGGGAGGGAGGGAGGGAGGGAGGGAGGGAGGGAGGGAGGGAGGGAGGGAGGGAGGGAGGGAGGGAGGGAGGGAGGGAGGGAGGGAGGGAGGGAGGGAGGGAGGGAGGGAGGGAGGGAGGGGCAATATATATAAATACACTACTGTCGCCGGGTGCGGACCACTACTATGGGGCGCCGATTCCATCCAACCCAGCTGCTAGGGAGGGAGGGAGGGAGGGAGGGAGGGAGGGAGGGAGGGAGGGAGGGAGGGAGGGAGGGAGGGAGGGAGGGAGGGAGGGAGGGAGGGAGGGAGGGAGGGAGGGAGGGAGGGAGGGAGGGAGGGAGGGAGGGAGGGAGGGAGGGAGGGAGGGAGGGAGGGAGGGAGGGAGGGAGGGAGCGAGGGAGCGAGGGAGGGAGGGAGGGAGTTGCAATATATATAAATACACTACTGTCGCCGGGTGCGGACCACTACTATGGGGCGCCGTTCTGGACAAACCCATTTCGTCAACCTTTTCGTCATACAGTATACCTTTTGTCCTACGAAATGTATTTCGTGGATAAGAAAGGTTAAGGTGTAGCTACGGGCCAGCTAGCGGCGCAGGGACGCCCCCTGGTGTATATAGAGGGAAGTCGACGAAATGAATTTCGTCTCGGATGAAAGGAAAATTTTCAACAAAATTTTCAGTGGTTCTACAAAAAAATTAGTGTGACCGATATTGTATTTGGTGAATTTTTTTGGGTAGGATAAAAATATGAAGGGCATGAAATATACGTTTCGTAGTGAACGAAATACACTACGTGTAAGGAAAGGTATACTGTATGACGAAAAGGTTGACGAAATGGGTTTGTCCAGAACGGCGCCCCATACACATCTGACCTGTGGGGCCCCAACCGCTAGTAGGTATTCATTGAACCGCTACGGGTGCCGACACCGGACGTGTTCGCGGGAATCAGGTCAAATAGGTCACCAGCATATAAGACATAGTCAGAGGCTCAACGTAACATAAATATACAGATCGAACTCACCCGCGGGACCCACACGCTAGGGAGGGAGGGAGGGAGGGAGGGAGGGAGGGAGGGAGGGAGGGAGGGAGGGAGGGAGGGAGGGAGGTAGGGAGGGAGGGAGGGAGGGAGGTGGAAGCCTGTTGCAATATATATAAATACACTGAACCGCAACAGGTGCCTATACAATATATAAAAATACACTACTGTCGCCGGGTGCGGACCGGTATCGACGGTATCGAGACTCTAATTATTCAGAATACATTACGTTAATGTATTATAATGTAAGCCGCAAAAACTGTTCCCCGTCTTCCCTAATATATTTCGGTCTTGACCTATAGGTCAAACCGAAATAATAAACAATAGCCTGTGCCTAATGATTGTGAATGTCGGGATGCAATGACTAAGAAATAGTTTTGATATTAATTTAAAAGGTAGACAATGAATATAATATCACTAAGGTTTTGATCTGCGTCATCATATTCTGCTCGTAGTAGACGTCATGCACTATCCTCTCATTTGCTTGAACAGTACTATGCACCAACGACGAGGAGAATATAATGACACAGATCAAAACTATGGTAATATTGTGTATGTATCTTCTTTTCATTATCATTTCCCTCAACCAAAGTAGAAGAAGATAACAGCGCGTATATTTCTCGTCAGTGATAAGCTCTCCTGTGATAAACGCTAACCTCCCAGAAGGTTCTATATTACTCAATCATTCCGTTCCTCCTCCTCATTTCAAAGTGAATATGGACGGAGAATCTCCTGGCAGAATGCTGACGTAGTCCCCTGCGAGTCCACTAGGGGCGTGGCAAACTATCATCCCTCCCGCTTAATGAAGGATGGCTCTAGAGACTATATCCCAAATGTCGTCTGCTTGTCGAGCTTCAAACAATGACTCAGCTGCGTTATGTCTAGAGTAAACACTGTGATTGGAAAGTCCTCTCATCTGTCTGTACTTACATCATGCAGGCAGGACGCCAAGGTGGTGGCCGACAAGTCATCGTCGCCAGACGGCGTCGTCGTGCCGCCGTGACCCGGAAGGTCAAGGACAACAACGTGTAGGTCCTGGGGCAGTCTCTGAGAGAAGCAAACAAGGTTTAACGTTAAATCTTTGAAATTTATATAATTTTACGTGAAGCTGATACATCGGGATGGGCAATACACAGTAGGTTGGAACAATAACTCACCGATCATAGCTTTGTGTATTTGAAGTTACATGCTCCATAAGCAGGCACATAAGCACACTTGTATACATTCAATGTCTTAAGCTGTATATACTGTAATAAGTGTGAAATGTGCTTATCATTTGATATTCACTGGAACATCTACCGTTATCATAGAATTTTGAATAATGAATAGAAAGCGATTGGAAGAACGGCACTATGCCGAACATGGCTACGTAGAATGTAATGTTTACCTAAATAGAACAAACTAAAACACCGTAAAGCATACGGTCATATCCCATGCTGTTGCAAAAGAAAATATTACGGTTTATTTTCCAATTTTCTAGGACTTTTTTCTACCCTTGTTTTTTGACTTTATGTTTTTTTTTAACCGGATCGTCACCTACAGCGGTAGGATAATTCGAAGCAGTCGATTCCCTACTAGTCTCCGACACATGCACCTTCCAAGTCTTTCTAACGTACATGTAGTTAGAAATTTTCCTGTCAAATGATGTATGGTAGCGGCACTCGAGTTCCTGCTACTTGATACACAACTACAGGTTTTGACTCATTCTGACTTAGGACAAACTCATTTTTAAGCATAAAAGTTTACTATTGCAGTCTTATTTCGTTACTTTTTTCCCCTCTTTTATTCAAGTATATTTTAAGACGTTACAATCTTTCACCCGTTTCTAGGCGATACTCCACGACGGCGTCAACTTATAACAAACTATAATATATACAATTACAGGACATACCAGACTCCACATTTCGTTTATACACCTTACTCCCAGAAATTAAAAAAAAAATGACACCAGGTCTTCTGACAAAAAAATATGGCAAACAGTGTGCAATCACAAATATATGTCAAAAGTATTAGGTCTTAAGACCTTTGCTTTCACTCTCAAGGATACCTTGAAATATCTTACACATTTAACACCCTTGGCAATTCTTCTTTTACTCTCATCTTAAATCTGTCATTCATGCTAAGTGTTGCATCTCATAACTAAGTTTATCCCAGAATTTTACTCCTGTATAAAGAGGCGAGTGTCTATACTTCTCAATTCTCGGCAACTGTAATTTTATACATATTTTTTTATTTTCCCTAGAATGCACTTCCTCCTATTTATATACCTGGTCATTATTTTTAGTCCACCAATTAATTAAGGTCAACAGATGCCCCGCTCTCTGAATTTCGAGTGAACAAATATTACATTTAGCGTGAAGATCCTGAGTGCTGATATCCCTGACTAGCTTAAACCCCAGTGCAATTCATAGTGCCCTGTTTATCACTACTTGAAGACGTTTCCTATATCTTTTGAGAACTGCAATAGTATACAAAATCGGAATACTCCACTAGAGGCAGGATCATTTGCTTAGCTATTTTTAGTGCTACATCTTTTGTTAATAAGTACCATTGTTTTCATTATAAACAGCTATGATCACTCTCACACAGTTACATCTAAGAAAACGATAATTATAAACGACACACAGATTGCAGAATACATGTTGTGCGTTCATGCTGTATTTATGAATAAATACTTTATCGAACTGGAATCCGACTGTGGGGAGTGGCTCACATATTGCGTCACCCTTTCACAATCCAAGGCACAGTATTTGACCCGAGACACCCGGACAAGCCTAGTAACTGTTGCGTAAATTACAGTTGGATGAAGGGGAAAAATATTTATAATTACCCGTTTACCAATTCGGTAGTCTAGACCATTAATTTCCTTTTTCTTACTATCAGAAGCCTTAGTCAAGGTAAAGTGTTACATTGGCATCCCACAGCTATCTCACTAGCTTAGTAATAAAGCATATCATTCTGTTTATTACCAGTCAACAATCCTCTATATATCAGCTTGTTTGATTGTGTATATTCTATTGTGGTTCTTTGATATAAGGGAATATTTCAGCTTAGGACTTCCTATGGCCATGAATACTAAACACTGTGTCTTCTGTACTATGAGCAGGTACGTCCTGCAACTGAGGCAGCAAGGGTCTTTATATCTGAGTTGCTGGTTTTGGCACAAACTTGCATTCAATTGAGCAATGTTCTAGAAACAATTCCTACTGATATTTGCCACTACAAGCGCGCCCATTAAAACGCAATTAAATATTCAAAGAACTATGATTAGACCTGCCTCATGAGAATTCAGCGAATGCAACACACACCATGGTCCCATTGACTACAATGTCTGTCCGCAGACGAACTCATCTATTTAAGTGTATTTACATGAGAGTCCAAGCTAATAAGTACGGTACCACATGAACAACGCATTGCGAACATATGGTACTAGCTATCATATTCCAGGAAAAGGGCTCTATATAGGAAGTGTTCTTCTGCCGTTTTATCACAAGAAATGTCCAGAGTAGATATATGTACATGTATTCATGAAAAAAGAGTATTAAAAATACTCATAAGTTAGAAAAAAACCGCAAATGAATTTCTCCACACACTTCATGAAACCAGGGATGTTAGTTGAAGCCAGGGAAAAGGTAGACACATTTTCATGTGGATTTTTGTGCCTCAAGAGACTTGGATGATATGTCCTTGTTGGCTATGGCATGGGCTGAGGACCTTTGGGGAGGTTCAAACCAGGTGTTTCTTTGGCGTAAATGAGGCAAAATCAAGATCATTTTTGCTTGACATACCGAAAGGCAATTATATATACTGAATATGAAAAAGTGGAAAAAAGAGAAAACTGACATCTCTACGAAATTAAATTGTATTGGTTTCATTTGTGCTTTGGTTGCCGGGAAAGAGCAGAGGACTCTTAGTCCCTGCTATATTTCATTAAGGTACAATGACATCAACACCATTGTAATGAACCGTAAATAATATTCACGAGTGCACACACGTCGTTCCGTAAACTCCATTAATACATCTTGGAAAAATGATAAATACATCTTCATTAAATAAATGCATCTTGAATGCAGAAGAAGCTCATACCAGTAAGCGTAGAGCCGCGTGGTGACATAAATCTTACATCTCATTACGTGTTTGTCTGTTTTATTCAGGGAATTGCCATATTTTATGACCGGATCTGAACTCATAATGCATGACTAAGAGCCGCTAGCACTTAGCACCATTACCTGCGCCCAATAAGCCACGATGAGCCAATACTACTTCGTAAAGAAGGTCCCGTAGAGAGTCTAAAAGCTGGTGGACAGTATCCAGTAGGGAATTGTACACAGGTTACACTGAGGTCTATCTAGAGGGTTATTACTATCAACCTGTCCATTGACCTGATTCTTCATCTTGTCATTTGTACTAGAAGAATGTCAGTGACTGGTACCCAAAGGCACTGGCGAGCGTGGTGCATGTATTATCTCACCCCAGATATTTTTTCTCCATAGACTTAACATTGGGAACTCGTATCTAATGCCTATTAGATATTTATGAAAAATATCCAATGGGGGATAATGTCACGAATGTTAGCCCATTAGTCAATATTAAGGGTGAGATAAATTCAGAAATCCATTCAAGTTTAGGGTCAGAGCTCGATCCCATCTCATTTGAATCACGTAGTAATTCACTCGGCTTCGCCTTGTGAATTACTACGTGATTCAAATGAGATGGGATACAGGCTCAGACCCTAAACTTTCATGGGTTTCCTCTAAAATATAGGTGCTGTATTTCGGTTGATAAAGCAGTAAGTCTACTACTGCTGTGGAGGAAAGTGGCTGCAGTGGGACTCGAAATCACAATGTTCTATAACCTTGGGATAACAAATCCAGTGCTAGTAACCACTGAGCTAAATGTCAAACCCTGTTTTTCAGGTTTTACGGTGGAGCAACAGTTGGAATTATACAACGGCGAGAGCTATGACATGAGGGGGAGACTAACCTAAAGTGTAACAACCAGATGTGAATCCAATAGGTAATGGGAGGAAAATCGTGGGATTTTGCTTGGCTTTTCATGAGTAATTACTTAAGATAATGATATACAAAGAGAAACCTATATTCATCCTACCCCTCATATAAATTCCCATAGACTTAACATCGTGTGACTGTATGCCACGATTATGCCATGAAATAATTATATGCCAAGGATGACTTATGAAGTGTGACGGGGTAGAATCAAATCTAAACATCACGCCCTTACATATATAATTGTTTACATGGCAATCATTGTCTTCTGCTGAAATCAATCTGCGATGACAACTCATGCCATATAAACAATCATATAAAATCTTGTAACGTTTCTTGATAATACTATGGAAGAGGCTGAAATAGGTCCAGTTAGAAAAAGAGAAACCTAACGTGGGATACTGAAAGTAAACTCCTTTTCTGATTGTTTTTTTCTTTCTTTTGTCGGTTTTTTTCTTTAAAAAAAATTCATATTCTGCATACAGAACCCACTGATACAGCAACCATATACATTTACATATGACTGAAGAAATTACGGTTTATTATAAAATCGTATATAAGGTAATACCACGGACGAGTACAAATCCGTGGTATTACACATTTTGGATGAGATACCAAACGATCATAATACGATCAACTATACCTCTCTGTGTCCACATTCAAACATATGAACCTATTGTCCAAGTTCAATCAGTAATTAATAATCTATCTAACAACATCTTGTCCTCAGGGGGATCTAGACAATGCATGGACAGGTCTGACGGACCTACCTGTACAATAGGCACCCACATGTCCTTGCTGGCGGAGAAGCCGTGAACGAGGACTATACTGGTCTTGTTGGGGTTAGGCTTTCCCCGGTCGGCGTAGCAGTAGCGGTATTTTCCTGCAGTAACGTAGTGTAGTCTCAGGCCGGCCTTGTAGAGTGCCATTCTAAATAAATAAAACATATTTATTCTTTAAAATACGTCAAGGGTGCCAAGTGAAACGTTTAATTTGTTGTATCAGCTCGACATGCCACTAATAAGATAATCATCTCACCCCTGGTATGTTTCCCCCATATTGGGAACTCATACTCAACGCCCATGGAGTATGGTAAAAAGATACTCTATGTCACAAACATTAGCTGTTGGTCGGTGATAATATCTGTACTACACTCGATCCACAGCCATTGAAAATACACCATTCATTTTGGATTGTACTTTGGTTGTGATCTGAACTGGATCACTTCGGGAAGTGGCACTAATAAACATCCATTGTTTATTAAAACTTGAGGAATCTGGTTTTGTGTGACTAGGTCTGTCTTCATACTTGCCAAAGACATCTGACCAACCTATGTAATTGTACATACGGTGGCATCCTCAATAAGGCCAAAGCCGGTGACAGCTACACAAATATAAACTTACTCATTGAAAAGAATGTGTTTCGAACCATTTGTCAAATGATAATGATTTTTGCATCTTAGAAAGGATAAATGTATGAAGCCATCTGTATAGATATTCCTCTAGAACTATTTTGAACTCATATGTTTTGTCCCAGATCAAAAGTATATATTTATGAACCGTGCATGACATACTTGCTCTATATCTTCGCCAGATTGATAATGCATTTGTTTCCATTGTATATAATCATAGTATTTTAAGACTAGTCCAGTTCGGTTTTGAGGGAATATCTTGTTTATTTCAATTTATATTAGGTTAAAGATCTTTTGCTATATGGTGCATTCTGATGCATACAGATAAGTCATTTTACACTGGTATATAGAGGTGCGGTAATCGGATTATAACCTTATATAACGTACCGCAGATACTCAGATAATCCTTCCGTAAATACACCCCTCTAGTGATGATATAACCGGCTTACATGGCATGGTGAATCAGTAGGTCATACATGAGGGTCCGTCCCAGTACATTGAGATATCTGTCAACCTGAGATATGATTTGTACCGGGCGTCATTACTGCATACCACACTCCTTATTTCTTTAACTGGTATAAGAGTGTTTCTAGTTCTATGCGGGAAAACCTCCGTTCATTCGTCATTGCCACATCACCTATACCTTTGGCTGGAATTGCTTCTCAGTAAATATGATCGGATCTTTATGCATTATCTTTCAGTTTTATAACCACAATTTATTTTCAAATATGAGTACTGCTCTTTTTATTGTCTTTTACATTCCCTTTACATTTGTTTGATAGTGTATGCTTCTCTTTTCGAGTACACCTACATTTCAGTTGTATTGTTTGCTTCTGTTTTTACCCTTAACGCTCTGACATATACCTGAACATGTAATACTTTTCTATGATTAAGAAGTACATCTTTGAGTTAGTTTTCATGGTCATATCAATTTCTGGAATATTTCCAGCTGTCCCTCTGTTTTATTTCAATCTACGAGTGCATATAGTTGTGACCCTCATCTTTCACCTTTTTCTCAGAAGCATACAACCTGATATTTTGAGGCTCCTTCTGGAATCATTTGTCTACAGTTAATTTCTTTATGATATGCGTTGGAGTTTGATCCTATATGATAACAACATTAGATGCAATTTTTCAATTTAATGCATAAAGAGCCCCCCCCCCCCCCCCATGCACCCTGTCCACCTCTACCTCACTCAACTTTGCAGTGATGAACTATTATACCTGAAAAAACAATGGATATCGTGGAATCCAAATTATTCCTGGTAAAATACATTTTTGAGCAAGGGATAAGCGTGTGATACTCTTGCTCAAATACGCTACCTAAAGGTTGGAAAGGTTGGAGAAGTTAAAACCTAACCCTTCATTATCTGCGTGTCAGCTCTGTGACACTGGTAGAGTGCAGAGGGCCAGTCTCTTAGTCTGAGAGGCGTGCCGAGCTGACCATGACCAGTCACCAGAGTTTGAAATACGTCATTGACCCATTGATAATTGATATATATTTGGACCCTGCATAAGTAGTTGGAGGAATTGCAGGTCGAGTGGGTGCCATGTGGGTTACCAAAGATGACCGGTAGACTGAATAAGACGCATACCTTTTAATTGATATATTATTTTTATAATTCTACACTCTTTCGTTAATGACGACAATACCAAATTTTCCTAGTTCCATAGGTCCACTGGGCTTGAGCCGAAGCTACATCCGACCGTTGGCAGGAATCAGTTACTGGAGAATTTGACCCGAAACAAACTCGACCCGTGGTTGACAGGAGAACTCGACCCGTTTAGAGAACTCGACCCGCGAAGTCACCCCATAAAAATAAGCCAGTTAGGATAAGGAATAGTTAGGTCAGGGATAAGGTTCGGATAAGGATCAGGGATAGGGATAAGATTAGGGTTAGTGTAAGCATGGACTTAAGATTCATAATAAATACACTTTCCACGGTGTGAGGTTGAGGTTTAGGATTACTATCTTACTTTTTTTTTCTTTTTTTTTTCTCGCCTATTCAGACATCACACCTTATTTTGGGAAAACCCCTCCCAGTCCGGTGATGTCACAGTGTCAACAATCCGAATGTTACTATACAAACGACTCGGTTGTTAAGGTCGCCAAGGTAGCGAGTGGTCTGACTATAAATACCGGGAGCAAACGATCTGCTCCTCACTCTTGTGCGGTAGCTCGTTCTGTACGCTTTGCCACGTCTTCAGAAATACTATCTTACATTGTGTGTACAAATGACGACAGACCACTTCACCCTTTCCCTGCAGCACCCTCTTCCCCTGCTCAGCATTACACGGCATGCATTGCATGCCCAAATGACCCTGCTATGGCAGGCACCATTTTGGGGAAATAGCAATGTCATGTGATGTGTCATGTGATTTAAGTAATTTACCTTAGTGACTGATCATATTTTGTTATACCTAATCAAAGGTCAATATGGCTCTCATACATTGTCAAAATTCTTGTAAATCAAACAATTATCTTTTTATTTATTGAATTTTGTATATAAGTATCAATGATGACTCTAAGATGCATGGAGGCATCTTCCTGCCATAGCCAGGGGAATGCCTGGAGGCATCTTCCTGCTGTTATAGGGTTAAAACAAACAGGTCAAGTTCGTTATGGGTTGAGTTCTTCTAACGTGCCGAGTTCATTACGGCTCGAGAAAATTCAGGGTCGATGTCTCCAATGTTCTAGGAATCGCGTTTTAGTCTTGCAAACATTCACAATAGACTTGTATATGCCCGGAAGTATAACTCTCTAAGGACAGATTCATAACGCCTGGAGACATCCCAGTGTTATTGACGCACGATGCCAAAATTGGTTTGACAAGTTAATACTAGAAATATTGATTCAATTTTCACAGAATGTAGGTATAACATCATATTTAATATTTTCATTCAAAAGAAATAAAATATGTATGTTTGAGTATCATATCACGTAATCATGGGTTCTGACAACAATGTGTCCGTCTCCAAGCGGTAGGCTACACACTGCCACCAGCACACGTCTTTATGGGGGTAGCTTGGCCACTGGCACCCGTCCTTAAGGGTTAAATATGTCAGCTTACCGAAAGAGTAGACCAATGACGACGCCGGGCTTTTTCAACCAGAAGAAGACAGAGGCGGCCATCGTCGTTGCCATGACGGCCGCCGGGTACACCACCAGTGGAGAGGTCAACATTCTGAAATACAAAGAATCAAGGTCAGCTCAGACTCTCGTCAATGAGTTATGGATTTCTCGGTGTAGGGACGGTGTACGTGTAGTAGAACCTGAATGTCGTCATTGGGTGAACATTCAAGGTTGCTATCAGGTTTATATAGCAGTCGATCGTTGTATCATCATAGAACCTGGTGGAAGGTGTGGAAAACTATGTACATGTATGCACACGTAGTGCTAATTAGTAATGGTCTATAAACGGACTAGAGTTGATGAACTCATCTGGGTTTTCCTCTTTTTCTATTGTTATTGAAGCCTTAAGGCATCACTTATAATAACATCAGAACTCATTGGTAAAGTTTCCAATTTGTGTGTGTGTGTGTGTGTGTGTTTAACGCTCCAGATTACATGAGATGCAGAAGACTGCAAACAAAAATTAAGAAATATTGGTAAAGAGTACTTGCATATTCCAGATATACTTAGCAGATTTCATAATTTTCTACTATCAATTATGTAGTCCATGAGAATCCTTTTCTATACTGAAAATCATCAAGATCGCTTTGTCCTAGCATTCTAGTTTGTTTCCCTTTAAGATGTGGTGGACGGTGCTTAATCACTCCTTACCACATTAAAAAAGAAAAAGTTTCCCTTCAAGTGACAGCCACAGTCGTAATAGTATTGTTTGAATACTAGTTGTTTATCTTGATAATAAAATAATGATCAGACTGTGTATACGAAGGTCTCTATACTGAAGTACCAAACTAAATATAAATTCAAAATCTCATTTTTCATATGATTGAACTTTTCCTAATCAAAAGATATTTGCAATGAAGAATTTCAGATATTTGTTACACCTTAATCTGAAATTATGTAATTCAATGCTGATTATCTTGGTTGTTTATTGTGTAGAATTACACATAGGGGTACATATATGGTCCTATCAGAGAGACAAGAAATAGTCTAGTCTCTCTGGTTCTATTGACCACGCCATCTTACTGGCTTTACTTCCTGATCAAAAGTCTCGTTTTGGAGTGCTACAGGATAGCTGGTATCCGGGCGTCTCCGACTAATTGCATAGAACCCGCGCTACCCGTTTTCATGGTGCCCACAGCGCTACGCTTATGTTTAAGAGGTAAAACCCCCATTTGCCTCTGTCTAAATACCTAAACATTGCATAGTCAGATGGAGACGAGTGCATATTAATGATTCATATTGCATCAGAATAGACTGCACCGACACCCAGTGCACTAGAACCACAGACTGTGAGAACTGGCGATCTGGTTCTGTTTAGATCGATACACTGACATCTATGACCTATCATGTGCAACTTTGAAGGTTTGAACCCTCCTGACATGACAATAACTGGCAGGGAAGTCAGTTGGGATCATGAAAAATGAGGGACATATTTTTCATATGGAATACATCGTTGTTGGACATGGAATGGGGCTGGGGTGTGTGGAGAGGTCGAAATACTGTTTATTGGCGTTAATGAGGCACAATTTATTATCTCTTTGTTTTACATTAAAAAAATTCTATAAACTGTAAATGAAAACAAAGATTTCATTGTAAAATTCAAAAGCTATACGGCTAGCAACTGTTGCACTGTCAGAGATGCTGTGAAAAAGGCAACGACAAAGACAAAATGGTGACATAGACTGTCTAGCAGTGTCTCCCACTTTAATCACACGTAGAACTTGGCTTAGATATTGTATGCCTGTGTGAAATGGGAGCAGATCAATTGCCATTATGAATATTAACACTGATTTTCAATGAATTTTCCGCTATTCTTTTCTAATTAGAAGGAGCTATCAATATTTACTAAGGAGGTTGAACCTTCCAAAACACAAGAAATAGCATTTTATAAGTCTTCTGTCATTTGTGTGGTTGTGACTAGAGTCCTACATGAAGAATGTCCAGATTTATGGAAATCCAAGATGGCCACTGCCTACATGTTGGTATATGGTAAAATTATTGATAAATCAATCCTTCCATATCTATATTTTCATCTTGCCCACATTTGAGGTGATTCATATAGGTTTGTACTTGGTAATAACCATTTTGAAAAGTGTTATAGTGCTCTGTGATGGCCAATTTTAAAAATGGCCACCACTCCACTCCCTGGATGTATCTGCAATGCGTCTGCATCTAAAATATCCCTTTGGGCTCCTCTAATCATGTACCAAAGCTCATGCTTGTTTCATTAAATGCACAATCATGTGCTTTATTTGCCCCAATAATTATCTATAGACTGTAATAACTGATAATAGTGGTTGCCCCCCCCCCCCCCCCCCAACTACAGTGGTGCTATCTTACAATTTCCTGGCGGATGATAGCAGAACTAGCACTCACTCTGTGCAATCACGCTGTGCCCTATATCCCGCGGTTTCGTGTGTGTTACCACGAACTTGGATCCAAGTCCATTGTAACACACATAGATATATATGCAATATGATACAGGCAGACAGGAATGAAGGAAATCCCAACTTTTCCTATTTTCTAAATTAGATACCAGTGGATGGCATCAGTCTGACAAAATAAGCATAGCTGAATCATTGGTCAGAATCATATGCTCTCATGCTATACAAATCGATGAACTCATGTATAAACTGTTCCGTGTACATTATCCTACCCTTGACATGGTGATAGGGACATTTTCCGGGATGAGATCATGTTACTCACAATGGGAATTATCTAACAAAAGGATCTATTTGCATAACGTAATCTAGGTTTCACGGACTCTCATTTCATTTTGAGGTACTCTGTTTTCATAGTGTGAAACCTTATTTAATATGAGATCATTATCAAATCAGGGATGAAAGTCGGGATTGAGGAAAAAAAGGGAAATTTAAAATTCTCATGAAAAAGAATCATTTACAACATTATTATGGAAAAGGATAGCTATCAATTAATTTACATTCAAACACTCTGAGTGTTGTCGGCGTACATGAATTGTCGGATATTCTTCATTTACCGGAAATTTTACATCCTGTTAAATCTATTCAAAACATGTATGAGAATACTTTATAAACCTATATACAAGTATTCCGTTTGTGAATGCAAGACCGCTAGTGCTATAGAATGCCATTATTGATCAAACTAGAGTCTGTTCATACGCCTGATATGGGCGATCATTATGTCGTACCCCATTTAAATGGGGTACAGGCAGTACGAAAATAAGGGAGAGAAAGAATACCAGGGGGCCTATATATAGCGTAGAAAATCTAAGGGGCCATATATAAAGTACGTACGCAGAATTTCTCAAATTTTGTACCCACCCCCTATAAATATTGTACACAATAGATCAAGGAGGGAGCATACGCAACCCTCCCTACCCCCTCCCTCAGTGCGTACATACTTTATGGATGGCCCCTTACACGATATGTTACGTCAATCTCTAACGGGCGAGTTTGTTTAGAACTATACAGAAATAACCTGCAATTACAAAGCAGTTCATTGAAGCATCCTGAACACTTTTTGACGGACATTTTACGCGGCTCTCAGTGTTCTACTCTGATACCTTTTTGGCATTTAACATAATAAGCCGATGTGGAAGTATTAACTCCAAACGGTCCAGTGTAAACCGTGAATGTCTAGATAACAAGAGTTGTAATCCTTTCTGGTATAGGTCATCTATTCCTTCTAATATGTTCAAAAGGAGAAGCGATCACAGTGTGAATCCAATGCGCGGAACAGCAGTAAATACTTAAGTCCAAAGCATCACTTTAAAAGTATGTGTTTTTAGAAATCATCTCATTTTGTACCTGATCTGTTCCAACGTATGAATAGCCATATAATTTGTTATATCATTAATTGATGGTTTGTTGGTTTGATTTAAGGTCGAGTAAACCATAACAGGCACTGTCCAGACTTCTTCAAGGTTGTTTTACATTACAAGTGTGGGGATCGAATTTATGTGATGAATTCAGGTAGATATCTCACTCCTAGATATTTACCGAGGTGAGAGTTCCTTTACTTCCATATGGCAGTGATATGAGAAGGATTGGCTCTGAATATATCATAATTAATTGATGAATTAATATTACGGTTGGATCTAATACCATTTCTGCATGCAAAATACATACTTTTGCAAAATAAATAGTTTTACAATCAATTAATATTAGGTTCCTATATCTCTCTATATCATATGACAGTGGTGTGACTTTCTTTTGCATTGCAGCCATGTAAAGCGACCTTGGTTATACACAAGAACCGCATGGTAATCTGATCTAGTGAGAACTGGTTTTTTTTACGTTTTCTTTGCAATCTATGTTGCTATTTCACATTCAGAATCTTTGAGTGTATTTAAGCAAGTGTATCATTGCAATAGACCTTTGGTAAAGCTCATTATGACACTACATTATGATCCTAATGACAAACACATTGCTGCAAGTCTGCAATGACAGACATATGTTATAGGCTTATATTTGGTCCACGTTCAATATCATAAATTGAACATTTAGTACAGGTTCGTTCGGGGTCATATGGTGTAAGATGAGGCTTGATAGTATAGATAGTCCTCATGGAGTTGTTATTATTAGAGCGTGCTTGCACGCGCTTTATTATCCATCGTATACAAAGTCCCCATTGGAAATGTATGGGGTCTCAGTAAACCACCACCCATTGTATAAAACCTGCCAGATACCATAACTGTGGTATACGGATTCAAACCTGTGGTATACGGCCTCAAAACCATGGTATACGGGGAAAATAGTCCCTTTGTGCTATAGAGCAAAGAAATAGTCCCTATTGCTATACCCTTTAATATGGCAATTACTGGGTTTTATTCGAAATGATGGATAATAAATACAACAAACGATGATTATGTGGATAGGCGGCTCTGTAAACCACTCGAGGTTGACGTCGTAATACACTCGCTAGCGCTCGTGTATTACTACGCGTCAACCTCTCGTGGTTTACGGCCGCCTATCCACAAAACCATCGATTATTGTCTATATATACATCATCTAGAGACCTAGAGGTTGGAGTGGTCACATATATACACTTTCAGTGTGCTGCCAGAAAACTATCCCTTCACTATCAGCGTGCTATCCACTGTGATAATATGAAAGGAGCAGGGTGCCAGTGTCTCAGGGTCTTATAAGCATGCTCAGTTGACCATGACCAATCACTAGAGACCGAAATACCTCATTGACCCACTGGTGCTTGACCTTGATATTTTTGTATCCTAGACTCAGGTAGTTGCAGAAATAGCAGGTAGACTAGGTTCCATTAGGTTACAGAAAACTATCCATAGACTGAATGTAACCCAAACCTTTTAATTGTTATTCATCTATAATTGCACGCTCCTTCATCAATGATGAACATTCTATTTGCTCCTAGTGTTCTGACATGTATCAGTATGTTGCAAGTCTTAAAATAATTGGGGGTAACTTTGGAGCATGGCAACTTTTGGAGCATGTTGGGCATATGACAGAATTGGTAGAAATGTGCAGCAAGGTGATGTGATTATTTTATGATATGGTGGGATTTTCTTCGTGCTACAAGAGCCAGATTCATAAATGGTGGTTTGGTTGATTTTACGTCCAGTCAGTTTGAAATTTCTCTTTCCAGACTTTACTATTTTTTAAGAACTTTTCTAGTTTTCCCTTAGGCGTTAGGGTAGATTGCCTGGTATATCCAGGCTTCAACTTGTGTCAAAATCTGTTCAAATAGCTTCGATGAGAATTCAAGAAGCTCTTTCCTACAAGTGCTACAGCAGGCACTGTGAATCGATGTCGTACTCATTTTCCCCTGTATTTCTTTATTATTAGAGCGTGCTTGCACGCGCTAAATACATCATCTAGAGTTTAGAGGGGTCCATATAGACTTTTAGGGTACTGCATACAAATTATCCCTTCACTATCTGTGTGCTATTCACTGTGATATTGAGAACAGAGCAGGGAACCAGAGTCACAGTCTCTTAGAGGCGTGCCCAGCTGACCATGACCAATCACCCAATACTAAAATACCTCAAGACCTACTTGTGCTTGATTTGTTTGGATCCTAGATAGGCAGTTGCAGAAATTACAAGTTGACCAGGTGCAATTGGATTACATAAAACTATTCATACGATAAATCTAAGTTATACCTTTTAATTGTTATTCATTTATAATAGCACGCTCATTCATCTAGGATGAAAATACTATTTGCTCCTAGTCTGACAATGTGACATGAGATGTTCAATGCTCAGGTGTATGTTGCATGTGTGGCATAAATGGTGAGATAAAGTCCATGAAACTGGCTGACTAGCATATATCATGTTCTTCAGCTGCTTCGTGTTGTCTCCTGCCAGTCTGGTAACACAATGAAAGCCTGGTCTGAGGTACAAATCCATTATAAGGGACCGATGTGAGTGCCACTAACTGAACGTGTGCGTGGAGAAGGCGATCATGTTTATTGTCTGACAGACATGAGTCGTTGCCTCATTGTAACATTGGCATACAATGCATGAACACCGTAAACATGATTCCATTTGTCCACACATGTGTGTAACCATTCAAAGTTAGCCATCACTGTAAGAATGGCCCATCAGCCTTATTTTCCTAAATATATTTAAATGGGCTCCCATTATGTAGTAGACTTGATCATGTCTTTGATTATGGACATTCATATATAAAACAAATTTTAGAGTCCATAACCAAGCTGTGATTACCACAAGAGACTGACTGCTATAACAAACGAACCATAAAGTATGGACTAAATCCATGTACTTTTACTATAAATGACAGTCATGAACATATATTATAGAACATACCCTTAAACATTTTACTCTCCATAGACACTATGAAAGTAACATTTCTTCTTAAAAATGTACAGTTTATCAGATCTACATAACATGTTTAACTGTGACTATAAGACTCTCTAAGGAGCTACCCACCATGATCTTATCATTAAATTTCAACCTTGATTCTGAGAAATACTACCAGGGTCTCTCTGTAACCCAGAGAACAAAAGAGGAAATCTCCTGAGATGTATCATAAATCATTTTTTAGCCCATCCCATAATTTCATACAGATATCAGGGAGTGAGTCTCCACCTCCTATTCATTATGCTTTATCTTGGCCTGGTATAAACGTCCATAGGCCTGACATTAGGAACTCAATTAGGTATTCAATAGACTTGTGAGTACTGTAACTCATTATTAATGGGAAATATACAGAGAGATAAAATCAGAAACATATTCGTGTTTGGCCTAAGTCTCCTCGTTTGGAGCGCTTCGAATTATTAACTCGGCTATCACCTCGTTCATATTACTGCACACTCTAAACTCGATGGTGGATGGGGACACAGACCAAACACTAATCATTTTCTTTCCTAGTACATCCTGATGTAGGCATCACAACAGTAGCTGAAACTAATAGGCAAACACACAGCTATTCTCACCACAAAGGAAACTGAATGTATTGAAATGTTAAACCATTAAAGGTTCTGTCACCCAACGACAAACTACTTTTAAGTACGATCAATTCCCCCAAGCCTGACAGGCCCAGGTATCACGGCGAAGAGGGGTGGGATAGGTGGAGCTGTACAGGGACTGAAGCCAGTCATTACTATCACTCTAATTTATAGTAGTAGTCACTATATGACAGGGGCCAGTAATGTTAATGGTGGTTGTACTTGCCTGTGTAATTACTATCATATCAACAAGTAGTAAACACGGCGTGTTCCAGTCTTTTTTACTGGAGTTCCAAACATTCTTGGAGATAACCTCATTCATGAGGTTTCAATGCATCGGGTCGAGTCCGCCATGCGTTTTCCTCACCTCCATGCTGAGGGCCACCATATGGGATGAGGTAACTTCATGTAACAGCTGACTGGTTACACAACTGAAAACAACCCTGACCTGGGTCACCTCTGACTGTGTCCTCAGTATGGTCAACCACATGAAGCAATGAGGTCACGGTTTTGCACGTTGAGATTATTTCCTAAGCGGTCAATGTTTACAAGTTTGTCTGCTTTATTTGATTAACATTTCAAGATTATATTTTTCCCTTTCCTCAGCACAACTTAAACTAACAATGGTTTGAATTCCTGTAGCAGGAGACTAAAACGATTTGATGTAACAGACTATTTAGCTAATCACCTCTGAATTAAAAAAAAACCAAATAAATAAAAACAAAAAACCTAGGCATTGTCAGAGCAAAATTGTTTGTGTGTTGTATATATCCAATACAAGGAACAGATGGTATGTACATCAATGATCAATGAGCGTAGAATAATAAAAGCAAAACAATGAAAAGAGTTGGGTTTGATCCAATCAGTCGGTCATTTACTGCCACCCGCCTTACAACCAGCCAACCAATCACTTCTACACCTGCCTTTGTAGGGTCCATATATATCAAGCACCATTTCGTCAATGAGGCAGTTTTTAAAACCTCTCCCTCAACTAAGCAGAGTATCTGAGAGTGCCCCATGCTTAATATTAAAACAAACTGGAGGATAATGCGAGGAACCCCGAAACAATGATATAAAAGAATTTAAGAAACCTTACGATGTATCATATGAAATAACAAAACATGATTTGTATCACAATAACGATGTATTCTTCACTTACAACAAGGATACAGATTACCTGCCTTAGTCTTTAGCCTTATATATATATATATATATATATATATATAGTGGTATGTACCCACTTCCATCTCATATGATTTAGAAATTTCTCGCTTTCAGGGAACGTTTCTACAAGATCGTAGACCAACAACTCTCGGCACTGATACACTGACTACGGCAGGTAATCCGTCCGATATGGCGCAACATGTCAACGGGATGTTGCTTTAAAGTTACCTAAGACTTACTTTTGTGATAGGTAAGCCATGCTGAATCCTATTAGGGTGTGTTTTTGAAGTAAAAATTAAACGCTAGTACTACCTTAGAACTCGGCTAATGTAATTCACCTAGCTTGGGTAAAGCTGGTTTAATACTATGCCCCTTCACCCATTTCAATACCAGAGTAAATTTTCATAGCAGCCCCAGTCTCCCTATAAGCCTGGCTGTAAGGTAATGATGTTAGCAAATCATACCAGCAAAGAGAGAGAAAAGGGCAACACTGAGAAGTTGGATCAGAAATCTTTTAATATCCCTAATAAAAGGTAGGTCTAATCTTAATTACATGACTATAGATATGAAAAGGACAGAGTTCTCAAACTCTCCTTGGCCCAGGATGTAATTCACTTTAATGAACAACTTCCCTACAGCTTGTTGGATATAATTAGCCTATATGCACATAGACATTCATTTTCTACCTCATATGTGGTTGTACACAACCGCCTGCACGTAATTTTGGGAAAGGTTAGTCTACTAGGTGAGTTTGAGGGTGGTGTCAGTGATGCAGCCAAACCATTGCGTTGCGATGGGTATAAAGACAAGGATTAAAAGTTGGCATGGCATTGCCATGATTTCGGTTCCAAGAGGTAATAAGGGAGGGGAGGGAGGGAGGTGGAAGCCTGTTGCAATATATAAAAATACACTACTGTAACATAAATATCCAAGACGAATGCACCACCGTACTTGGAGGCAGAGTCTTGACCAATGTCTTGAGCTAGAGGGAGGGAGGGAGGGAGGGAGGTGGAAGCCTGTTGCAATATATATAAATACACTGAACCACAACAGGTGCCTATACAATATATAAAAAATACACTACAGTCGCTGGGTGCGGACCCGGTATTGAGGGAGGGAGGGAGGGAGGGAGGGAGGGAGGGAGGGAGGGATTCATTGAACCGCAACGGGTGTGCTTGTGACCTATTTGACCTAGGCCCTGTTTCATAAGCAGCGCTTGTAATAATGTAATAAGCCTCTTCACTTAACAAATGGTGTATTTAATCTATGAAATGCCATCTCGTTTGGAGGCATGGTTAGTGTTTCTGAATGAATGAATGTATGACATTAAATGCAATAAAAGACTTATAAAAAAAAAAAAGGAGGTGGAAGCCTGTTGCAATATATATATAAATACACTGAACTGCAACGGGTGCCTATACAATATATAAAAATACACTGCTGTCGCTGCCCGCGCCCAGTATCGGCGGTATCGAAGCTGTAATTATTCAGAATACATTACTGTAATGTATTATGATGTAAGCCGCAAAAACTGTTCCCCGTCTCCCCTAATATATTTCGGTCTTGACCTACAGGTCAAACCGAAATAACTAGGAGGTGGGTAACAAAGAGTGGGATTGGGACGTAAGGGTTTCTCGATTGGGTACATTATATGTATTCTCTACGGTATAGCCAGACATTAAAAACCAACTCAGTAAAAGAGTTTAAATGTGTCCCTATTTATTGCTGTATATCTCACTGACATGATAACATCATTTTCAACAAACATCATGTAATTAAATCACCTGTACCATCAACGAAGAAAGCTGCTGACTGAAAATTTCGGGGGTGGTGGGGTGTGTCTCCTGCCCCCCCCCCCCCCCCCCCCTGGGTACGCCCCTGATTTCTCAGAACATTCTTATACTATGAACCAAATTTAAGGGCTGATTCCACCAACACGATGGATTTGTTGTGACATATCTTGTAATATCTTACAGTGTTGCGATATGACATACCTCCGTTGTTGCAAAACGTTGCCGCGCAATGTCATGTGTACCGTATGTTTTGGTACTCCACCATCGCGACACCTCAACTTCAAGACACATTGCGACAAATAGGCACGCAATTATTCAAACCTAGCCCAATTTAGCAAAACAACCAAATTGTGACCAATCTCACTATATCTTTTGTGGTGGTGGAATCAGCACTTTAGTTGAGTATCACTCAGTTTTGATCAGAATTGTGAGATAACAAATCGACATAAAAATCACCTTGTCATTCATCTCATCACATAACATCCCTTCTAATTTTTTTTTAAAAGAATTTTATTTATCCTGGGGGATACATAGGCATGCGAGCCTTTTTGAGTGGATCTCCCAGATACAGAAGTTACAGTAATTTCACCTTATTTTTATGCGAAGCAGATAACACTGACCATATACAGTCATGGTCATAGCGAAAGTTTGACAATATCATAAAACTTACGGGCGACCACAATTGTCGTCCATCGCATGGTGATTACTACAAGCAAGGTTATTTATACAGAAATTATCAGCTGAGTGCCTGTGTATACAACAGAAAAAAGATCAAATACTAAAACTAACCGTTATGAAGTTCTGAATAACTACTAGTTTTGTATAATACAAGTAGTTCCTAGTAGCAGGACATGGTTAATAAGATCTCGAATAGCTTCAAATTTCTTACACTATTATATTGACTCAGTTGGCGTGAATCAAGCCTAACTCTACTATATCCTCTCTAAATTTATATACATAAATATTCCTATAATTGTACATACCGCAGGCTGTACTCGAGATTGTAGGCGTTGTACTTGTATTAATTTACGTCATTTAATAGTCAATTTATATTATACCGTGGAAATCATAAGAATCCGCATTCTCAATATACATATTAATATATTTGTTAGAGTTTATATCGAGACCCAGAGATACACATGAAATGTAAGTGCAGTTCATGTTTTGCCTCCCGCCCCACTTTTTGGGTCAAATACTAGACCGAGATCTAGGTAGGCCGATGGATCTAACTTCAACTCCCACAAGTTCTACTACTCTAAATCTAGATCTAGATCTAGTAATGTACTAGAGTAGAGAGCCCCAGAGTAGAGAGCTCTGATAAAGCCTATTGTTAAGAAAACATAATATTCAATAAATGATCAAGTCAGTTCAAAGCAGGTGATAATCAGACAATGATGAAACCGATGGTATGATTGAGTGTAATCCGCGACTCTGCTGCAGTGATGAACGAGTTCATCTTGTGTCCCAGCCACTGACGCATGACTCAACGGGGTATGACCGACCGCGGTCACAGGGCCTCAGTCTTGAGAAGTTGGATCAACTGCTGACCTTCCAACGCAAAGACGTTTGATCAACAGTATCAAATCTTAATCCATTCCTATAGATATATGAGATATAAATATGATGTGATGTGTGTTTTGTTTTGTCCTAAATTCAAGAAATAAGTGTCTATATCTCACCTTAAAGTACTTTTCGCTCCGTTTGTACCACTTTCCTCAGGTTTGTTTTGTTATGGGCAGTTTCAACGTGAATCGCGAGGTGGCGCTCTTGCATGCACTTCCGTCTGTCTGTTCCGCTCGCAAGCAGGCTTGATACACGCCAACTGGGGAAGAAAATATCAGTGTACTGTAAGTAAATACGTGTATGTCGATGCGTATTACCCTCTTATTAACAGTTTGATGGTTGTTTCTTTACGAGATGGTCGGAGGTATTGAAGAACAAGTCTTCTACCATTAAATCAATGTTCTTTGAGCAGTGTACACCCCTCGAAATCGACAACTTTGGTTGTTTTCAGTTTTGTTGTCTTGAGCCTGAAGTCGAGGTTCAAAGAATAGGGCAAAGGCTAAACTTGGGCTACATTGATCAATCGATAGTCTTCTATGAACCCTTTTCGAGCACGTGAATCGACAGATGGATCTCACCATGTGGTATTTCATATTTTCACTCTCCTGTGACTTTATATAATACAGTATTGTGGATAAATAGTATACACAATGAATCAATGTTTGTCAGGAGACCTCCAATGTTTTTCTTGTTTTGGGAGGTTTTTTTTGGAAGAGATAGATCTAGGTTGTTTTTTTTTAAATCTTAAACATGCCTGGCAGTAGCCAGTGTAACCTAGCCTGGCAGATGCCTTGTACTAGTGGCGAGAACCCCTTTGTAGATGCCCCACTTGTATTCTCTCACATCAGCCTGGTGGAATCAATGCTTGAATTGTCCAATATTAGGCACTTTAGTGAAATTTTAAAAAAGGTTTAATTACATAACTAACCTAGTAGCCATTTGGGCCTCATTGAATGATTTGATAATCTTTTTGATTTTTGTCTGTATCACTACTGGTTACGAAGATATTCAAGTTTTTGTGAGGCAAATCTGACAAAAATTTCTGCATTGAAATGACCAAATCTAAGGACAATTTTTGGCATGTAACAGGCCTTCACCTGTTGAGACTATTAAGTTTGATTTGACATAACTCATTTAATATTAGTCATTTTGACATGAAATTTTCTGTGCAAGGTGATTGTTATGTTTCACATAATTTCCTTTAAAGATTGTAATGGTTCACCAATATACAGACCCCCAGATGACCTATATAGGACCTTACAATGACCTTTTTGTACCAAACAATACTCTTCTTTTGCCTATACAGCTCAAATTACCATACATGCAGTGCATAAAACTATGTTATTCTTTAAGCTGAAACTATCTTATTACCTTGTGACATAGATTTTGTCCATTATTGACCTTTTGCTAGTTCTAGTGCCCTTTTTAACTGGTAAATGCCCTTTCGCATGTCTCTTTCGCTAAACATGTCCCTTTTAAAGTGATCCCATTTTGTGACAAATCAATATTTTATAATTCTGATTTCGCAATCAGATACCCTGGATCAATGGCTTTTCAACAACGCTAAGAGCGTGAAGATCCTCAAAGGGAAAGTGCCTCAAAATTAAAAAGTCGCACAGGTCATGTAAGGGGGCCTCTGGGGCAGGAGTGAGTCTTAACTTACACCTCACCTCACTTTCATCAAAACTTCCCATGATGACCAATTTGGGGCAAATAAAATAAAGAGCTGGGCAAAGTAAAATCTAAATGAAACTCAGCACATAGCACAATTATTACCTGAAAAATGCATTAGTCATGGTCTTGAACGAATTTGAAAAGTCCCTCATGGATATTTTGGGAGGTTAAACATAAGTCCATAAGCCTTCACTTTGACCTATTGTCATTTTGCAGGAAATCAATAATTTTTAATTCTGATTTCGCAAGCAGATACCCTGGATCAATGGCTTTTTAACAATGCTAAGATCATGAAGATCCTCAAAGGGAAAGTTTCTCAAAATTGAAAAGTCGCACACGTCACGTTGTGCGACCATCAGTTGGACCTGCCAAAAAATATCTGTGTAGCAGCAGACTTCACACCTCCCCCTCGCGCGACCATTTGAAGTGCCTACCAATATTATTAATAGGGCAACACATATGGACCTCATTTTCTATAGAATAATAATGTTTCTTAATATGTTACTGCGATCGGTCATACCCCGTTATTGATGCTAAAAAAATCAATATCATGAATATGAATTTGTAGGTCCCCGCGAATAAAAGGTGTATGATTTAAGTGCTGATACCACCAGGACACAAGATATCGCAAGATTGGTCACGATTTGGTTGTCTTGCTACATCAGGCTAGGTTTGAATGATCGGGTGCCTATTTGTCGCGATGTATCTTGAGGTGTCACGGTGTGGGAGTACAGTACCGACACTGTAAGATATTACAAGATATATCACAACAAATCCATCATGTTGGTGGAATCAGCCCTTTATTTTAAACATTTTCATTCCAGGATTCCACAGTTTTCGCACTTCACCATGTCGCTTTATGATGGTTTAGGCATAGACGACAAAGTGAAAGATGACAAGCAGGCAGATGTGTGTAAGTAAATGATGAGAACTGATTTTAATTGGCCGTATTAGCTTTACCCAATCTGTTATTTGTATTTGATATGTAGAATATGGAGTTAAACATCACACCTGTTATCTGAAAAGAAGCTACACTATCGGTGATATCAATGAATTGTAGGTCCTTTACACAGATTCTGAGATATATTATTTCTGGTTGAAGAATGTGATGTCACTGTCGTAGAGTATACTGACGGTATCAGATACTTGAATATTTGAATTTCTCGTAGGCCTTCATGTTATCCATCGATCATTTAAATGAAACCGTATTCATGCATTCATTCTGTCAAAATAGTTTATGTTTTAATATTATTTGTACATTTTAGCTGGCTGGGGCTCCATCCATCAAATGCTACAAACACAACGCGTTCTGCAGGCGAAAAACAAAGCTAGTCTCATGCAACCAAAGGTGAAAATATGTCAACTGAATAGTGAAATCTAATTGTGTGAAGCTGTAATATATGTAAATGTATATCTTTAGCATGTTTCCTATAAATCTATACATTCAATTTTTCTGTTTAACTCAAGAGGTGTGTTCTGTCACGTCCTATAAATTGTTACACATCGAGGCCGATTGTATGATTTTTTTAGTACTCTCCCAAAGAGCTGTTCGAGTCAAAGCATAGATGCCATTGTTGACTGTTGTCGCTACTTTAAGATGTTTCTCTCACTTTTGGTGTATACATAACGTGTTTATTCTTGATACAGAGGAGAGGAGGTGCAACACTACAGCCGGTTATTGATCTAAAGAGACAGCAACATCCAGAGGACGCAGTACCATTAGGACAGATCCACTTTAACCAAACAACGGGGAGAGTAAGTGTTTTACCAAAAAAACATTTCTTAGTATCCGCACAGTTAACCCATTCACGCCAGGGCCGGCGATCGCCGGGTGATGCCTTGAGCAAGTTGAGGCATCATTTACAAAATATTCGTTTTTGTGAATAAAATTGGAAATGTTTGCTCACTTAATATGAAACTTTCACAGTATGTAGGTATAACATCATATTTCATATGTTATGCAAAATAAAGAATAGTATTAACGATCACTTGTCATGTCACCTGATGCAAAGATAAAATATTCACAATATAGCCCATACACCCGGCCTTTAGCAGTACTCACTGACACTAGTGGCCGGATCCACACCTGTGCCGTTGCTTGTCTTCATATAATTTTAAGCTAACTACAAATAGCATTTAATAACATCACAGAGTATTTAAGTATAAACAGTATTAAATATAAATATATATATTTATTTGTTGTTTCTCTCATACAGTTGGAGCGGATGGGGGGAGACGCGCTCCCTCCTCCCTTGTTTATTGGAAGTGAGCCTCCGAGCATCACCATGTCCCTGACTGGGGTGACAGACGAGTACAACCCACTACGACCCAACGACTATGAGGAGTTTATGAAGAAACGAAAGGAGCAGCGAGCCAGGGAGCGCGAGGAGGAGAGAAGGAAGAACCCAGAGAAAGAGTATGTTGCAATAAATCATCCAGTTGTGGATTTTTTTCAAAGAGAAAGAAATCATGTATTTAGGAAAATGGAATTTCAAATACCTTATATATGGTGCATATAAGATTCACCCCAGCACAAAAAAAAGAGCCTTTCAACTCATTCCTAGAGTGAAAAAGATAAAACCATTTGAAACCTATAGCTCCATGTATTTATGTATATGCACCATCTAGTTCACTAATTCTCGATTAAACCTGTCATACAACACAAGTAAAAGTGAATATTCGAGGCGACTATTAAAGCACGGTAGATTCATCCCAGTTTGCGACGAATTACAGGTGATGGTATCTCATTTTTCAGAGATTTCAGCTTTCCACAGGAATCCACTTTTTCATTATATAGAAGATTATTTTTTGCTTGTAAAAGAAAGGTAGTATTGATAGAGCTTCATTCACACCAATAATATAGAGGTTTGAACCTCCACACAGACCCTCAGCCCTATGCCGTTGTTGATGACGACATTTTTTCTTAAGTCTCTCTGAGGCAGCATATTTCACATGAAAAAAATAAGTCCTCGTTTTATTCTGACCCCAACTGATATCCCTGTTTTTATGTTCAGGAAACGCCGGCGTTTTAACGAAAATGTGGAAGAGGAAGAAGAAGGCGAGTTCGAGCGGGCAAAGAAACGTCGTGAAGCCGACGAGGAAGCGGAAGAGGAGTCACCGCCAAGGAGAGGTGGTTCCCTACTCTGAAAATTTATTGCAATATTTACGAATTCCCCACTCCAGTCGCTTAAATAGGCTGTCTAGAAGTAGATGACAATATTATAAATACAGTGGATTATTAATCAGGAACCGCTTCCTAGTTCCTCTAGACCTCACCCTCCTTCACATGAAGCGAAAGTTCCCTATTTAACAAGCAAATTACGTTCATATTTTTATAGTCGGTTGATAGATATAGATTGTAGTTAAAGAAATTGTCATCTGTTAAGTAGAGGGTGAAATGATGTGTCCTTCAGAACGTAGATATTGAATGATATGAGATTTTATTTGATTCAGTGGGTGGCGGTGCGGCTATTGCCCCTCCTTCGTCATTGATGGAAGAAGACAGCGTTGTAGTTGAGAAACCAACAGGTAAAAGGCAAACGTTTTATTAATTTGTTAATATCAATTACGGATTCTGTGTCGTTAGATAATATCTTCTATTATATGAAAGCATTTGTGTATAAGTCAAAAATGTGTGTTGTTGGTATGTAAAGAGTTTGAAAAAATGTTTTATATGATTGGATTTTAGGTTTGATAAATCAGGATTTTATAAGTGTTATTTCATTACAATAAAGTATGTGCAAAGTTGATAAAGATATATTATATTGTCCAAATCTAGGTTCCCCTCCTCGACCAAGTCTGGGGAACAATGGCGGTCCGGGTCTAGGAAACTCCTTCGGCAATGTGTAAGTAACTGCAACTATATGTACCCTACTTTAGTTCATGTGAAATGAAAGTTATATCTAATTGATAAGACATGTCGGTTTTGCTAGTGTACTAAGTTTGATTTTGTTAGAAATAACTAGTGAATATAATCAGGATTTAGAAATTTTCCGATATTTTTTTCTAGACCTCACTTAAAATCTGTTGTTGATCGTGAATTTTCTAGGCTTGCCAAATTTTATCAATTTCCGCTCAGTATAATGCAAAATTATGATATTTCAGCGGGTCAGTGGCGTCAAAGATCATGGCAAAATACGGTTACAAAGAGGGGCAAGGTCTAGGTAAAAAGGAGCAAGGCATGAGCACAGCACTCCTAGTGGAGAAGACGAGCAAGCGAGGCGGTAAAATCATCCACGAGAAGGATATACCTAAGAGTATGTATACAGTGATTGTTTCCAATAACACAACCAACATTACAAACAATTTTATATCGGAATTGTTTAAAACGCCCATCTTATGTATTGAAGTCCTACGTACACACGGTCAGTTATGCCAGTTCGGGGGGTTTCTTTTCAGCTAAATATAATTTCATTAACTGTCATAAAAGTCTGTATATATTGTGGTGAACAATGAGTTTCGATAGAGATGTGGGTCCTGGATTCGAAGATGTGCCAGCGGTTGTCTCGCCTGGCTCTGTCAGTCCGCAATATAGACTGGTCCTCTGTCCAAATGAATAACAGGATAGATCACGGGTTCCTTGGAGCGACCTTGACTGTTTGTTTGATACCAATACCAAACAGAATGGCTAAACAAATATAATGAAAACTAATTTGAATTTGAGAATGAAAGTCCCATTGAAACATTGTGTGTGTGTGTGCCAACCCAGTGTGATTCCATAATTCACCAGAAAAAATGGCGGGCATTACCTGGCCTTATATTTGAGTACATAGACCAGGCTTCCAAGGCTATCCACGATAGGGCACCTCGGATACCGCACCTCGGGCCCCACCACGTGTTAACAGACTCTCCGCTCCCACTAGATCACGGACCCTGCGAGAGCCCTGTAGACAAATACTACTTTGTAACGAGATGAAGGTTGGCTTAATGTGGGAAAAATGAAGTGGAAAAAAATCATAAAAAACCAGACACATTTGATTTTGTTTTAAAGGTGTTATATTGATAACCAAAGTTACAGGGTGGTGGTATGGTAATCAGTATCAAAAGAACACGACGTTTCGTACTATTGATAGTACTTCTTCAGGTGCTTCTTAGTGTGGGAAAACCGAAGACTTTTCCTACCATGTCAAGACTCCTACCCTGATCGAGGGGTTTCACAGGCGGTATGCCCAGGGCTCTAGTAGCTGTTGGCAAACTGCCTGAAAAAATCCCAATTATGTTAATCAGAGCATCGTAATATACCCGCCATAACCATGCTGCTTAAAAGAGGATGAAAAGGGCCAACCTGTGCTTGGAGTGTCACGGTCTGCCTTAGACTTAATTTTTTTTTTTTTTATTGGTCATAGATTAAAACATTACAATCCAGGCCAGATCATGTCTAACATATGCAAGCAAAGTGTCACAATCAAATAAGTATCAAGTTTGTGTACATAGTCGTACCAGTACAATAGAACAATGACTACAGTAATTATTGAATGATGGTCAATGGTTGACAGGGCAGATGAATAGTTAATAGGTTTATGATGTTAAGGGGTACTGGTCCAAATAAATATTCTGGAACCCATATGCCTGACTTCCCTGTGAATGTGTGCATTTTTACTTCAATGATCTTCAAGGCTTTCCCTGACAAGCAGTCAATAGATAAATCATGGTTGGCAATCCCTGTTTATCTCTGAAACCAATAAGTAGTTACCATACAAACCACTCTGATTGCATAGATAATACTAGGAACCAGCTTCATACTACAATCTCCAATTCCGTCGAATCTGCTTGAAGTTGCTCCTGCACATAGAGACATAGTGAACCAGAGCTAGGGCTGGAGATTGAAGCGCCACGAGAGTGAGATTCTCGTGCAGTACTTAACTGAATCCTGCCTCTCTTTTTTGTGTTTCTCTACACAGATCTACTTTTATCCATGGGATTTGTTTCTATCCATACCGAAATTATAATTTAAAACTGTAGTTATCCAATTGCCTTAATCCGTGATCAGCCACGAGAATAATTGCGCTGGTTGCTGGCAAAATACCTGTGTCATACGAAATAATAGGAGCTGCAAGGACCTGTGGTTAAATGCGGCCCACTCTCACCAGATGGCGTCGTGCATGTTTTTTTTTTATGATGGTTTTCCGTTTATCCGCTAGAGGGTACAATGGCAGGGGCTTGGGGTGGGGTTAGCCAAATACGATTCGACGAAGTCGCTAGTATCATATTAATATGACATAAAAGGTAGGGATCTGCTTGGAGAGCACTTACGCTGTAGTACCAGACGTACTCGCCAGGGGACATGTCGTTTTGAGTTCACAGTAAGCTTTTTTGTAGTCGGAAGGGGGGGGGAGGGGATGTTCGCCACCGCAAATGACTTAAGGGATTTTCTTCAAGGGCTGCTTACATCCCTGTTGTCTGAGGCGGGGCACCAGCTAAGATAAAATGGTAATAATTGCTCACGCTATAAAGTCAACTATTCTAGGCTAGGTCTGCCTGAACTTGTCTCTGCGTTTGGTTGAGCTACTAGGTGCCCTCACCCCCTCCAGCCCTCCCACCCTTCCCCTGCTGCTGACTGAGTTGATAATATAAAGCTAGCTCAGAGAGCTGGCTTTATGTTTACATTCTTCTTGCAGGTAACGAAGATACCAGTGTTTCACAAGAAATTGTAGAACCAAAGGCCTGAAGCATTTAATCTAAATTCAGGTTATCTATATATGTAACTGAACAACGATACCAAACAGATATAGTCAAGATATTAGTAATCTTGGAAATGCAGCGTACACACTCTGTTTACTTGCCGATTACGGACTTTCGTTCCTGGTTGAAGACCGCATTAGTCCTGACGTCATTTTGGTGCCAAACAAATCCAAACTCCGAGAAGCACTGCATAGACGTAGCATCGTGGCATAGTAGAGTTAAATATAATGTAGAATTAAAAAATTTGAGATGTCTAGATGCCGACTGCTGCACTTATGAAGGGATATTCCCTGGGATATCCCAATGTTTGGCACCAGAATGTAGGGAAACCCCAGTCAAATGACGTCACACTAATGCGGTCGTTTGAATGATCTTACACACGTCAATGTCCCAAAGTAGAGCTGATATATAAAATTCGGGTTGTCACAGACTTCACAGGCATCCTGTACATACCTATATATATTATGATATTAAAGTAAAAGATTGTAATTAACTGGGTGTGGATATTTCTTGTTTTATTCCTCACTAATATCCCCGCATGCGACACTATTCGGGAATTGTATTGATCTTTAGAAATAGCCAAAAAAGATGGGAATTTTATCAATAGATCACCGAAAAGACGTGACTTTTTAATCCCATTCTAGAATACGTATTCATGATATTTTTGACATTCCGTAGTATATTAGTATTTATTCACTAGAAGCACACGTCCCATTGAACATTCAGCTTATAGACCTCACAAAGAGTATTTTCAAAACTATTTCTGTCTCTCTACTTCAGTGATGGAACCTCCAAGAGCGCCAGAGATTGCACAAACGAATGCCAACCTTTTGAAAAACCCGTCCAAAGTTATCTTGTTGAGGGTAAGCATTCTAAATCGATATTTTTCTATTTACATAGTTATTAGATACTGATTTATGGATATTCTATTGTAACATAATTCAACAAATGCGGCTTCTCTTAAAGTTCATGATTTCCGATTTTTTTCCTCAGTCCCTACTTCCATCCCTGTGTATATTTACGTTATGAAAATGTTCATGCTGCAGAATATGGTTGGTCCCGGAGAGGTTGACGATGACCTTGAACCTGAGACAGCGGAGGAGTGCAGTAAATACGGCAAGGTTACCAAGTGTGTCATATTTGAGATCCAAGACCCAAAGGTAATGTTCCAGAATATCGCCCAGATATACGTTATCCTGAATTGTGATATTCCTATTGCTACACAGGATGATATAGCAAGAAAGGGTTTCAAAGTAGATCTAATCGGACATATTGGACCAAGCAAACAAATAAAGGATTCAAAACTGAATAAATTGTCATCGGGTATTGTCACCGCTATCACTGACCAATTAGCTAACAATTGTGATATCATCCCCAATCGAGTATATGTGTACGAGGTCCCAATGTTAATTCTATGGTGGAAGATATTTATGGATACCAACTATCATTTAATGTTGTGTAAGACTTGCTATGTTTTTTTCTATATTTAACATTTTGACATGTATCTTGCTTCCAGGGCGGCGTTGTACCAGAGGAAGAAGCTGTTCGGATATTCGTCGAGTTTGAAAGAATGGAATCTGCAATCAAAGGTGAATTTCTTGCCAGGAAAAATAGACTCAGAGAAAAAAATAATTGGTTAGATATTTTATTTGAAAAAAAAGGAAGGTATTTTAAATAGATAAGTTGGAAGTAGCATTTCATAAACTAAAGGATTCCTTTGGCGTTCTTAATTTGATCTCTATCCATAAAGCATAAGATAGCCAACATGAGAAGTCCTTTGTTTATACCTTTTGTTATTTGACACTAACCCTGTAGAAATGTAGGGTATCTATCTACTATTGTTTGAAATTCAACAAGAAAAAGATATTTAAGGTTATCGCATTAATTCTATTTCATAGAACAAAATCTCGCCCGACAAAGATGAAATAAACTATACACCAAATACAGTCCTTCTTTGACATAAGTTTTATTCTAATGAAACATGCTTTCCTAAAATGGGAACTCCACGACGTGTCATCAAGTTTGAGTTTTAGACGATTTAACTCCTGTAGTTAGATTAAAGTAACAATATTTCGATTGTAATAACTGACACAAATTACATTTTTATTGTTTTTCCTTTTTGAATCAGTTCCTGTCTACATTTATTCAAGAATAAAACTAATTCGAATAGAAGTAACTTTTTTCTGAAATATGATAATTATTTTAATTACTTCCCTGATGGTAGGCTTAGCACTGCTCAACAAAAATGCTCATATCTTTGTAATTTAGGCCTTGATATGAACAATGATTTTTGTAACTAGATAAAGAAATTAATTCAATGTTTAATTCTTACAGCGGTTGTGGATCTCAACGGTCGCTTCTTCGGGGGACGCATCGTCAAAGGCTGCTTTTATAATTTGGACAAATTCCGCAGGTTAGATCTAGCCGACGAAGTCCTGTGAGAGTAATTGAATACACAGACAAACTAATTATATTCTACATATATTAATCGTATACGTGACATGATTGAAGCAGTTCTATTATGGTATATTAGTTCACTCATTCAGAAGAAGTCTAGTGCAGCTAATATAATGATAGTGTCTCAATATTTCCTCATCTCCTCTCCATATTGTTGCTTATGCCCAATACGGTTACCACTAAAACGCACTGTGTGCCTACTTGTTTGTGGGTTCTGACAATTGAAACCGCAGTGATTCTGGGCATACATTATTTAAACTGAAAAAGCCATCTCTTTTTAGAGAAATTGCTGTTCGCGCAATGTAATTTGAAACGAAGTACATTACTTCCAGGCAGTGTCTAACGAAGCCGCTTCATCGTGTCTTCATGTTCATGTGTCGTGTTATGATGAATGATTGAAATCTCAGATTGATAAACCTTTGTATATACAGAAGAGTGGATGTTGCTGATAAGAGACTCGATCTTTGTATGGATATGTGTACTATTGTGAATGATTGTATAGAATTGATTAAAAATCTTCTTATATATGTGTGCTTCTGATTTATTATTAAGATTGGGGACTTGGTTGGTTTTAGATCGAGTACATTTGAAGTAATACTGGTGATGCTGTGCCAGTATGTTCAGAGGGTATTGTTTTATTTTACTAATAAAACCCTTTGAAAAGATAGGTAAATCATTCGCGGGTGGACGCGTTGGTGCCTATTGCTATAGCCTATTGGCCACATTTTTTTAAAAGTATAAACCGTAATATGAATTCTATTATGGTCAATGTTTTCAGCCAACATATACTACAGTTTCCGTATTTTGAGATGTAATTCTAATAAAAGTCTGTTTCAGTTCAGACCTGACTTTTTAGTAGCCAGTTTATTTCAAAGAATTTATTTGTGGACATAATGCTACCCCTGATACTGGTTCAATGATAGGATAATGTGGCTCATTTGAAAGGGGGGAAATGCAGTACATAGAAGGAAGTGGATTCGACCCGATGTAATGGATATTTAAATAATGCCGAGTGACAGGAAAATATAGATAAATGTCGGGAGGTTGGGGAAGCGTTCGTGAAACATCGTTGGGGGGGGGGGGGAGGGATACATTTTGCAGCATGATTCGGCAAGAAAAAGTTGCCCCCCCCCGCCCCCTATAATACATTATTATTTTCTTTATTATTTTTTTTTTACTCATTTCGCATGAAAACTTTTTCTGCCTCTGCCCCATGCAATAGATAAAATGATAGGTGCTTATTCTGGTTCATAATACTCCGATAGCATGGCGTGAGCGGCCTAAAAAATTTAACGCATCGCAACGTATTGCAACAAACGCCGAAACTTTGCCAGGAAAGTGAGGAAATCCATACAAACCTCAAAGCTAGGTCAACGCACAATACCAAAAAGATACAAGGTAAGAACCAGTCCTAAACCCTCAGGAATTTCATAGTTTATTACATCAAAAAACCTGAATAGGCAAACAACACCCATTATCAACTGCCCGCCCGCCCACGTGGCTGGAAAACCGCAAACCAACAAGCATACGCAAAAACACTCAAGAACACACCCAAAACTCACCGAAATATACCCACAACTAACCCAAACATACCCAACTCATCAACCATGGCAATCCACCAAAAGAACACAGAAACAAGTGACAACACTGACTCATCTATAATCATTAAAGACATAATACAAAAAAAGAAGAAAAGAAACCTACATATATTACATTCCTAGATGTAATGAAGGCCCATGATAAAGTATGGAATGAAATAATGTATATAACCTTCACAAGAAGGACATTGACCAACTTGCAAAATAAATATCAGAGACAGCATAAGACAAGGAGGAGTCTTTGCAGTAACCCAATACTCAGCCCTGATGGGCGACGTAAATCTAACCATAGAGGAACTCGACCCAGAATTCACAAACACGAACTGCACCCAGATGCCTTCTCTGGGTGGATAACATAGCAATCATAATCAACAACAAAAAAGGACACTTAGTAGAAACCGAACGACGCCTCGTGTAGTAATACACGACCTGCCCGTCGTGGCATAAACATTGTCAAGTCTAACTCGAGTTCGGTTTCGTATTTATCCTACCCCGTCTATGCTTTTGTATTTCTAAAAGATAAATATTGACTCAACGACCAACAGAACTTTTTTCATAGTAGCTGATATCCTGCTCTCTGATTGGTCAATATTTGTATTACTCTAGTGGCATAAAAAACACTTTATGTCACGGCCTGCCACATAAAATTTGCCTATGTTAAGTCTATGGCGGTTTTTTATAAGGGGTAGGATAAAAACAACTACTGAACATAACCAGTGAAGTCGCAAACAGATATAGGATACAGTTCGGAGAAGAAAAGTCCAAAACCTTAGTGATAGGTAACGGGGAAAAAACGAAATGACACTAGGAAGTACAAAACTTCAACACACCAGCCAATACAAATACCTAGGCGAGATCATAAATGAAAAGAGTAATCTCAATGACCAAATATCAGAGATATCGGAAAAACCAGAAGCAACATTCCAAACAATCCTGTTCCTCGCAAAAGACTCAAACTTCAAAGGAATAGAAATGCAAATAATATGGAAACTCATAGAAACATGTATGACACCAATGACCACTTACGGAGCAGAAACATGGGCACCAAACAAACAGCAAATGAAGCAAATAAACAATATCATAGACAAAATAAGGTGGACACTCAGGGCCCCCAAACAACCCCAAGAGAAAACCTCTACTTAATAACCAAACTCAAAACTCTGAAACAACCATGAAAACCAAACGAATCCTACACTGCTGGAAAATCCAAAACAGAAAAACAATAACAGACATACCAATGGAAAGCAGGTGGATAACAGCGACTGATCAACTGATCAGAACGCTATGGATTAATCTGGCAGCAACAGAGAATACCACCATGACACAATGGAATAACCTAACCCATAAAACACTAAACGAAGATTGGCTGAAACAAATAAAAGAGATAGCAAACCAAAAAAAACACAGTCGAATTCATCCTAAATACATCAACATACAAAACAGAAAAGACCAAACTTCCTGACACAATTAACAAGAAAACAAACAGCTAGAACAAAAATTCAAAATAAGACAACTTCAGGACGATGTACCAAACAAATACATGTACGGTGTGTAGCCAATTACCAGAAACAATACAGTGTTTTGAAAGTAAAAACTAAAAAAAATCGCTTAAAAGGCAAAAGAATGCTGGGTTTGTTTTTAATCAACTGATACCCAAATGGATTAAGAAATTATTCATAATAAAAAAATTGTATTATAACATTGGATCTTCCATATACCACAGACTTTGATGACTAATAAAAATGAAATAAAAATAACAGTGTCGTAAACATGATAAATATGGGTAAATTAAATATATTCAAACTGAAATGTTTGTGTTGTGTAGAAATGTATGGGCATATATATATATAGTGTAGCGGTCGGAGGAGAGGTGGGGGAGGCTCGGGCGGCACGCGGTGAGCGCTATGAACCATAGCAAGAAGAGAGGAGAGGACGAGCTCTCACCATACACCGAACGCCACCGAGTTCCACCGAGCCCCACCGAATGCCAGGTTACACCGGGTCGCCTCCGGGTCCACCGAACCCCGGTTCAGTGGACGCCGAGTTACCAGACGTGACGTCATCGCGTAGGTATAAATACGGGAGGCAACCGGGCTTCTGGCATTCGTGCTCGCGAGCTACTAGGGTGCAGACCTGACCCTAGAGACCATACATTCCGAGAAGAGGACTTAGAGTAGCCATTCTACCGAGACTATAAGAAAGAGACTTAGTTGGTGTATACCGTTAGGAACAGAAATAAAGTGGATACACGCTGACACTGTAATCTATGTGTTATTGTTCGTTGATTAGGAAATCCGTTACAATATATATATATATATATATATATATATATATATATATATATATATATATATATATACATGACACAAACAATGATGACCTCATTCAGATCATTTTACACCCAGACTTATATGACTGCAACATGGACACAATATGCATCTACAGAAGCGTATACACAATGATAAATAGGACTTAATTATTTTAGTCCGAGAGACTCTGACTGCCTAGAGGACACGCTTCACAGTCAGAGCCTCTCGGACTAAATTATTAATGATGAATGAGAGACATATACGCATGGTGTAAACATATGTAAAAATGCTATCTCAAACCTTTCATGGTATGAGTGAGAGTACAAGATAGGATCTAAATATAAGTATGTCTGAAGCCCATGGATTTTCCCCGATCTTCAAAAGCCTTGAATCCAGCAAAGAAAAAAGCAAAAAAAAAGCGCCCACTTCAGATTTTTCATGGCTTGGTGATGAGAAACAAGTGTGGTTTTTTTAGTAGCCTAAACCAAGCATTCGGTCAGAACATACAAACCTTTAGAACACGGCAAAAGAAGCAACCAGAATAGAGGAACAACTTTTAAAACAAAAACATACAGAACCCAACTAGCACAGCTCGCCACTGACACAAATATGTGCTTGAGCGATCTGACAAACAAGGAAAGTGCGCGCGCGAATCATGATGATGTAGGACGAAGTGCCCCGCCCCTTCCAACGCCACTAACATTGGTGGCGCCATCTATAGGGCAGAAGTATGGCCAAAAGTCTAATAATGTTGTGTTGTAATTAATGGTCTAAGCCAAATAGTTATCATCAACGAGTTGCCAATACCGAGCCCTATTCTTCTAGAATATACCATTAGACATGAAATCCTCGCTACTGCGTGTGTGAAATCAAGCATTTTATCGCTCTTCATAGACATCGCGCGCCATCTAGTGCAGTAATTTTTCATTTAGTCACGTGACCATAGGGCGATAATATAGGTGAGAAGACAACTTGTAGGTTCGAGAAGCACTGATCGGTCACCAAACTTGAAGAAAAGGTAGATAAACTTTGAAAATAGACATTGTATCATGTTGCATATATACCCAACTATCAGTCCAGTCACTAGTGTCTATATAAGTTCCACAAACATGAATAGCGATACGATTAAAGCCTATGGTACAGCAAAGAAATGGCTAGTAAGAGTGGTAAGACTAAAGTAAACATCCCAACACAAGCTTGGCCCAGGCCAAAGGAAGACGCCTCGACAGAGTCTACATTGAGTTCAATGATACACATGCCGACTAGGCGACGACTACATTCCATACTTGTATTATCTACTATTCACATGTATAGACAGGCTGCAGGTAATAAATTCACGACACAAGAGAGGTGCTGAATATACGGCAATTTATATATCGATCAATATCAATCATATATTTATATTACCAGCAGATCTACATGTAATATGTATGCACTTATTGATTTAATACATGCACATGTACTACCATTCTCATTCTCAACCATGATCTTTTATTGTATAGAATACATCTCTATGTCCATTTAGATACAGTGTGGCGATATTATGACCACGCTTTTTTATACATCGATATATGTTTAAATTTTTATGCTGTTGATATTACTGTTTGAAATATGATGTTTTAGTACCCGTATTTTAGCAGGAATCTAAAATCCATTAGATATTTAAGGGAAGAAATGCTTGTGAGTTTGTAGATATTCGTTATTGCCTGTATTGCTCATCTTTTACAACAACGTTATCGGTACATGCAACTGATGACGAAGTTATTTTAAACATGTTGCAATATGTTTTTATTACCTGAACAGACAAAGCAATACAAAAAGGGGGAGGGGGCAACATGTGTTTAGCATAGCAACATGAATACGGTAAATGATTCTTTGATATATTAGTCTAGTGTCACTGAGAGAAAATAACATTTGAGACTGTTGTTATTATCTAGAGTCCACTCTGTGTTCTTGGCTACACCACTATATTCTTTAATATTACAAGAAAGAGTCTATAGTGTAGGATTGACGGCCGACTATCAATTAACTACCATAGGCATAGGCACATACTTGAGTGGTTTTATATAATGGCATTGAATTTGAATGTCGACTACACTGAATACTAAGAACACATTGCAACTTGACTACTAAGACAATTATGGAAACATAATCAAGATATTCACTGTATCGAATGGTAAACGGTTATTTCCTTGTAGCTCTGTTGATATTTCAAGAAACTCATCAAGAAATATGCGAAAATGCCAATTTTACTTACACAACAAATGCTACCATATTAAATGTTTGATTACGTGATTGATAAAATTTAAATCAGTACCAAGGTGCTATTGTAGAGCTGGACACCCACATATGTCTGGGGTGCTTATCTCTGTTAATCCTTGCCTTATCGCATTATGTAATATATTGACCCACGGGAATGTCTTCTTTCTGTCATACTAGTTATGCATTATCATACATTCAAGTAGATGACACATTGACCAGAACTGGTAACTATAATAACAAACTTCCCTAGGACAGCTTCAACTATTCCATTTTGATGGCAGATTGACAAAATTCAAGTTATGGTAAATACGGTCTCTAGACGAGCAGGCCCAGGTGAACACTAGTATGTGACTTTACTGTATGACAATTAAAAAACCTGAGACGGTTAAGGCGGTGTAGTACATTATACCAAATAGCAATACATTACCTTGATACGAAACAGCATTTTTTGTTTAAATTTAAAGTACATACATGCATTGTCATAGATTACAGCATTCAGGTAGTAAGCATTAAACCATTTATAAGACATCGAAACGGGGCCGTCGGGTCGGTGAGAGTCTGCATCAATCGGGTCGATGTACGCACTTCAACGACCCGATTTTATTACTTTTCTCGACGCGTTGGACAGTGATACCGTGTCAGACATCAACATTTTATTCCCAATTATCACCAAGCCGATGGTCGGGATGAATCGGGAACAAATGTCGATGTCTTGTAGGCTTTGAAGGTCTGGTACCATTTTGCCAAATTTTACTCCAATGTTGACCTGGGGTCTCTTTGGATCTGCCTACATCAAGCCATTGCCAGGGCCGGTCCTTTGATGTTACATAATTTTTGGCGGGCAATATGATTCCTACCTCTTTAAGATCCACTGATGTTCTGGGTTATTGTTAGGTACGAAAGTAGATATTCCTGAAGCAGACCTTATAATATGGCGTAATATTTTTCGAGTGAATTCCTTAAATGCTTTCATAGATATCTAACCCATATAAGGGGCGAGTGACGTCTTGAGGTATTCCCCAGTATAGGGCGAATGGTTCATTAACAATAATTATGAAATTGTTGTTATATCAAGAAATAATGGATCAATGAAAATCAATTTTACATAGAATGTGCTTAAGAGATTTAACATTATTAGGCAAAACAAATAATGAAATTGAGGTTGACGTGTCATATCACATGATTAAACAACAGAATTTGGGATTGGACTTGCCCTCTTTTGTTATACTTGTCTCTGGTACCCGTCTCAACCAACATGGTTCTGCAACAGACCCCCCCCCCCCCCCCCATCCCTGTAAAGAGTTAAAAGATGTCAGGGTCACTTCGATCTGAAATTAGTATGGTAGAATGAATGCCTTAACCTTGTACATGTACCCTGAAAATAACTTCTCGTCTGTTAATTGCACTTAGCTAGGAGTCAACAAATATGTTATTCTAGCTATACAAATACGTGCCAAGATATCACAGCTTGGTCCGACATGTAGATTTTTCTGTCTCATGCTGTCCAAAAACGTTCGGTACACTAATCATGCTTTAGCTATTACCCGTATAAATTTTAAATAACGTTTCTACATATATGTATCACTGAATAATCTCTTTGAATAATATAATCGTCAAATAGAAGCTGCAAAGCATGCAATAGAATGGTTCCTAATTTGCAAAAATGAGTATACCGTCTGACAGATACAATATAATGTGTCACTCATATCATATCTTAGTTATCTTGATCGAGTTTCAAGAGCCTCTTAAATGTCCTTACACACATGTATTAGATAAATTTTGAAGAAAGCTTAGTGACAAAAGTATGTTATACTGAAACGGTTCCTGTTAATTCCTATAACTAGAGAATAAGTGGTCTAAGGCCATTTTTCTACCAGTATTAGACAACTATGAGCCAGGGTCCCTTAGCATTATAATATCCATACAATAAACGCTCCTTAAACATGTATGATAAATGTGTACAATTTTCATCTTGAATTTATTTCACTTGACTCTATTGTAGCCACAATGAATGGCTAATTGTTCTAATACAGAAGCTCGAAGTGGGCGTCCTCGGATTATCTTCAATTCTGGTGACAGCCCTTTATTGAGAGTTCATGGGTATTTAACACTTTTACATTGGATTCATTTCAGTCATTATGGCGTCAAACAAAGGCACCTTTAAGTGGGAAGCATTGAAGTCTATGCCGACGAAGCGAGTCTTCTCCACGCCGGTAGAGTGTGAGGGCAAGCTCTACCTGGTCGGCGGCTGCGATCAGCGAGGAACACCTTTAGACAGTTTTGAGATGTACAACCCAGATAAACAACAATGGCAGCGGCTCGCGCAAGTAGGAATTAGATAGATACTGTAGTAAAAACTGTAAAGATAACTTAATTTAATTTATCCATCACCGTTAGTTATTTCAAAATACAAGGAAGTACATGAAACCACGGGCTTGAATCATAGTTTGTGGTACAACTTCCAAAGAATCATTGTTAAAAAAAAGAAAAGAAAAAAGAATGTAAATGTTTGTAGTATCGGGAATAAAAGAATTGAATTAAATGTGATATTTATTAAATACTGCTAATTGAGAAGACAAAGTAGAGCACCGACAAACGTGATTCTTATGATCTCCTTTCATTGAATCTCATTAAAATTCTCCAAACATTAAGATTTATATCAGTGGCAGAATTGGAAGAGGGTGTTATATTTAATTACACACCTAATACCGAGTCTCCATACTTAGTCTATGGAGCCTACAGATCGCTACTGAGGAGAATACCGAAAGCCGTATTCTCCTAGGAGAATACAGCTCTTTCGGCCTTCTGACTGGCATTATGGAAACTATTTTATGTAAACAATGCACGGCTGTTCCGTCGAATTTCTAATTATTTACAAAAAAAAATCATGATGATTAGTCAAAAGGTGAGTAATTAATACAACATTACCATGATTTCGATCTGTGTGGCCGTATTCTCCTTGAAGTTGACGCTACGCAATACTCCTATTGCTCGGAGTTTGACTATGCGTCAATTACGCCACTCACATCGAAATTATGGTAATATTGTGTATTTATATTTATCCTTTCCAAAATTTTTATGTTAATCGAAATGCTGCTGCACACAGGGACTTTTCTCTTTACTTATAGTTAAATGCACTTCGCCCTGGGCGGTGCAGGTACCATGTTTCGAATTTACTGTCACATTTCACAGTAACCCCACCTCAACCCCTTTGTTTATTCACCAGTTTAAACAAATAGAACCGGGAAATACCTTTTTTCCCCCACTGTCAACCTCCTGTCACCGTGTTGTTCCATAGCAACCAGATTGGCTGTTGACAAAAACACACTCACCCAGAGTTTGTTACCGCGCACGAAAATCACTGCTTCAGCAGTCTTTTCGAATAGAATGCAGCCTGATGATTCTCATAGATGAAACCGTATGAAACTTTGAGGCCCCCACAGGCCCAAAAACAATCTGTTGACACAGTCGTCATCAATACTTATGCCCCGACAACAGAACGAAAACAAATGTCGTCCGCAATCGACATCTTGTTTCTGATTGGCCGAGAGAGGTCACATGGTACAAAACTATAAAAGGGGATGACAGCTCGAACTGTCACCCACATCGCGGTTGCTGCACCTATCGTGTAGACGTTAGATCTAGCCACGTAATAATTAATTATTTATATTTATCCTAATTGTGCTTGTCATATACCCACATATTTCCCTGTCCAGTAATGCCAACTAATTTAGTAGCCATTGCACTTGAACAGAGATGTCAGTTTTCTGGTTGTAATCAAGGTTCGGATGCTTTTTTTGTATTTTTCTAGATTTCACTTGCATCCCTTTTGAAATACAACTTTATCAACCTAATTTTTGTGTCCACCAGATGCCGACGAAACGAGCCGGCGCCTGTGTCATCACTGTGGGCAAGAAGATTGTAGCGCTAGGCGGCGTGGCCGTCAACCAGGATCCGTTAGAAAACGTAGAAATCTACGACACAGAAACGAAAAAGTGGACGATAGGAGACCCCATGATCGATAAATTATTGGGGCTCTCTGGAATAGAACGAGGTAAAGTATTTTTCAATCTATATATTGGGAAACTTTCTGAACTCTAGAAGTGACACAACTTTAAAGTAATGTAGGTAAACGAGGCTTATCTTGTCTCACAACTGTCTCCCACCGTTTGCGACCACGTAAATCTAAACCTCAACTTTAAAGTAAGATTAGTTATAAATTCAAAAGAGAACAGAAGGGGAAAGAACGTGGCAAGAAAAATATAACTGTAACATTGCTTCCCAGCCCTCGAGCTGGACGAGATTATTTACCTAATTACTTTGTAGCTACTTAGCACTACAATGAAAACCTGCAATAGCAGATTATATGTTTGTGAAATAAAAAAGAAAGGACATTTACTCGTGGTTCTAAAGAAATACACGTTGCCCCCTTAGAATTAATGGAGCCTTGATTTTTTAAAAAAAGTTGTTTTTTTTTAATTATCGATTCAAATGAAGCCTTGGGGTGTAAGACTGTTTCTAGAACAAGGTTACCACAATATTTTCTGTATGAAGGACCACACTCCTGAGGTATTTCTTTGTGGATATTGCTTCCATATCTTACAGTGAGATCTTCATCATGGACATTACTATTTTATTTTTTTATTATTTATTACAGAGGGGAAGGTGTTGGTGGTTGGTGGCATGTCGATTGACACAAATCCCAAAGACCATTTCATGTCATACGATATTGAATCCAATCGCTGGCAGAGTCTGCCCCCTATGCCTACACCGCGCTACGCAACATCGTCAATTCTCCTAAAGAACAAACTGTATGTGATAGGTAAGTGTGAAACATAAAGAACGATTGTACACCAATGAAACCGTCTAAAATGAAAATGTGCAGAATTTAAGACTTGGCAAAAACACCTCTTCACAAAGCCGGCACATTTAAAAAAAAAAAAAAACTTGGTAATGTCTGATATCACATTAGAATTCCGATTTACTTCCGCTGAAAACCATTTGAATTGTATTCTTCTAATTATATGTGTATTGGTTAACCCATTTGCACCGGGTGGTGCCTTGAGGCATCGTTTACAAATTAACTTTTATGTAATAGAATTAGAAATATTGAATCAATAAACATGAAACTTATACCAAATGTAGGTACAAAATGATATTTTTCATGTGAAATAAAAATGTAGTATTTAGAGACATGTGTCATGAAACGTGATAAAAAATGATATAATTTTTCACAATCGGCCTCCAGTACCAGGCCCCTAGTGGTATTCACTGACCGTGCTTCTGCTGCGGACATCCAGTGCGATAGGTTTTAAAAACATACAAAAAACTTCACAATGGTCAACCGCTTTATAACGATTTCATTCATAGGTGGCCGACAAGGAAAAATACCAAACACAGCATTTGAAGTATTTGATTTTGAAACCAACAAGTGGCGGAAACTTCCCAACATCCCAACTAAGCGAGTTTTCCCATCCTACGCGGGCACCGAGCAGCACATCTTCAGCATAGGAGGCCTTAACCAAAAAGCAACAGATGGATTTTCAGATGTAACTGAAGTGTTTGATCTAGAAAAAGGTAAGCTTCCTTACTATTGTATGACTAGGATACATTTTCAATACGTTCTAAAAAACATCTTTTAAAGTGAACCAAAAATTATATTTGAAACCATAAAATTATTCAGTGAGTGAATGTAAGGCGGGCCTTAATTTGAAATTTGTATAAGATTGTTCTACCAACTTCACATGACCGACAATGAACTTTAACTGATGTACCAATTACTCTTACATTGACTCATGAAGCAATTTCAACTTGAACTATCCTATGTCGTGTATGTGTTGCTGTCTGTTTGGGATAACGTAATCTGTGCCCTGTATCTGCCGTGCACTTAGGACATCACACGATTGCGGTTTACTAGCAAGTTGTAGCGATTACTAATGATTACAAGTAATAGTTTTTCGGGTACTGTGTTGCCCCATGAATTATACGAACTTTAAAACATAGTTAATTGTTCAGAAAATAAGGCAAGCTCTGTATTCAACGTCCATGAGTTCCATCAACAAACTGCGTTATGTCTCTTCTTGGTATTTGTACATGAGGGTCTCCTTTTTCCTTTTCACACAGAAACGTGGTCGAATGGTAAACTAATGCCGAACAAGCGCGGCGACTTTGCAATTGGGATTCTTGGAGACCGCGTAGTAGTAGCTGGAGGACTTGGTAAGTTTCCCGTTTCAAGGCTCAACATTGTTTTTCTATATAAGAAACTACGGTTATTCTACAAGGAATTACTTAATGTAAATGTTTAGATATCAGAAATATGATTTAAAAAATTGCTTTAGAATATGAAAATATATCTAACGTCTGAGTTAAATAAGTCACAATATGTAAGCTGTAGACGAAAGTTAAGTCATACTGATATTTTCTTGAGCTTGTACGCCTAGCACTCTCAATACCAAACTAAAACCCCCACCCCCGCCCCGTCTTATTATCCTTGTGGAAATGTCTATGGTAAAAGTTAACTTAGGTAGTATTATAAAAACAAATCTCTACCTTTCCTCATTAATTTCTCCCATTGTGGAATCTCCACCGATTGAAACATACGAAACTGATCACACATAAACATGGAGCAGGATGATTTATACGGAAACCCCAACTATTAAATTATATATCAATGCAACTACATTAATACCTACTTAAGGGGGTGTTCCTTTGGCCCGGCCTTGAATCAGACAGCCGACGTCACACAGCAGCCATGTTAGTGACATTTGCAAGCCTGTTTCCTGTTACACTACTTTGCGATGGCCACCGTTGAGCATGTTTCCTCCTCCACTACAGTGTTTGGTATATTAATTAAGACTTGACAAAAGGCCACCTTGTGGCCACTGTGATCTTTTGTGGTCGTGCAGTCAGTACTATGGACCACACCCTTAACTCATTATCGTTTCAACATTGTTCCTACTATCTTGAACGACGGAAACTAATTGAACATAAAATAATTTACAGGGAACGCGGGGAAGCCGATGGCCGAGGTCGAGGCTTACGATGTGGTGAAAGATGAGTGGACGGAACTGCCTGAAATGCCCTCAGCACATTGTTCCTGTGCCAGCATCATCTTTAAAGACAGAATCCATGTCATAGGTGGGCTATCGCCTAGCGGGCCTACAGGTAACATGGAGGCTCTGTCTTTCAAGTAACTCGTCACAGTGAAGTCTCGTTCATGTGGAGTCATCCGGGAAGCAACCTTCCGAAATAGGATTAATTATCTGTGAATGGTACGTTAGCGAGAGGCGCCCTCGTCACTCTGCCTTATTTGAAACCCGTTACTGCCGTGTGCTTAGGTTTGAAACACACTGTAGCCGAGTTTCAGAAAAAGACAAACCATGTTTTCTGCTTTATATCTACACATTCTATAGCTCTTGTGATAATGTATTATGGCATGTATTATCGTTGATTTGCTGTTTGCAAATTCATTTAAGTCCCGCTCGGGTATCTGGAATCTAGCTCAAAATGGAAATACTTTCACTTTGACTACTGAGTTGGTGAGTAATGCTGTATATCCTATTCCTGTTAAAATGTAGGTGTCTATATGTTGTATATATAGGTCTACACCAACGATGAAGTAACTTTATACCCGACTATTGATATCCCAAGAGGATAACAATTTACAAGATTCTATTCCAACTATTAAAGTAGTTCTGTTCTGATCTACCAACGGTGTTATATTATTTGTAATCAAAAGGATTATCAAGATTCGCCCAGTATTAGATTTCTAAATGATACTTTTACGTTTTCACACCTATGTTTGACTCTTCTGACATGGGTCTCTTTATCACAATCGCATTGGTGCACTACATATCCTAGATTTATATTTTGCATACTATTGAAACGAATTTATTTTATTTAGCACCACCTGTTCGGAAGTGCAGATATTTTTATATAGTACATTTTTCATATGCTACCGTTTTATCATTTCACTAGATGAAACTTGTCTCTGGGTTGTTAATTTATAAGATGTACTTTACCTGCTAAAGATCACCTAGTCAGTCCTGTAAAGTGTACCATAAATGGAGCTAGAGAAACTTTCAATGTCAACTACTTCTCTACAGACTCGGATCAGGAAATCATCGGGAGTTATCAACCTTTGAAATGATTCACCATATTAAAACAATTGAACTGCCATAAATGTCTGGGTTCCCTGAGAAATTCAAATGTATAGCTTCCTTTCTTGATTGCTCTGATCTGCAGATGTTACACCAAAAGAATGTACACCAAAGTGTGAAACGTATGGTCCTCTTCCCTTGTATTCTGCACGATCTATGATTTTTATAGTTATACTATCAGCTGTCTTCCATTTCTGTCCGTCTGATTCTATACAGATGTGTTTCTTAGCTAGAGTGACTATAATAACATGTATTGATTACATGAAGTTAGAGATGATTGCAGTTAAAATGATGTGTTGGCTTCACTTTATTCAACTACTGCGAATATGCAAAGTTTCGTTGCTTAAGTGCTATGCATTATTGGATTCATGAATTGTTTCCTCGGTACAATTCGAATTGTTTCTGTTGGAAACGAAAACATGAAATTGTCGCACATGTTGATGTTTAAATCGTCTGAAGAAAATTCCAAGAGGATATATACGTCTATGAATTGCATTTATTAATATATGATTATTAATACTACGATAATACGGACAGTTTAAAAACCTTTCTAGTGGATGCAATAAGAGTTTTAGGTGTCGATCGATAGAAAATGTCTTGTTTGCCTAGGTTCATGTTCTGTATTGGTGTTCATTTTGTACTAAAATAGAGCTATTTGAGGGCATACTTTTAATTATTTAGGGTTAGGAAAGCCCATTTAAATGAAATCCTATTGAAATGTCTGTTATAAATACTAAAATATATATATATTGTTTTATAAGAATATAGCGACCTAATGGGTCTAGATATGTATCATTGCTGTTCGTTAGTATAGATGACTAAGCAATAGTTTTTCTGAGATAAAATCATTCTTTTAAAAAAAACCATAAAGAATCAGTGTGATGGAACCTCAATCACCTTGACACTGATGGTCACATAAGTCACACTTATAATCTATCAGCGAGATTTGGCCATTTTCTTTAGTGCCTTCCTTAACCAAACCGGTTCCTAGTTATGTACTCTGAATTAAACCAAGCACTTAGTAAATGCCCTGATCATTGGTTGTTTTCATAGGGCTACCTCTCTGTATTCTGTTGGCCCTTGTTCTCAGTCACGTAAGGGCGATGAAAACCCTTGTTGACGCATTGTACTCACTTCGTGGCCATATTAGATGCACATGCGCCCTTCAAATGTCTATACCAGAAGGGAATAGAGATAAATATTGTTGAATGGTGGTTAAGTTATGCTCCTGTACATCTCCGAGGCATAATAGTTGAAGGAGCGGCCTAACATTATTTGTAGTATTGGCGCTCTCGCAGAAGTTCTCATAAAGAATCTCTGAAATATGTCGTCATGCGGGTGTCTAGGATCTCCAGTATCTGTGCATTGACCAGATATTAATTCAGTTGTCTTCACATTGGCACAAAGAAATCTGGTCTGTTTGATATGTTCTCGAAAACCTGGCCTTTGATTTATTGCTTTTTGCATCGTTACTCGATGAGTATCGCAATTGGTTATTGTTGAGTTTAGAAGTCTTTTGTAACTGAACCTTGTTTCATACCATCAGACACTGCCATACATTCCTCCTATTCGAGTTTGTAGATGTAATTTTACTGCTGCCATACTATGAGACCACACAATAGTGCCGACACCAGAGTGTAGAAAAAATGCAATTTAAAGATGGGAAATATCAAAGTTTGGAATACTAGGAGGAAGTGATAGTCAAAAGAACAGATTGATCACGATTGACTTTGGCAAAGGAGGCCAGACATTCCCGACAAAATAAGATATATTCATAATCATTGTGTATACAAGAAAACTACGAAAACGGTAGACTAGTGTACAATATGTATATAGCCCTAAATCTGTGCAAGATTAATTTTTCCCAAATCATCGACACCAGAATCTAGATGTTCTATTGTCCAGGATGAACTGTCATCTCTTAACTCCGGACGTGCTGAATAAAATAAAATTAGACAAAAGAAATAGTGTCTATGTTCTTTGATTCAAATAGAAAACCACAGCAATTAAACCGACATTTGTCTTTATATTCTTTAATGCAAGGAGAAGACCCCAACAATTATTTTGAAGCATGATTTGTATTTTATTTCCTAAGCTTTTTTATTAACAGCAGGCACCGTAAGGTCTAAGCACCGTAGCGTTTCACTGAAGAATTTCGGCAGTGGAGCCGTGATGGATTCTATAACGTTTCGCTTTCCCTTCTTCACAGGAAGGTCAAGTTGGTGGCAGTGAACATGAGTCGGGATGTTCTCGAGATTCTTCTTACTCATTCCGAGAGCGTTCATGAGATAATCTGGTAGTACCTGTTGTAAAGAATGTAAAACAACCAACGTACAATGTGTTTGATTGGAAAATGATGTGCTAGGAGGATGGAGATTCATAAAAGACTATATGATACCATTTATTTTTGGCAATGATTCTTGGCATGTTACTTCTAGTGAAAAACACAAAAGTCATCCCCATATTTGAAAGAGTAAAAATTAGAATATAACAAAAATAATACAGTTACGCAGAACTGGTATCAAATTCTTGTAGGAGCAATCGTCTAATAAAACCAGTACCCCTAACGAGTTTGTCAAAATTGTCCTGTAAAAGCAGGGATGGCAGTTTTCCACCTCTACGTGAAAAGCCTTGTTTTCATTTCCAGTTTACACATTTTTTTCAATTTCGATTTTTTTCCCCCAAAGCAATACTGTTGAGATAAGGTAAACTTCTAAACTACGTCATTATTATATAGAATTATTTTTCCCGTATCAGAGATAAAACAGTGGTTAGGACCTCCTCACACACCCTAAGGCCTATTCCATGGCGAACATTGTATGTTTTCCATATTTTCTCTGGGGCAGAAAATTCTACATGAAAAAAAAGTCCTATCTTTTTTTCCTGAGCCCAACGGATATCCCTTTAAAATTCTTCACAAGTCTAGTCTAGCTCGCACGTGAGTTGCCACTAAAATTGCTGCATTGCTATTACCTGTGGTGCAGGGAAGCCAGACTGCGGGTGCATGAGGACAGGTTTGCCCATGACGGTACGCACTCGGGCAGAGTAGACGTGGTCCCCGAGCACAGCACACAGCTGCTGCGTCAGGTAGACCTCCAAGAAGTCCCACTTCGCTGAAACATCAAGAATCGATTGGAATCTCTGGAACAATCACCGGTCCCGAAATGTCACTAAAACTAGCAAAATGGTTTCATGAGCTATAAACTACAATTACTTTGAGTGAGAAAGTTAGATTCACCCCCGAGTCTTTTGGAAACTAGATTTCTACTGTTCATATGAATTTACTTGGATTCGATTGAGTGATCATCCTCAAGTAACTGGCTATCATGGAAAATTAAGGACTGTTGCCCTGTGATTCCCAAAGAGAGACTTTTTTCCGGAATTGTGGCAAATTGTTATTACTTTCAGTCGATTTATGTATGTTCTGCAGTATATCAATAGCAGCTGAAGTATCCTATAATCCACTAACGTGTGTTTGACCTCGTTCCTGATAAAGTATATTTATCATCACCGGCAGTGTCATCGTTCATCAATACACAAAATTTGAATAGATATTACTCTCTCACACGAGGAAGGCCATTGAAGATTGACTAACACTACTGTACTTACTGCCGGTTGGTTGTAGATTAAGCAGGGCGCAATCATACCGATTATTGCTGTCGATGACTGAGTGTTTCATCTGGAAACGTACTACTTTACCAACTTCACGCGCTTTCTTTGTAACTTTTGGCTCCGCAATGGACTGAAAGATAATTTAGCAGACATAAGCCTTACTTTTAGTTAGGATATGGTGATGATGATAGCATAGCATATTTCTTAAATTATTTTATATAATTTTATGACCATATGTTCCTCTCACATTGAGCCAGTGAGCCCTAGGAAAGAAAACGGGAAATATCAGAATCCTGACTATATCTACTATTTATCTCTAATATATTCTATATGAACAAGACTTAGTACACTAGCAAAATCCAGAAACTCGAACGTATCCGGAAAACTGACACTGCTTTGTTTGTTTGGGTAGTTTAACGTCCAATTTGTTCAATTAGAGTTGATATCTCTGCTATAATATCTGACACCTCTATGTAAATCCATGTTTTATTCACCTCTCCTACCATAATGATAAATCATAACTCACCAGCAGCCAATCATTTATGAGTTGACGCCTGAGACCTAGTTCGCAGTCAGCCGCATCATCTTTGGGTAAACCTACAGTCAGTGCCCTTCAATGTATAAGAGTGAGATACCACATATCAAATCATGCCTTTAACCTCAAGATCAGTGCGCTCCACTGCGTTATACATGGTAGAACATTATACATGGTAGAATGTGATTACTAATTGAACAAGAGCTAAGAGTGCATTTTAAAATAGAAATATTGGCCTTTAAATGCCAAATTAGCAGGTGGACGCATCCAAAGCTCAATACAAGGTCCACCAATAATTGATTACTATGAGATCAAGGAGGGGGAAAGGGAGGTGTTGGGTTACCAAAGGAGAAACTTACACAAGTTTTGTGCATATCTTACAAGTCTTTGATTACTGGGCCTGTCAGGTGTTTGGGGAAGTTCATAAAATAGTTTGTCTTTTTTAAATCCATGTCAAAATACTAAATAATAAAACTATAGGATATTGCATTGCCATAAAACTTGTCCAGATAAAAGAAATCATATACCCATCTGTACTTAGTTATGGCTCCATCTAGTGTTGGTTGACCATACTACAAGCTCCATGTTCAAAGTGAGGCTGAGCTTCAACCAGATACTTAGTGTTCTTACAAGAATATAGGTATAGGGCATTTGCCAATATGCTTGGAGAGTGATAGAAACCACAGATTCCTCTGGGGGAACATGACTGCACTACAACTCAAAGATGGCTGATACCCACCCCCCATGCTATGAAATTAGGCAAAAATACATGAATATAATACGCCCTCCAGAGGTTACTAAACTCCCTGTTATTGCCCAGGGTAAATACAAGTTCCGCTTGCGAATGGCTGGGCACACCACGACCACATGAATCATAGTTTTCCCATTTATATTTGGAGAACTTTAATATAATTTCGGATTTTTATGTAGAAATAGCTGAAATTTCTATTTCTGACATCGGATTTCCAATTTGAATATTTATAAAAACAGTTAAACTAAACATTTTGGGTTATGGTTGGAGTCTACCACCATACAACGTTGGCAACCAGCCAACACCGGAACTTGTAAACAGATTGAATTATGGGATACTTCAATAGGGCCATTGCCAAATAAAAGTTCAACCAAATAATGACACTTCCTAGAGGGTAAACAACTGTCAGTGCCACTTATGGAGATGGTAAATGATTCACCAATGCTCCCTGTTAATCAATATTGAGTAAACTTCTGTTTCAGTATGCTCATTCCAACCAAAATCCCCCCCCCCCCCCCCACACTCTCAACAAATACTTGAATATCTTAGTAAATATAGAATCTACCTAGAAAATTCCACTTCCTAGCATCTACTGTTTTTTATTGTCTTTCAAATGAGGGATATTATATTATGATTGAACCAGTTTAAGGGGTAGAAATATGTGCATAAAAGAGTTCTTAAAAATGGACCTGTGACTACAATAGTCCCCAAAAAACTGAATTCACTTTTTTTTTTAAATCCATACCAAAATAATAAATATCAAAACTGTTTGACATTGTAACATCATAAAACCTTCTGTCCAAAACAGAAATTATATTCCTATCTGTACTTAGTTAGCTATAAAAGGCAAACATGTGGTCAGGTCACTTACTGACTCTACAAGCAGTTGTACTACAGTAGGCTATAGCCATAACCTAAAGACCAACCGTCCACCTGACAAGAGAATCATAAATAGACAATTGATTCTCCTTTTTAAATTACATGTGTAAATTGTTAGATCATAAAAAACAGTGAGTGGGATATATACAGACCGACCCATCTTGGAAATAATAGTATTCATAATTTACTTACCAGTAGTGCTGATGAAAAACTTTCTGTGCTCGGGTATGTCTGAAGTACTTTTTCAACCTCTTTTCTGTATCTTCATTTTTCGAAAGAATAATAACTCCACTGTACAGCCTGTTCAATGGGATGTGAAGATTAAACGACCATCCGAAGTTGCTTTCTCGTGTACAAATCTATTACACAATAACTATGTAATTTAATATCATAGAGTGTCACTAGTAATTTCTCCTGAAATGCTAATTCCTCCGAATGTATTACTAAAACAATGTACAAGTGAGTCTCTATCATATATTTGTTTCATCAATATTCCCTGCTTAATTAATCATATTCCACAACCTTTTTCCACATTATAGCTCGAAAATGATTAATTTTCTTTCGAATTCTAATATTTAACATTCTGCTCAATCACAGGGATGTCAGTTGGGGTCATAAAAAAGGATGAGGAGATACTCTTCATGCAGAATTTACTCCCTCAGAGCGACTGAGAAAACATGGAAAACACATCAATGTTGGCCACGCGATGGCGTTGGAGTGTGTTGGGGATGTTGGAACCAATGTGTATTGGTATGAATGTGGCCAAATGTATTATCCTTGTGTTTTCAACACGTAACCAAAATAAGAGATTAAACTCAAGGATTTCTCTAGAAAATGAGAAGACTGACATCTCTGTATCTATATTATCAGGATTCAATAGGGTTTTATTACCGGTGCTGGCTGTACATTGGTTTCAATGCTGGTATTGCAAGTCGTTCTGCCAAATCAGGTAAACATACGGCTATAGAAAGCTCAGCAGCAACTGGTGGAGGTATGTGTAACGGAAGGTGTTCACTATATTTCAGCGCTGAAATGAAACAAAAAAGTGTGTATATAATCGGGCGACTATTGCGGCGTTTCCACCTACCGACTATGGCCAGAGATTATGGTATTTAGCACCTCAGTCCGATCATGTGACTCTTTTGGTGCAAGGATCTTCAGGTAGAAACAAAAAGGACCAACGATTTGGGTCTCATACAATTTACAATATGGCACCACAGACCTAGAAAATGTCTCTGTTTTGAATTAATCAGTGGTGGGATGACCTTGAGGGCCCAAAATGGGTCGCCAGGTGGAAACAGAGTGTGATTTGAGGTCAATAAGTATGTACATCGATAATTTCTCAAGTAGAACCACTTACCGACTTGTTTCCAGGATGCATATGAACTATAATAATATCGTCGGCAGGAAGAAAATCTGCATATTTGAAGCATATCAACATCGATTTACTCTAATGAGGAAATGTGAATAGAACAATTGGTATCGTTAATTTCCCTTAGAACCTGCTCTAGAATAAATGGGGACGAAAGGGAACATTTTGGACACATTGGTATCTGGATTGACTGTCGGCTTTACCGCTGTGTTCCACAACATGCCTATCATCCTGACACAACATTAAGATTCCACGGACTTGGATGACCACAACATGCTTTGCTCTGACTTCCATATGAACAGAAAAGGAAAGAGAAATGAGGACTGGGGGTAAAAAATAAAGATTGGGATAGTCAGTTCCTTAGGGCAGTGGGAAACCTCCTATATTGATAGCAAATAACCTGATTTCTGATGCGATGAATATAGATAACTTACCTTGCATAGGAAGTCCATTAGGCTTGTTTATCGCAAGAATATCTCCTGAAATAGAAAGAGTATTAATATAGAGTATTAATCAAGCAAAGACCTACTATAGTGACATAGATATATATGCATGCCTAATCTTACTACCAGATTAATATGTATTTTCCACTAACCCACCCTTCGACAATTATTTCGTATCGTACGGCAAAAAACGGAATACTGTTCCGTTCGCGTCTATCAAAATATGTTATGCCCTGTTTCCACTGCGATTCTAGGTACATAGGTACGCCCAGTCTGAGATTGGGCGTACCGGGTACCCCCAGTCTCAGACTGAGCGTACAGTGTGTACCCTGGATCGCAAGCGTTTTTAAATATCAAATATGTTTGGTATACAAAAAAGACACAATGAATTGATATTGTCACCATCATAGAAACAAAAAGAAAACTATTTTGCTTTGCTCATACATTGTACCATGGACTTGGATGAGTGTACAAGGCCGTGATATGACCAATTCTCCATCGTTTTGTTGCTTTACGAAAGAAACAAGTATCATATATATAATGATTTTCTTATTTGTTAATATATCCAAATACCATCCCATGAGAGTCAAACAATATATTTTACGGATCGCATTTATGTGCCGTTTACAGTATACCATACCTTGTACGATATTTTACTTACCATCCTCATAGATTACACTTCTCTCCAAATCCTGTACAAGCTCCTCTTTGGTTTGCCAAGAATCGTCCATATCTGAGTACCGGTGGCTGTCCTTCTGGTTGGTCCTTGCTCTTTTATGAAGACAACGTGAGAATGTGGCATCACAGAAAGCTGGGATTTGAACATCTCTACTTATCCGGTACCTGCACCAGGTACCAAGACGTCGAAGTATTTTATGCATGCTGATATAACACTTTCAACCTGTTGAAAATAGAGAAAAGCAATTCATTTGATAATATCAATGGAATGGGTCATTCATTCATCCAGAATCCGATAAAATAAAATGACCGGTTATTGTTATACGCATTGGGAATAAGTTAATATAAGTATATCGATTGGCACTGTGGCAGTGACAGAGTCACGCTTTATAAATATTCTTATGAGGGCTGATGCATCAGAGCCAAGGGTAGGCCTGCTTTCTGTGGATGGTAAGGGAGTATTCAATAATTGTTGCTGGGGGCACAGTTTTTAGGGGGCCAACTTTTTGGGGGGTATTCCAAGGGAGGGGGGGGGGGATTTTTGGGCTATTTCCAAGGGGGGGGGGACAAATTTTTTATTTGGAGGGTGGCAACAATGGACAAACACTAGTACATTTGTCCCAGAATCAATGCAGCCTTACCAGATCATTAGTTTTTTCTTCAACATTGATGAATTAGGAGCATTTACTACAACATCAATTGCTACAAAACACCCCTGTTGCTGCTTATTTCAATAAGATTACCATATTCATAGAAGAGCACTATGAGCAAAGGGAACTCTTCATTGAGATTTCTGCATTTAGTACTTGAAGAGGTTTTGCATTAAAAAAATGGGACTTTCTCTTCCTTCTGTAGTGCCAAACAATGGGTTGATCCACTCATACCAAGGATCCCACACACTATGCCAGACTTTGACAAATTGAACAGTGAAGGTCCAGCAAGATCGTGCAGCTGGATATTTGAAAGTTAACAACCAAGTCTCAATATTAAAGTGACTTCAGTGAGAACAAGGTTCTAGGCAGTCAAGCTTTAGCCCCCCCCCCCCCCCCCCCTCCTACTACCCCCGCTTGTGACTGGAGCGCTTGCGTTTTTTAGGGACATTGGTACGTCCAATCTCAGATAATTTCAACCAGTTGGCATTGTGCTTGATGCCAACACACTTCAAGCATTTGCCCATGCCTCTGTCTAGAACCTTGTATCAACACTAAGTATAGGGTAGCAGAGTTAAATATGATGTCACACACCAGCCTTGCTTTGACCTTGTAAGTGGGGAATGCCAAAAGTTTCAGTAGGAAAGGCTTTTTGCTGAACTTTGAAACTTGTTGACAAAACTCACATGAGGCTGTGACCAGTGTGTGCGCAAATAAGATTTGCAATGGCTCCAAAAACTGAAATAAGGTAAAAATCTTAAAGTTTTTGAGGTATATAGTAATGAGAAAAGTGTGAACCGGTGTCTTCTGATTCCTCATCTGTGTTCCCTGACGTTTAAAACCTGGTCTAAAGACCTCATTTTAAACATCTCTGGCACACAGGCTCTCAGGTATTGGAAGATTACTCCACAGGAGTAGTTTTGTCATAATCTGTCTATGTTTAATAGCTGGAGCTCTGAAAGGCAATGAGACAAAGTCTCATATGGAAGAAGCATCATGTAGAAATGCTATTTAAAGGATGCAGGGAGCTGTTTCAAAACCATAGACTTAACCCACGTTTTGAAACAGCTCCCTGATAACTATGACTTCGAAAAGCTCGGGCCCTAGTCCCCTACTCCTCATTCTAATGGCCAAATGGGCAGTATGTCCCATTTTTGTGTAAGTCTTTGGTATAATTAACCTGACAGGGGTTTAAACCCATGACCTTCCACTACCATGACACCCCTACCACTTTAAGCCACTGAGCTTCGTCAAAGTTTTTACAAATGGCTGAATAGATCTGAGTTTGTTTTAAGGTAAGAAGGAAAGTCCTATCTAAAAAGGCCTCCCTTGTGCTTTTACTCTATTGCTATGGGTTCGGGTGACTTTTTTCTGACCGGTCGGTGTTCCAAAAACTGCCCCCCCCCCCCGGCCATAATTAATTAACGCTCCCTAAAGTAGACATGACCCACCACTATATATCCAAGAAGCTCTGAAACCCGTCGTTTGGTTCTTATCTAGTCCAAGAAGGTCTGACCATAGAGCTGTACTATTACAGGCTACAGCTCTATCAATATCATAGAGCTGTCTGACTGCTCAACTAAAACACTGTAAAACACTAAAATATTCACTACCTCACTGGCCTCAGGCTCATCTTCACCTAACTGGGTGTCATGATGTTGAGAAATTATACTAGTGTAAATTAGCCATGACTATGTTGATGAAATTGTAATCGACTGCAATCTCAAAATCTAAACTTACCTTTCATAAACTGCACCCATGTGCGAATTTTCTCTGTTTTGACGTGGACTTCTGGAAACCTAGACATCAATGAATTAGAACGTCCGGAAACCAGCAACGGAAGGTCAGCGGTACACTGCGCTGCTCCGGCTTGTGCAAAACGTAGGTTCAACAGTTTGTTCGAGCGATGCAGTGTAGATCAGCAGTGGTACGGGTTCTGTAGGTTATGTTTTACCAGTAACCAAAATGTTGCGTATTTCGAAAAGGGTCGTGCAAGGACTTTTAGAAACTCTCCCTAAAACAAGGTAATCTAATTTGTTTCACTGTAGAATAGTAAACCAACTGTATGTATAACGTCAATAATGACAGAATGATATCCACCAAGTATTTACCTAATTGGTTAACGTGTAATCCCTTATTATCACTCAAGTCATACACTGGAAGCGGAGACGTCTTCTGCCCTGTTTACATAACATAGCGGAGGTTCCACACCGAGAGAAACGTAGCGTGTTGGTGATGTAGTGTAGTGTCCAGTTAACTATTGAAACCTACATTTTTCTTCTCAGTTTCTATAAACTTAATAAAGGGAGCGTTTGGGGGGGGGGGGGGCGATTACTTGAAAATGAAGCCCACCCCCTAAAAAATTAAAGCAAATACCCTGATGATTTTCTTAGGGTTTTCCTTTTTAATCCTTTTATTTTATCCTGACATATTCATTAGTCAAGATGACTGGTGTCCCAGTACAGTCAACCGCAGTACATTATGCAAGTTCATTTGTCGTTATGGAATAACTACTGTCTACAGCTAATCATAGCTGAACATATAGACAATGAGCTTGGTCTACAATACATACTACGCACCGCAATCTTGGCGTACCAAGGGTCTGTGACATTAATATGAACAAATCCTCTGCTATACCGGGCCTAATCAGCAGATATCTTAAAGATACGTTGATAGCATTACCACAGGTCACATTTCTCATGAATAGGTCACTGAGCTTGGGGATCTTTCCCGACAAATGGAAAAGCGGCACTGTAATTCCATTTTAAAAAAAAGAAGGAGAGAGCTCTGACATGTGTAATCTACGCCCAGTGTCGCTTCTCCTGCTGCTGGGAAAGGTCCTAGAAAAGATTGTGAACAACGAAATTATGACCTTCTTAGATGAGCATCAGATCCCATCAGATCTTCAAAACGGTTTTAGACAGGGTACCCGGTAGGTTGACAGTTAAAACAGTGGCAGTGTTAAACAATGATATTTTTCATGCGTTTGATAATGGCAAAATCACCACCTGTATTTACGTAGACTTCAAAAAATCATTCAATACGATTAATCACAAAATTCTACTAAAAAAACTTCACTTTCTCGGAATTTCTGACTCCCTTTTAAACTGGTTAACAAGTTATTTAGATAATAGAGAGCAATCCACCCTGGCTAATGATATCTTATCAGACCCGGAACCGATATCCTGTGGTGTTCTGCAGGGATCGGTTCTGGGCCCGACATTGTTAATGACATATATATTAACAATATGATTTGTGGCTTGCAATCATCCAATTGTCTAATGTATGCGTCAGATATAATTATATATTCACATGCACATACACAGGAGGAGGCGGCTGTGTTGTTTCAACCAGATCTAGATGCTATATCTTCTTGGTGTTCTCGAAATGTACTAACTATAGATAAAGAAGACAAAGGTAATGGCTTTTAGGTCTGAAAAACGTTCCAAGAAAAACATGGTTCATAACAATGCATTAAAACGAAACGGTGAACCACTGAGTTTTGTTCTGACGTACAAGTACCTGGGGGTAACGATCGACCATAACCTCAACTATAGAGCTCATATAATCAATATAATTGGAACAGTGTCGCACAAAATATATATACTTAGTAAAATTCGCAGATACAGTAAAACTCCGTTTCTGGGACATCCCGCTTAAGGGGACACCTCGTTTAAGGGGAAAATTCGCTTGGAATGGAAATTTTTCACTCTATTAAGAGTTTATTTTAACACCGATTAAGGGGACACCCTACTTCAGAGGACATTTATTTTGGTACAGAATGGTTCTTAACCTCGCTTAAGGGAACACTTTGGAGGGACACCTTATCAAATCTAATGGGACAGTATGGAGACAACACTCCAGATTATCTTGATTGCATGTTTATGGTATGTGTGAGAAGCGGGTAGGCTGGTGTCTAGACAATCAGACACCCGGCAACATCCTGCATAGGCTTCTGTAGGCATCAGGTAGTCGTCTGTTGGGTGTTTGTGAGGTTAAAACAGTGTCTCTAAGCCAGAGGGCCAATATTTGTAAAGTACTGGTTAACAAACTTTGCAGTGTCTGATAAAGATCAACAGATGGCTAAAGATGTGTGGAAAACAGTTGGTAAATTTATATTTTGATTTATGATAGGCAACACATGAATATTTGTCATTGTCTGTTACGCGGTTCGCCAATAGTGCGAGGACATCGCCTCCCGAAATCAAAGCATAGCGTCCAACTTACGAAGCGTATTGTCTAAAGCATGCTAGATTCCAAGCATATCGTCCAGTATTCAGACATGGCATGGTTGGATTAAAACTGATAACACAATCATAGGTGTAAATAAAACCGCTGCGGGACCCGCTGCTACACGGTTATGGCAAACTCGGCAATGTACGTATAAACGCCAAATAAAAAGTGAATTGTAGGAGAATGCCCTACCAAACCATTAGGTTTGTTCGTTTACTTATAAATCTTAAAGAATAATGGTTATTTCTGATTTTCCTCATGACACGCTCCGAGGTGACGTGAATGTATAACAAGCAGCAACTAGAGCCCACCCGAGTCAGCGAGTGCATCAAATGACATCTTATTTGGAGCGAATAATATCTAATGTCCATTTTACCAAACTGTGAGATTTCATAAGTTCACAAGCCCTCGCCCCTCCTTCCCCAGTACGGGAACGGGAGAGATGCGGGCCTTCAGCGAGGTGCATACTACATCGTAATTCAGCCAAACATCAATATAGAAACAACAAATGAAAAGTAAAACCCTCATATAAACAACCCCTCCCATGAATAGCCCCCCCCCCCCCCCCAACTGTCGTAAATAATACACATTCTCTAAAACTACAATCGAATCTTGTCAGTTATACACGGGGTCATCAGTATTAGACTTCACAGGTTAATAGTGTCTTGGACATCCAACCAATATTAAATGTCCTGTTCTTTTAAACAAATTTTTTTCTAGATGTATGCAACGGCCAGCTTCCAGTGGGCGTATCATTCTCTCATCACACCGCAGACCAACCCTGCCGTCAGCAACCTTGATCTCGAGATGTAATTCCACAAATAAAGACCTCTCCGACCTAGAGAAAAAAGAGAAGCACCAACAAGCGCTAGATGCCAACTTCAGTGAAGATCCGGAAAAAGCGTCAGGGAAAACAGTAGTGAATATTCTAAACCATGAAGCAGAGGAAGGACTGTTCTTCACTTCATACAGTTGCCTTGGCTTTAGACTGAGTAACGACATGCGGGTGATGGGCCCGTGTGCAGTCTTTCCTCGGTCTATTTTACATTGGAATGTTAGTATTTGATCATCTTTTTCAAATTAATTTAGATATGATAGCCTAAAGGCCTCCCAGTGAAACCTTTAAAACATATAAAACATATAAAAACATATATTTCCTTTCTTGAGACTTTTTTTTTAAAGTAACCTATATAACCTATAAAGACCTATATCTTTCACTGTCATGCAAATTGATATGTACAGGAAATTTTAGAAGTTAACTTAACACAAAGTCAGATTGTCAAATGACAAGAAATCCATGTTATCAGTGTATTTAAGAGATTTTAAAAGTGTTTATGTGTCACCAGTTTGTGTGACTTCTTGCCAGTCTGGCTTGCCTGTAGGAAACTCAGCATGCACATGTCCTTGCTGGGTGTGGCCTGATGAGCCAGACATCCTGATGTCCTACAATTTAGTACTCGGTACATTTTCTTAGAAATCAAGAACTTAAAATAAGCGATTCACTATACTTTGACGCCATCATGCTGAAAATGTTAAGCTTAAAAACCTGTAAAAGTCTATTTCGGTCCTTGTAAAACCCTATATTTTTTGGCATATCATGAATATACTTGTTTTATGTCTTTAATAGAATCGCTGCGAATGAAAATGGCATTGTATTTTTCACAGTAGTAATAATAATGGCATTTACTTATTTTATAGAGGTTTTACCTATTGAACCTATATTACTTTCAGTAACTGATTGTTTTTATCAAGTCTTCGTTGAATTCTTTATCTTTATTTTCACAGAGAATAACAGTAGATGAATCTGAAGTTTATATGTTTCTACTGATAATTATAATTCATCTTTTTATATTTCAGATCGCTGGAGCTCAGGCTATCACCGAAGCATCGCTCAGTCTTTTTACATTATTGGAACCCAAGTTAGGTAAATCCATTTTGTTCAAACCTATGCTGTTTTTCTTTCGTTGCGAAGAAGAGGCAAGTCGGTATTCATTTTGTTTGTCATGGTCAGTCATGATCAAGGATGAAAGTTGCGACTGAACCAAAAATCGAAAACTTTGAACGAAAAAGTATTTGTAACATTTTTTATATCAATATGGGGCGAGGCGACGTCCTTCTCCCCCCGTGATGCTACCTTGAATGACAGTTCCACCGTAACCATAGTGCACTCGCGGCCGTGACATCAGAGTGTCAACAACCGTATCCCTGGAGTCTCTACAGTGATATGTTGAGACTAATGACATTACTGTAATGTTAATGTGTATTATGGGTAGACTGGGATCAAGAGATCCTGTCAAGTGGGATATTTAGATCAAGGTTTCGCCGTGGATCGGCTCGTCAGGCATCTTAGCAAGCTTTTGGGGTGTCAAGGTGTTCAGACTAAATAATTGTATGGGTCTGAGCTTAATTGTTCAACAATTCTAGTATTGATTAATACATTTTGGGACATGGGGAAACCATTTTCCGCCGTCAAGTTAGAATGTTGAGAGTGTGCAGAGGTTACAAATCCCCGTTTTTGTTCCGGGGGTCGATCACCGAACGGTATTGAATTAGGGTTTGTTGATCAACCGTATACATAAAATTTTTTAGACGAGGCAAAGGTGTATGATCCCACCCCTAATGGGGAACCGTTTGGTATATAGGTGTATCTATGAGATTCATCCCTTCTGGGATTTGGGTTTGTAAGCGATGTATCCAGTTTGTAACATTTTTTGCGACCGAATGACTATAAAGCAGTATATGCTCCAATTCTTATGACTACACTGTTACTTTTAGCATATAGCAGACTGTCAGCACCCTACATTGCAGCTGGCGGCCTCTTATGCTCGGACCACAGCATTATCAGTCTAAAGGGCATATTTTATTGGTCAAGCTAAATGTTGCAGTATGGGTGCCACTCAGGGGCCGTGTTAACGCCTGTCAGGCAGATATATAGAACCTGTGTGGAGGAGCAGGCTATTTGCTCACCATCGGCAGCTATACAGCCAAAACCTGCTAAAAGCTGACAAAATAGCTTTTGCCAGTTACCCACCGGCGGCGCCCGTACAGCCGCCTTACAGGTGCCAGCATTGAATGGGCCTCTCTCGAAGCATGTTTGGAAGATGCCTGATGAACTTGAAATCTGGTGCCATACACCCTTGACACCAGGTATCTCCCACCGTTAGGTGCTGATGTTGTGTACAAGTTGCTTAATTTTTACGTTTTTAAAAATCATGAAAAAAAATCTAGAATATCTCGGATTTCCGTCATTTGTCGGGAAACTTGCTTCCCTGCATGTGGATTGTTCTATTAGACGCATTGAAAATACATGATTTTTGATATCTGGAATCATGATGTCATAAAGACATCCTCACATATATATCTAACTGCCAATTGGCCTCATCTTCATGTTAGTATCCTTGTACCCAATGCGAGATCTAAGTAGCCTTATAGCAAGGTAATCATTCATTTTGCTATTTGACATTAAAGATAAGTATTCCATTTGTCCGTAATGGAAAACGAAAATGTCTCCAATTCTAACTTAATCTTATTTTCCAGACATCCTAATCCTTGGTGTCGGCGAACGCGAAAATGTTGGAGCAGTTAATCCAGAAATCATCAAATACTTGCGAATCCACAAAATAAACATGGAAATCCTTCCCACTGTAAGTGTGTATGACTACCAGAGAAAGTTATCCCCATTTCTATTCTTCTTCATGATATGATAAGGATTCATTTAATTTGACCTCCAGTTCTCCGGCGTGTTTTGGTCATATACACCCACATCATTATAAGTTGAAGTATGACATTGAAGAGGTGATGATGACACAATTATCTTAGCCTGGTATAAACGTCCATAGGCTTAATATTCGAAACTCTTACCCAACAGGCTTGTCAACTCATACTCATTGGGCAATGAAGAGAATTTGTCCAAATAAGATAAAATCAGAAACCTGTTCATGTTTGGTCTGTGTACCCGATTGCCATCTCGTTTGGTGCACTTCGAAACATTCACTCTGTTGTGAACTCGTAAGTTCTGTGCGCTCCAAACTCGATGGCACGTTATTACTTGAACAACAGAATTTTTACTGAACCTTATCTACTCCAGGGATTAGTTATTAGAGTGAACTTTTGTTCATATATATTTGTGTATTAAATTTCAGGCACAGGCCCTAGCAACGTTTAACTTTCTGAATTCGGAGAAGAGATATGTGGCAGGAGCCATGATTCCACCCAGCTACGTAGAGGAGGACCGATTTGATGAAGGCAACTCCCGATTCACCAGCCTAGCTGACAAGGACGAGGACGCCCTGTTCAGAATGAAGACAGAATATGACTATATACCAAATGAGGGGGAAACGATTATTGGGGACTGGGAGAAGCGAGAAGAACAGATCAAGGAAACTATCTACAAACGGTCAATGCGAGAAAAGGATAAGCTGGAAAACCCCCAAAAGTATCTAGACTAACCTGGTTTCATTATAAGACGTTGTTCTTTATATCTATTGTCAATATTTCAGTACATGGAGGCACAGTGTAAATACCAAGCATATATAATAAAGTCAGTTGTGTCGCAAGTCTGATTAAATGTTGATCATTGTCTTTTGTCTGTCGTTTGCGCAGGGTAGCTTAACTTATGAAAATCAGGATCATTCAATAGACTATTGTTCTGGGAAGTACTGGACTAAATAATACACAAGACGCATGTAAAAGTGGGTGCTCACCCGAGTTTATTTTACAACAGGGCATTGGATGGTGCATGGAACAGTGTTTTAAGCCTGTTGGAATATTTTGTTACAAAAATAAACTTTGTACAAAGGCGTCTCATTGGCTTTATGATGAAAGAAATACAACTTCAATGGCCGTTTAAACGTTAAAGAAAACTTAGCTCACCAGGACTGAGAAGTGCCGGGTATCTACAGAAATACCAACTTATAGGTCCATGGATATTTATCAGCAATATTTAGTACCATTTCAGAAGTGTCAAAAAGAATTCGTCTAACGAAACATCTTAAAATACAATGTTTGTCGAACTTAAACCAACTGAGGCTGTAGCCGATATTTAAGAGTGTGACATTTCCATAACTAGAACTAAGCTTTGCCATTTAACCTCGTAAGCTTCTAAAGTAACACCAAGAAAGATACGGCACATCGGAACCAGTGGCAAGGTCATTGACGTACATTTAAAGTCAAGATACATGTATACTTAGACATATAATAATTATTGTAGGTATTTCATTTTTCGTTCTTTTGATGTTTGACTCCTGTTTGAAATGATGCTCGCTTTTTCCCCCTATACCATCTGAAATGGGTTAAACATTTCCCAATATATGCCAGAAATTTCAGGTGCATTATGAACATAGATAATTTGATAATGCGCGGATACTGGTAACGCAACTACTAATGAAGATTTAAAGATATATCCTCAGTACGTGACTTCATCTTAGAAGGCTGGCAGTTTACGTGGCAAGTTTGTCGTTTAATAACGGCAGTGCAAACCGGGTGCTTTATTGTTGGAAAACATAATAACCTGAAAAGAAATCACTTGTTTATTTGATTAGCCAAAGGAAACCATGAAATAAGCACCAAGCCTTCACCGTGACCGATAAAATAAATAGTACTCGAGGTTTCCTGCTGCTTATACAAGACGATCATTATCTACACTGAAGGCTCGGAAAGAAAGCTTAAATGCCACTACTTAATCTTGAATTTTTAGCAATTCGTTAACTTAGGAGCAAATACCAGCCCCATTTAATAGGTGTTAAACAGTAAATGACCCGAGAAGACTCCCACATCTTAGACAAAGCCTCTCCTCAACTGTTAAACATTCGCAAATGAGCCAACTTCTTTAAAACCTAATAATTAATTCTTGGGGACGATTTAGTTTGAAAGAAACCAGAACGACAAATAAGTAATCTATTGTAATTTGTAAATGCTTATAAAGCTACAACATGTTACATGAATTATTAATCGTTCAGAAGATTTTACCATCGAAAAAACTGTCTTTTGATTAATGCTTGCGGGGAAAATTGGGCAAATGGTATCTATTGAGTATACAGACATGAAATACTTAAACACTTGCGGTTGTAAGCAAATTCTGTTCAACGATTTCTAAGCAAACGATCCAGGGAAACCTTCAAATATCTTGTCCGCCCGCCTGTACATAACATATAATTTACAATATGATTATTGTATGAACCCGCATAATTTGAGTGCACCCTTAAACTGCCAGTGATATTTCTACATCCAGATTCATGGACTTCCGCACCCTATGCCACGAGAAAGCAATTTATACAGCTAGTAATACAGAAGCACTACCGGTCAACACAGGTCGGTCAGTCTTTTGTACACATACCAGTGTACCTGTACAATAACTTCAACAACAATTCAAGCTTTTCTTTGTTTGAAGACAAACGTACTAAAATACAATTTATCTCTCGTCATTCACCTGATGTACGCAACACGTCACTAACTCTCTCTCGCTCCACTTCTCCATGCCTCCTTTCAAACTGCTCACAAATATTTATATAAAGTTTATAAAGTAAAATAGACTGTTTTGGCAGCTCTCAGATCAAGACCTCGTGCACCAGCCTCCATAAAGCAAAAAATGTGACAGTAGGCAAAACATCCACTGAACATGTGAACTATTGGGCAATTTGAAGAAGAGAAAAACATGGGCCTTCCTAAAGGCGTGGAAGTGTTTTCACATCTGTTTGTACAATATATCTACTGCTTGTCTTCTAGTATCGGGAACAACTCAATGAACTAGTAAAATACGTGCATATTGCCATCATAGCAAAAATAAGCACTTTTCTCCTTGAAAGCAACTGGTCTCGCATGTGAGTAGTAAACAATGGGGATGTCTCCAAGGGACAACCTTTGAATCAACTGCAACATTTGAAATGCAATTTACAAAGCATATGACACTGATTGCCAATTACAGAGAATATATAGAATGTTTAATTGTTGGAAGGCATAAGGTATTGTATGATTTTATAAAATAATTCTAAAATAATTCATAAGACCTTCTTTGTGATTTACGAAATGAAAATATTTAAAATGTGATGTGTGGTATTATCTACATGGACTAGGCATTTCATGACCAGATGAACATCCCTAGAAGAAAGTCTATCACTTAGGTACAAATGCGCTCTTTGAACGCATTGAATTTTGTCACATATTTAACATAGATTGCGTTTTTTCATACATAAATTCAACAACTCTGTCCTATAATATCGCTTCACTCAAATAGCAATGATCCCTTTATGTATTTGACCTGGCACCGTCAGAAATTTACTTCAGATCCACGACATGTACACATGCAAATACAAAACTTTTCGTCCCATTAATAATATATGAAATATTTGGTGCTGGAAACAAAAATATGACCATACTAAATAGTCAGTTATTTATCAAGTGAACGAAAAGACCTAAATCAATTTACCTCAGATCCAGTCCGTATCGGCCTAGGTTAATAATGTTATTATATGCTGGGGATGCGGCATCATGCACCTCTATCCCAGAGGAAAACAAAATATAGTGACAGCAGCCATTCACATAAGGCCTATGAGTACTTACTTTGGAATTTCAAAAATCACCCCCAAAATCTGGAACTTAACCAGTGATGATATGTGTATGAAAGATATTCTAAAAACTCCACTAGGACTTTTTCTTACGCCCGTTCATACCCTTCCCTTGTTGATTGAAGCGTGTATCTTATGATCACTCGGTGTGGTTCTACACAGTAATACACAATGAGCGAGAGTCAGACGTCGCTGGTGTCGGGCAATAAGGTCAATAAATAAAAGTCCGTTGGTTGTTGCCTTGGAGACAGCCCAGTCATGTCAATAAATTCCACGTACGCGTCGGACAAGTGAAGCTAACTGTACAGCTCATAGAGGAGGTTCATACACGCACTAGTCCGAAAGAAAAGCTGTTATTTACATACTTTGTACAAGAGATCGCCCTTCTGAACACTCTCTAGATACACCTATTCATGTCTTCTCCCTTCTTCTGGATTGTCTTTTTACACCTGCCATACACCCAACTGGGCTATGTCTTAAGGGGGTGTTCTATTAGGCTGGCCTTAAATCAGATGCTGTTGGATGGCTGCTAAGCATGCTTATAGTGTAAAAACCCACAGTGGATTTCAAAGGCTGACAACACAGAGCGGCAGTGTGGTATACGTTTGTAGGCATCTGACAAAACCAAATTTATTAGGATTTATGGGTTTTATGTGACACTACAGTTTGGCTGCCGCCAGCGAGGGTGTTGCCTCCTCCACTACACCAATTGCTATAAGCACCTGGCAAAAGGCGGCCGTGTGGTCGCTATGCGGGTACTGTTATGCTCTTTTGTGGTCATGTTGTCGGCCAAATGTAACACTCCCTTAAGCCATGCCCTTAAGTCAGCCCCACGGTCCACCCGGCGGACGCTACAGTTTAGTGCGGTGTGGTTAACTTTATCATTCATGGCTATGAGCCATTAACCCTTACATCTCATACTTTTTGCATGGCTCGCTATAATGGGCTTTCACAGAGGAGCTTGCTTCTGTAAAAATGATGGGTCATTTATAATAAAAAATTAAATCGCTGTTTGTTATATTTACTTATAATTTACTTTGCAGGTGCAATAGCTTGTTGATATAGCATGCACAAGAATCTGAATAGATTATTCTAACGTTTGTATTAAATATTGTTTAAAGATCACTTTTTGAGCAGTATCGTTGTACCATCTTTAGATGAAATATAGAAAGCCTGTCGCGAAGTTCTCATTTTAACATTAAATACAAGAGGTCTCCGAATAGAAAAAGGACATCATAGCACCGACTGTTACAAGAATCAGCTTATTCGCCATATATTGGGTAACTTTTGAGACCAAGATATTAACTGGTGTTTACAAGCAACGTGAGAATACAAGATGCGGTAACAATAGGGCATCGGAAATGTGGTAGATATAACCATATGCCATTTTTATACTATTATATTGTAGACAGACGAATTGGCCTAAAGATCACCGAGATAGTAACACCATGTGAGTTACACTATTAAGAGTAATATGTGTGTGTAATTCCGACAAATTGTAATTTTCCGCCTCCAACACTATCATAAATGAGCATGACATGCCAAAGGACTACGCGGGAATTTGTAAACGTGTGCGAGGTGCAATATTTTGTTATACCTCAAAGTTAAGTCATCGAGAAACAAAATACCCAGTCATCGAAGACATGGTGTGAGTTAGAGTTCAGCACTGACGAGCCCCATATGAGGGATTCGGAGTACAGGGCGATATCCGGCCACACACGCCGATACCTTGCCGGAGGGAACATTCATGGACAAGTTGTAGAATAAAAGCCAAGCTTCCCCAAACCTTTTCGAGAGTTTACGTTGTTTCTATACGTTTTCTATGGTGCAACAAAAACCTTATTTTGACGAATAAAGTAACACAGCCCAACAAGATACTGTTATATAAGCCATCATGAATGGAAATACTTTAAGAATTAAAATAAGCTAAATAGCAGATACCATATTTAGAAATTGATAATATATCTCCCATTGCACAAACTTAGCAGAAATCCATAATCGAGGGAGGAAAAGAACGCCCTGTAGGATATGCATCTATTAAGAAGATTACCCAGCAATGCCGAATAGAATCGACAAGCATATTTTAACACATAGTTTAAGTATTATAGTATATAAACACATCCGAGGAGAAGGTGTTTGGGTATTTTCGCAGCGCCGGTTCAAAACAGCGTCAAATATATCAAGTTTAGCCAGAAGTAAGTTCCAGCATGAATTAAACGAGGTGCAAGCGAGAGCCGGTGTGAGGTGAATGTTTTTACCTTCATTAACAACTGAAACTACGACAACTTGGCATGCAACCAGGAATGAACATATTAGAGGATATACATCTCAACTGTAGCGACACTAAGTGTAGGATTACAATACCTGGGCGTTCTAAAGAATTGTATAAATGCTTGAAAGTCCGAACCTCTATCACTCAAGAAGTGCCAAGACTTACATTGATATCTCGTATATTAGATCAATTCCGAATATTGTCATTTATACAATAGAGGAAATCGAAATGATATAAAACAAATGTTACAGAAATGGGCTGTAAGAAGGGAAAGAAATAACTGGGAGACCCCAGCATCTACGAAATGTGTTGCATACGTCTTGACTTACTGACAAATTGGATGACAGAAGAAGAAGGAAGATTCTTAGTATCATTCTCAAATAACATGTAGCGATAAAGTAAATTTCACTGGATTCAAATTCAAAGGTAATACATTCAAAGAATCCCCAGAACACAGGGATATTTGAATATGGACATCTTGGACCCCCAAATACAAACATCCTCAACTGACGAAGAATTTAACAATAATAACCTAGGTAAATTATATAAAGTATGTAGTAAATGATATAATTTATCTCATAAACTGTCCGTACTAACTGGCTTTAATATTTTGAACAGATATAGCTATCGCCACTCATGGATATTTCGCGAGAGAATTACAGAATAGAGCATCATTAAACCAAAACGAGTATGTTAGTACATGTATAACGCCTTTGTTACATAAACAAAAGAACTTTTCCTTAATAGCGATTTCACAACAGATACTTGGGAAATGTGTTGAGAAAAATGGTAAACGTTTCTTTTCGTTCTCGACACCGATTGAACACTGTGAACAATAAGGCATCTGATAGCTTTTGACGACAATAGATCACTGGGGGTTGGGGGATTTACAAAGCTCGTAAAGTCTATGGGTTCAGGCTGAACCTCAAGGCAGACTGCAGTTACGTACCTTCAACAACACACACCCATTCACACACGTTCACGGGGAGCACGAGGGAATACAGCCATACCAGTTCTTCTTTGCCAGTGTTCTTTCGCACCTCCCCAATCAACCACATCACTTCAGAGAGAATACTGGCAGGTCACTGGCAGGCAGGTCGGCTTGACCCATTGTGTGGTTGGTGATCTCCCATCTTGCCCTTATAATGGCTGGGGAATTTGGCATGCCTCCCGCCAGCCGCTCAGTCACTGACTCGACTCACTGACTGAGCCGCTCGCCCCCGTCATGGGCACGTATCAAGTGGGTGGCTCAGCCGAGTGGCTCCTCGGTGAGCCGCCCCTGCTCCCACTGCACGGCCCACTGCGTCAGGTCGGGAGATTGGCTAGTCGTCGTCGTCGTCCTGAGGTCATGACTTGTGTTGTGAAAGCAGTCCGTTGGTTAACGACTTCACGTAGGCTTCATGGATACTTTTCATAAAATCTTGGTCGTTCTGAAATAATGGAAATGGGAGAATCTAGGTGCCAGGTGATCTCATGGAAAAAAATAGAAACTGTACTATGGTTCAAGGCATCGTAAGTTTGCATATACAACTAAGGATTTACCTACTTTAATGTATAAATATATATTCAAAAAGAAAAATAAAGGCAGTTGCTATTCCTGATTCAGTAGCAAACTGTAATTCTGAGATTTATCAAAATGAGATACGCAAGAGATGGGGGATGTGCAAGTAAGAATTATGTCCAAAAATTGCATAAGACAAGTCTGCCTTGAAAACGAGGATATAGATTGTGATCACAGCTCCTCAACAATGCCTAGTTCACTGCAATATCTTAACAGCCAGTCGAGTGTGTTTGTAGACCCTGAGGGAATATAGGGACCGTCATAGATTTAACCTTTTCACTTTTGTAGACTTATTTCAGTCCATTCTGTTGAAATCTGTTATTCTGTTCAAATAATTCATAACTTTCTTAGAGAGTTGAGTATGGATGACGCAACCATTGGGGAAACTCACCCTAACCAGGTAGATGAGTGCTTGCTGCAGCTGTTCTCGGGTGAGAGGTGTGATCTCCGGCGGCTCGGCGCCTCCCGCATGTCCCACGCCGGCCACCAGACCGCCCACGGCGCCGGCCAACAGCGGACTGGCCTGCGACACGCGGCCACCGTCTGAGCCTGTGTGCGGCGACAGAAAGCGACAACACGTCTTTACTCAGAACCTTCTCCTTGTACATTTCATATATTATATATAATACCCAAATCTTTGTGCATTTAAGTTAGGATACTCCATGCTTATACACTTCAGTTTTAATGTTGAAACTTAGTGAGATTACCTACTTCCACCCCAGAATCCTGCGAACTACTAAAAATCATTAGCAATAAAATAAGTATGAAACACAAACAACAGTTGTTTACTTTTTACGTAAAAGAGATGAGCAGAAAATCTCCCCACTAGCTGGGCGATGGGCAAGATCCATTTTTAAGTAACAAAATAATTAGGAGACATCACTATACACCTATGAGCGAACGTCTATGGAATAATACCCGCTGACACGGGTTAGTATAAATAATGTTCGCGCCCGCCGAGACCTACATTTGTCTCACTAACGAAATTTCTCGCGTTGCCCGCGAGATCAGTGTGAAATACGGCCCTCCCGTCTGCGGGGTCGAGCCGTATTTTTTCATCAAATGACCTCGAACGTCCATCCGTACGGGCTCAGTGACAACGTTTTCTCATAATATTTACCGATATGTTTCGGATAACTTCAGCCCTTCATCAGGGTGTTTTTAAGGTAAAACCTCAAGCGTGCCCCGCATTATTCAATTCTGTTTTTTAAGTAAGAGAATTTGGTCTTACCGGCAGACTGAAAGACTGAGGGTGGAGGAAGAACAGTTGAATGTGTTGGTGTTACTCTCGGCGACATCTCAAAGGCCATCGGTGTCAAAAGAACCCCAGCCTGAAAAAGTAGACATCAATATCATCCTTGACCAACATCATTGTACCTATCGGACAAACCAGTAAGAAATATGCTCGTTATGCTTTATGTTACAATTTATTATTGAATTGTACTAATCGGTTCTAGTAGTCTGGCTACTGAGAGCATCATGGCAATCTCAATACGGGAGAATGTATGTTAATGGGGTTATGAAAAAAGGACACATTTTTCATGTGGAATTTAATGCATCAGAGAGACTGAGAAAACATTGAAGACACATCGTTATTGGCAATGATTTGTTTGTTTGGTAACTTTAACGCCCAATATATTCTATTGGCCATGAAATGGGTCTGTGGTGTGTGTGGCGTTTGAACCACTGCTTATTCGCGTAAATAAGGCTCAATTCATAATCTCTTTGTTTTACATAAGTAAAACAAGAATTCCCATGGCAAATAGGAAAACCGCCATCTCTGTTAAAAGAACTATTAGACAAAGAATTTCCCTCTCGTACCTCTCCGCCAGCCTGCGTGGCTAGCGTGGCCGTGCTGCCGCCCGCCCGGCTGGTCATGGTGTGCGCCGGTGGGATGCTGGCCAGGCTGATGGAGGAGGCCGTCGACGACCCGTTTCCGGTGGCCATGGCGGCGAGACGCTGCACCAAGCTGGCCGGGTCGGCGTCGCGTGCGCCCGACGACGTCGACGGGCCGTGCGCCATCATCTGCTCATGCGCCGACGTCGTGCGCACTATGGCACTTCCGGTGGAAACAGCCGTGGTAGCCTCGCCGTTTCCGGCGCTCGTCGAGGCCGTCTTGCCTGCCGGCGCGCTGCTGATGGGCACGCGGGTGGGCAGCATGTTCAGCGACCGCTTCAGCGCCGTGTCCGGGCTCGACTGGGAGGTGCCTGTCGCTCCTTGCCCACCGCCGCCGCCTCCCCCGCCGCCGCCTCCCCCGCCGCCGCCCCCGGTAAGACTCTGCCAGAAGGCGGACGTGGAAGTGGAGGTGGAGGTGGACGACGGCGGCTTGGAGGAGCCGCTCACGACGCGCGAGGGCGCCGGGGCCGCGGGCGCCTCGCTGGGGGCCTCGGCGCCGGCCGGCTGCGGCATCTGGTCGCGCGGGATGTCGCCGCGGTGTTGGCGCTCCAACTCCTCCACGGTGGTGCCCGGGTTGGACACGAGCCTCTGGAGGAGGTTGGGCATGCCTGAGGCCATGCCTAGCGACTGTGGAGGGTCGTGGACAGACACGGACCTGTAATCAGGATAAGAGCATGAGTGGGCGAACATGTCACACAGCATTCACAAACAGGCATCAACGCTTAGTATCTCACCCCTGGTATTTTTTTGCCCACATATAATATACTTAACTTTGCGAGAATGTATTCAGAGCCCATCGAGTATCAGAAAAAATATTCAATGGGAGATATCTCGTTTGAATCGCTACGTAATTCACGTGGCTTCGCCTTGTGAATTACTACGCAATTCGAACTCAATGGGATACGAGCTCTGACTCAAAACTTTCATATGTTTCCTCTATAGTAATCTGAAATTATTCATGGGTTATCAGGTCCCCATTGAACGTTTCTATGTTGACAGAAACCATAGCCAATGATCACGGATTTGAAACCCATTGATTATGGCTTCAAATCAATTGATCATGGGATAATATAACCCTTCCTAATGAAGAGGGGAAAAGACCCTAATAATATACCATGAATACCACAAGCTTTTTAAACCACTCAAGGTTGACTTTGTAATACACTCGCTAGTGCTTGTGTATTACTATGTGTCAACCTCTTGTGGTTGATGGCCTCCTGGCTGCCAAACCATTGATTATTGTCTATCTATATACCATGAACTTGGTCAACAATCGTTGGTTTTGTGGACAGGCGGCCGCAAACCATGAGAGGTTGACGCGTAGCAATACACAACCATTAGCAAGTGTTTTATGTAGTCAACCTTGAGTAGTTTAGAGAGCCACCTGTCCAGAAAACCATTGTTTGTTGTATTTATCTTCCATCTTTTCGAACAAATTATACTCAGGTATTGCCAAATCATATGGTATATTTAACTTGGGACCACTTTTTGGCTCCTCAGCAGAAAGGGACTATTTTCCTATAATCAATGGCTTTGAGCCCATAATCAGTGGGTTTCAAAACCGTAATCAATGGTTATGGATTTTGACAACATAGAAACAATGGGTAGTGCTTTATATATATTTCCAATGCGGAGTTTGTAATCGATGGATAATAAAGTGTATTTTTGAACATACAGTTCATGTACACACTCAGTCCATGTACATACTGAGTACAGAAGCATATAATTCATTAGAGCTCCTTAAAGAATAGCACAGCAGTACATGTATGTTTGTTCCTTTGTAATTCACTCAGCTTCGCTTCGTGAATTACTCTGCGGTCAAATTCAGTGGAGTTGGGACAAAATTATTTTCATCTCGTGAGTTTCCTTTTAAAAATTGTATTGTCTGGGTTTTTTTCCTTAAGTGAATCAAATTCCTAACTCGTTATCAATATAAGTAAACATTTGGAAGTTATGGATATCCGGAATTTACCGTAATACCGTAGCACCCCTATAAATAACACCATTGGTTTAGGTTGTGTATACCTGTGATATGTTTTGGGACCTGATCCAGGGTTTGCATCATGATGTGGTTGTTGTTGATGTTGTTGCTGCTGTTGTTGCTGCATGCTGGCCCGTCGGAAGAGTGCATCAAGACTAATCTGTGTGTTGGGGGTCGTCGCCCCTGCATCTGCATGCGCTCCAGCTCCACCGACACACCCGGCAGCCGCCCCGGGATCTACGCCATAAACAAAACGCACATACATATAGACACTCTTAATACGATCAAATGATGCTATTCAATAACAATAGACTCTCAAATAGCCAGAATTATGAAAATTATTATTAAAAAAATATATATATATTAGATCATGAAAACGTACAAGGAACCACAACAAAACTTACATTGAATTTTAAGGGTTGTGGACATGCATGTATATTATAAGTCTAGATGTTAATGAATAGAGTGATAGGTAAACATAGGCCATGCTTGTATTACTAAAAGACCGGTGACGAAAAGAAGCATCTGCTATATTGCTCTGTGGGCGAAAACTTTTTTCTTCTAAATTTAATTGGGTCATTTAGCATAACTTTACAGCAGCAGTCTTCCATTTTCCCATTTACAATGATACGTTAGTGGCAAAATGGTTTGCCCATATTGTTGCATCACTTGAATCCATTTTACGGTTTACATAAGATATAAGCTACATAGATATTTAGTAACAAGGTGAATAAAGTACTTGAATTAGATAAAGTGAACATGTTCATGACACTGTACAACTGATGAGAGTTGAATGGTTGTTGAATTAAATACATCTGATGGAAAAGGGATATGACACATGTCATAGATTTTGTGAGTTTACAAATTGTCCATGCATTTTAGTATGTGTACACTAGCTGCCATTACCTCATCAGCTTCTCACGAATGACGCTTTATTGAGCAAACACTTTATGTCCTCAGGTAGGGTATTCCACAGCGACTTGCTGTGGTAGGAGGGAGAGCGCGTGACAAACTCTGTCTTATACTACATGTATATCAATTAGCTAATAACCTGAGACACTACATACTCCAGAGTAAGGACATCCGTTTATTTTGGTGACTTTTGCCCTCTACCCTCCCCCTGAGATTTTTCATATCTATATCAAATATAAATATGGCGAGTAATTCTAATAAAATATTATGTTCTCACATATGACCGACATATTGAGAGCCTTCTACGTTGGACAGCATGCCATGTGTGACTTACCAGTGTCGGCATCATCCGGACCAGGGCAAACTTTGACGGCAAGCGGCTTGATGAGGTTTGACCCCGTCTTGGTGGCTGACGCGTTCGGGTTGTCAATCATCGGCTTCGGCTCCACTTTTTGTTGTTGCGAGGGTCCTGCCTTCGCCTACAGCACATAGATATACGAAGATAATGATTAACGGTTCCGAAAATGAAGAACCTACAATTAATACCTGTTTGGAATCACCCACGCCTTCATTCAAGGTAGCATCATAGTTAGGAACTGGTAAAATTTAAAAGACACGTTACCTATATCATACGATTAATACCTGAGCTGTCTAACATGGCCATTATTGTTCCATGATTATATGGAGAAGTCTTTTTTATTCTTTCTCTAAGCATTTATCTTGCTCCTAATTATATACTTATTTTTGAGTGCTGGAATCAATCGTCTTCTGGAATTAAATTTATATTTCTTAAAATCAAATCAAAGCTAGTTCCATTTGACATTTCCTAGAAGTTACCCTATGACAACTTTAGTACTGAATTACTACTACGTGTAAAACTTCTAAAAATATATGCATTATAATGTAAGCTTGTCAATATTTACTTTATATCCAGGCCTTTAAGGGAATATGAGCTTGTATTTCCGCTGCGTATAAATTAAGAGAATACTACTGTCCAATATCTATGGGAGGTTGGTTCAATGATATACCTTATCATATTCATCCTGAGCCTTATACAACATTTTGATGATGTCGACATTTTTCGCTGCTGCAGGTCTAGGAGCCTTTTCTGCCCGTTCCGCCATCGTGTCGCTTTCCGATGCACGCCTTTGTCTCGACTGGTTTACTTCTTTCTGTTCCTGGTTTTCTAGTGCTATTTGTACTAAACTGCGTGATCAAAAAATAAAATAAGAGTTTGAGTTTGGATAATGTAACAGACAACCTACAATACCTTGAAAATCTATTAGCCTAATTAATTAGATAATACCCCGCGTGGTATGTTTTGAGATTAACTCAATATAACGAAATAATTAGTCATATGCCATTTGAAACATCATAATACTGAATTTGCTTGATTTATCATACGATATTGAGAGAATCGAAAGCCTTCAAAGAATATGTTCCATATTTCTTTATATCGTGATAAGTGCCGGTATATTATACTCAACTAAATATCCATATTTTGCTGTTGCTACTACTACAACACAAAGAACAAATAAATCCAACGAGAATAGGGCAGACTATTCTCGACTGTAAAAAAAAGCTGTGTTGTGAATTGATGAGGCATCAGAAAACACCATAGGTATATGGTATTGGACTTCTAGAATATTATAAGACGCCTTCTATCTTACAACAAGGTGAGTGACTTTACCTGTTCATTAGCTGTCCTATCCTGGCACACTCATCTTTGTCGTAGAACCAGATGCCATAGATAGCTGCAACCAACATAGATTTATTTCACGGTACTGCTAACCACTATCATTTTTTGTTGAATAAAAGTACGATACCAGTACCTACTGCATGTAGTGCAAAATATATTCTAGAATCATTCTATGTGCGTGTCAGCTAGTAGTTTTAGAGACACTATGCATCCTTCATTCCGATTGTATTCCAGCGAGACCCATAAGGCCAGTCTCACAACACTTTAAAAGGGTGACTGCAAATGGTCTATATAAGACGTATTTAAATTATGTTTAAACCATAGAGCATCTTTTAATTTCATTTTGATTTCTTGTCAATGAATTAATGATACAGAAAGCATTTACATCCCTCTTTTCTGGTTGATAGTGTTCTTTTAAATTAATTTCACTACTGATTCCCCACTTCTTACCTTTTTCATTTCGATAGAGAAGAAAGGGATCTTGTAGCTGGAACTCGAGGTTCTTGTTGATAGGTTCAATAAGGTCATGAAGGCCAAGGCGGTTTAAGATCATGAATCCGTTGATTGGGGACGCCGACCTGAAGTAAAAATAGTTAAAATAAATTACTGAAATCACATAAAACCCAGATAAGAAGGTGGTATTCTAAGTGTAAAGTTTATCATAAATACACAGTTGGTATAATGCTGCAATTGTTACTTATACTGATATAATTGTTAATGGATTTTACAATATATTTACCTAATTCGTGAATTAGTAGCAGTTCGATATCATTCACAGGGGCAACGGAAAAAAAACTTCCATTCTTCTGTTTGTTTTCCCTATGGGGTTCAATTTGAATATCTGTTCATAATTCCGCACATGTATCCTTCTTTTTATTCAACAAAACACAGAACCTCGCCAATGACACCTACCAAAAATACACCATTAACTGTTATCTAATGCGAAAAAAATACTACAAATCAGTCACCCATGGGTGTGTGTATATCACCATTTTCCCGTAGCTGAGAGAGTTTCTGTGAGTTCTGAGGAAGTGAGTAAGCTACCAGACTTGGCGTCCACCAACTCGAGCAGCTCACTGCCCTGACTCACCTGCCTGCCGAGCCGCTCGCCCTACATCCCCGGCCAGAATGGCGCACGGCCCGAGCACACTCACCTCTCACTACTCCCTACTGCTCGAGTATCTGTTGACGCGAGGCAAATTCGTGAGCATCTGTTGACGGGAGGCAACTCTAGCAATAGTCCTTCCCGCCATAATACAAACGTCTTCACAGTAAACAGAATAACACTGCAACATTCCCGGTTAGTGATATGGTGCGAGGCGCTGTAACGCAGTACTTTGAGAAGTGTACTATAACCGTCTAGAGGGCTAGATGGGAAGAGTAATTCATAGATTATAATGTGCTGTTTTCTATTGTTAACTTTTCAGACCAGACAAATCTCCTAGATGAGGGAATTTCTGAGATGGGGAGTCTGCAAACATGACAACATGTTGTCAAAGATGACAGTGCAGTGCAATATGTGATGTTTGGTATATAATGTTCACCATACTGGTCTGCCTAATTGGTACACCAGCTTCATTTATTTTAAATTCAAATGTATTGAACGACGTTACATACGTTTACCCGTTTGCCAGGCGACCTTCCACGCGGCCATCAAATGACCTATAATCTTCTGAGATGTACTGAATGACCTTTACCTCGCCCCCCCCCCCCCCCCACCACCCCGCCCCCCCCCCCCCCCCAAAAAAAAGAGAAGAAATTGCAACATACACCAGATGCTATTTGTGATCGCAATTATTTGAATCACTAAAAATCTCGGTATCCATTGCTATCTGGCTGCTACATTTCCCAGGTTCTTTGGATAGGGTAAACCGTTTCAGTTATTTAGATTCAATCACGGACTGAGATGTATACACGTTCGTGATTCAATGGGCCGATTGTGCACGGGTAGCCACATAATCTGTAGTAGCTATTGAAAACTATTGAAACTCCCATTCCACATAATTTCATTTCTAAGCAGAAAACGAAAATATTCTTTCTTTTCGAATATATCATCATGGTGTAATCTAGAACTGTTTGATTCGGTATGAAAGAAGAATTATATTGTATTCCCCATGAATCCATACAAACTACTTAGCATCTAGTTTTTAAAAAATCAATCTATCCGAAAATACGCCCCTCCGGCCTAATAGCGTCGGGGCATGTACTAGTCAGTAAGTTCGGAACAATTATCAGATTAGATAATCAGTTTCCCACAACACCCTGTTTACAAACAATTCTTGTCAGCAATATATTTCCTTTGAATACGTTCCTTTGAACCACCGCTTCTCCTGGTGTGTATTTGAATCATCGTGGCCGTGAATAGCGGCTTATTCTGAGTGGTACTCACCATGCTCTTTTTTCATGTTGGTATAGGAAGTTTGGCATGAGGTAAAAGTGTGGGTGGACGGCCAGAGGGTGGAGTGAGGGTGCGGCCGGGGTCGGGGTGATGGACGGGGCATGTAGGGCCACCGTAGCAGGGAAACCTCCACCAGCACCACTTAATACACCCCCTATCCCACTGCCCCCGAGCGGTGGCGCCCGCTACAACGACTGAGGGCAGCGTGTGGCCGTCGTCAGCCGCGGTGGGGATCAGCAGTGAGTGTGGCGCTTCTACCCCACATCAATGTACGGGTGTTAATCCTCTCCTACCCGTAATTAACTAGATCTACCAGTAACAAATACAAACACGTTCTACTAATAGTTCACTCCCAACTGGCTCTACTAGCTCCAGGCTAGATTGTAAATTAATATCGCTAAATAGAAGTACAGAGATTGCGGTTGTGGTTGGGGACAGAGGAAACGAATCCATCACGCGACACGAGAGCGCTGGTGGAGGCGGGAGGAGCCCCCCGGTCCCGCCTGCGTGTCGCCCGTGGCCGGGGTTAGAGCGCAGGGCCGCCGGGAGCGTCCTCCCCGGGCCGTCCTCGGCCTGCTCCGGCGGCAACGCTTGGAGCCGGGACCCCCGCACCTGCAGGGTTCTTGTTACAGCCATCTTTATTTGGCGGCCGGCGCCCCGCCCGCCCGCCCCACCTGACTATTTCCGCGGGACCTGGCTATTTCGGGGGCCACTGGTCCCTGGTCGCGGCGCGAGCTGCTGTCCACCTCCGACGAGTGGCTCATCACGCCATCTGGCGGCTCGCTCACACACCTCGCGTCCCATCATGACTGCTGCAGGGCGGCGACGGGGACGGGAGAGAAGGGGGATTGGTCGTACACCTTTCGCGATCTACAATCCACCTCATAATCCACAAACTTCAGTGTCACCTCTAAGCTGCTTAGAAACTCATCTTAATGAACAATATTAATTTATATGCTATTCGTCCTGATGAAGTCACAAATGTAACGAAACGTTGGCTAACGAGTTCTTTTCTACATATATTATGATCAGCAAATAGAAATCAAATTCATAAAGTTAAATTAGGACGAGGCGATGTCCTTCTCCCAGAGAAATTGACAAACTGAACCGTCAAGGATTTGTGACAATTTTTACATCACCTTTATATGATATCAGGGTTGCTAGTTGAAGTCGGAAAAAAACATTGAAATATTTGCTATTGCAATATACAGGGTTTACATATTACACACACGCATTATATTTGGGAATCTAGGGAAAGATCAAGTTTTTACATGGGTCAGTGTGGAGGTTCAGCGGGGGTCCTGTGGTTGAATTGGGTAATTTAGCAGTTGAAATGATTATATGACAAAAGGAATAATTTAATTCTTATTCTAAAATTGAAAACATGAATTTCAATGGAAACATTGAAAACTGGCATCCCTGTGATATTATAAACTCCTTCCCCACTCCCGTCTTATTTCAATGACATACATGGGAACACGTCATTTACGTAGCAATGACGTGAGGGTGTTCAGGTCGTGAAGTCTGTTTGGTCTGACCACTGTCCACCCACCTGTCCCCGGCAATAATATGCTTCCTCAACGCCCGACTCCTGACTCCAATACAGAGATGGCCTACTGGCGAGTCTTACTTTGCCCTTTACTCTATCCACCTGTTATACCAGGGGTCTCGTCTGAGCAGACTTTGTTTGTTTGTTTGTGGTTTAGCCTCCAAGGGTACCCTGAGGCTATATAGGGACCATCAATGATCTAAGCTTTTCACTTTCGTACTTATTTCAGTCAATTCTTTTCAATGTTTTCAAATAGTTTATAAACAATCAATGAGATCAATGAGATTTGTCTCTTTCAAAAACCTATTGATATCTTTCTTTGGAATAGTCTCAAACAGCATTTTTATGTTCTCACTATTTTTCATTTACTTTCTTCTATTTTCTTGCACCGACAGCTCAGCAGGATATGCTGAACAGTTATTGGCACATTGCATGCTTGGCATTATGGGAGATTTTTTGTGTGTAACCACATACAGTATTACACTGTTGTGTCTCTATGGCTCACTATAGAGACACCAGGGAGACAGTTGTTGACGCGATGATGTCACATCTGACAGTGTGCCATGGTTACAGTTGTTAGGTGCAGTTCTAATAACTGCCACTCAAGGTAGCATCGCTTAGGGAGCAGGACGTTGCCACGTCTAGTATCGATTATGGGAGATTTTCGTCTTTCTGGAGGTATTCATGTTTAAGTCTGGAGTGACCTATATTCAGAAAGGTCAACTTCACCTATTCACTACGACGCAATCCCTAGCAGTTTCTCTTCCCATTCACAGTTGAATGAATGATATGCAGTTTGTTTCTTTATTTGCTTGTTCCAGTCAAATTGTCATTTGTTCATTGTATCAGGCACACACAGGCCACCTTCCGAGTCAACCACCACTTTGTGATCACTGCTCAGGCCACTAGTATAGAGAGGTGCACGACAAGCATCCTGATAATATTATCGAGCCATGCCGTGATCGAATCACAAAAGTAAAACTTTCCTCCTGTGACTATGTACAAGCGAGATATGTGAAAGTTGGTGATATACAGTGGTTGGTATTTCTTCTTTTATTTTTAGTCGCACCCTACCTCGCCTCGTCCTAAACAATGGTTTCTATTTCAATACATTTATTTGTTGTTTGGGATTCATTATCATTAGGATTGTATTAAGACTCGGCATTATTTAACAAAATCTTTACAATTCCATGGTCTTCTATCGGGTAACGTGTCTCAGTTGATAAATATCTCACATGCCTACGAGTAATTAATACATATTCAATCAATTTTTCAGGGATACGGATGCCTTTATTGATATAGATAACCCATATCAACCAAACTCTCCCAAGGAGCTAATTCTAATTTATGTAACTATCACCGATTGTTTTTTTCACAGTCAAGGGACTTAATATATTCTTTACCTTCCACGTACATGTAGCTGACGACTACTCTGTCTATATTACACTACTTCAACCTCTTTAAAAATCAATTAGCAGGTATGATTTACACCTAAAGCATGAATCCATTATTTGATTATATGAATTGGTAAGCAATCTGAATGAATGAAGCCTAAGTTCACATTAACATTACAATCTTTATTGCTGATGTTACCTGCATTGGTCGCTAGCTGCAGACTAGTTGCTTATACATGGAGTTGCCACACTAGATTTACCTCTGTCATGAGTGGGAGCAGTCCTACTGATGGTGGCTAAGGTCCGCCCCCTCCTGAGTATAAACGCGGCACGAGCTTGGCCTGTTAGGCCATGGGAAAATGTACACTCACTTCTCGATAGAGATATTGGAACATAAAAAACACATGTATTGGAAACTGTTGTATTTCTGTATATTTCAATTATGATTCTGGCTTGAACTGGGAGCTGGCTTGGCCAATTTTATTATGTTTCAGGGATGAACGTCGGGACTAAGGAAAAAAATATGAGAAATCTAAAACCCGCATAAAAAATAAGTATTTAATAATATACATTCAAATTTCTCTTGATTACACAGCAACTTTTAGTATTTGAAGAGAGATAAATGTGAAACTAAACAGGAATACCACTCTACCATTGGGGGTGCTGCAGGTGTGTCAGAATTCCGTTATTTATCGGCAAACTTACATCCCTCCTATTTTTACGAAAATGACGTTAGATCCAAATGTAATAGGCATTGTTACTCTACAAGAAATCTTACTGGCCTTTATTCAATCTTTATACCATAGCAGTGCCAACAGCTATGTGATAGCAGTACCGACTGCGAGCTGATAGAAAGACAGGATTCTATACACATTGTGGAATATACATGCCATGTTTTATTAAAAACATACAGTAGAATCCTGCGTAAGCGGACACCCTCTGTTTCAGGCCAAATTGTCTGCTTACACAGGGTGTCTGCTTACACAGGGTTAAAATAAATCATCTAATAGAGGGATCTGTTCCGAGCCAAAGTATCCGTTAAAATGGGATGTCTGCTTACACGGGGTGTCCATTAGGCGGGGTTCTACTGTATTTACACAATATTGACTTGTTTCAGATAGTGCTATGAAAAGAAATATCCGAGCACATGCGAGGATATTGCATAGGCTCAACTCCCAAGAACATACAACCGCTTTTGTCTGAAACCAGGCTATCATTATCGAACTTTATCCAACTGGTAACCTACCGACTTTAGTTATGCACTATTTTCTCATAGGCAATATATTTTCCGTATGCGCTGGTTGTTGCAGCCGGGAGCATACAACATGTATGTGCCAGGAATATCCAAACAGAGTTCTAATAGGTTTACTATGGACGCTTTGAATTATGTGGATAATAAAAGTATAGTTCAGACGAGGGGAGGCGTGGGAACCACTAGCCTGGACAGAAGACCACTGCCAATCTGACTGTCTGCAAGTCAATCCCTAATGTCATCTCTTGTTGCTATGGTGTACAAAACATATTGAACCAGATCATGATTGTTGATCGGATGATAATCGCTAAGCTATAACCACTGTGGTTGCTAATTGTGATGACGTGTTTAGCTAAATTACTAAATCTACATTTTTCAAAATCTGGGAAATACATGCAGCGTGTGTATGCTACTGCACAGCACACACATCAGAAATACGTGTCGTTATCCTTCATCGTACGAGGGATCAGGGATGTCATGGTGAGGGAAAAAGTAGAAGGTTTTTTTTTCATATGGACTTTGCTGCCTTAGAGAGTCAGAGAGAATGTGGAAAACATGTAGATATCAGCCACAGCATAGGGGTTGGGTCTATGGGCAGGTTCAAACTACCGTTTTATTGGTGTGGTTGTGGCTCAATTGATGTTATCTTTGATTTCCAGAAGACAATTCTACTATTGCCGAGTAGGTACATAGGTTATTTTAAAATGTCATATATAATTTATGGCCAGGTGGCCAGGCTACGTGTCCCTATGTGATATGTATATGTTACATATTACGTGTCACATATATTCTAATGCTCTAGTGGTAGAGTTGGCCCGATTCACACTACACTGGCGTAGTTTCTCGTCCTCTTCACGACAATGCCCGCAGATGACGGCGCGAGAGTCAAAAATGGCTTGGCTTGGAACACTCCTCATCTTGTACCCCACTCACCGCACTGTCTTTTCTCTCCCTCCCTCTAGGCCCACTTTTTCTCATTGCCACCACTCGATTATCTCGCTTAGAAACATTTTGCGCTTCCCCATTGTGTGCACAATAATTATTGAAAGAAGGAAGTCGGGAAACCCAAATCAAGTAATATAGAATTGTTCTCTATGAATGGAAAATTAATAATATGATAAAAGCATAATACGATGGATATAAATAAATATAGACACCATCACAGGCATCTTAAGTGTCACACTAGACTGGCTGAAGCTATACAAAATCGATATTTTCATATCATTGTTTTATCAGCATTGTCACATGGCCTAGACATTGCTTGTGGAGTATACTATTGGAAAAACAGTCAACCTAGTCCAGGTTTTTTTTAGCCTCTACTTGTTTAGTTCAATGATGATCTACATGTATATTGTGCAGTTGGTATCGCGGTCTTTTTTTATTTTATTTTTTTTATTCAGGTAACAAAAAGTTAACGACGACGTTATTCGCCCACAAATTGGTGATCTTAAACAACGGGGTCTTGGAAATAGTCCCCAATATTACAATATGTCGTCCTATATTGATATGGTCCGCAACTCCCGCCCCCCCCCCCCCCCCCCCACCGCCAAACTGAAACAAATAATGACTAACAATATTGGGAAGAAAAACTGAACTGCAAAATAGTACATTCCCAGAACAACTGACCTCAACTTTTGTATTCGTGATATTTCATGTTTGAGACTAGGATATATATTCATCTAAAATTGGTTCACCTATCTTAAATTCCACGTATATTTACCAACCTGGTATCTATATCTCAAGTCTCATTTTTCATGTGGAATTTTTCATGTGCTCCCTCAGAGAGAGAGCAAAAAAACATGGAAAATACCTCAGTGTTGGCCATAGAATAGGAGTGAGTGTCCGTGTGGGGGGTTCAAACCAGTTTTATTACCGTGAATAAGACTCAATTTATAAAAAATTTGTTTTTTACAATAAAAAAAAGGGAAATGACCAACAACCACCCATCAAGTATCGATTGCCAGATTTTATGTTGATAGTTATTCCGTTATTACAGTGATTACATGATTGATATATTTCAAAAAGATAATGTTAAAAACTGGAAATGCAAACAAGGATTTCCATGGAGATGAGGAAACCGGCCATCGCTGGCCGCTAGGATGAGGACTAAGTATGTGATGTACGCTACCACTGTGACACACCTATAAACCACCCGTCTACATTGACACCACTGGTATACAGGTACAGGTACTACTACTAGGTCACCCTCGAGGGGCCGCTCTCTCCCTCACACACGCGCGACACCACACCGTTTGCCAGGTGCTAGCTAACCTCCATGGTTATCCTCCAGTGCGGCTGCTGCTGGGTGAACAAGACTGGGCCTAGAGAACGACCAGATTATTTATACCTCGCCCGCAGTGAGCTGGCCGGCCCGTTGAGCCGCTCCGGGGACCTTGTGAGCTGCTCAGCGGCGGCGGTTTGCGCTCTGCTCGCCGTGTGAGCGGCTCAGCCCCCGGGGGTCAGGTACAGGTCATCCCGCTCACAGCCCGCCACCGTTTTGTTTGGCCTGAGAATGGGTTCTTAACCTTGTGCGTGTGTAATACTTTGTGGTGGAAAAATACAACTGGTTCAGAAGTCCAGCTTGCCTGCAGCTTTGATTTGTGATTATTGTTCCTGCCCTATAGATTCATACTGGTGATCTCAGTTTAAATATCCGAACTGAGGTTAAGTCTAAAGACAGTAATTACAACTTCAACTATGGAAATGTACAATCCAGGACTGGTCTCAGTTCACTATACAGAAGTACAAATCAATATCTGCTAGGTTTCAGTTATATACACAGTATTAATTGGTTTCAGATACAAGAGGCCCTAATCTCGGGGGACTAGACGTGTAGTAATATCCAAGCGTATGCAAGGATATCATGTAGTCTAGCCCAAGGAAATTAAAACCGCATTTATCTGAAACCCGTTCATGTTGTATTTATTATTCAGCATTGACAATCTAAGTTATCAAAGAAATCACCGCCGATCTTTCCATGCACTATTTTGTATACAAGGTACTCTGTGTAGAACGGAGATATCGTAATCTCCAACCGGTGGAGATTACAAACACCCTATACGTTTAGTATTGAGTCTCTGTAATCGGTGAATAAACTCATCTTCCTTGAATCCAATCCTTTTTCAGGATCCTGGAGTGTGAATAGACATTGAGTTGATTGCAAACAAAAAACCCAACCCAACATTTATAGGCATTGAACTATTTCTAGGGAATAAAATACAGGGTTTGATGATGAAACAATCGCACGTAAAGCTACACTAGAGCGATGAGTATTGGAGCCGTGGCCCCGTCCTGGCTGACCTCGCCGAGTGAGCAGCTCGACTGGCGGCTTGGAGCAGCTCGGAGGTAGACGGCGAGGAGCGTCTCACGGCCGGCTATAATTATACACGCAAAAATATGGCGGCCAGCGTCTGTGCGTCCGCGCCCAGCCAAGTGTGTATGTCGATGTGTGTGTGAGCGTCGTCGGCGGCGGCCCAGTGCGACCACCAACTGGCATTGTGCTGTCAGCGAACTCGTTGTCAGCACCGCATCGTCACGCTACGACTGTGGTCAGTCGGACACGTGGCCACTGAGACTTTATTGGATACTGTAATAGTCTGGTTTATTAGGAGCTAAACCCACAATGATAAGGTAGGCCAGCTGGGTTCTTCTGCCCCTGCCATGTTTTATCCCACCAGCAGCCCTCCACCTCCTCCACCACCTCCACCACCACCTTCAGCACAGCTTCTCCATCCGTGATCCTCCCTCCGCTCCTCCCTGCTCCTCCTCCCACAGTCCACCACGCCCCCCCCCCCCTCCTTGCCTCCTCTCTCCACCCCTCCCCCCCCCCCCCCCCCCCCACCGCCGCCCGACCTACCTTCTCCAGCAACTGGCTTACCCCGGAGCTATGCCTCTCTGCCCTCACTCTACCCCATCTTTGTTTCTGTACCTGTCATTGATCCAGGCGAGACTGCCACTGATTGAAACAACCTCCTGCTAAACCACGGAGGTATACAACATGAAAGAAGCCCCACAAGAAACTCTATAACCCTGCAGACCTTAGATATACCTTTGATACACGGCGAGGAAACATGCCCAGATATTTTCCTTTTGGGGTGACTTTTGAGCACATATAACAGAGATATATAGGATTTTATTCTTATGTTGTAAAACAGGGATACAAAGTGCGCTATATACTCGAGTGAAAGAGAAACATGTATGGTTGGAATAAGCAAGTGAGAGGGATGTATGGCGCTGGGGCTCAGTTTAGTGACCTAGCGGCTCAGCTGGTATGTTAGGGCCCACACATAGACGTCCTCATACTGCCTGACCCGCGGCCACGTAAACTGCCGGCCACCTCACTGCCATCACAGCACCCCGCTGCCACCTCTACCACACCCCTCACCCACCCTGAACACTCCCGACCCTTCAGTTAGAAATGGTCTGTGCAGTCCTGCTAGTTTTCGCATATAATCCCTACCTCCTGATTTATGGCTATGTGACAGTAGATATAACGATATATACACGTATATCGTATCAAATGTTATCACTTGGTATGATGATTTATCTCACCCCTGGTACAAGTATAGCCATAGGAATAACATTAGAAAAAAATACTCAACAATCACCCCAGTAAAGTGACAATACTACGCCACGGCGGTGGCGCAGTGAATTTGAGTATATTCTAATTATTCTGAAATTTTGATGATATCTAATGTCATAGAAAGGGATGAGATAAATCCAGACCCGCACTCGAATTGTAAAATACACAATACTCCACTTGTTTAGTTGTGCCTTAATCATCACTCGGCTTCGCCTAGATGACGATTGGGGTCCATCCAAACTCGTGGAGTATTGTTTATTTATACGATTCTTGATGCAGTTTATCATCTCCTAATTAATAATGATAATAATAATGATAACAATGAAAAAATTATAATTAGTTATTGTCAAGTGGCTGCTCAAAGTTAAACTGCTTATTAGGTAAATTTGACTATTGTGGGTTACACTATTCTCTAGTCTTGTAGATGAGGTATATCCCGAGGTATTTTCTTGAATAAGACTTAATCAACGGCACCACTTATTTTTTTAAAAAGAAAAAAGGGAATAAATAAATAAAATAACAACTGCGACGCTAAAATGAACAGACAGTCTTTTTTGTCTTTCTCTTTTTTACGGATACATGGCGATTGTACTATTTACTTTCATCGACATTAATCCATACTTGTTTCAGCTGTGTTGAAATTATGTTACACACATGGCCTATCGACCCTTGATTATTGAACATCCTTTCTATCCGTAGTGACTCTGAAGGGTAGTATTTGTATCTTCTAGATTATATAATATTCTCACATGAATTGAGTGTGTTTACATTCGAGCAGGTAATCCGATTCATACGTCACATAACACCAATTAGGACATATAAGATGCTCTAACTCACCTTGTATAAACAAATAACGTCCCTTCCACGTCTGTTTTCTCCTGAAATGAGATAAACGAACTGGATGATCTAAAAATTCACATTATCAATACATTTCATGGTACGTGTGATGAACACCAATAACACTGTCACTACAAAGAGGCCTGTTTGTGCTTAGTGCTAAACATCGGCAGTTTTATACGAAGTTCCGTTTGATTTGGGGCGGGGTGCAGTGCGCCGGTGTCCGCCGCTTCCTGTTTACCCTCATCCCGTGTCTCAGACTAGTCTTGCTACCACACTACACAGACAAGAGAGAAAGATCAGCATCTACTCTTCCCTATAGTGAAAAACAATCTTATTTCAGTGCGACTTTCAAACTTTCAATTTCCAACCCTACAGTTTCAGATATAATTAAGTGTCATCCATAAAATAGATGCGCACTAATAGGGATGGGGGGGGGGGGGGGGGCACATTTTTTTGACATTTTGTATATATACATCCTCCTTCTTTATTCTATTGCGGTACAAGATTGAGGGCGAGGTGGGGCTAGGGAGAGTCAAAATTTCAGAAATTGTGCGTAAATACTTCAGGGATAGTCCCTTCTCTATATGAGAACTACTAAGCGGACGGCCGCATGTAAGGTGGGCGTGGGTTACATATGAAGGGGATTAGACTGAGGCCGGCAGTGGCTCAGCCCTGAGCAGCTCACGTGAGCAGGGCATGGGCTGATTGTACAGCTGATACTATTTCAGAAACATGTTACCCCATCGCATCGGCACCCCGATTGTGCTCGGTCGACTACAAGGTTGGCTCGGGCAGTTATCAAATAGTCGAGGTGATGATACAGCGACATATACCACCATGATCCGAGCACGCCCGGGTTACTCTTGAGCTGGGAGGAGGGAGTTTTCTACATAGGATTGTTTTAATGAAATTAATTCTGGTATGACATAACTATGATAAAGTAAATAAATCTAACGCAATATTCATCACCACTCTGCATCAGAATAGTCTCTTTCATGGACAATTTTATAGACTGAAAATGAAATTGCTTGGGAAATAGGAAATCTGGAATGGGAATACGTCTATTTCTCTGGGAAACAATTCTACTCTAGTAGCGACAAGGCCATTTTGGTGAGATTAGTGGTTTGTTTGTGGTTTAATGTCGTAGGGGACCCTGAGGTAACCATCAATGATTTAAGCTTTTAACTTTCGTAGACTTATTTCTGTCAGTTCTTTTCAATGTTTTCAAATAGTTTAAAAACAAAGAGATTTTTCTCTTTTAAAAAGCTGATTACATCTTCTTCTTTATATGTCACAAAGGACATTTACATGTTGTTATTACTTTATAGTACTTTCTTCTGTTCATTTGGCAGATGCTGAACAGTTAAAGGCATACTGCATGCTTGACATAATGAGGGTGGGTGGGTGGGTGGATTTCTTTCAGGTGGTTTTGTGTGTAAGTCTAGTGTGACCTTTTCTCAGGCAGGTCCACATCATTTGTTCATGATGACTCAGATCCCTACAGTATCTCTTCCCATTAACAATTGAATGAATGGTGTGCAGTTTGTTTCAGTCAAATTGCCATTTGTTCGTTGTGAATTCTATTATTGGACCTATCGTATCAATGTGTGAAATTTTCAATGCACCGGGATGAAACTTCAGAGCTTTCATTGCTGCTCTGTCTGCTTCTTCATTTCCATCCACTCATATGTGGCTTGGCAGCCAACACAGAACTACATCCTTCCTTACTTTCTTCAAATTGGTAATCCTCTAAGTTCTCTTACTAAAGGGTTGGTTTGGGAATATTGGAAGATACTTTTAAAACATTATTCTAAGTCTGAATATATGATATCGGGTGACGAGGCGTGTTGAGAGACCGAGTATGACTGCACTTCTGACCAGGTAAGAAGTTTGAACCACAGAAATTCGCGCATTTCGGCTGATTTCCGGTTTTTATCGTCCTCTCATTGGGTGAAACCGTGGTTGTCTGTGGTTACTTATACACACTGTGGTTTGAGGGTAGTGGTTGGTTGTTCTGAGGGGTGTGTCCCTTCTGAGCAACCTTGACCTACGGCCACTGTCATGGTGGTCTTCCTGTGTTGTGGATCCCCACCAAACATGATTAATCTGTGCAGTTTCGCCATCATCTGGCTCATCAGATACATTTTCGGTCTGCATTCTAAGTTGAATGTTTTCACATATATATTTATGCTTGTTTTTGTGTCAACTTGTAGGCTTGTTTGACACCTGTGTGTGTGTTTATAAGGGGGTGGATCTCAGTGGGACCCACACTTGTTGTCAGTGTATTTTCTGAATGTTTATGATTTCCTGGTCAGGTTTGCAGCCTGGATTGAGAGTAATGTGAAATAGTATTTCCAAATTTTCCAGATCACTGGGAAGTAAATAAAGATCTGCGTTCCCGATGTCTAAAAAAAATTTTGACGTGGGTTTTTGTTCTCTCATTCATATTTGTAGTCCATTGTGTTTAAACCATTTTTAGACATCGGGAACGCAGATCTTTATCTACTTCCCAGTGATCTGGAAAATTTGGAAATACTAAGTCTGAATATATGATGAATTTATTGTGGTGAGAGACAACTAAATTTTGGCGAGAAAAGGATTGTGTCGCTTTCTACAACTCAACAAATAAAAAATGAGCTGGCTATCACTGCTCACTTTCCATTCATTAGCCTCCATTGGTATCATGAAGCACTGCAATTTGCCATGTGAGACTGACGGTCCCCTCCTAGTATATGTGAAATTATTATATAGTGCCATTGCTAAAGGTGATAGAATTACATATGTGAAACATATGGGACAGGACTGGAACTGTTCTGAAGATGTTGAATTTCGGATTTAGAGGTGTATAGTTACCCTTTAAGCCCCTAAGCATTTTAGGAGGTATTTCTGAGACTCTGAAAGTTAAACTGGTGACCAGATGTCTGGGAATAATTATAATCCATGTGAAACAGCAGCTAGGACTTGCAAACAAGTATAAGGGATTTATATTGTTATAATCCAGCTCAGGAAAGCTAAATGCATGTGTGAAAACAAGTTCAGAAAGCTAAGGGCAGGTGCCCAGCTGAGGTGTGAAAGCAGTGGGGGCAGGAACCAGAGTCACCCCATTGGCTGGTTACATGATTGGAGGAGAGAGTTAACCAATAGAGGTGTATTAACCAAGCTCCTACCCAGAATCCTTCACTGGTCCTGGACTGTGATTGGTGGGGAGCTTGGAGTGTAGAGGTCAGACCTGGAGACCTGGAGCAAGAGACCTGAAACTGAGAGGAACTAGGAGCCCTAAACACTACACCAGGAGCCATGAGTGCTGTACTAGTTTTGTGAGTAACCATTTTTGGTCTTGTGGGTTTGACTGACCACTCTGGAACTGGTAACTGGTGTTAGTTGAGGTTTCACTGTGTTATAGGGACTCAGATTTATTTGTATGTTGTATCAGAATTCAGGGATAGGTCTTTTGTTTATATCTGTTACTTGTGAGTCAATTGTTATATTGGTCTTGGTACCTATTTCTCTTATATGACTGTTGTGTAGGGATATCACTTATGTCCTAAGGGATTGGTCATTGATTATAATAAATATCTTTATGCTTCCAACTTGGTATTTCTCACTGCTTTATCGTTAGTGCAAGTTATAGCCTATTTGGTAGGTCTGTCATACACTTGTAGATCCATATAGCTCCCAACTATAGACCACTACACATAACAATATTTTAACATATAGAACTGCAACACGCTACTGTGTTGACGCAGGAGACTAGTTAAACATAATTACTGGTTTTCTTCTTTTATGGTACGTCACAATTTTTTTATTTAGTAATCAGCGAATGAGTAGAGAACAGAGCAAAGTCAAATATTCTATGTAATCTTCAGCAAAGTCCCTGATTGCCGTAACCCTGGGGTAAACGTCTACATAACCTTGGCCAAGACTGTCATTTGTAGACGTATAGAGTAACTCGGCAAATGAGAGATGTGTCCCCTTCAAACAGCTGATGATATATTTCTTTGGAATAGTCTCAAACAACATTTTCATGGTATTACTATTTTTCAAGTACTTTCTTGTAGCCTTCGACAGTTCAGCAGGATATCTGAACAGTTATGGGCACATTCTTCAATGGGAATCTGCAAGCTGAACAGAAACGACAGGGATTGTAGTCATAATGTTTTATTATCCCAATCTGCTGTCATCTGTGGTCCTTTCACCTTGGTGTGACAAACATAACCTTTACTGTTGTCTCTGTGTTAGATATGGGGAAAAGTTTATATTTCAGATCCAGTATAAGATCTTATTATACTGGGTCGGATGTAAATGTACAGGGTAGTGCGTTGAATATCTAACGGTTATTCAAGAGAATAGTTAGGTGGCGCATATGACCCTAATGGGAGAAAACTAAGACATGACTTTGGGGGCAGTGGGAGGGATCCCTGGCGATCAAAATTATAATGTCTGGAATGTATTGATGTCCTACTAGTTTTCTGATTAGTCTGGACTCAGGTGGTGGAGGGTGGGGAGTGGAGGGGACGTCACATTACATTTAGCCCGTGGCGATGGTGTGCATGGCGCGGGCAGACACAGGGCTGGCGTGGTCAGTCTTAATCCCCCTTGCGGGGTGATGGCACTGGTGAGTTCTCACTGAGCAATAAATGTCCATGAATTCCTGTCCTGCGGCCTCACCGCAGGGGTGGTACATGAATCGCAAAGGGGCCTTCCAGAATACTTCCAACACGTTGGATTCACAAATCTTAAGATTTTGTACCTTGACAAGGGGCATTTGTCGGTGATGATAGCCCCTCTCGACGGGGATGGAACATAATTGCAGCGACGAAGTTTAAGTCCAATGCACATCTACCGATTTCGGAACATCGATGTACCTTTGTCGGCGACAAAAGAAACGGTACTTTGTCTCTTGAACGGTACTTTGAGCCTTGCCTAGCTGCCCTACATCTACCGACTACCGTTAGGATGCACTCGTACCGTTCCTTTGTCGCCAACAAAGGTACATCGATGTTCCGAAATCAGTAGATGTTCATTGAGCGTTAAGTGGGATTCACACGATGGGATTTGTGTACCTCACAGGGCTCAATATCTCATGCGATTTTGTTCCTTTTTAGGGGGAAATGTCTATAACAATAACAGGGAGGAAAACATGTTTCAGGGAAACAAATCCCTATAATTTAGACGATGAAATTGTGTTCGAGTACAGAATCTCAGCAGGATTTGTCTCAGAAAAACACCCTGTGAGGTACATGAATCCCATCGTGTGAATCCCACTTTAGGGTGTCACACTGCGTGATTTTGTACCGGTACAGAATCACAGGGAACATTGTCACCGATAAATTCCCCTGGAGGTACAAAAAATGCTCAGTGTGAATCATACTCGCCAGGAGCCCAGAGGGTCAGTCACTCGTTCCCCTTCAGTGAACTCAGGCACTTGTTTTCCTAACAAAACATTTCTCCAGACTAGCAATGGCGGACTACATTGTGATTAGGCGTAAGTAGCGAGATTCAGACAGCGGAAATCCAAGCCAGACAGCAGCCTCATCACGGCTAGTTGTTGTAGGCCAATCTGCTCGGGGATGTTCATCTCGTCTGGCATTTATCACAGTCACCTGTATTTCTGACATCTTTACAGTCCTAACATTTGGACATTTTCGTAGAAATTTGGAATTCATTGTTTATACCTAATCCATTAAATGGATATCAAAGATATAGATAGCTAACCCATAATACTTCTCAAATACTGATTTATTCATTTAGGTACATTGTGTAAGTCTCATTTTTAATTCTATTGCTATGGCTAACCATATTTCGACTATTCACGCGAGCAAAATAATTATTATTCATATCGTATATTCTGGTCATATGAGTATATATTCTTTTGGATTTCCCAGAGTGATGGTGGTTGTACCAGGCTATAGCTTCGAACAAGCATATCTCTCAGGAGCCTTAAACATGGCAGGAGTTCCAGTGCAGGCCTCGTTCAGATCTAGCACACCGATACCACCATTTCGTGACTCAGTGCATATTCTAACTTGGGTAGTTTAACGTCCAATTTGTTCAATTAGACTTACTTTGGTTTACGTAACTATATTCATCCTCTTGGAATAACAGGGTATGCTGCCTTGCCGATCCAAGCAGCTTAGCCTTTTCAATTATATCTCATCGAAAATCATACTCCCTTCGGAAGTAAAAACTTCTCTCTTGGCAGTGTTATGGATACCACTGCGCATTGTTGCTGGATTCATAAGAAGTTTCTCCCTGCTCTTCTTTGTGGCCTGACAATGTAGCATGAGATATTTTACAATCGACGGACTGTTGCATGGGTTGCAAACAAGCGCCAATTTACTTTTTAGGAGGTGTCAATTTAGTTCGACAGGTCTGCAGACAGTGTCAACTGTTCAGCCATGAGGAAGGAAACATTCCTAAGCTTCACATTGGCCAACTATTGACTATAAAAATACCATTGGTTGATAAACTGAAAGGTTTATCTACTATTTAATGTATTGTCCTTGTATTGCTGTATTCATATCTGTCCTGGCCCAAGTTTGAATATGGCCTATGACTTACAATCTAAGTATTACTCCTAATATGAGAGAGTAGGACCAAATTTGATAACATAATCCCATATAATCCCGCAGAAGTTATTCGATATATATAAAAGGGCAAATCCATTCTGCCCACCAAAAACAGCAGCTGTCATTCGCCTGGTCTATCATGAAAGGAAGACTATTGTAATGGATTGTATGGAAAATTGACTTTGAAGTATTCTGACATGCATTGAACTTTACTAGGCTGAATCGATCCGACGCGCAAAGACTGCTCACAAAAAATGACTGTCTGAACAATATTTCCAGTCTGAAGCATGATTCATGGTAAAATTCCCGTCATTCCTCGCAGTTATGTTCCAACAGTTACCACTTTGCTCTGTAAGCCAAGATAGGGTATTTCTTCAGTTATGGAATAAACATTAAAAATGGCAAAATAACAGAAAGTATTGCTATGACAGCCGCTGATATGTTATGGTGTAATAATCCAAATAATCAATCAGGTACGACGTAAACGGTATTCCTGAACGATGTTAGATCTGTGTGAATTAACGTTATTTAACGACCGCGTCGCGTGTCGAAACCTGCCGTAACGATGTATCACTGTCACGTAGATTATGTCCTCGACGGCCTAATGGTAGACCACTACGCCACGGTTCAGTGCCTACATACACCGGAGATCTGATAACTGATCCAGGTGACAGAGAAGGCGAGGCCACACACCGTTATGTTTATACAGTTGACAGCGTAGTATGTTATGATATTTACCTTCTGTGTCTATAATGAGATAATAGCCTAATATTCATCTACTTAGGGTGCTAATCTTAATCACAAACACTAGCTTAAATGCACCACTTAATGCCACGCTAAAGGATTAAGATACTGCTAGATAAAGTACCATGGGAGTGCTCCTTGGTCTATTGATAGCAATAGGGAGTTGCTCCAACAGATCAATCATTACACGGTATGCATTAAAGGGCGGTATCGAATAAAGTTTTACTAAGAAATTGGGATATCTCTGCAAACTACCACCACAATGAAGAGTGCTTCTCAAGCCTATAAGACACCAACCTGACCGCTGTGTCTGATTCTACCTTTGCCCGACGGATCCGTCAGGTCTGTGACAATCTGCATCTATCGGGTTGATGTACGCACTTCACTGACTCGATTTTATTGCTTTTCCCGACGCATCGGGCATTACTACCATGTCAGATATGACCGACTCTCCCTGACCTTAAGATTTCGATGTACGCACATTCACCGACTGTTCCCGATTCTGAGCAGGCCGTTTAAATAGCAATATTACCTATTACTCAGTCCGATTTACAAGTGTCTTTTATTGATGTGTAAGGGAGACACAAGCGATCATAGATCTGGAAACCGTTTTCTGATATTTTAAATAGACCAGAAGTTACTAAACTTTGCATTATTGCCTATATATACTTATCACCTGGCCCGGGGCCCGGGGAACAGTGTAGATGTCGCTGTCTTATAGGTATAAGACACCAAAATTGTATTCCCGACTCTCACCGAACCGATGGTTGGGATGAATCGGGAACAAATTTCGGTGTCTTATAGGCTTTAAGTACACCAGCATGCGTTACCACACAACCCCGCACTGACGCAAAAGCATCTTTGCTGTAATAGTGTGTACCATTCTCTAAAGGTGACCACCACATGATATTTGTACCTTCTAGCAACGAAAAGAGGAGTGAGTAGAGATGCTACCTCAGATCATGCACTCGTTAATTACAGGCGTCTTTCGTTTCCATTCCACAAGAATTTGCTTTAATTCAATTTTTACTTCATATTGGAAAAGAAAAATACAACCTACGCCACTCAAATGAATAGCTGGATGCTGATCACGAACAGGATTGGGTCACTGAGCCCGGGAGTTCCTTCGAATCCCATTACCAACAGATAAGGGGATTTCTGTGACCTGACAATCTTGCCATCTCAACAGACTTTCTCAGAAGGCGCAGGATAAGTTCTGGCGGTTTGGGTCTAAATCTGTACTAGGTATACGAGACCTGGTTTCGGGACACACACAAGGAGCTGCCGCATGAATGGCCTACAGCCGCATGAGAGAGTTGTGTACATCAAAGACGGCCCGGCATCTCACACCCCAGCCTGAGCTGCATCAGGGAAATGTTTGCCTTATATCTGTAGAGCGGGATGAGAGATTTAGGCCAGACCAAGGATTCGATTTATTTCTCAAATTATCTATAAGCCTGTACACGCCTTACCAGTAGTAAGGACCCTGTTCGTCCTTCTCTTGAGAAGGAACGTATGTATATCACTCCATCAGGTCTGATGAGATAAACGGGGATGTTAGTTGGGATATTAAATGAAAAAAGTGCAACTATTTTTCATGTGGAATTTAATGCCTCGGAGCGACCGAGAAAACATGGAAAACACATAAGTGTTAGCCATGGAATAGTGCTGAGGGTGCGTGAGGAGGTTGAAGTCAATGTTTTATTGGCGTGAATGAGGCTCAATTCACAATCACTTTGTAGCATACAAGAAAAACATATAAACTGGAGAGGAAAATAAGGATTACCTTGGTAAAATGGAAAACTATCATCTCTGAGTTAAAGGTTTGTTGACCATTCTGAGTTGGGACATTTTACATGTGCTGAGCCCGCTATGCGAACTGTGCAATACGTTTTTGAAAGACAGGTTAGTTCAGTTCAGTCCTGATAGTTTGAAGCGGGGGGGGGGGGGGGCAGAGGGGGTACCCGTTTCTGGGGTCATAGAGCTTATACTATGTTAACCTTTGTTATTGAATTTGATCAATAAATCTTTAAATGAAATCTAAGTATCTAACTGCCAAAGGCACTTACACTGGTAAAGCTTACACGACGATAGCTGTTTGTATTCGATTTTTACAAACAAAGCTAAGGAAGATTTCTGAATCAATTCAGCAGTCTATTTTTAGGTATTCCATACAATTTTTGGAAATTCACTTTACTCCGTGAATTAAACTTATCCATGATGAAGGTATGTTATACCGAAACATGATGGCCTTTAACACCAAACTTTAATGCCCCCTTATCATTTAACCGAAGAAGACTGGTTTAGATCGGTTTAGAGGGAATATCTTGTCAAGTTAACTTATAGAAATTCACTAAGATTGAGATTGGTTTTCCATTTGGAGTTTTTGTATTAGGAACGCGGAACTGGATGTTCCTAAGTGAAAGCTAAATTAAAGCTATTGAAAGTCCGTAATTACCCGAGTGGCTTACCTTAATAATGTACTAACAGGGAGTAGGAGTTCTAACGAGCCTGGGCAAATGGCCGACATGGATGTAACTCCTAACTAAGGAGATTCTGCCTCCTTACCTTGAGGCGTCCTACACGCTAATCTACTACAGGTGTAAGACTCCGGACTTCAGGTAAAGCTGGTCTCAGGATCACCTCACTCACCGCTAAGGCACCGACTACACCGACGCCCGTCAGGTATTCGAACCACTCGTGGCGGATCCAGGAGAATACTCGCCCGTGCCAACACATGACGTAAACACATGGTGTAAACAGCAGGTGCATACACATGCTACGGGTAGGCCTCATCCTGTTTTCACCTGGAATCCTCACCTTAAGGGAATTTAGTTGAGATTTCAGTTTCTCCTGAACTTAGCAAAGGACATACGGAGATGCCAAGCAAATGCAACTGGCCTTCAGAGTTGGACGCGAGTAGGTCACCATATATCAGAGATGGAAGTCGGGTCAGAGAAAAATAGTGGAAATAAATAACTCTTTTTAAATAAAGCATTTGTGGTCATGAATCACTATAGGTTCTAATATCTCTTGATTTTTACAGTGTTACTTTTAGTTTGGGTTCCTTGGAATTCACAGCATACTATAGCGTTTGCTATGTGGGCTGTCTGGTGCCATGTGCATAGAATGTACAAGAGTCTTGTCTGCACTGATTTATATACATTTGAAAACTGCCGTATGTAAATATTTAAAACCTAGTAATTTTGAAAATACGTTATTTGCCGGAAGACTTTCATCCATGTTATATACATACAACATGATAAATTATATACATACAGATGGACATAGCCTGATGCGTCACTCTCTCAGTACGATGGTTTTGTTTCCTCCCTTGATTGGCGGAATCACTCTATTTCTAATCTACCTCTAGGTGCCAAAACTTCCTATACTGACATGTCAGCTGGGGTAAGGAAAACAAGTGGAAATATTTTCCATGTGGAATTAACTATCTTAGAGGTTGAGAAGACATGAAAAACACATCAAAGTTGGTTATTGAATAGGGCTGAGGGTGTGTGAGGAGGGAGGTTAAAATCACTGTTTAATTTGCATGAATGCGGCTCAATTTATACTATCGTTGTTTTATAAGAAGAAAATTATTTTATAAACTGGAAATGAAAACAAAACACTTCTTTGGAAAAGTGAGAAACTACCATCTCTGTATACTAAGCCCAACAACCCAGCCTCAAGGCTGACTCCATCTTATCATACATTTGCTGTACACAAAAGCAGCCGTGATACTCTTCATCGTCTGTTAAGTTCACGGGGAGGGTGAAAGGTGCTACGTTTTTTGTAATCTCTGACATGGGGAAATCCAGCAGGTGCAGGGAGACAAGTAAGACAGCAGGTCAAGTTCAAATATCAAAGGCCGACTGAAAGGAGATCAGCACGGATCATAGGATGGGTGGAGATGGAGGGACTAGAATGCAGGAGGCAGATGGATAGGGGGCAAGGCAATGGAGGGAAGAATGGTAAAGCAGGGATTCCACTCAGCAACCAATCAATGCGAAACCTGCCAAAATGAAGAACTGGCGGGATCTTAACGGAATCTTTAAAAATTGTGTAAGCGTAGCTGGTGGTGGAAGGGTGCCTCAACTTATTCTGATAGTCTTGGATGCTGATGCATATACCATCTCGCCTGTAGGATGTAAAACGATATTCTACTATATATTCCGGAGAGATCGGAAACTTTCCAATGAACCCTTTGTCTCATGGAACATGCATTTCAGTCGGAAGGGCAAACTAGCTACAGATCGTGGGAAGTGAGGGATGCCAGGGATGGTAGGAGGTAGGGTTGGGAGGGGGGGGGGGGGTAAGGGATTAGAAGATGAGGTTTTCACAGCTGCAGGACACGGCAGTAAGCATTTTCTTTTTACAACGGGGTGTTTCATGTGGTTTATAGATGCTGAAAATACTGGGATCAACAGGCATCCATTCTGCTTGAAACCATGAATGTCTAATGCAACAAGTAGGTTGAAACATTTGCCCTCTTACTCGTGATACCACCAAAACTACGTACTTTTACAGATATAAGAGGATTTGTATCGGAGCTGGTATTATCATTGCCTTGCGTACACAGTGACTGGCCAAGATGGCGTAGCCTCTAATGACACAGAGTAACAGGGATATTAGTTAGGGTGGAAAAGTAGAATTAATATTCATACTGCATCGCAGAGACTGGGAAAACATGGAAAACACATTAAGTCTAGCCATGGAATAGGGCTGAGGGAGTGTGTGTGGGTGGGTGGGTGGGGGGGGGGGGGGGGGGGGCTTCAACCCAGTTCTATTGGCGTGAATTAGGCTCAGTTTATAGCATCTTTGTTTTATACAAGAAAAAATAATATCATAAACTAGAAATGAAAACAAGAATTTCCCTGGAAAAGCTTACATCCCTAGAGTAATAAAGGCGTTCCCGGATGCCTCCTCCGTGGTGTATGACCTGTGCCACGAGGCAACACCTTGACCACCAGAACCCCAAAGTTCTGACCTCTACACATCCTTCACGAGACCTAACAGCCGTGGGAGTCACGTGCAATGCACGAGTCTTGTCCCGGAGTGTTATCTAACCGTCCGGCGATAGCTACAAGCTGTGTGTGAGTTGCTCACCATTGAGCTGGAGCTGCTCACTACATGGGCTGCCCACCCCGCCTGCGCCGTCCTGCTCGGCCACTGAGGATGATTCCTGATATCTTTGCAACAGTCAGTGTCGTCCAACATTATCGTAAAAGTCAGATAGGAATGGTGAGAAAGGTGGCAGGGGCAAACTAGTAGGCGCCTTATCAAGGATTTGTTTCCCTTTTTTTGTCTAGAGAAACAACATTCGTGCATTTAGGGATCTATTCGGGAAATACAGGTTATTTCATTTCAGTATTTTAATAAAATCAGCGCATTTTTAATAATGTTCTCCAGCTCAATGCTACTGCGTCCATACTAGGGGATCTACGTGTAAAGCATCCATATATACAATATTCGTATACATGTGGTGAAAGTATTATTGATAAAGGGCACAGATAGATATTTAGGAGTATAGTCTGTGAGGTTTCTATTTGAAAGTGATGAAATATAACACGAAAATCGTTCCAATTCAATGAATAGTATTATTGTCTGTAGAGCTTTTAAACAGACGATAAGCTTGGGAGTCTGACACAACTCAACACCAATGGCTACAATGATTTTAGATTGAGAGTTGGGGGTATCCCAGACTGATTCTATGTCAGCCATGGGACTAATTCCATTGCATCGTCGTATAATAAAACATGCTGTCACATAACTACTTCTCTATTCTTCTCTCAATCTTGTACGTAAAAGAACAAAGAAGGAGCATATGCAAAATGTCTAAAAAGAAAAATGTATCCCTTCCCCTCAGTGTGTACCTCCTTTATAGATGACCTATTGAATATATCTCCCGACTTTTAGAGACTTGATCTGATTCTATGTATGTGTGTGCTTAACAGCACCCTGTGAAGCATGGCCAGTATTCTCATCATCATCATCCATCAAAGTCCAGGAGTTTACCATTTCTACCAAATGAAGCCAGCAGAGATTTCCCCTAGACCTTCATCATTGCAGCGCTCAGTCACCCGTAAACTGAGGGTGTGGGCCGCGCACACTGGCCCCCACTGCCTCACACACCTACACAGAAGCACGCCTCATTAACTCAGGAATTGCTCGGCTCCAGCTCATGTAGAGGGCGGCACTGCTCACCAGTCACAGAAACCCGGAACAGAACAGCGACCCACTGGCCAGCTGCTGCATTCTGCCGGTGCAGCAGCTTTACCATGTGTTAGATAGGAATAAATAAGAGCGAGCAAAACCCAGAGGTGCCCTTCAAAAGCCGAGCCTGGCCCGCCGGCCGGCTGTGGTTTGCACCGACCCGGCCTCCTGACTTGTATGTGGGACAAGATTTAGACTTTCTCCAGCCTTTATACATACTTATGCATACACTGTTCAAGTATAATATATATGTAGATACCGTATACCTGGGATGTCAGTTGGGGTCATAAAAAGACAGAAATATTTCTCATGTGGGATTTACTGCCTCAGATAGACAGAGAAAACATGGAAAACACATCGTTATTGGCCATGGGTTGGGGATAGGACGTGTGGGCAGGTTTGATCCACTGTTTATTTGAGTGAATGAGACTTAATCTATTTTCTCTATCATAAATTGAAAGTGAAAACAAGGATTTCCTTGGAATATAGGAAACCTACCATCGTTGATTCACAAATACTTAACATATGATTATAATGTTCAACGTACAATATACACGTTAATCCCGTATACATAGCCATTCACACAATCAAATCCAACAGCTGTAAGATCTAAACTGTGAAACAACAAAAATAAACATCTTAACTTTATTGATAAATATCAGAATTATACTGGATACGTGTAAGTGTGATACCATGTTTTGGAAACCAAAAGGTCTAAATGCTAAGACCCCATCTAATAATACTCTATGAGTCACAGATGTACACTCACAGTGCAGACAGGGTACCAGTCAGAGGTGAGCAGGCAAGGCGCAAGTCCAGTGAGGCGGCGGCACCCGGCCAACAAGATCACCTGTTCGTGTAGTGGTACAGCTCTACCACTACACAGGTTCTCCGGCTTACCACAACGCCCAACAACTCATCCTAAACATTAACTGCCCCCATCGAGCACTCCACCAGCCAACCATCCTAGTGCCACAGGATCGGTTCGGCTGTAATTAATTACCAATAACCTGTCCAGTGCCCTTTGCTGGCAAGCCTCTGATGTAGGGATGACCCTGGAGCGTTATCGTTATCAGGACTAGAAGGCTAAGGGTGGAAGGGTAGGCTGGAGTATATCGACAATAAAAAAGACAGGGAAAAACCCTTACTTCCTGCTGCCAATAAATGTGATGACGTTGCCTTGACCAGCAAATGCTTATTTTGCAAGTTGGAGAAGCCATTCAGACAGCTGATGATGTGTTGTTTGGTTTCCGAGTATTTCTTATAAGGTTTAAATGGTCTGACCAGAAATACATCTCGAGATACTATGGGTTTAAATAGGGGTGTGACGTTGACTCTGACAACTAGTCTTGACTATCTGATTGGGCGACAGTATCAAAATAACTATATACCTATGACCGAACACTATAGTTACATACTGCTGCTGGGGGTATAGTAACACTAGTTTTCATACGAAGACTGATGCTTTCATACCTTGGATGATTGTTTTCATACCAAATTTTACCATCTCATGCCATCTATACCAATCAGATCGAAGCTTAGATGCATGAAGAAAACGAGTTGAGTTACTCAACAAAGGTGGAGGGCATTTTTAATCAATATTTCAAGTTATATAGGAATAGAAAAACGATTTAAAGGTGAAAGAATCCCAAAGCTACCCCGTCAGGATCTAGAAAATTACTTGAACTCTGCCAAGGCCTCATTAAGTAATTTTGGAAATCTCCACCTTGTAACTTGAATTCTATGACCCGGAACCAGTTGCCCTCTATTACCTCACCCCTGGTATAAATTCAGCTATAAGAATAACATTTAAAAAGGACAACTCAATGGACACCCCCTTAAAGTGTCAATACTACGCCATGGCCGTGACAGAGTAATGCAAGATGGCATCATATGCGCTTGGCCAATCAGCGTCCAGGGTTTCAGAGACCAGACAAGACATCAACATGGAGATTTAGATGTTCCTAACTGGATTTGCAAAGTAATTTGAATTATTCTGATTTATTGTTAGATTGTGATGCTATTCTAATGTCCATGAATGGGGAGAGATAAATCCAGAACCGCACTCAATTCATAAAATAAACAATACTCCACTTGTTTGGATGCGACATATTTGTGACTCAGCTTCGCCTCCATGACAATTATCCAAACTTCAGGTGTAGCGTTTATTTATATAATCTTCGATCCAGTTATATATAATTCTGGCCCGTTATATACAGTTCTGAGACTGAGTATACCTGCTCGTCCAACTGAGACTGGCGGCAAGCACCCACCTATCATATGCATTACAGAGTTAGTATAACTATGACACATTGGTACTGAAATACTAGCAGACTCTGGGCAACACTGGTTTTCAAGAAATATGAAAACTTGGTGAGATTGTATAACATCGGTGGTGACTAAACACATGCCACTGTCATAAAAGTGCCTTAATACTACTGAGGATTAGTGGCATCGCATCGCCCGAAAAAGACATGGAATACTGATCATATAGTAGATGTGTTTTGGGATTTTCCCCTTTAATTTTCACCTACTATTGCAGATTTTCATTGTTGTGTTGGTCATGGAATAATATCTAGAGATATAAATCATCGATTATAAATATAGTTCCTTACACCTTCACATGAAAGGATATATGAAAATTATATATTGGGCCATTCATAAAGTACGCACGCAAAATCTTTGAAAATTTAGCCTCCCCAGCACCATTCTCCATCTTGTGCGCATTAGATTATATAGAGGAAACATATGAAAGTTTAGGGTCAGAGGTTGTACCGCATCGAGTTTGAATCGCGTAGTAATTCACATGGCGAAGCCGCGTGAATTATGTAGCGATTCAAACGAGATGGGATCGAGCTCTGACCCTAAACTTGGATGGGTTTCTGAATTTATCTTACCCTCCACATCGATTTATGGGCTAACATTTGTGACATAATTCCCCATTGTATATTTTCCTAAATATCTCATGGGCGTTGGATACGAGTTCCCAATGTTAAGTCTATGGAGAAAAAATACCAGGGGTGAGATAAAAGAAGGGATGTACGCATTTCCGAAAATATCTAACCGCCATCTCTCACTGCGAATGTACTTTATGGAATAACCCTGGTATAAAATTCTATAATTTCAGTTGTGGCACCATCATAACTCAGAATGTATTCGCTACAGCCACAGTAAATGGGTCACACTCTGCACTGGCCGTCAGTAGACTGTTGAAGGTGTGGTATGAGAGTACATTCCGCGTGTATCCACAGATTTCCCCCCGGCGTGTTTATCCACGACTGATCCGTACTCCAGCAAAGATCATATAAGGCCACTTGTCATAGCGTACCGGCCGAGTTGTTGTGATGCGAGGAAACTCGTTTCCTTGACAACAATGTCTGATGACGTCAGACCGCCGACCGGTGCCTCCACCTGGGCGTTTAGTTCCCGCCATAGGTGTATTGATGGAGGTCTCACGCGGGTATATATCTAACCCAGGTTCACTGGCCCGCCGCTCAGTCATCTCTGCTTTACACAGCTACGCGCGCCGTCCGACGGCATCGGGTTGAGTCTCCGTATCACTTACTAGAGTTTGGAGTACAAAGAAAAAACATACATCTCACAAGGAAAACAAACACAAAACCCCGTGGGCCTCTTCAAAGGTTAAGTTCATCCTTCTAGTGTGCATGTAAAAAACAAAATCAAGGGAGCTTTCAGGGATCTTTCTGAAGAATTGATCTAAGTTTACTGTAAACTCCATTAATCTCTCTGGATTTTTTTCTTCAAAAATTACAACATCTGTTAGAGTTTGGCAGCCACGTCACTTTTCATGTCATCTCTGTGGATGTTTGGAGTACTTTGAGACTAGGGTGATCAATAGTAATATTTATCACATCAGATAAGTTCACTAGTCCGGGGGCTAATACCTGTTCTGCTTACGTTGGGGATGGGAGGACGAGTAAACGTTACACCTAATCCCTCCACTGGCACAATACGGATTATCGGCTTCCTCTGACCAAGTTATATCAGCGCATATATAACGGCTACCAGAAACTGGGAAAACGGGGGTGTGTGTAGGGTAGGACCCACTTGGGATTTCACTCGGGGGTATATACTCTTGAGCACAGGGTTGGGCAGGTGGGGCGGCCACCCCTGGAAAGGGGCGACGAGTGGACCGGCCCGGGGTGGCCGAGCAGAGTGAAGGGGAATCGGTGTGAGCTGGTGAGGCCGGGGAGGTGAGCTGCTCGCGCTATTATAAGGGTAACGCCGTACGGTTAGCGGTCGGCGCTGATCAGAATGACGGAGGCCTGGGCCACTTGGATCCCGGAGGACGGTGATCGACGCACGCCCGGCACTGTAGTACCCCGCCGCCGCCACCGCCCGCTGCCCCCGCCGACACACTCCACCTCCAGCCGCGTACAGTTGTCACGGGGTGGCTCCGCGGCGCCGACGGCGTCCAGCAACTCTGACTACTATCACTACTACCTTCATTAGAAAACGCCGGGCGGCCCACAAGGCCCTCTACCAACCAGGATTACCTGCCTTACCTGCCACTGTGAAGTTTGCGGATCAAAATCGCCGAGACATTGGCGCGCACCTATTGACAGCACCCACAGTGGTGGTGGCGTCTAGGGGTGTATTATACAGCACGGCGACCCCGCCCACCCCTCAGTGTTCAACGAATGTGATAATCACCACTAATCAGCATTACCTTCGTTTGCATCCGACACGGGTGGGATTATTATAACCCGTCTCATCATTTTCACGTTACTTCTTACTCAGCGACCAATGTGCAGAGACCAGGATCTTCAACCCTCTACACCTGGCATGAGGAGGTTGTGAATAATATTATTATAATCATCATTATTACTACTACTACTATTCCCAATTGTGTATAAAGTCTATATATATAGCTCTACTGGATTATTAACCTGCTCCGACTCACGACTGTCGTTCAGTACTTGGAGAAGCAGCCAGCCCCAGTGTACACAGCACGAGTTGCCATTGGAACAGGTGCAGCGGCTGTACAGCTGTAGGGAATGCCCCGACTGCTGAGGTAGGTATAGGTGAGCAGGACAACCCCTTCTCTCCCTCCACTTCCAACTCCTCTCCACGCGGCGAGCTGCTCAGTCGGCCCAGTATAGAGCCAGCCGTCCTCCTTACCTGCTGCCCCATAACCAACACCATCTATACATACATTCTCCCTTTCTATCTTTCAGTACGAACTTGTACTCGTATAGGCCACACTACATGGACCCTCTCTGGTGGACAGTGGGAATATGTGTTAGCCACAGGAGAATGTAAAGCCTGTTAATAAAGTTTGCCATACTACTAGATCTCCTCAAATTAAAGATTTGGAAAATATAGTTTAAAACCGAAATCTTGATTTTATAATAGTACTTTTTCTATTGGATTTTAGTCCATCTAGCATCATGGGTTATGATAATTCACACCATGCAAACTTTTTATATTGTTCTTCCATGTGTTGTGGATATACGTCCATCAAAAGAGAGACGAGTTTACATTAATTGTTGGAAGTTTTCCTTTCCTCCATTTCACAACCGCTTGGAGAATATTGATGTGGTGTTACCAGCGCGTTAGACAAATCCACAATATGGCCACACTGGGGAGAGAGGTTGTTTATTTAGAGTACGTATACACAGTGCCCGATACTCTCGGTGGTGTTTGGCGAACAATTCGTAAACTTGAATATACCGAAGTTTGCGGATTTTTTCAATTAGCAGATATAAATTACTGAGGTATCTGTCGTACTGATAATAAATAAGGTAAGTAAAGGTAGGGCCTAACTCAGCTAGACTGATGAGTAAGGAACAGTGAAACAGTATGACCCACCTCAGTGTTACATCCAGGGGCCGTTTTATAAAAAGTTAGCACGGACAAATTCTTAGGGGAAGCAGTGATCACAGCGTTATCCCCAAACTAACAGTTCAACCCCAGAAAACGAAGCTCACCCCCAGTAAATCACACCGTCTTCATATAAACATAATAAAATAACATGAATATGTCTGTTTATTCTCAACCCCACCCCACCAGTGTATCATGGCTGGACCAAGGGGACCACTTTCATCACTATTAGGCAGGGATGTCAGTTGAGGTCATGAAAAAAGAGGAACCATTTTTCATATGGAAATTGCCGTGTCAGAGAGACTGAGAAAACAAGGAAAATACATCGTTATTCCCTCTTTATTTTACACAAGAAAACAAATATTCGTAAAGTGAAAATGAAATCAAGGATTTCCTTAGGAAATAGGAAAACTGCCATCTCTGATTGGGTCATTAACATTGTCATCAAGGTCTTCTGAGTTGCAAAGGAAGCAACAGGCTGAGGCACCACGAGCATTTTCGGTCCGAGACCATGAACAAAAAGTCAGCAGGGCGGAGACTGGTGTCTCGTGCCCGAGGCTGGAATGCTGTGGTGTAAACCCTTGGGCGTTTGTCTACACGAGGGGAGGGGGTGGTATTTACACGTTTACCTGGCCATGTCGGCCGGGCAAGCCCACAGGTAAACAACACGATAGGTTCACACCTCCACCATGGGCCCTATCTAGATTATCCTGACAGCAGATACCTTCCCCCAACGCCGCCCCTCCCTGTGCTAGCCCTATCGTCATCTCTGTGCGATGGAGTGCCACGGCCTGCCGAGGGTGTCATAGTACATTGTCGTCCTATGCCGTGTGCACTATGCGTACACGATAACGGACACATATCCACAGATAATTATCACAACAATGCTTGTTGTTAGCGGCCCGGGTATGGAGGGGGATAGGGCGAGAGAAAAATTGTTTGTTTGTTTGTGTAGTTTTACGTCTCGGTGGTCCTTTTGAGACTGGCGGGAGAAAAGGTAGAGAAGATTGAGTGTACTTTTGTTAACAGGGCAAGCGTTGATCTTCCTATTCACAGACCAATTTTTGAAAGTGGATAGACTTCAGGCTATTATAAATGTACATCGACATTTTTGTAGCACTGAACTACTTCAGAGTCCGTGATTGGAGTTTTACTATAATACACAGGATTATATTGGTCAAACATACCCCAAAGCCTAATGACTGACTAATCAGCGGAGAGATTCAATTCAAGATTGAGCATCCATAAGGCATACTTGTAACACCTATATGTCTCCAAGTGGGCCAGGTACCACTGTCCAATGATGTATTGTTTAGGCATTGGCTAGGCATAAGAAATCTTCGTCGTTGGGTTCGAATCTATTTAATGAGTACTGATGAAATAATTTGACACGATACCACCCCATGCATTTCAAACTTGATTCAGAAGTTGCATTTGTTTCACATCACCGATACAAGTCACATTTATGGCGAGACTTTCGTTTCCTTCTCATAGAACTTCCTGCGGTTAGTATAGTTATAGTACTTAGATAGGTGAAAATCAATTAGATTTACTGGATTAAAGGTTATGATGGAGTGTGACTGAGCCTCTTCCTTCTACTCGCTATTATACTTTCCTTTCAGATGATTTCTCACAATAAACGTAATATATCACCGTTTTGAATATAATATCATTTACATAGTTTTTTCTTTTGTTTGTTTGGATTTAATGTCCACATTTACCGAGTTCACACACTACATAGATATGGAATGCGAAAGGTTTGCCTTTGATACAGCTAGCAGTAAATCTACAACTGCTGGGAATGAAGGAGAAAAGTGGCTGCAGTGGGACTCGGACCCACAAAGTCCCATCATCTTGGGGTTGCAATTTATATAGGTAACTTATCAGGCAACATTTAACACCAAACCATGTCAATGCCAATGACGATTATCAGATTGCCTAAAAAAAGCGTCTTTTTTCATAATTGGAGACTGTAGAGAAGTGTAATCTCTAAGCTGTCCGTGCTGTATTTTTTGCCCTTATCTCAACACCCCATCGAAACCAACGATCTCCACGACACCTCAATGACCCTACCGTACTACTACTTTTACTCGAGTCTCGACGGCTTCTTTTGACAGAACCCAGACCTGTTAGGAACATACCCACATGAGGATGTTCTCCTTCAGATGGATGAGGTGCGAGTAGGTCGCTCAGGGTGATAATAATACAAGAGACCTGCTGAGGCTAACGAGTGTAGAGCTAACACTAAGATCCTTAGTCACAGTATGATATTGATCACTCGGAAACGAGTCGCCTATTTCTATATCCATTAGCTCGTTTTGTGTTTACAACGACCTAGACATATATCTTAGGACACGACAATTTAATGTCTCTAGTCTCATAAAGATTTACAATACGTGGCAAAATAACCTCTCTCAAGCCGATACTTTGGATAGATAAAAATTCTACTTTTGCTTCCATACTCCTACATGTACCCGTCTATCTATATTAACATCTCCATGGGATACACGGGCAATACAAACGACGTGGGGAAAAACGCGGTACAAATATATAGAAGATACAAGTGGAACTGGTCGTAGTGGGGGCTGTTAAGAGAACATAAACGTGGTGACCGAAGCCAGTCCCACCACCAGGCGTTCTCACTCAGAGCCAGCTCAATCCACACGTGTTGCCACTTCAGGTGGAGCTTGGGAGCCTCACGAGCATCCAGACAGCATCCTATGAGCATCTTAGGAGCATCACTACACACGATATAACACCCCCAGGTCAGCGGGCTCAGTGGTCAGTGTTGGCTATTTGTGGAATGGACAAGTGGAAGTGAAGCAGGCACGTCATAGGTGAAAGGGGGTATTCCACCAGGCTAACCGTGAATCCGACATTGTCGGACATCTGCCAAAAATGTTTAGACTGTAGAAACTCTAAGGCCCATTCTGTGGCCAACGTCGCATGGCAGCTGTGTGGGCCACATTGGGGGCATCCAACGAAGCTAATTTATTAGGTATTATGGGCCGTCGCTCGTTACACCGCCATGTGGCCGACGCCGCTGAGCATGTGGCCTGCTCCACTGCACTGACCTCTACACTTGCCTGACACACGGTGGCCATGCGGCGGCAGCGCGATGCTCTTTTGTGGCCATGCAGCCAGTCTCGTGGCAGACCTTCTTTAAGCAGACGACATATCGAGCCTAGTGACGCAGTGTCTTAATCCGTTTCAACTCACTGCACCGCAATAATGCCAGCTGTGAAGCTGGATTATGGCGATTTAGGTTGGCTGGGCATTCTAGCTGAAGGTCAGCGGAGCATTCTGTGGTCATCTAAATAGAACACCTTTTCAGTTGATGAAGTAAAAATGGCAAATGTTCATTACGTATGTACATAAACTGCGCCATCTTATAGTAAACATATCCTGGTGTAGAAGTATGCCCACGGAAGTATATTTTAAGGCTCAGGCTATATAATTTTTTGCTATACATTTCTAAGGAACTGTGCGGCAACAGCAGTTCATGGTTCTAAACGAACAGGAAGTGCCACTTTAAAGGTAGCATAGGTTGTTTGTGAAAGGTTCCCGTTACATACTCTTGAATTCTGAGAATGTATCCATTAGATATATTTAGATTCTAACGAGACCTGCTTTGCTGAAATACATGTTTATACATGTAATAAGATGGGGGGGGGGCGGGTAATATGACTAAGTGTAGGGGTTTTGATAAAGTTTTCAAAGTTTATCAAAAATACATGGTACCCTGGGGTTTAAAGTAGGTCCTCTGTAGCTATAAAGGAGTGAGGTTACCACCCACTTCTGACACTTCGATTATTAGAAAAATTTCTGAAAAGAAAAACAATATGTTTCACATTGTTGTAACCTTGTAATATCTATTACATATATAATATAGTTCATGAAAGTTTAATAACTATAGCCAAGATTTAAACGACGAGGTGAAAAACACTTCTGATCTCAGCCGATGCTACCTTGAATACCTGAGAACTGAACAACAAGGATGGTAACTGAGGACTGGGGTTCACTCACCGTTGGCCTTTCTTCGGCCCCGGTGACAAATCTGGCAGCCAATACCAGTCACTCGATCAGGGAAGCTGATTAGTCTAACGGCAAGCTTAAGATCCGCCATCCGCTGACTTCACACGTAATCTCTATTGAGAACAAAGGAGATTAAGCATGCCACAGAATAACAGCTTGGAGGGGCTCTGCCGCACTGAAATCTCATGGCTAGTCTCTGGACGTGGTACTGATGCTTACCATCAAACTCTTCCCTACCAAATCATTGCTCATTAGTTTGTTGGTTGGTTTATTTGTTGTTTTGGTTAAACGTCCAATCAACCATTACAGGACCTTTCCAGACTTTCTCAAGGATCTTTTACAATAGGTTGGTGATTGAATCTATGTGCTGAATTCAAGTAGAAACCTCACCGCTATGCATTTACCAAGGTCTGAATTTTCCCCACACTTCACGGACATGGTATGAGAGGGATTGACCTTTGATATAGCAGTAAATTTACCACTACAGGGGGTGCAGGAGAAAAGTAACACAACCAATCTAGTGCTCTTAACCACTGAGATAACCCCCACCCCTTTTGCTCATTGGAAAACAAATCTGATTCCAATGGACATTTGTTCAGCTATGGGTCTTTGATATGAGTCCTGCAGTGGAATCTTGGTTTCAGCGGATCACAGCTACCTCATTCATGAAAGCAGTTTACCTCTGGGGTTGTATCTGTCAGCTTCAGTAATGAATGAGGAGCACTGCTGGGGGCACGGGGCTCGAGGCACGGTCGCCTGGCGGTCACAGTTGAGTGATGGAGGGAGGCGCTCAGAGCTGCTCCACCGACCACTCACCACCAGTTGAGTGGTTGATACGGCTGAAGGCAGATCCGCCTTCACTAGGCGCCGTGGTGTCAGCTGTGATTGCTGCCAAAGAGTGCAGTGCAAATTGCTGTGCTGGCAGTAGGGAGCAGTTGGGAGCAGTGGGAGCAACTCACCAGGACGTGACCGGGGATTGGGGGCGGGGGCGTCCGGCATCGCTAGCCGTGGAAGGCCAACCTCTGACCCGTAATTTTCCCCTGGCAGACCGGGGCATTAGGACGGACCGTTGGACCACGATGTGGCAAATAGCTCGAACTTCCTGTGTCAAGTAGAAATGCCACTAACACGTGCGGCCAGAAAATGTTAGTGAAAGATGCTGTGAGGAGTCGTCGAGTAACACGGAAAGTCTAGGGTGTCCTTACTTTAGATTTAGAAACAGACCTACTTATCAAACTGAGAAACTGTGTGACTGTGTATCTTGAAGGGTGTGAATCTATAACATTATAACCTGCTATATGATATCATCACATGTATTTGACTCAAACCAAATGGTTTGGTTGTATCTGCACGCCAGAAAGGGTATTCATAGTCACGTCACACACATCTGGCCATATACCAGAACTACTGAATGAAATACATATATTATATATACGTGTTTCCATGGATCGTCCTCGTTCCTTAAGTCTTTACGTGGAGATCGCGCTTGAGGATTCACACAAAACAGCAAGGTCGATGCCTATCAAAGGCCTTTTGATCATGTTACTTATACATATTTTCCATGATCATAAAAAAACTACCATCTTAGTTAGCGAGACCAGGCAATGTTTTCAACCAGAATAGATAGTATGTAAGGGATACAGTTAGTAAACGGCGTCACCCACAAAGTTACCGTGAGTTGGGGTATGAAAAAACAGAGTGGACATTTTCTATGTGGATTTATAGGCTCAAACCATTATTTTATTGGCGTGCACCAGTCTCTATTAATATTACCTTTGTTTTACACTGGGACGAAGAATTTCATATACTGGAAATGAAAACATGGATTCCCATGGCAAACGTCTGTCCCAGGGTAGGTTTGCTCATGGCGTAGCAGTGCCTGGTGAGAGCCAGACGCTGTTATCACCCCTAACGAACCCATGTGTGGGGTACCGACAAGATCGTCTGGGACCCTTATCTCAGAGCGGCTTCTGCTCGTCCTTGTGGGGCGTGAAGTCTCTCCCCACGACACTATGTTGTGACTGGTCCGCTCACAATCACCCCCACCACGTGCACACAACGTGAACAACGGCGAGCTCAGGCAGAGTTGGCATTTCAGCGACTTCTCATGGTATCAGGGTGTCAGACAGCGCGAAACTCCCCCAACAACACCACAAGGGTTGGCTGTTGGTGGATGCACGAAGGACGCTTTGAGAGTTGGCAAAGAGCAGTGGAGCAGCGACGACGAGGTAAAAATACCTCACTGGCCCGGTAATGAGCAGCTCGGGGTCGGGGCGAGCTGCTCCCGGCGGCGGGCGCGTGGCGGCGGCGGGTCGGGGGCACGTGTAACCCGTGTACAACGGGGGGCCCCAGACGGCCGCCTGTACCTCCCCGTCTACCGTGGGCGGGCCCGACTGCACGGTGAGCGCCCACCGCTGATTAGGTCTCTTGGGACGGCCCCAGTCCAGGTCTCAATCCCGTGATATTCACACCGCTGGACCAGGGTTTAAGTCCCTAGATCCGCAGAATCAATACCCCCAGTTCCCTGTTTATATATGCGAGGTTCCCCACCTACATCAGCTGATAAATCTGGAAAATCAGCCTTCTGGAATTTTCAACCACCATATACCTCGAAATTTCGGAGCGAAACTCCGTTCTATAATCCAGTGTATGTGCGAAAGGTAGACACTATATACATGTCCTAGGGTCGAATAATTTAGGCTCGTGATAAAGACCATTTTCTGTACGCCAACGAGACCCACGGATGGTGTGGGTCAACTTTATTTCAACACTTATGGACGACCTTTGGTCAGGTAGGAGTCTTAGCGAATGAACTTGAATATTATTAGATGATAACCCTGGTACGTGCGCTTCCCTTTCGAAGGCAAACCTTATTCAACAGACCCCTGGTGGGTGATATTGTAATAGAACTCAGCTTGTATGTAATACTTATTACAAGTAGCGTGGGAGGGAGTACATCTATAAGCCTACTCGTTTGTTTTCTTCATCAAGTTGATAAGTCTGGGGATGATTTTGAGGTTTACGAGATATTTGCTTTTCATTTGATTACAAGATGGGCCATGAGTGACTGGCTACTAAACTCATTCTCGGTTAACTTGCTCTGAAGGTCAACAATGTGGTCCAGATGCTCTTCTGTCCTGTGCCCAAGCCGCTAGGTGGTCATCTCGAGGCCCAAAGTGGCCATTCATAAAGTGCATACGCACTGAGGGGGGTTCGGGGATCAACAATTTTGGAAATTTTGCAGCTTTGTTGTATTGCTTACAAGATTGAGAGGAGGACTGCAGGTGAGGTTATATTTTCAGAAGTTTTGCTAACATACTTTATGGATGGCCTCAAACATCCGTGCCATCTCCAAACCCCGATGAATCACATAACACCGAACAGATTGGAAATATCCTAAGAGCCGTTCAGCAGTGATGTCAATCTACACCCCTCCCCTTTTGGTGTCCTATAATAACATTTGGCGTAAACCCTTCACATATGTACAGAGGAAGGGGACTACTGCAGGCCCACATGTCAGATTCCTGTTCAGCATTACATCGCGCCACCACTTGTTTCCCAGGCGCGTTTATTTACTTTAAGCTCACAGCCCATGGTGTAGCTCACCTGACCTGTCACCGAGTCGCTTCTAATTCTACCTTCTAAGCAGCCTGCTAGTTAACCTTGGGGTGTATGGCTCAGGCGGAGGTTATCAGCCGGGGCCACCACGTGTTTACACGGCCGACCCGCGCGCGCGCCTGCCAGCGCTGAGTGCGTCCCTCACCAGCCCCAGACTCGCTATCTGGGCGATATTAGGTGAACTGGGCATAGGAAGCCGACAGTTTCCCCGTGACCCTTATAGTCGGAGAGGTGAGGTCTCCACTCCGAAACTCCAACGTGTAGGTGTTAAATGCAAACTTTTCCGTATATATTTTTCCTCTGTTTTTTTAAGCCATGTACCCACAGATCTTTCCCACTTAAATCTGAAACTCACTTCGTTCAACTACTACTATGGCAAGGTAAAACAGGAAGGGCAATTATTATTATTCCTCTATGAGATTACAAGCAGGGAAATCCATCCCAAGCATTAGCCACTTTATCCATGGGATTGTTAGCGCGCAGTCCATAAAACCGACGAGACACAGACCCTTCCTTGCACTGACCCTACAAGATAAGACTGGGCTAGACAAGTATGGTTGCGTCAGGACTACTAATGACTCGTGCTCCGAGACATCTGTCTTGTCTCGTCTCGTCTAGGATAAGCTCGAAAACTTCAACAGATTGGTCTGTATGGAAGGTAGTCAAGTGGTGCAGTCGGTAATGTGTTATACAGGAGATCGCTAGGTCGTACGCTTGAGTCTCAGTCATTTCATTATTTGTCATCTCAGACAGTTGATCCAGAGATGCTAGTGAGGTCTAAAAAAGGGTTAGATTATCTAGATTATCTCCACTTTTGATCTGTAATATGGATTAATATAATATGGACACGTGGCTATGAAACCTCTTGGCAAGCTACCTTGATAATTACATTTTGTATCTATCCCTAATATATGGTCAAGACTGATATGGTCAAGACATAGCACACTAGCAAAACCCGGAAAAAAACCGGGAAACTGACATCTCTGATCCTTCTGTGACACTAACAGTTGCAACAGCACAAAACCCAGAGAAGGTCAGGTGATACTGTATGACTAAAGAAATCCGTCTCATCTGCCTCAAAGCTGGCTGTCTAGCAATGGTTGAATCACGGATTGGTATACATCCAAGTTTAATATACAGTAGATTCAAGACAAGACAAGTCAGGACTGACTTGTATTCGTATATTATTGTGCAGTCTACTGAGTATACATATACGAGACAAACACAGTTTCATCATGACAGCTGGTGAATGGAACACTAGGGTGCATACTGATTAATCTGCATACCCTAGACTAGCAGACACAAACCCCAGACAGGGGGAAATTATGGACATTCAAGGCGGGACAGGTGGGGGAAAAGCAGACGGCCAAGACACCAAACAAGTCCACACAGCTGTGGACTGCAGCAAACTTGATTGCCCAGAAGAACTTCTGTCAAGGAGAAAGGGTAATAAAAAACTGATCCTCCCAAAAAATTCTAGGTAAAAGCTAACGATTTTCATGAGAACAAACTACGAGAGTAGGCTTGTCGGAGATAAAATCTAAAGTAAAACTGAAGAGAGAGTTGGCAATACCATTAGACAATAGGCGAAAGCAGGAATTTTTTCATTTCAAAAAGGATACTTACAAGTGATTCTGTACTGTCTCCTTTCATATAGATTTACAAGGTTATTGTATCATTGAGAATTTATTAACCAGGGCTCAATATTGCTATGCTGTTTACCGCTTCACTTGATTTTAGATTTTTTTATGACATATGATAATAAATTAAAGTTGGATTATATGCCATGAAAGTATGCAAGTATCCAAACATTAGCTGGTTTAAAAATTCCAAACAATAACTTTAGATAAATTAGGTTTGAAAATTCCAAACACCAGCTGTGCATCAGAAAACATGAGAAGCCAAAACAAAGTAAATAATATTGTTGTATTTAATATTTAGATTTTATATTATCATATTTTGTACTAATTTATTAATGACCATAATATTAATTACTATGTCTGGACATAACCTTACCGAGACTTTGCACAAACGTTTGGTTTGCACTTATATGCCTGAATAGTAAACCCTTAGACAAAGTGAAAACGATAAAAATGAATACCTACTATCTGCAATAAAAATATCAGAAAACAACTCTTCCTTACTACCTCCCAACCCATGGAAGTCTCGTACGAGTATTCTGTCGGCATCTGATATAAATACCCTACCGACCAGGCGCCGTCTTATGTTTATTTTGAAAAACGAGCCAAGCGGCCAGCTGCACCTGAGCGCGTGGCAGCTGCTCGCGTTCAGTCCACGTATTCCGGGGACCCTACTCTCCGGGGCGAGCTGCACTGGTCCCCCCCGGGAGGGGTGGGTAAGGGGCGGGCGGCACATGGTTCTGTCTGTGCATCACACCAAGGTAAATAGGTCCGCCGCATATTATCCTGTACACGTGGTCGACATGCTAGCCAACTGTGTTTTAGAACAACACTGACACACATACGATGTATAGGTTTTCCGGCTTGCACAGTTATTGAGTGACCCCTGGCCTATACAGCGTCCATTGGCTTTTGAAAATTTCGATAACAGGAATAAATTTTACTTGTCAAATATCCAGGTATAACGTAGGCACTCCTCTGGTGCCTTCAATGGAGAATTGTTTGAAACCTCTTATGACTGCCGATTCTTTTACCGGAAACCTTCAACGATTTTGGCAATAATAAATGAATAGAATAAATAAACTATATGATAGATCAATTAAAAACATGCAGTGAAAAATGATACAGTGAATATATTCAAGAGTAATTTTCAAATTGCAAATGCGTTTCAGTGTCTATCTAAAGGTGGTCAAGACCGTTTGCCAATCGGTTCATCTTTGGTTGTGATTAATTGCTTAAATTTCGTTGGAAAATCTATATTTAGATAATAAATCATATAAGCCGGTTACAGAAACTACTATAGAAAAGATGTAGATTGTCAGTATCAAAGGCCAGAGGATCTCTCATGTCTGTAGTGATCTGCTGCATAAAGAATCTGCAGCACACTCATAACAGTTGACTCGATACTGCCCCCTACTGGATCGATCCCGAACTATGCCATGCACATCGCTTGCGCTGCACTGCCTGTGTATACGTTACACGAGTGATAACCCTCAGTATACCCTAAAATGTTTAGAATAAGTACAAAATATTAGGCCATACCTGAAAAAGTATTATCTAGATTGCCCCTCCCCTAAACCCACCCACCCTCCCTTCCACGTCACAAACTATTGAATTTATAGTATCACCTTTTGATAAAGACTTATGGCATCGGTTTAAATGACCATACATGATATGATTTATATAACAGCATCCGGGCATGCCACCGATTGGCTTGTATCAGAATTGAAGGATTTCTAAGGAAGCTAAATCAGAGATGGCGCTCAACTACCAATCCACCTCTACCTCATACAAGCCGCCTATGGGATACTCGCATTCTTTTATATACTGAAAATACAGGATTGTTATGGAACATATGTTAATCCCTTCCAAATTTTTGTATGTTTTAATTTTGCAAAGACTTTCCTTTATTTGGAATGGTCTTGACAGCAAAGCTGTGGAAAGGCAGTGTAGACGGATATCAGATTTATCAAATCGGTTGATTTTAGATATTAAATTGCCAATACATTATGGTTGACGTTGACTGTAGATCTGACTGGAATAACTGACCCAAATTGACATTATAAATAGCCCCATGCATTCGCCTAAGAAACACTTTTAACTGTACCCACTAACATGTGGTGCTTAGTTTGTGATATTTTGCAGAAAAGGGTGGTTTCGATTTTCCATTTTGGGTCATTTTTCCAAGTGAGTTTAATTTGCAATCAAAAACATGTAGAATATGTAAAACTATATGCTATGGGGAAAGTTAAACATGCTTCGCTGAAAGTATATTGATTTGATTATCGGAAAAATACCTCTTTAGATTTATGTATCGGTGCCGTTTATATGTTATACAATCTGCGGAAATAAGATGAGATTTGAATAAACGTCTAGTTGAGGTCAAGTGTGGAATGGTCGTATGTGCCACAGTACTGGGGGTGGTTTGCTTTTAATATCAATATTAAAGTGATATTATGTGTATAAGATAAATGTAAATAAATCATCGAATGTCTACGCCCAGTTTTATCAAAACAAACATCTTCAGTTGAGTCTGAGGTGTGCCAATTCAAATAGTACTCGGTTAAGAACTCAGATAAGCATTATCCTGACTTAAAAATACATCCATGACGCATAAAACCTGCTACGATTTCGATAAGTTCGGGTTCTTGAGGGCTTTCATGAATTAGTTTCTTCATGTAGACAATATAGGACCTCGACCTAACAAAAAAGTAAATCTCTAGGAGTAGCAGGTACCCTCTAATAAGACCTCTGAAACATCGATTATTTTGTTATTAGGTGTTCCAAGAACAAGAAAATTTCAACTAAAGGAAAATAGAAGTGATGAACTTCTGTGATTCGTTTTAATATTCTGTGAATTAGTATTGTTATTTTTCAACTCCATTTGTAGCCATCCACGATTACCACAGTAGACTCAATCAGGTCACAGTTGAAGAATTATCTAAAAAAAACATTTCTTCAGGCACATTTGTCTGAGCTGTATATATTTTCACAATTTCATATATTCACACCCATATATGTATGTATTGCTATCGTTAAAGTAAGGAAGTTAGGTTCTCTGACAGAGAGTCAAAGCATGGTATTATGGCATTATCTAAGCTTAGAGAAACCACTCCAAATCCTGCCATATCAGTCAATTCTAAATGTCACCATTGCATTTTAATATACAAACGTTAAAAAACGAGTCAATCAATAGTCTATTCAAAAACAGGGGGAACTTTACCCATCCCATGGTTTCGTTATGCCGGGAATTATGACTATTTATCAAATATTCAAATTACATTGATAAACATACATATATGTTGCCTTTCCAGCATATATATATATAGGGCGTAAAAACATATGCACTGCCATTACTGACTGTTTCTTTTGTCAATTAATGTATGAAAGGTACTGAATTTTAAAATACAACAGGCTGTAGACAGTAGCTAGTGGTAATGCATTAAAATATTTGAGTATATAGTTATAAGTATCAGTGACCAGATATGTAACACATGTATTAATTCATAAATTTGTTCTATTCTTAAAAGGACCACAAGTTCAATCACAGTCACTCAATACCTACCCCCCCCCCCCCCCAACCCAGCTACCCTTATCAAAATCAGAGCATCCACTCAAACCCTACCCACTTTCTTAGCCACTCATAGCTCAGCCAACCAAATCAGAGCTATCTATCCAAAACCTAAACCACGTACGTACGGTACCTACTCAGCTACCCATGTCTTGTCACTGACAATGAGAACTTAATACTACAAAATATATTTGCGTTGGCCCTCATATTGAAACCTTCTTATATATAACATTTAGGGTTTAAGGGTATGACTTGCCATAGATATTGAAATACCATATACCTTAATAACATCACAGAAAGTATACATCATGAAATATAGGAAATTATTTTTTCAGCATAGGTATGAATGTGAATATGCATGTAAATATTAATTTCTGCTTGACATCAAAATTAAAGTGATTCTACATGTCCTTACATAATTAGATATAGGGTGTCTGTTCTTTTTATTTCGATGATTGACACTGTGTAGTGTATGTTTCGTATGAGATATGAGGGCATATATAATCTAGTTTTGATCTGTGATGTTGCTGCTATTGCCGTATTGGTTGTTAATCACTTATCAAGTCTTATGTTTGGTATACCATACTAAACAATTATCAGAATACAATAAGATCTTTAGGACATACACATACTTAAGCGAAATACCAAACTTTACAAAACCTAGATCTATGTCAGACATATATAGACATGAGCGGAATGATTTAATAGGCTCGCCACCGTTGGTGTCAACAAGAAGCAGGTGCTTTTGAATGTGTGTTGAGCACTGTCAAACATTCGCGCTGAAAGTCAGTCGACACAAAATTTGAACCTTGTTTTCACAAACGTCGCGAGGACAGCAATACAATTGGAATGTCCGATTGGTATTACATTATTCACATGGCCCTTAACATTAATACTGTGTGACTTTGTATGTGAATGTTGAAAACGGCATGGAATAATCGCACAGACAGCTGTCTTACTCTGTGTACAGTGGTGTTGACAGTAGCTCACCGTGCTATCGACAGTGTTTGTTGGATGGTGAATGTCCATTTTACCGGTCTCTACTTGGACACATGTCGTATTGGTGAAACATGACGGTTTACAGACTGTTACTTACCCATTCATTTTCTTTTGGACTGAATGAATACAAAGCAACTTGACTAGCTGTATCAACGATGTCTGTGATATAGGGATCCCGCTGCTGCAGCGCGGACAAATTCATTCTTCCTTCGGCTTGGCTCGCCATCTTGGTGTTAGGTGTGGGTAGACGATGACGTCGAGTGCGGCGCGATCGACGTAGTTGCCGGCTCGCCTATGGGGTGCCATATGGGTAAAAAGTGACTGAAAGAAAAGAAATCAAAATTAAAACACTGTTACTAGGCAGTAAATACATACATCAACCAGAAGCATGGTGGATTATTATTAGTATCCACCAGTCCGACAAGGGCACATATGATTTGTAGCCACGAGGAAATATATATCCGATGTTCTGTGTTGCAAAGTTGCGTATCCTAATATAATACAGATGCAGGTAACTTCCACTAGAAAGACAGATACACAGAATACCAATCATGAATTAATTATCAAGATACATACCAGCGGTGTAGTAATGTTCTGGTGTTCTACGTATTTCTGTTGCGTGAACATGTATTATCATTCCATAATTACAATATCATTACCAGTATAAACGAAATTCATTTAAGAAAAATATTTCAAATCAATGAAAAAAAAAGAAGTTTTTTGTTTCAAAATTGTTAATCATTGACTTTCATTACATCCGTAATGTTTTATATGCCTGAATTCATGTAATACAAACATATTCTCTTTGTTAACTGTAATTCTTGTAATCTCTAGTCCAGGCCTACTTTATACAGGGATACCGGTACTAGCGTAACAGACCTAGCAGGTTAAATATTCCATTTCAGATATTGTACACGTATCTGCCACGAATCTCTTGCTGAAGGTGAACAATATCACCTGAAATTTAATTCTAGTCACTTCCAGAAAACTCCAGAGACAAAATAAAAGAATTAATATGCATAGATATATGTACAAACCTAATAAGTTAAAAAGAGGATACCACCTGCTCCATGGCTACAACATACATCTATATGGATTAATTGTGTTCGGACATAACATTGGTATAAGAATAATATTTGTTGTTTACTAAAGAAGAAACTTACAAGTTTCAGTCAAAGGTGTCGTTCTCCATAAGTTTGATGGTGAGTGATATAAATGAGGCGACAGCTGAGTAAACATCACATAGCTGTCAAACGAGTTGGAGAAAAACAACTTTGACCAAAAAAAAGTTGCTTTCTGTATTTATCTCACTCTTGTATACGCTTAAATGATGTACGTTGCACATGATATGGACCATGGAGAATGGACTGCAATCCTCGTATGGGGCATGGAGAACGAGTTCCCAATGTTAAGCCTATGGGACACAAATACCAGGGGTGAAATAAAATATGTAACTGGGAACGGTAGTTGAAACTCAATGGATATAGTTCCATATAGAAACAGGCTTTTGTTGTAATTAGGAATATGATCAAAGTAAATATTTTCATTATTGACTAAAAGCAAAGCATGAATTTATAAAGATATTTAGGATAGATATGGAACCAAACAAAAAGTGCATTATTATAATTAGTATATCTTTTAGAATTATTTTCATGTTGTCTGTGTCACAACAGATAAAGGACTAATTCCTGAGAGGATCCCAAACCCGATGATTGACTGTGAAGGAAGTACATCGAGCTCGGTAACCACTGAAAATATCACTTGAATTTTGTTGCGGTGAAATCTCACAAGGCAAAAATCAAGTGTGATTATGCAGTAAACCAAAATCAATGCCATATTTTCAATAGATATGGATCAAGTGTAGTTCAGATCTTATTTCACCACAGTCTCAGATTAATTAACTAGAGTTTGTGACACCATCCCCATAGAGTATTTCTTTGTACTAGTATATGGGCGTTGAGTAAGAGTTCCCAATATCAAGTCTATGAGAGAAAATACCAGGGGTGAGATAACAGAATAGTACCAAAAGTAATGGGGTGTGAGAGCTCTTTTAATCCTATGTTAATTAATAGATCTAAGACAAAGCCTTTGTCATAGTCACATAGGTAAGGATCAGACGAAAGCAAGTTCCAATGCTAAGCCCACACCATGTGGATTTCTTTAGTAAACGGATTCTTTTTTATATCAGTCACATAGGCAATGCAGCAACCACATATGTAATTGTTTGGCAAACACAGCAACGAACAAGCAAAACTATAATATAATAATCTTAGTGTAGTTTAGTGTAAACAGCTATTTGTTTGAATAATAACCTCATTTGATGTTGGTGAAAGGCCCGATGTGTGCCGTGACAACTCGACTTGGTTTGAAGAATAGGAGGACATCTTGCGTGAGTTACCAGAACTAAAACCTTCCCAATGTTTCGCTTTGTCGAAGTTATTCTGATGAAGGTTTAACTACCAAACGAAATACAGTAACGGATATGTGGCGTGTAGTTCGTGTATTGATAAAAATAACATGTTCCCAAAAGAAAACTACATTGATACACTGCATTGCTTGAACATCCTACAAAGCGCAGTTCCTTGGAAGTAAGTAACACCGGTGACTTATGTAGTAGTATAAGAAAAGAAACCTTCTATTATGGCGACTAGCGATAGACTCTAGTACAGTCTGTTATCGCCAGGGCCAGGGCACACAGGCTCATACTAAGACTATTAGAAGGTGCCATTTTGAGACAGGGATTCCTGCCTCCGCTGGTACTAAGTTGCCCTGATGGATTTGCCACAGTAACCAGTGTGTTACTCTTCAAGCATGGGTCCTAGTGTAGCTCTTACTGGGCATGTACCAAATAAATCGGCTTGGAGAGTTAAAAGTGATTCCCAGAATAGCACCAGAATTGTGCTATTCTCAGGCTTGCGTTTGCGCTAAAATTAGAACAGCCAATCAAGAAATTCCTTTCTCCAATCGGTGCCCAGGGAACTGGCAAATGGGAGCTGTGCTCTGTTAGACCCTTATATACGGACCGTAAGCCTGAGGCGGCGCGGTCTGTACATGGACTAGACTAGCGACTAAGTAGACTGGCACCCAACCCTGTCTGCGCTGAGCCACGATATTAAAGAAGAAATCAACAAGTTTTGGTCAAAGTCGTCGTTCTCCAAGAGTTTGATGCTGAGTGGTATGAACGAGGCGACAGCCGAGTAAATATCACATAACATTCAAACGAGTTGGAGAATGACTTCTTTGACCAAAAGTTGCTTTCTGTATCTATCTCACCCCTTGTACACACTAAAAGAATGAACAACACACAGGATATAAGCCATGGAGAACGGACTGCATTACTTGTAGGGGTATGGAGAACTAGTTCCCAATGTGAAGCCTATGGACATTTATTCCAGGGGTGAGATAAAGAGGTTGGTCAGGTTAGATCTCACACTGTGTCTTTCGGGGTGCGCTTCAAACCAAGTACTTTTGTTCTATGTATACTCTAAAAGCAAACCTGATGTGGAATATCCATAACTAACAAATTGATAACGAATCCAAGATTTATGTTCATTAAAATTTGAAATCATACACATGAAAATTGGTTTCGAGGTTATGACATAACACAATCTCCAAGAAGTACAAAATGTCTGGCCGAAGAGTAACAGACCACACTTCCCCGCCTGTGGTTTTATCCTACCCCTAATAAAAAACTGTTATTGATTAAACTTGGGCAAATTTTATGTAGCGTGCCATGACATTAAGTAAAATTCATGTACCTAGAGAAATAAAAAAAAATTGACCAATCAGCAATCAGGAATTATTCACCTGTGTAAATAGTTCCGGCTGCAGAGCAGAAATTCTGACAGCTGTGAAACATGGATGGAATCGAGTCATATTTTCCTAATATCATAAAGTCATGGAGATGGGGTAGGATAAATACAAAACCAAACTCAAGTTATATTTGTCAGTATCTATGCCACTCTGGTCAGGTCTGTTCCTCACTACGCTCAGCTAACGCTTCGCATAGTAATACATGACCTTCCCGTTGTGGCATAAACACTGACAAGTCTAACTCACATTCGGTTTCTACTAATTATCCTACCCCTAATAAACAACGCCATTGTCTTAACATTGGATTGATAGGGACCAATTACACTGGCAACCAGAGCTACACAAAGTTAGCTCTGGTCGGGTTAAATAAGCAGCTGCCTTGACCCAGTAGTGGGACCTGTTTATTACTCTCCTACCAGATTTTTCGTACTGCTTGGGGATTGTGTTTAGTCATAACATCGAAGCCAATTTACCATTTTGTAACTTCCTTTTGTGTGTATTTCTAGAATAGAACCACCATAAAACTAGACTTCATTATCAATTTCTTAAGCTATGAATTTTACCTATTACGTATTTCTGCTTTTAGTGCCTATATATAGCTACATAGAATAAAACTGCTTGGTTTGAGGCACACCCCGAGAGATCCTGTGTGTGATTTAACCTGACCAATCCCTATATCGTAGACCAGGGGACCAGTCTACTCTCGTCTTTCCAGAGAAACTAGGGGGCATGGCAGCTCTAGAATAAATATTCAAATAGGTGGCGATGACCCTGCTATGATAAACGTGCCCATGAATTATTTCAGCGTGATATGGGTCCCAGTGGACCTTACGTCAGGCTGTCACACAGCTTGTCTCAGGGTAATGAGATTAGTAAACTACACTATTAGCTTTAGTTTTCAACATTGCCAGAACTAAATCATGAGATAAAACGCAAATCTGGGTGTAGACCTACTAAAATGAATAGCAGGTTTAAGTTTTTCTGCACGCGAGAATCTCACTCTCGTAGGATTTCAGTCTAGTTCCATCTGTGTCTATATTGGAGAGTAACTCCAAGCAGATCCTGTCGAAATTGTGCCTTTTTATATGAAGCAGGTAATATCATTTTAGTGCCAATCACACAGGGAACTGATGCATTTGCATACACCCAAAATGAATATAAATATTTCGTGTGTACAACTATTTAGGAGAATAGTTTTCTATTCTCGAAAGGGCAAGTCTTCCTGAATTTTCCTTTCCAATTGTCTGGCTTTGGATAATAGTCTTATGGTGCTCATCCTGAACATTCCTTTACGTCTCCTCCTGGTGTTTCAATGGCATACACTGATTCCCTTTTAGATACCCACATGTGTAGTACATGGATCACAGAGTAGGCCTACTCATATCAAAGAAGAACAATATTATTCAAAAATAAATCGTTGCTACTTCAAAGACTCCTATTGATAGCTCCAGCCCTTCACATCCCTCCTCAAAGTGGTAGATCTTTTGTAGCCTCTTTTTGAACGAGTTCTATCAGGTTTATCTATGTGCATTTCTAGATTACCCTGATTTACAAGGCGTGTTGAGTCCTAGGACATACCTAGAAATAGCTGATTCAGTTTTATTGGTATCATCTCTACTATTATCAAAAAGCATTAAGATATATGTTTAAAAGAATACATGTATTTGGGCAAGTATCATATGGTACGCTCATTCATCAATGATGAACATAATATTTTCTCCTAGTATATGAATGTAGCCGATATACTAAAGTTTGACTGCCAGAATATCTTACAGTGTTAAGAATACTGTGAAATACAGACCATTATAAACAGAGTGGATGTACTGAACTTGCCTTGATAGTATCATCAAACACCTACTCCGCCACACATCAAATCTCTAATACTCATTGCCTGTAAATTATCTCCTCCTCTCCAAGTGGTTCACTATGCCAAGGGGCTGTCCATAAATGATGTCATGCTATTTTTGACCATTTTTGACCTCCCTCCCCTTCCATCCTTGTCATGTTTTCTCATTCAACGTGTATCATTGTTGGTCATAGAGACTGGAACCTCCCTCTTCCCTTTACCCCTTGATGCATGACGTCATTTATGGACGGCTCCTAAACAGCAATATTCCTGGGCATGGACATAATATATCGGGTGGCACCAGTGAGTAAATTTAAAGTTTGGATCTTCAAATACATGGTCGTTAGGCGAGGTGGTCTCAATAACGAGGTGGTCGTATCACTGAAAGTGTGTATAGATAAAACAGAGGTAAATATTTCGGGCTGGAACTATTTGAGCATGAAATTATACCCAAAATACTCAACAACAAAACGAAAACCGAAAAAAACCCGTTTTAGTTCTCTTTCTTTCAGGCTGGGTCATTTACGATAATCTACTTAGGCCTAGTAGTTAGGGGTTAAGTTTTTGTAGCAAGTTCAGTGTCTAAATAATCTCCCTAACCTTTAGGCAGCGTATCTGGACGTATCCTACGCTCAATAATCCTGCAACAGCTAGTATGGATTTCTCCACTAGAGGGTGCTACAGTGAACATACACACGGTCTAAATCCACCATTATCCACCAGAGGGTGCACGGGTCAGCGGGATACCACCAAACTGACAATACAATGCTGAATCAGTGTTTCTATTGTTGCCCGTTATATATCTTAGCCAATGATTATAGTTGACTTATATAGAATTATCAGTCTATATCTTAGATATTCTTATAATACATCCGATGATATATGATAGAGGCAAAGAACCAGAGACTAGGGTCTAGTTATAAACCAGATCTTGATATATTTCGTGGGATCAGGGACTTGGGTGATGTATATAGGTTCATGGTGGGATATAATAGAAGCATCTAGAGCCAATTGTAGGCTGCGAAACCATATTGGGGACTAAAATCTAGTTATTTTAAGTTCATCTACAAACATTCTCATAATAGGCTGTAAGAAATATACGGATATGCAAAAGGTATCATATTAAACTATGTTAATTATAAGATATCATGGGCTTCATTGTTAAATATATTTTGAATCTATTGAGATAATTTATCTGTTATCATTTTTGACATATTTTCTCAGAAATCATGTTGAAAGTTGGGCAAAATGTTCGACTTATAGAATATGAGTAAAGATTCCGTAGAATTCCATATGGAAGCAAAATCAAAATCCAGTAGTTATCTGTTTTTACAATTATTTTGATACCTTAAACTTGTTGTAGGGGCCTACTAACATTAGGAGTCACAATAGAATGTTTTGTTATGAAAAAAAAAAGTATGAAAAAGCCCCCTTTTTTTAATATTTTTTTTATCATATATGCCATATGTCAAAGCACTGTTATGGTAGGCAGAAAATGGAGAATAAAGGCTTGCTTAGAAATGATGTAATATTTTCATATTGTACCGTCATTGGGGGTAACTTGAAACACTTTTTTTAATTTTTCTAAAATAACAATTTTTTAGATTGATGCAAACTGTAAAAAGCATTGTTTTTTGCCAATGGTCCAACACAATTTTTAACCTGGTTTTAAGATGCAGATTATTCAACAAAAAATATATATTTGATAATAAATTGTCTCAAGTTACCCCATACTTGGGGTAACTTGAGACATAGCTGAAATAGCTTGCAAAACTGCTATCATTACCATAATTGATAAAACACGATATCCAATACTTTTTTTATACAATTTTTATCATGAATTCTTTATTTTACTTGGATATTGAAAAAAAAAATTACAAGACTGGTACAATAGTAGCTCCCAGTCACAGTTGTTACAAATTTTATTTTCCTTTCTGTTTAAATATTAAAAATAGACAATAGACAGTTACTTTGATATTTATAACCTATTTTTCAAAATTTTATTACACAGCTTAATTTTCACATTTTTAAACATGTTTTGGTCTCTGATGGGAGCATCAACACAAATGAAGAACTAAATAAAAGCTCATTCTGTACTCAATGATCAGAGGGCAATGATAATAGGAGTTTGCACCATGATATTTTCACTATGGCTGCTTGAAGTAGATTTTTTGTCCCATTTTGACACAAAGCAGATTTCTCTTAGATATAAGGCAAATACAGCCCTTGCATAGTCTGATTCTAAAGCTATAGTTCAACTAACCAGTCTCTCAGCCACTTTTATATTTATTTATGTAAAGTCGTATAAAAATTGATGTTACATTTAAAAAACGACACAACTTGTAAATGTCTCAAGTTACCCCACATCCGTCTCAAGTTACCCCAATGCACCTCTATTATTCGTTAATCAATGAATCAATAAGCACCAGTAGATTCAGATAAAACAAAATTACTTGATTTATATTCCCAAAGAGTTTTTAAACATTCCTGGATATATAAGTCTGTATCTGCCTTCATGGCAAAATAGTCAAGAAGAACACTCTCTGTTATCCTTGAAATTGTTGGGGGAAACAACCTGATTTAGAGCTCATGTCACATGCAAAAATAATGAGCTCATCTCATCTTCCAAATTTTAATTATGTTTTAGGTCACATATATTTATTAAAAGGGTTATAATTTTTGTATTGTCATTAAGGTCCCACCTCAAAAAAGGTTTAAAGTGATGAATAATACATTTTGTCTCAAGTAACCCCCAATGACGGTAATTATGGAGATTTTTTCCCCTTAAGTTATCATTTACAAAGAAATGCTTATTCAAACTAATTAGATATGCAATATACAAGTCAATCTATAAGTTTGTAGTTTTTAAGGAAACACTATTTGAATCCAGATCCCTAATATGCCCTCCTGGCTTATAGCTCTCACTAGTCCCAAAGAACTAAAACCTGTATAGTTCTTTGCTAGTCCCACCTTACCATACTCCTGTCATACGTCAGTTTTTCTCAAAATAGCTTGTCAACTGTCAGTGGCGTGACCGCAGTTATGAAATCATTAGGCCTAGTGGTCCCTCATTCTCGACTTGAAATCCAAATACGATAGTGAGGACCATGTAGGCAAACGGATGTACACAAAATTACCAAAATTGTTTATCCCCACTCCTTTACTCTGTGCCTACTTAATGGATGATCCCTCTAAAAGGTGAATTAAGCTGCAGTTTTCGTTGTCAGTGGCCAGCGCCAAAATAGTGTCGATCGAGAGAGCCTCCACTTCTTCAATTAACCACGCCAAATAGCAAGTGCACGGCCCGTGACAGACGGCTAGCGCCTGTCCTGTGCCCTGATTGGATAAAATTCCGGTATATTTAGATTGACAAAATCAAAAATCTCTTTTAATGACTAATAAAACCAACATACTCTGCAAGATTTTACAATGGTTAAATAGATGAAACATGGGACTATTTTATAAGCAATTGCCTGTGTTCAAAATTCGCGGGATCATATGCCTTGATCAGAATATTCTAAAATTTCACGGGAAATCACTGGAGGCAGTGAAGCCGGGGAATGTTGTGGATAACATGCATGGGTGCGTGTCCCGCTAAGAAATGAGGCACACTTCGCTGTTAGCCCACCAATTAGGTTGGAGGTAGTGTATGCCAGGAATAAATGAACTTATCTGGCGTCTGATTCGGAATTGACATGTTACATTGGGAATAAGATGAGAAAAATGGACGAGGCTTGACAGTGACAGCGGATGATACCCACCTAGCCCTAGGGATTCTGTCGGTGTCAGCACAGACCCTATCAGAAATGGCCTCGCCATATTCAGGTAAGATAAATAGGTATAAAACATTAATTCAGTTGTGATGTATTGTATGTGATGACTCTTTTCTTTACTTGGCTTGGTCTGAGATTGTGTTGGACCTGATGTAGACATCTCAGATGTTGGTTTGTAGCTGCCGGGGCTCCCCAAACATGGCAGCGCATAATAAATGATGGAATGGGCGTGTGGGGCTGCGGTGGCAGGCAGCAGCAGCCAGAGACAGCGGCAGCAGCGGCTGGGGTAGAGCCGTCAGCAGTCGCGCTGTGGACTCGGCCCTGCTCACTACACTGCTAGCACACTTCAGTCACACACCTCCATAGTCTGTGTGTGTACACAGACACCTCCGCTCCTCGGCCCGCATACCATCAGCATGTAGCTTATACACGAAGGATCTCCCTCTGTTATTTCACCAGTCGTTTTGACCTAACATCATGTCTTCGGCTTTTACAGGACCGGGCAACAATGAGCGGGTGGCCTGTGGTGGCGGCTACAGCACTAGCCACGAACCAACTTCAGCGTACCCCCGCCCGTCCAAGCCGTACGCAAGGGACAGTGAGTGTGATCTACCGGCGCCGGACTACGACGAGCCGTCGACTCCGGTTCACGGGCCCAAGACCCCTGGTACACCGACCAAGGACGGGCCCACTGCCGGTCCTGCCGGTGCTCTCCCCGCGGAGAAGGGTAGCCCTGAACGACCGCTCAGTTCGGCTTGGAACACAGCTCTAGCAGCTACAGGAGTTGCAAACACCATGGCTGCAGCAGCCCAAAAACGACGGACCAACCCCCGCAACCAAAACCTCAACCCCCGCCCTCCACGGGCCCTATTCTGCCTCACCCTAAAAAATCCAGTGCGGAAACTGTGTATAAATATTGTCGAATGGAAATATCCTTTTTTCACAAGTTAAAAAAGATCAACGGAAGGGTAGCATAATGGCAGCTGTGCAGTATGTTTGTTCTTTAGTTGATGTGTTGGAATATTTATTGCTTCATGTGTGTAATGCGTGCTGCTCCATATGCTTTCATACCTGTGTGTGTCTTCTACACCCGAGGTTTACCGTCATCATGGAATCCATTTGATCCTAGCACATCCAGGCAGATAACCTCCCTATAGGTCGCTACTCAGAGGAATACCCAGTAGTTGTACGCTCAGATAGGGCCTTTCAAATTAGAAATGAATAGCTACGATCAACAGTGGAGATCTGCAACTAGCAGCGCTTGGATTATGATGATACAGAATGGAGCGTACACGGCTAAATACAGGCATCATAAATGAGATGTGTGCAGAGACTGCACAGCCGCTCGGTTGCCCCTGCTCATCAGGAGGGTTGCTCTCTGCTCTCCATATGGTTGAGACCTGCGGCCGTAGAGTGGGCGACGTCATCTGGTAATGTATCCCGTTTATTTTCCATTCCGTGTGTTTTCATTCAACAGCCAAACATTAAAAATATGGAGACCCAGAGTATTGTCAATATGAGCGTGTAGAGAATGTGTCAGCGCAGTGTTATGCAGCACACACCTGTGTGTGCAAGCCTATGTAAACAACCTATCGTATAGCCCATGTGATCGGAATCTATATTCATGTATACCTAGTTACATCATATTTCCCCGTTTCATTTGACAATTTGTAGTAGATGCGGTGTATGCTTAGAACGGATGCAATGCGTTCAAATTATGCTGACAATATTTGCCCACTCCTGTATATCATACGATTCTGGCTTATCTGTTGTAGACCTGAATTTCATATCTTCAAACAATATTCCCTTTCGGCTCGTGTTTTTTCTCGTAAACAAATTTTGCTATATTTAGATTTCTTAAAAAAAAAAAAAAATTTCAGGATGACTTAACAGGGAAAGGACAATTAACAAGTCCGATACTAGCGATTTAAAATGTATATATATATTTGTCTTAAGTGTTTCTGTGTAATATCATCGATATATCTTGTTGTGAGTAGTATATAGAAAGAACTTACTCCATTTATAGGGCCCAATACATACATGGAAACCATGCTTGTCTATATCACGCTTATGGCAACAACTTAAATCATATTTATATATACCTCAGCCAACCAGATCATTATCATCCAAAACCTATATATAACATATAGTTGTAAATGATGACGCGGCTTTAAATTTTACTTATCCCCAACAGTGACGCTACCTTGCATGAAGATATGGTAGATTCTAAACCCAAATTTTTTAAGTTGTAGAGTTGTTGTACCATCAAATACTCTGCCTTTAGGCATTTGGCAATGTACATGGATATATTTTTTCAATGTGTACCGCATTTTTTTAAACGATATGTTCTTTCTTACACACTAAATTTTGAACATTAGAGAAAATGCTACTCGTATGTGAAGTCAGATGGTCAGGACATGTAGGCTAACCCAGGAGACTGAAAACAGGTCTTGTTTTAATCGCGGCGCTTATTGAGCTGAGGGAGTGGCCAAATATAGCCTCCGCTGCTTGCGTAGTACGGACTATTGATAGCATGCGAGACAACTTGATCGCCGATGACGTCTGCTGCCGCGACATGCTGATACACATTAGTACGCCGCCATCCTAGAACATGGTGCTTAGTGTCCAAGTGCCCACCCACCCACCCAGCCCAGCCCAGCCCAGCCCAGCCCAGCCCAGCCCAGCCGCTCAAAGCCGCTCAAAACCCACCCATCCAGAAATCCACCACCTACTCATACCTACCCAGCCAACCAAACCAGCCAAACACCACTCCCCAGCTGCCTAGCCATCCATGTCAAAACACATGCGCCCACTCATTACCTACCCAGCCATCATATCAAAAGTCACCCACCACCCACTCGAAATTAATCCACCGACACAGCCATTCAGTTCATAGCTAACCAAATCACAGGCACTCAAAACCTACCCATCAACCCAGCCGCCCTTATAAAAACCAGCGCACCCACTCAAAATCTACCCACCTGCTCATCACCCATATCTCTGCCAAGCAGATCATTGTCATCCAAAACCGAACCACAGACTCCGGCCACCCTTATCAACCCCAACCCCCACCCGTAACCCCCCAAGCAGACCCACAGTTCTGTATGTTTCAGACGATTTCTGTCCATCGCTTTTCCCTCTTTTCCCTCCCATTCATCTTCGATCCGCGTTCTTCTTTGGACCCCCTCCGACCTGTTCTTTAATGCACTTTTTAATAAACTTTTATATCTATAGTGGAAAGATATCAAATGTAGTCGTCACCTATACATATCCATTACATGACATCTGGTGATTTATGTATTTGTTGAGGCGGTACAATAATTAGATGAGTAGATCATATTTATTTTGTTTTCATAGAATATTGATTGGAATTTTTGTCTAAAACAGATTGTTTCAAGATAAACACTACTTGAAAGATCAAATGAACGAATTATTTTTATTAACATAGCTCAAAGGATATTGTCACTGTTTGCTGATTACACCCTATATAGATAGGATGATGTAAGCAAGATATTCCCTCAAAACCAATAGGACTGGTCTTCTTAATTAATTAATAAATAGTCAATGAATTGGTGTTTAAATTATCCTATATAGATAGAACAGCTTCGATAACAGCAAATTTTCCACTTATGCAATGGCAGTCCAGGGTTGAGCTTGGATGAGTAGAGAGCACTACCTCATATAGGGTCAGAAAATATCAGTGGCCCTCCCAACGCTACAGCAGCGACAGCGGCGCCAGTGCTGTCCGGGCAATTACACGGCCATGCGACCCCCGACACACCAGCTCACACCACGGTTGCCATGGCGATTAAGGTGCCCGGATTGCTGAGACTGGACGGTTGAGTCTAGTGGTCACCTGGGCAGGGAATGGGTTAATTCTTGAGGGAAGCTGCGCCAATGTGCTGGGAGAGTGAAGCATTACATTGGAACCATACGTAGTCTCCGGCACGTACAAGTCCGTGCACTTTCCCTATTTTATAAACATCAGATAACATTCGTTTTAGGGATAATTAGTTCTACAGAGCTAGGTGATTATAAGCGATGTTGTTATCTGACTGGCCGTAATTACCTCTGCCTATTTCCTACGCCAAGAGTAATGAAGTAGAGGTTTAAAATAGAGAAGGCTGAATAAACAAGGGGGAGGTGAGGGGGCCACTCATGCAGATTTTTGGAGAACCAAATAGGGTGAATATCTCTCCCTCTCTTCCGCTCGATGAATCTTTAAGGTTAACCTCGCGCAGGAGAATTGATTTAACTTTGACCGTTTTTTGCCCTAATTGAATAGTTGACTTGAGACCGAGGAGTTAATTCTACTCTGGGGGATAGTACGCTCAGATAGGGGGTGGGGTTGGGGGTGGGTGGGGGGGGGGGGGGGCTTTTATTCTATTCTAAAGGAGGGGGGGGGGGTGTTTTTTCTATCTAGCTTTAATCTCAGGCTTGGCTGTAATTATGGCCGTTGGATGCCCGCACGAGTCACTGCAGAGCGACTCCCACCTGGCGCTGCTGATACGCGTGGGTTGTTATGGCTGCCGCGGCCATTGATTTGTCCGTGATAAAGTGGCTCTCGTCATTATTAGACCGCGCTGCATGATGGCAACGACTCGCAAACCAGCTCTTACATATTTATGCGTCTGCAAGACAAGGTGAGAGTCACCGCTGCCCGAGCTGCCCCGAGCAACTCGTCCGGTGGTATGCGGGTCGTGGGCCTTGGTCTGGAGCACCACCGACGACTTATTTATGTACATTATGTATAAGCGTCAACAAAACTATACATAGGCCTCAATACCAGGCTAATGCTAACTATGATAGGTTGGCTAGAAGCCACACAGCGTCAAAATTCCATGGGAAAGATAAGCTAACAGTTGAGGTGTGGATATATAGTAGAGCACATGTGTTGCTACATACTTAGTTTGAGACTACAGCTACAAATTGGTTTATAGAATTGGAACCGAAGCAAAATAACAGAAAATATACATTTGAGATCGGCCATAGCCACAATCTGGTAGTACGGAACGGGATCTGGCTCTGGTGAATGAGGCCTATGAGCAGCGGATGTTTCTGTTCACTGGGAATGTGAACCGTTCCAGTGAATGACTCCTCTCATAAAGCACCAAGTCCTCGCGAGTTGCTCCATGACCTGCTCCTGAAATACTCATTTGGGTGCTCGGTCGTCGAGAGGTGCTCGCTGTGAGAGAGGGATCGCTTGCCGGGCTGGGGAGCAGGGGGAAACGGCATAGGGGTGGCCGTGTGGGCGGGCGGGCGGGCGGGCGGGCGGGCGGGCGGGCGGGCGGGCGGGCGGGCGGGCGGGCGGGCGGGTGAGTGGCTTAGTCCTGTGGGTGTGCAGGGGGAAAAGCAAGGAAAGCGGGATGGAATTGGACCGGGCTGGCTTTCGGTGATGAAATTGAAAAGGCCGGATACGACAGCGCACTGCATTATCTGATGAGCTCTGTCCCAGCATTTGCGCGCCCCCTGCCTCGACGTCGACGTCAACGACGTAAATATTCAGTCACTCAATCCTACAGCCACTCCGGTCTGACCGCTCCTCCACCACCCTCAGACACACACGGTCATGCCAGTGTGCTTACACCTAGCCCCGCCTACTTCATTTAGTACCAATGTGTTTTTTTACCATTGGTTTCCCACGCACTAGCCCCTCAATGATTATTGCCAATATCGAAAGGATTGTTTACTATTTGGCTGTCCATATTGGTATTGCATATTGGGTAGAGTAGTCTATCAAGTAGTAACATGCTAGGTTATGAGCTCTAGTGTTGATTCCAGTATTAGGTTGCGACAGTAATATTAGGTTTCTATTAAATTGTTATTCTCTGTTCTATGAATGTTTATCATAAAATGAGAAAATTATATATATATATATATATATATATATATATATATATATATATATATATATATATATATATATATATATATTAATATATATATTCGGTAGAATCCCGCGTAAGGGGAAACCCGGGCAAAAGTGTTCCCTGAGAAGGGATATCCACTTACTCGAGGTGAAATTAATCATCTAATAGAGGGACCCTTAAGCTGGGTTCTACTGTATAGTTAGAATTCATCAATTATATATGTGTTCACGTTACGTCAACCATTGGTTACATTAACAGTCCCGGAGCCAGTAAACACTGCAATAATGAACAATGTGTTTATTAAATGAATACATGCAGTGTAACGATAATATTAGAGTGTAGGAGACTTGATATCATCTCTCAGATCACGTAGAGGAAGGTAGTGTTAATGTTCTGTATAACATTGCCGTATTTCACCTGAATGTGTTGGTGATGGGTGGCCGTGGTTGGGGTATTGCCACCTGTTTAGCTGAGTGAGTGACATCAATACTGTGCGGTCAGGTAATGCCAACAGGCACGTGCTGATAGACAGGTTACCAAACAGCAATGTTGACACTGGCTCTTTGCTCAGCTGGACACTGAGCCTCACCTACTCGAGTTACGTTGACGAGACTTGTGTTTTAAGAACTTGTCCCCATCAGACACCATTGTTTCCTGACAGAAGTCATTTCTACAAGTGACCCGTGTCAAAAAGAAGGTTGTCGGAAGAAGACGTCAATAGTAAATGGAGACAGGGTTAGGGTGGCTGAATTAAATCTGTTCTGAGTTGTTTTGGTGTGGTTCGACGTACCGAGTTCGACGTATCGAGTTCAAAAACAAGAAAAGGTTAGATTTTATTCAATAACCCGCACTCTTACATTATCTTCAGTATTATATGCCTGAAAATCATTAAAAACGCCATTATATTACTTGCAATTTTAACCTACAGCAAGTTACGTGGTCACCGACGAATGGAATCCATACAGCTGATCAGTAAGTGTGAGACATTCGCACCAAGGTATATTATAATATCACGTATCATTGTATTCCATTTAACATCATGCACATAGATTGTACATGAGTTGACTCTAGCAACTGGAATAGACCCAGATTAGTGAACAGGATTGGGATAGAGCGGTGCCAAGAGGTTGTATTAAATGAGGAGATAGGACTGGACCTCCTGTGAGTGGGTCATGTTTCCTGTCAAGGTGTGCTGCACGCGTGGACCATTGTGTAGGTGCTGTGGGTGACACCACTCCCCCCCCCCCCCCGACACACACACACACGCCGGTATCCGCCCACCTACCTCTATAGGTAAGTGAGTGGCGCTGTCAGACAGACAGGTGAGCTACCCACACGTCATAATTAATTTCTCCTCCTGCGAAGCTGCCTGTCTCATTTACTTTGTGCATTGTGTGGTAGCACTTACAACTGGGGGTCTAGGACGTATGCCGAATAAATATTAGTGAAGTTTAATGGATGTTAATGTTATCTCATGAAAGAGAAAATATGATATCTGTGAAGTAGTTGTTGTTGAGACGAGGCGAGGAAGAGTACGGCCAGCCAGGACAGAGCCTACTGTGATTGTGAGAGTTGGAGATTCAAAACAAAACGTCATTAACTCTCGTTTGTTTAGAGTAGTGCCATATCGAATATCGATCAGAGTTGTAGATCGTTGATATGGAGGTTGCTACGGATATAAACTTGGTGATTTCTGTTAAAGTTATTGTATTATTGATAACAGGTTTGGTATCCATCAGTTTGTTTTGATTTAGAGACACCTAGGATGAGACCAGAACGCACCTGTTTGCGTCCTTGTGCTAATGTATCGCGTCCTCTACTTGACACGAGTCGTGCCACAACCAAGTAACTAGTCCTACACAAAATATGCGTAGACACATGCTGGTGATGCTTAAGGAGATTATTGAAGTGTAAACACACTACCCAGTACAGCTTATAAAGGGTGAGATATTAATGAGGCTAATGTGAATGTACCCAAGTTCTCCCTGCAGTAAAAACTCATTGCTCAGATACATTCACACAAAACCGAGAAATATCAAATTTCCCTGATCGAACGGAGATATAGTCTGCAAATCAGAACCACTGCGATTTACAAAATTGGAAATAGATTGACGGCCGCACCCCCGTCAACAACAAATAAAAACGCACTAAAAAGACTATAACAAATAAATCAAAACCACAGAGAGTGCAAGTCGTTGGGTGGACATTTAATTCCTTAGGTCAGCTATAAAAAGAAGTTGCCTGCGGTGGTGTCCCTGCATGTGCCCTTCTCCGCCTTATCAACTGACCCCCGGCCGCCACCGGTGCCTGCTGCGGCCAGGTCCGCTGTGATCCACCGTCCACATTAAGCACTTAGGGAAGCGGTGGGGCTGGGACAGGGCCCCGCTCTCCCACACTGTCAGGGGCTGTCGATATTCAATTTGGCCCTGTCGATTGATAAGTCCACCGCCGCGGTACCTGCCCTCCCTCTGGCAGGCACGAGGTAGGCATCCGTTGATCCAGGCACAAGGGGGTCTTTGTCGGTATTGAAAACTGTGGATTGGATGTTAAAGCGGTGGGGCGATTATCGACGACGGAGGTTTTTACTTTTAAGTTTAATTGTGGCGGAAGCGTCCGCTCGACACCCTTCTGAAGCTCGTAGCTTTGAGAGGGAGTGGTGTCAAAGTGGGTGGGTGACGCTAGCAATCAAACGTAGTTAAACTACAAGCCGCTTCCCGACACCGGGGATGGTTGTCAGAGTCGCTTGATAGAAAGGATCAACATACTTTATACTCTCTGAACCTTTAATTCTCTACATCGGATCCCAGTTCAGCTGGCGACATGCCAATACGGAGAATTAGAAACATGTTTTACCATCACCCCGAATACAAACAAGCCGTCCATACAGGAAAGGATCAGGATTTATTCCAAGAGAACAGCAATATCACAACTGTAACCGAACATATAGGGACGATATGCAAATGTTATGGCTAATGTTACAAGACCATTTGCCACCAACAGGCTCAATCGTGAATCGGTGTCATTTACAATTGATATTTGTTTGCTATTAAGGCCAACCATTAAGAAATGTGACAACCACAGAGCTACCTTAGTTCAAATCACTAACAATCAGTGTTTCATAACTACGGTGGGAGGTTTTATAATTCCCTTCTTATGTAATACGATCCCTAGTTCACGGACTAGGAACGATACTCCGAATGCGTGGGCACGAACGCAGGCCTATTTTATTAAGTTATTCTTTCTAACCTTTTGACATATCTTGGTTTTCATTAAGTTTCATTTTTTCTGTGTGTCACATAGCCATAACTATAGGCACAACCCCAACTCTACCCACCCATCCGACCTTAGAGCCCAAGGGCCATACTAATCGGTGTGGTGCGGGGCGGGCGAGAGATTGCAGATTCACACCGGTCAGGGTAGCCTCATCTGCCAGCACGTGATAGGCAACGCCTCGAATCCCCTGTCGACGGATACCTCCCCTGCCCTGCCTTGCCCTGCCCTGCTCTGCCCTGCCCTACCCTGCCCTGCTCTCCCTTCGCTCCAATCCCCCCTCACCCTCCCCCCAATAGAGGAAGCCAACCAACACTGGCTGCTAATTTCCTCACAGCCACTATTCTTTCTGTCATTGGCAATACGAACACTGGATAATTGAAAATAATCCAAATTTGATTTTTCCTATCTTGGTGCCTTCGTTTTGATAATTATGAAACCTGAGGTGAGGCTATCTCGCGCCGCTGTCGGGGTCGGCCATCGTCGAGGTGCGCATCTGATGGCTGCGTCATCTGTGTGAGAGTCCGCCTTCACGCTCCGACAGGCTTGGAGTGCGTGCTAACGTGCCCCACCCGATTTCTTTATCGTAGAAGAGAGTGGGCCTCACAGGGCAAGTAATCATGTAGCTATCGACCACGGCGTTAAGTAAGCCCGGGCATGTGGGACCGGGCGGGATTGTAGTAGCTCGGGGTGTGTGTATGGGGGTGGGGGGGGGGGGGGGGGGGGGAGTGGCTTCTTGTAGTGCTATGCTACAGTAGAGCCAGCGCTCATGTAGGTCCAGTTCCACCCTGCTGAGCAGTTTAGAATCTAGGCCTCTGATGTCTGTGAAATCTCCGCCCATTTATACCGGGGCTTGCTGGATGGTTTGTACAAGCAGGCAATATTGCGTCATGGGAATAACAATATAGGTCTGCCTAGCTGCAGACTAGACTACACACAGTGATGAAACGCTTTTCCAGCCATTGCACAGAGTAACCTGGCTTCAACTGCTTATTTCGGTGGTCATACAGTCTCACACAGACACCCTCACTACCGAAGTTCTTGGGTTTTTTTTCATTCTTATTTTGTTTCTATCTCTCTATGTTTATTTCTGTGTCGGGTGTTTGGTTTATGGGCACTGGGGCTGGGCGGTGGAGCACAGTGGCGGCACCACCCGGCGCTGGGCGTGTTTATTTAATCCGTGGGGACCAGTGATTAGACTGGGGAGCTGCTCCCTGATTCTGTTTATAACAAACTGCTTAGCTGAGCTGCTCATGGGTATATAGAATCCCGACCTGCCAGTACCTAACCCCTGTACACTATCTTCACCCCGTCCACCCAAAGCGGTATGTACTCACTTCCCGGTGCAACCATCACTTCAACACCGGTAGTGGCGAGTGCTCTCGACGCTGGTCAGATTAAGCCCTAACTCAAACAAATTCTTCTTGGAATCCAGGAATTTCCAGGAGCGGCCAGTATGGACAGGAGCAACTCCAGATGAGTCAGGGCGGCATGCTGAGAGGTCGGGGGTTGGTGCATGTGGGGTGGTGTGAGTGGGAGGATCACTTAGAAGAAGGCGGTGGGGGTGTGGATCGTGAGTGCGCTGTAGAGGGTCCTGGCCTAGTTTTCTGGGCTGCTTCCAACTTTAGATCAGGCTGCACTGAAGTCGCTGCTTTCGCTCACCAGTAACACTCCTCTTAAGATGACTTTTCAGGGATGTGTTCTGTATTATTTCTAACTCTCTCGCTTTCTGGCGACTCAAGTGGCCTTTATAAAAACGTTGTGTTAATATTTAGCACGTTCGTACTGTAAAATTGGGCCATCAGAAAGAAAACCGTCAAATTATTATAATTAGACCTGGCAGGTAAGCAGGTATAATATCCAAGGCGCATAGAGGATATGTTATTATACGGTTTCATTTGTCTATTCGGAATGTTTACGAGACAGATTTACAGACACCTCACGGTAGAGTTAACCCGCTTTTGATGAATATATCTACACTGATGATGATTCTCATTTTCTTCTCAGAATGTAATAAATCTGGAGATCCTGTATGCCGATTATTAAGACGCATTTTTAATAACATTTTGTGTTAATCAAAAAGACCTCGTGGACCTAATTTACATAATCACGAATTTCATTGTCCTAAAAAGAGGACATCTGTTCTCGGTACGGTCTTTTCTATGAGGTAATATTACTTTTACTAAACAGGGCCAGCTATAGCAGTGAATATGGCAACGTATTCTCCTCCTCTTCCTCCTGGGGCTGGCGTTATGTGTTGGCGGTCTGTGGGGTGAGGCCCTGGCCTGGTTACTATCAGGCCGCATTCAAGTCACATCCAGCCCGCCGCCCGGAGCTGCGTCCGGGTCTGCGTCCCGCCAGTATGCTCCATGTTAGACTCATGATAACAGCCGATATCATGACGAGTCGCCAGCGCCACCAAGCGGGCTCCGGAATCTCCCAGCAGCTTTCTTCTCGGAGGACCGTGCTCGAGCCGTCAGCAGCCACGATAAGCTTAGAGTGGTTGCCGCGAGCAGGGCTGAGTAATTCGAACCAGGTTGAGGGGAACACGACTGAGCAGCTAGCAGGCAGTAGTTATTAAATCTAAAGCAGTCCTGACCAGGCGACCATCATTTTTCGGTCTTGAGCTAGTATTGAGCAGGCCCGTGTAGGACCGTGCAGCGCTGAGTTGATGGGAGCATCTCCTTGTGACCCGTAGCAGCACTCAGAGCAGCTCGTAGCGATACTAGCCTGTGGAGCAGGCTGGTGGTCCGCGCCGTCTCAGCATAGCGTACCACAGGGTTAGGTACACAAACCTTTATTCCAGGTGCATCTGGATGCGAGCTGTGCAGGGGTCGTGGCCTTTTGAGACGTCCCTAACCCAGCACTACCCGTCTCAAATACCACTCTCCCAGTGAATCAGATTCCCATTCAACAAAGTGCACTAGGGCTATCTAGTGATGGAATAACGAAGCTAATCGATGTCTATATACGTCGACCCATTTCCGCTAGCGACCAGAAGCGTTACAAGAGCGGGTGTGTACCTTTCTTTGCCGCTCTTGCATACACATATACTTCTTTTTGAAGGAAGATTCCCCCTCGACCTCAAAGGGTGGCGGCCCATTGTGGCAAACAAACTAGGTTCATATATGTATTTTTTAGACTGTGTAAAGAACCGGTCTGTGTCGTCTTGTTACACGGGTACACAGAGGAGATAAAGCCAGTCGCGGTGTCGACCAAATCCCTTTTATTGGCGTTCCCGCTCGCAGCGCCCCCTGCCTGCTGAAGGCGGCGGGGGACGCGTATAACAGACAGCAAACAGCGGCCCGCCATGGCGCATCGGCCCGCTCCATGCCGCTGGTTTGTTGTGGCTGACTTTGGTCAACAAGAACGTGTCAGTTTTCCATGAATCCTTTACTAGGCTTTAGAAGCGAGCGGATCGTCCTGCCTACGCCAGCTATTGACACACCTCCGGAGGTCGGAGGCGGGGTGGGCGCAGTAGGGCAGAGGGGGCGATGGGGGTCACTGCAACTGGAAGGGGCGCTCTGATAGAACTCCTGTCGCTGCTACTGCTGCTGTTGCTTCTGCTGCCATTGCTGCTGCTGGGAACTGCTGCTTCTGCTTCGGAATATAAAAAAAGCGATACTTGAATTCTGTACATACGGCAGTTATGGCAATACCCAACCCCCGCCTTGCACACACACACAAGGCAAGAAGGTGTGAGTCTATCGGTCCACAGTTATTAATGTGAATAGTCGCCAGGTCCCTGCCTACTTCAGCATTCCATCGAGGACATCTCTGAATGCCTCCAACCCCACCCTCCTACATTCACCCATACCCGGAATACTTCTAAGAAGGCGTGACTCGATGCCTTCTAGTATTGCTGCCTCATTCAGTCTACAGAACGCCACCCGCTTCCAGAAGGGTCTCTAACCAAACACCGGAAATTTGCTCACTGACACTTCCCATTGTGGGGGAACTATATTCACAGAATTTATGATGGTTTGTTCATAGTTTCCATATTGGTCATACTGAAGAAATTATGCTCTCAAATTGTTTTCCTGGTATCTTAATTGGCATACTTCACTGTTGAGGGTCTTCCCCCGACATAGAAGAGAGGTCTTGGAAATGGAGTTTCTTGTGTACAGAGTATCGCTTCTGTTGGGTGTAAAATCATTCCTAACCAGTAGTCACCGGTACCGCACAGCAACCGTGACTCAAATACAACCACAGGAGCCCATCCTAAATGCAAGTCCAAATGTTTGATTCGATGGGATTCTAAACTATGCCGATGAAGACACAATGATTGACATAACCTACCATTCATGTCTAAGATTCGTGTTATTTAATTCAGAAACCATTTTGAGGCCTTGAGGACCTATTTTGGATTTGTATTTCATTTATTGTCACTCTAGATTTCACTTGACTGAATGTCAATCAGATTTATGTTAAAGCGCAGACGAGCCAGATGAGTCTAAAATGAGTAGGCGATTTCTGATCCCTTTGACAACACCTCCAAATGCGCTAAAATCTCTATGTTAGTAGTTATACGTGTATTGTAGAACACGTAGCCACTGTACTGTATATCACACTCCACAGATATCTCACAGGATTGGTGTGATCTGGCATAACCTGGTATCATCTGCTACAACTACTGTGCAACGGCTAGAGGTGATTCACCCATAAAAATATATAGCACTCAAAAGAGGATCAAACCCACTGCCGGGAGTGCCCTTCAACCCTGGCGAGCTGGAAACACCTACTCATAGTGGGCAGGGCGCCGCAGCCGGCTCGCCGATGAATCACTAGCTCTGAGAGCAGCGTGCTTGTTTGTATAAAAAAAATAGGAAAGCGGGACCAGGATCCATCTATGCCTACACATCCCTGTGTCGGGCGTTTTTCTGTTTGTGTGGTGGAAATATTAAGCCTCAATTGTAGAAGATCACATGCTACTCTTTTCATTCTGGAACTTATCGTCAATGAAACAAGCCATCGTTGTCCTTTCCTCTGGAGCCATTGGGGGAAATATTATTCTTGGCAATCTCTGGTGGGTAGTTAATGGGTGGGTAAATAAAGTGGCCCATGTAACTAGGATCTTCCTGTTTAGATTATCACTTCCAGATTGTTGGGCTCGATGTGAGTTCCTCGTTAAATTCACGAAAGAGATACTACGAGCGAGTAGATACCGGTACTCGTGATGACCTAGTTTCTTCACGAGGCTTGATTTCCCATGTACTGCATAGAGGTTCCTCTCATGCTGGAATATGATATTGTTGTTTTTGCACGTACAACACGCACACAATACCTGTTTTATTTTTCTCCGTAAAAGTAGAGACCTGTGTGTCTGACCCACTGTTCTTAGTGAACAATATGCGTAGTGTAAAGAGTGTGTGCGAAGGGATACTCACCGACCACAAATGCTTCTGTTGGAAATACCTCTGTTTGGTAGTTCTTTTTCTAGAATAAACGTTGAAAATGTGTCTCTCCCTCTCCCCACCACAACCACCCAGAGTCTCTCCTCCCATTCTAAACATAAGAATCCGATTTCCAACAGACCAACAGTTAAGTCTTTGTAAGGTTTGTTATAAATGGGTACCGTCCTTGGTCTACAGTACTTGCATTTCCCTCTCACATACACTGTGTATGTTCAGTATTACTTATGCCCTCTACATATTTCTGTGTGTGACTAAACTGCCGAATGTCTATTGTTAATACAGTCTTGATTTAACCGATGAGCTTTTCTAAACACATACTGCTTGCACAAGGATCACATTGACAGCTGGGACCTCTGTAGGCTAGGTGCAAATTTAACGAGGCAACAGACAGGTGATATCGTTGGTAAAACGTTAATTTCTAATCAGGGCGAGTCGCCTTTTAAAACGCAGCCTGTTGATCTTGCCAACACCTAGTTTTATGGGAACGCGTCGAATTTGCCCAGTGCGAACCCGGCTACAACGGTTGGCGTTTCTAATACCGTGAACCTTCTCTCCTTTTTCACCTCGCGTTTCTTCCAAATGTTGACGTCGATCGTTTCTTGTGGTCAGAACAACCATTTGATCCGCACCTCTAAACACGAGTAGGAGGATTGGAGTTTTGGAGAAGACAAAAAAGTCGTCTGGTATTATAATGTGTGCGGTGTATGAAGTGGCTGCCCATGGCAAACACTGGTCTGGTGTTTGTTCGTCTGTATTCCCTCCCAGCCCCTACGCTATATCTATCTACCAGACGACCCTCTCCTATAATACAACCTCCGAGGCAGAGTCTTGAATACGCAAGTGGTTTTGCACTGGAGGTGAAATCTGCATGGAGAGTGTGGCCGAGGTTAAATCCGGAAGCGGCCACTGAGAGTAGCGCTGGTGCGGGCGTTCTGACGCGGGGGCGGGGAGCCTCCTATTAAGCCCATCAGGCTCTCCCATCCTGCTCTGATTAAGGTAAACGCCGATTTCACGGCGGCAAATTTACCTGGTATAAGGATACCCGGGACGGACCGGGTCATTCATCACCGGATGTTGACCATAGGGGTTTGGAGCCGAGGATATAAAAAAACCCCGATAGAAGTATTATATGAAAACATGGTTAGTGTGCCTGAATTCGAACTCTATGAATATTTCCGACCAAAACAACACGGAACAGATTTCATTCAGACACACTCAATATGTCTCTTTATTGTTATTTACCTGGAAATCATTTAAAACATCACGTGGTACGGACTGCACAAACTATTAGTTCGTGCAGAGTGTGCAGAATGGAATCCGTAAAACTGGCAAACAAGTGTGAGACATTCGTGCACAGGTATATAATTCATGGTGTTATGGGTTCCCAGCATGTACATATAGTGCAGGGATATGCTATAACTTGGTAGCGTAATCTATGGTTAATCCAAGTGTGAGGATTATAACTTCATCACTATCATACGTACTTCAGGACAACATCACAGTATGATTTCTTACTGCCGAGTTAGGCTATATGTATGATGTACATGTATGATATTATACATGTACATGTATAATTGTAGATGTATGCTCTCATAGATGTATATATGTACGTCCAGACGTATACACACGATTTGATCCCGCCCGCTCGTGTCATCCATCAAAAGTAACAAGCCCGTGGAAACCGAAAATTGGATGTACATGTATTTCTACCTTGGAAATGGTCCATCCGCAGCCCTCACCACTTGGCCCTGTGACCAGACATAACCACCTCTCTACCCATCGATAACACGGCTCGCTCTGTCCATCGACCAATTGCTCGTGCTCCTCGCCCAGCGAGAACTCCACGAGCGGTGATGCAATTGATGCACTTGTAAGGAGGGTGGTCTCTTGAGACAGTGAAAGCGTCGTAAAAACGATTGGCGTGCACCAAATGACGTCGTCCGACGTCAGCCACTGAGCTAGGTATATATACTTGTCCAGTGGGGCAGCGATTAGGCAGTTGGCAGTGACCCTCCGATCGCTATATTCATGCGTGAGCTAAGCCAAGCGTTGCCATTTTGAACTATTCCTTGCGCAGAAAATAGACCTCGTCTTTTTTTCATTTATATGAAGTTTCAAAATATCATAAATCAGTACAAAAGCTAGATGGATATTGACCTGGCTTTTGTAACTATTGACAATGAAAACAAAACTGCCAACGGAACTCTTTGAAATGAAAGTTGAAATGGTAAATCAGTTTTTTCGGATTGCTGACAACGACGACCGTCGGTTGGCACTACTTTTCTTGGTGGATGTGGGTTTGTACATTATAAACATATGGAGCAGAAACCCGATGTTGTGTCTAATCTCGTCAGATTTAAGGACGCCGTACAACACCCGCTTTACAGTGCTGGCCTGTCATCAGGAACATGTGTAAATCACCCCCCCCCCCCCCACACACACACACCTCATTTTTCTCTTTGTACATTAAGTGTGAGTGCCCGTCATGCTGTCTGCCGACGCGTCATGCATAATGACGTCACACCGGCATGACTTCGACCGAGTCGGCAGCCAGTTTTCGACTGCTGTGAACGCTAGCGTTGATCCCTGGTATAGACACCTAAACGATGGGCACTGATTTGGCTTAAGTGATACTGTAGTGTAAACGGCGCCGCCTCGCCTGGATAGGCAGAATGGACTCGTGCGTCACGGGTAGTGGTAGATCATGCGGGTTGTGGTAATAATGGGATTTCAGGTATTTATGCTGGTTTGAAATGAACCCAGTCGACTACATATAGGGGTTGCGCATATAAGCCAGTCCTGCCTTATTCGGCCTTTCCACCTGACGAATCTGGACAGCGGTCCTGGCTTTAACACCACCCGCCGACTGTTGGGCACGTTTCGTTAATGTAATCGTCAGGTGGAAATGGGGATAAAACTTTGAGGCAGACGACTATTTTTCCTCACGTTGGGCAATCTAGCACCACCTGACGACTATGCACTTCATCGATCACTTTTAACCGGGTAAATATAATCGGAGCCAGAAGTAAATCACAACGTGGCACAGAGTCGGTGGTCCTAATTAGTCGTCAGGTGGAAATGGTGTAGTTATTCTGGTGTCGACGATTTTGTGAAAAGATAAATTTCCCAAGTGCCACCACCCGACGATTGATTTCACAGTGTCTACATAATCGATGGACATTCAGTGGTCAGTAAAAATGCACCATTTCCAAAATGGACCATGCTGTAGTTTTACCGACAAGTGTATACTCGTTTGTTGTACCCAAAAGGATGGAGGCATTTTGCATCAAATTGCGTTTAGCAGTGGCTGGGCGTACGGCTGGCCATCATCGCCACATCACGGCACGGATTACACGCGCCTCGCCAGGGGGCGTCCGTGCTGCACACACGTCATCGGCGTCTGTGTAGAGAGACGCGCTGACGTCACAGACTCTGCGTACTCTGTCATTTTGCGCCTGGATCAGAGGACGGGCGGTGTTCGCCATGTCATGATTGAAATAACAAAACGCAGAGTAAAAAGACGGCTCTTGGGAGGTGAGAAGAACTCAGACTGCACTGTAAGCTGCTGGCTGAAAAAGATTAGCTGCATTGTCCGCGGATAATCAAATAGAACATGTTTTTAATGCTCCTACCTGATGCGACACACGGAATATCCTTCTAGAACGGGATTACTCTAACAGGTCATATTGATTTGTGAATAAGAAATACCGAAGATGGGCAAACGAAAATTATAATTTTAGTAATCTGAAAGCGGTATACATTAATTATATGAAGAGATCCATTGCATGTCAAAGTTCGTGAACAACATATCAGTAATATTATATTTTTAAAGAGTGGCACATGTGATTTGTTCATGTCTAGAACGTCTTAGGCTCATCTTCAAGGATGCTACATCTAGCAAAAAGTCTGTGTGTATGAAATTTATAACTGCACCGTTGGATGCCTCCACTGGATTCCATATATGTCTTACTTTCAATTCTATTTTTCAAACTTCCCAAACACTCCTGTGGTCATGTTTAACCTGGGTATCGTCAACACGCCACGTTCTATCTGCATACTTTCAATTCTAGTTTTACAAGTATGTGGCTAAAGGCTTCCTCTTACAACCGATGTTACCTTGAATCTGACACTTCATGCTTAGAACCACTGTTGCTTTACAATCTCTTGGCAACGATTGTCAGAGATGACAAAAGGGGGGTCATCGCCTTAAATACAGCAATCCTGAGCACTGTATCAGTGTATGCACTGTCCCAGCCTAGTAGGGTGAGGATGTACAACTCCAAGCATATGCTAGAGTATCTATAGGCTTTGCTTTAGGTTTAGGTGGAAAAATCAAAGTTTCATCTGAGTGGGACTCTTCAGGCATCTAAATTAGTATTTACAAGCAAGGCTTGTGACGTAGTCACATTTCAGTTCCAGTGTTTTGCATTGGAAGTATCCAATTTATTATTGATAAAAACAGACGAAGGAGGGATTAAGAAACCACCCTGTCCTGGCCAGAACTACTGTTTAGTGGAGATATGACTTTCTATTTGGATGATTAACCACTGTGCTGCTTTCTTTCCCTTTGTAAACTGAAAGAAAATACAAGACGAATACAAATCCGGATCTTTAATGGAGGTGAGATCAATGGTTGAATTTGAATTGAGATTAACAGTGAACAGATGGGCCACAGTCTTATCAAGATAAGTCCGAGTCCTCAATTCGAATCGTTCGGCTTCCGCAGGGCGTGAATGATTGCCTGATCGCAGTTGTTCAGTTCCTGGTTCAGATGTCTAGCCTGGGTTGCAGGGGAGGTCCCGGTGTCGAGACTGAAGGGTCGGTTAGTTTTCCCATCTTGCTTGATGAGGTCCTCTTCCCTCCTGGACACGAGGACGTATTACCTGGGCTGGCATAGTTATCATGCAAGTTGTCTCTGTCTATAGACAAGGGCGTTGCTTGTATTGCAATATAGTAAATATTCTGAACGTATTTTGTGATATTACTCGTAATCCATCAGGTTTTTTTCTTTCTGATTTTCCATATTGATTTTCCATATTATTCCAGCTTGATTCTTTGTATACCTCTCAGTTCGGTCCTATTTAGGCTAATCAGTGTTAGTATGTGAAGGTCTAGTTACAATATGTACCCAGTCAGGTACAGCTACTTCTGTGATAATCGAGCGATAAAGACATAACCGCTTTGGTTATTTACCTTTGATGAGCCGCCACATACTATAAAACGCAGACTACTATTCGTCCTACTTCTTTACATAATTACCACGTAGGTTATTAATACTTTTTGTGCGAAATGATCCTGCCCATGGTGTTTAAAGCGTGCTAATTAATTTACAGTTCTATTCGTTCACATGCACCGGTAAAATTAGGCCAGACGGAAAATGACCCACACGACTTGAATTGTAAGAAATGCCGATGGGCTTACCGAGAGCTTATTGTTTGAACGGCTTCAGATCGGAACCCCAAGGTCATGCTAATTATAGCAGTGGTAGCATTCAGAATGAGCACTTGCCCAGGCCTTCGTCATATATATATATATATATATATATATACACACACATAATATTAACCTGTTTCTAATACTAGTGGGCGTATCTTCCGCGTAATTGACGCATAGTAATAATCGAGCGTGAATATTGCATAGAGTTGCGTAGCGGATACACACACTAGAACCAGAAGCAGGTTAATATTGTATTCCCCACTGCAAATCATAGCGAAAAACGCCATAGTTTTAACAATGATTCAATGTATTTGACGGAGTGTTGAATAAAGTGTTATTTATGCACCGAGGTGAATAAAAAACGGACCAATCAGGGACGAGATAACGAAAGATCTGGCAGCATTGATAAATGTGGCCATCCTCCGATGAGTGTCAACACGCTACTAACATGGGTAATTACAAAATATTCTCTTTATATCGGTGAGATGGGGTAGGATAGATACGAAACCGTTAGTCTGTTATCGTATTTTCGTAAGAGAAAACTTGGTTACTGAGCCTGTAGGGATTGCCGTTCGAGCTATTTAATTCCATAAAATACGTCCCAACGGCAGAGGCGGAGCGACGTATTCTATGGGACAAAAGGCCGTAAACGGGCTCAGTGCATCCGAACATTATTCATACTGCACCCCGAGCAGCGGGTAGTATCTCATAGACGTTTGGCCATAGACCTGTGTATGATAATATTATATACCTAGATATGGCACGGGTAGCAGCGGGCAGTATGTCTAGGTGATACATCCATAAGTACATGTATATGATGTACATGTAAAGGGCTGGTTCCACCAACACAATAGATTTGCTGTGGTATGTCTTGGTGTATCTTGTTACATCTTACAGTTTCGGGATATGTCATATCTCCATTGTTGCAAAACATAGCCATGCGGTGTCAGATGTATGTTTGGTGCTCCACCACCGCGACACATCAAGACACATCAAGACAAATAGGCACGCGATTATTTAAACCTAGCCCGACTTAGCAAGACACCAAATCGTGGCTAATCTAGCTAGATCTCGTGTTTTGGTGGAACCACCACTGAATAATAAAGTTCTGAATTCCACAACACATTACCTAAGAATATTGCTATAATATTACCCATGGAGAGCCTCGCATGTCTAAGGTAAATAGAACGGAACAGAATGCCACAGAGAGGTAGATCAACAAAGCCTAGTTGTTTGATTTCATAGACCAACACTAATACGGATATTGATCTCCCATGACGAGCATTGATCTCCCGTGACTAAAATCAGTCCCATGTGACTTGCATCGATCCCATGTGACGGGCATGTGCCCACGGGACAGACATTTAGCCCACGTTAAGCGTGCCTGAGTCGGTCTGCGTCTTCGTAGCCCGTCAAGGGGAAGGTGTCGCGGTGTCAGGCGGTGGTTCTCAGAGGACTGAGCGCCTCCGTAACAGATGGCCCGTCCACACCTCCCAGTCTACAGCTCGCCGTACAGGCACTGACACGGAGCCGTTTGCAGCTGGCCACGCTCGCCGATGTGGTTCTATTACGCGTTTATTTGCACAGGGCGTTGATCGCACACACTGCCACCTACGCCACATGCGTGGTGTTCTCGGCGGCCTTATTGAACAGCGCCGTCTAGCGTATGTCGGCTGTATTTATTGAACATTAGCACGACGTGGTCGTATACATGTGTGCGGTATTAAACGTGTCAATTCTGCCTGGATACGTTTTGATGAAAAGAAAATCCAATTAATTGATATTATATCCACACAATGAGTAGCTCAACGGTCCACTGGGAATTCTCGCCGGGAGTTCGTCTAAATGTTTCTGGTTTACAGATGCTAATTCTAACCATCAGCTTATGTGTCCCTATCATTCAAGTCATAATTTTGAATATAGGACATGATGTAGGAATAAAATATATGTTTACATGGAATCTACAAGCTACATGTAATATGAGGAATGTACTTTCTGCGGGCGAATTGATATCCGTTTGTCCGTCTTTGTTGACAAAAGACCGAGAACGGCATCAATTTCCCCACAGTAAATACGTTTCCTTTTCATTATATACCCGAGAATCATCAAAAAACGCAATTTTGATTACGTACATGCTAGTGGCCATTAGCTACGGCCTTAGGGCACAAACATTATCAATACTGCATGCCTGGCAGCAGGTAGTATTTCATAGATGTTTGACCACAGGTATATGATAATATACACGGGGTCCTTGGCAAGCTCCGATGAAAATGGTGCCTGTGTGGAGTTCATCTCGTACTCATGAACCCTAAATGAGCCTCGTAGAATAACACTGATCGTATTGATGGTGGCCATGGTATGTATATAAACTTATCGGAGTCAAGTCGTCTGATCAATACTTGATTACTCAAGGCTTACATAACAGTGGGTCAATCTATAAATAGGGAATTGGTTGGGTGGGATTAGATGTATTGATCACACATAATATTCAAAATTATTCTGCCTTATTATGCATGGACGTGATATCATAATTATTGAATTTAGACAGGAACCTTTCGTAGCAGTTTCTAGAAGGGTCTTTACTGGTGTTAGTTTCAGGCCAAATATGTTGGGGAAAATACAGTTTAAGTGAGACAAATTTACAAAATTTAAAAAAGGGGGCAAAAAGAGAGTTGACAACGAAAGAAATCTAAAAATTGTCAGCATCCAGAATACAAATAGTCGTAATAGCCTAGGAAGTAACGGAAAAAATAATGACTAGCATGCAAGGTAGCGACTGTGAATATCGGTGGTAATTTTTCTTCCCTTTGAAAACTAAAATTTCCAATTCTGCATAATAGATACAACATTACCATGATTTTGATCTGCTTGGTCGTATTCTCTCCATACTTGACGCTACGTAATATCATTGCATTCGCTTGAATATTACTGCGCTTCAACGACAGGCAGAGCTATCTACGCAGATCAAGACCATGGTAATACTGTTTATGTCTTATGAATAGAGGACGGTTAGAAACTTCTCTGGGTATCCTTTGTGAAATAAATTTAAAAAGTTAATAAATTAGTTTTGTGTTTCACCATCAAACTACGTTACAGAGATTTGAGGGATACTTAGCTCATCATGGGTGTCTCTAAGGGTCAGCCGGGGCACTCTAATTTCTAATCCATGTACCTGTACATTAAAGTCCTGCGTAAGTGGGCACCTTCCGTTCCGGGCCAATGTGACCGCTTACGCAGGGTGGACGCTTACGCAGGGTGTCCGCATACGCGGGGTTTCAAGTTTCCTCCGGTCTAATATGCAAGTGTTATATATCGATATGTAGGGGAGACAGAGGCGATGCTAGATCTGAAATCAATTTTTTCACGCTTACGCGGGGTGTCCGTTAGGCGGGGTCCTACTGTATATGAGACTCATATAGGATGGTCGGCTCAGGGTTAGGCGGTGCATACAGTACTCTCGTTACTTATGGGGTGTCATGACTGGTAGGGCAATATAAGGATGACTCACTGGTGCACAAGCACTAGTCCAGTCTCACCTTCATTCATATTTCTTTCTTTTTTTCTCGCATCTTTTAGAGTTAGGACCTGTATCAGCCACGTCATAATTCAGTTCATTCATATTTCAATGGGATGGGTATCTAAAAGATGGAGATTTATAGCTATTGTAGATAATTGTATAGAAGGCTCAGGGCCAGTATCATATACACAGTGAAAGTTTACATGTCCCAGTATTCTGGTGCAGAATGATTATATATTGTCTAGGTGGCATGTACTTGTAACCTATACTTTTCTCTTTAAAAAGGGAAAGTCATTATTTGGAATGTGCAATGTGACATCAAACATGCACTTACCATAACCTACAAACCTCTTCACCCGTGTTAAATTACATTGTGGTTTTCTTTCCATAAGGAAAGGGACTCTATACACACTCAGTCATTAAGTCTGTATGTCGTTAGTAAACAGGTACATCTCTCACAGTTGGCACTAGACACAGAATATCCATCTACGTTGGCCATAGAGCTCAGGGGTGAATGCTGACACACTCCGCCTCATGACTCGTCATAACATTTTAGCCTCCGGCGCCTATACTCTGACTGCAGCACTTAGCTCGAGTTGGATCCAGTTCTAGTGTCGTGCTTGTCTTCTCAGCGCCCAGGGAGGTGCTGACGTGTGCAGTTTTTTTGTCATGCCTCATTCTGGAGTTCAGCATCTAGTTTACCCATAGATATCGTTATTATTCAAAACCCACCATGACAATAAGTCTCTCTATCGTGCCATGATTGCTATTTGCAAACGTACAGATTTAGCCTGCTAAGCTCCAATAGAAGAAATCCTTGAACAAATATGCCAACACTTCTGAATTAAAAAGAAATGGAACAGATAACCAAGTGGCTTGGGTTCTAAAATTTCCGCGAGATTTATAACAAAAACAATTGTCTAAAAACGCAACCTTTTCTAGAAAAGAATGATATTCCTTCATGAATCTGACTTAATGGTAAACTTCTAATATGTTTCCACCGTCACGCATCAGTGCTTCTCTACTGCCTGTAAAGCAGACGGGAACGAGTGAGGGAACTGCAGACTCACTGGGGGCTCTTGCACGGAGGAGAACGTGGCTATTTATTATGTCTACCTGGATACAGAAACTTCATCTTGTAACAAGATGCCAGCGCCTTTTATTATCCACCGAAGCCTCCATAGAAAACATATAGGGAGTGTGTAATTAATTGTCTTTTGTTTGATAACTAAGATTTGCAAGGCTAAATGATGGGTACAATTTTAACTGTTTTCGAATACTAATGGCTGTATTTTCTCCGGAGTTTACTCTGTGCAATATCCTCGCATTTGCTCGGATATTACTATGTGTCAACTCCTCGTAGAATATAGCCACTAGTATCCGAAACCAGTTGATGTTGTTTATATATGTATATAGACCACAGGGCAGTGGGGAAGCACCTGAAGCAACCCAAGTGGTTGTGCTAATATCATGGCCTATCTGAATACCTTCACGCTTGACGTACGGATGTATTGAACAATAGTGGCATGATTTCACCACCCTTCCCCTACGACCATCGATTGGCACTGAGACTCTGAATGCATGCATGCATTTTTGATGGTTGAGCACATAGTGTTTTAGAAGTGAAGCGCCAACACAGATCCCCCCGTCCTGATGACCGACAGCACACCTAATCCACTCCTGATCCACCTGCAAACAAGCAGGCAGTCAGTCGTAGCATTGGCCGCCGTGAGACGGCCGCCGGTGTGCTAAGTACACTGATGTTTGGGTGGAGGGCCCTCCGCACGTCCCGTTCATCCTTCCCTTATTCAATCACGGTTTTCCTAACCCAACCCTCTATCGCACCCCCCTCCCCACCAAAACACACACAGCCAGGAGGGGCAGGAGTCTGGCACCCCGTTCTGCGGAGGGATAGGTCGGTGCCCGCCTTTACAACTTGTTTTTCAACTTTCATTTCTAGTCTATTTTTCTTGTATGAAACAAAGATAATATGAATCGAGCATATCAAATCGTGGTTTGAACGTCTTCACACACCTTTTTTGGGGGGTAAGTTTTATTAGGGTACATAGCCATACAGACAATCCAGGCTCGGCAAGTGCCAACATTGATGTGTTTTCCATGCTTCCTCAGTCTCTCTGAGGCAGTAAATTCCACACGAAAAATAATTCCACTTTTTTCCCTGACCCCAAATGACATCACTGAATTGACAACCCTCCGCGCACATTGCGGCGGGTAGGGCAGATGACGGGCAGGGTCCAGGGCTGACTCTGTGGCAGTGGACTGGAGGCGGCAAAGAAAGGCACCAGGGAACGCAGGCTATGGAAGCGGGGGTAGCTTTATGGGGAAACTGGGCGGTAGTCCCCGAGGATGACACTGTCGATGATGATCACTGCCGCCATTGATCATAGCGTCTCCCGTGTGTCTGACGTCTGCCAAGACACCTCCCCCCCTCACCACCATACCACCCGCTGCCACCACACGCTGTTCTTACCTCCCACCCGGGGGCGCCACTGGGGCCTCTTCCAGGGTGGAGAAGACACGTCTAGGTGTGGTTGCACCAACACTTCCTCCGTACAAGCCCGGAGGTCATATGAACCCAAGCGACAAGGTCAGAAAGTGGTTGTGAGATATGGCCATCTATAAGGAATTGTGCTCTTTCCCCATAGATCGATTTTATTGTAACCACCGACGGGGCTTTTGAAAACACCAATATTTATATTGTAAATGTCAACTCTATTTCTATAGTTTATAGATTTGTTACGTAAAGTTCCGATGGCGGGGGAGCAAATTGAGGCTCCGAACCACCTGACTGGCTAATCAAGAGATAAATTTCTGTAAACTTGTAACAGATTAAATCTGTATTGTATCTATTAGGCTATGTCACTTTACCCAGCCATGTGGTTGGTCTGCCATTCCAGTCAAAGATCTGACAATAAACGTGAAGGTATACATATGTATATACACTGATGATATTTTGAAGCATACAGTAGTTGACATTTTGCACGTACGTATGTTTCTATGATAACATATAAATTATGAATGTACAGAGATAACTTGGTGATTTGGTTGTCCATTGTACTTGTATTACCTCCGATGTCAAATCAGGGAATATTGGTTTGCGTTGAATCGGTAGGTATTGTATTTATTATTTATTAGTGTGTAGGATCTGCAGAAATCCCTCTCCCCCTCCTACTCCCTGCCTCTCGCCATTGCTGAATTCACTGTTTTCACACCTTGTCCCAGATGCCCAGAGTCTCCACTCAGATTCCAGATCTCAGAGTTATGACAGCAGAGCAAACTGAAAAAAGATAGAGTGGAGCTGTAAATGTAAGATCTCTCCATTAATACTTCAACCCATAAGCAACGGGATGTGTATATGACCATGCATTAGGGCATTTGGTTCTATTAATCATGCCATGCTGTTGTTAAGTGATATAGCTTCCCCAGTAGCGGCCGGTTGTGTCTACATGTATATACATAAAACCAGCGGTACCCGTTCTAACGAGCGATTGCAGCGTCACGCTTATGTGCATAGGTCAATATTATATAGATAGATCGAAGTCACTACCGGTTTTGATGTCCTGTTAAACTATAGAACATACATATAAATATAAGTCATATATGTGTAATATATAGCAAGGTACTGCGTACATCCGTCCCGGCTATCGAGGTCAGGGTCAACGTTCAAAAGCCACTGCCAAACCGCGATATTGTTTAATCCCAGGTCCAAGGATGTTTTTATATTTATCTTAGCCCCACCCATCCTCGATACGTGATCTTTAGATACGCGGAATAAAATACAAAAGACAAGAGTAAAATAGCAGAAGCCTTTATTTGTTTTCGGTTTACCATCACAATTATCACATCAATAGACGTACAATACAATTGCCTTGAAAAAAATAGTATGAGTTAACCATTGTTTCGCTGGAGTCTTATGTTTTGACATTCCAGTCAGTTCCCTCGTGAATCCATTTATGTGCTGGACACTGATAGTTTACATATTACGTGGACTGAGAAGAGATTCTGATTCAATTGAACAAATATAAAAGGACTAATTTTAGTTTTCCGATTCTGGAATAAGGGAAATTTGATGTAATGTCCAGCAGAAACAGGCTAAATATAAACAGAAGCGGATCCAAATGGCGGTCTCAGTAGCATCATATAATGATGAACCATGGTTTGTGGAATAAGCCGGCGCCATTTCCTCTCCGAAGACATGTATGGTGGGACTCTATTGATACGTTCCCCGATGAGGTCCTAAATAATACGCTGAAGCGGCGGAGTAGTTGTGGTTATGGGGAGCGGCAATGGGGCTCGGCGATGGGAGCTAGGGCAGGGCGGAGCGGAGGCAGGGTGGGGCGGGGCAGGTCAGCGGGCGACAATAGCTGTCAATAGGTGGCACTCTATCAGCAATATAACAGGTCTATTGGCATGCTCCCCTCGTCCAGCCCCCCGTCCATGAAGCAGCAGCCACCGTCACCTCCATAGTTACAACAATAGCCTTAGTCACTATAATAAACAGCGTCACAACGACAGACACAGCCATGTTCGCGCCACATCCATAGCCACTATCGTGATCATTGTTACACTCACCATAATCATAGCAATAGCCATGGCCATGGCCATTGTCATTACCAGAGTGGACAGAGCTTCAGTGGTTAAGGTTAAAGCTACAACAACCGTACAACCACAACTTCTATCGTAGCCACACACACACATACTATCAGCACAAATATCATGTCGCCTGGGTTTAAATCAGTCAGCTACCCAATAGTATACAAATATATAGGCCAATCAATAGTTGACGTTATTCACGGAAAGGCTTTGGTCAGATTTCATTATACTAGGGGTCGTTGAATAACTTATACCAGTGAAAGGAGAGGCTACAAGGAGACATCGTATGAGGGTTATTGTTTATAACCAAACCTGTCCAGCTATTGCTGTTCTACCTGACCAAAAGACGACAATAAATGTTGAATAAAGTTTACCTGCATCGTCCATGGTTCGTGGGAATATATCTTAGTGATAGTGTATGTAACAGTCGGTTGTTAAATGGTTGTTCAGCTCTGGTGAGTTATTAAGGGAACGGCAGAATGGAATTATTCTCCTTTGTAGAAATTAGATAGTTGTAAACTATATTTGCATTATAAGTGTTAGAGGTAATGCAGGTACAAAACGTTTTGAACAAGGTCCTTTTATGTAACCAACATTGAAAAATGGTGGTATATCATGTTATATACTACACAGTTATGCCCTGTCAGTCACACCTTGTTAAACATTGCCCTGGCGAGTGATGGGGTTGACTCTGCACTGGCTGTGATTAGACGTTAAATTAAGTGTAGAATTGGCGACCGCACAGTCACTTAAGTGGCAGGATCACACAGCGCATGAAACTCCCGGCTCACATACGGAATAAAAGAAAACCACCGCCTCAGACCAGACATGGGTGGCCAACATCTATCCAAGGCCAGGTTTATATCAGTGCCGCTGTCTGGAGCTTGGGATATAGCATGGGAAGATCCACTATTTATACCGTTTACAATATAGGGACACAAGCGTATTACACACACACAAGAGTTCGGTATGTTTAAGCCCTGTGACGACACTACTAAATCGCCTTTAGGTGACTCATTGTTCCTCTTAACATTCAGCGACATGAAGCCACTCCTACACGAGGGTGGAGGTGCCACCCCAGGGGCAGCCCCTTCTGACATATTTCTTAACCTTTTTCCCTCAGAACCCCTCTCAACCCTCGAAGATATCGCTGTACGTTCTCAGGTTTCCGAGAATACTTAAGTGAATCTAGAGGCATGTGTCATGTCAGTGTTGTTCTCTTTTGAGCAGCTGTTTATTAACGTATACCTGGTTGTGCTTGTGTGGTATAATGTTGATGTTTAGATGCGTTTTTATAGTTTCCTGCTGCTTGTGATATAAAGTTGAAAAACGTGGTATTTATTAGATAATGTAAACAAGGGATTACAGTTAATGTTACAGAACTCTAAACTGACTGTGGTCTGCTATTCCGTGGACACAGACACGGAATGGGTTGTTGTTGAGGGGAAGTGTAATAAAAAAAGTGAAAGTGGTGGGGGCCCCATGTTGGATACAGGCCTCCAGATCCAGACAACTTCTGCTGAGATCCTCAACGAAATTGGCCTTCATCCTTTTCTGCCAATGGGACCATATTGGCGGTGGCTTTGCCTCGGCCGCTGTATAGCGAAGAGCGCTCCTGAAGTGAATTCCTACAGCCCGAGTGAAATGCCTATACCCGGACTGAGCCCAGGCACTGTGTATCGATCGGCATCTGTCTAACCACACACCAAGTGTCCGGGAAAATAGATAATGTAATCGCTGTTCAGGGCGACGTCTCGGATAGAGCGTCAGGCCCAACCACCGAGACACAAACGAACAATTGTCCTCTCTTTTTTGGTCACCCTCAACGAACAATGCTTATTTAGTTTTTCCCGTTTTCCATTCAATTGATTAAGATTAAGTAGCAGAACCATATCCGTTTTTATCACACAATCCCTCTGAGTATTAGACCAAGGTTAATTATTTGAACCAGTCCGGACAAGGTTTTTCCTCAAGGTGTGTACGGGTGTTCGGAACATTGCACAATTAATTAAGCGGGCATATAATTCCTCTAATTGGAATAATCAGAAGCTGCAGACCAATCAGGAAGTGGGGACGGGCGTATCACAAGGGCTCTTTGTCAAGGAAACCAGTCCATTATTTTCACGCTGAGCCGGGATCTCTGGCCCTGAGCAAGGATTAGTTAATCTTGACTGCTCCGTAAGCCCAGCACCAATAAAAGATCGTCCTCCGAGGAAGACGGGCCCTCAGTGGTCGCCTCTGCCGTAATAGTCTTGTAGTTGGGCGCGTAGAGAGCCACCACGACCGCTGTTTTCTCGGCTGCCTCTGACACATGTCTCCTTTTATCGTTGCCTGGAGAGGAGAAAAGAAGTTAGGACAAGACACGGCTCATTGTCGGATCGCAGTCATGTGACTCTCACGTGACCCAGGTACCATCTTCTTTTTTGGATCAAATTACACCCCAGCGAAACCGAAATGGGGACGGCATTCCACCAGCAAAGCCAGAGGATCGGCGGGCGGGTAGTATTAAAAGGTCAAACCAGCTCAACAATACAGGAATTCTGACTAATTTATCAGTATTCCAATCGTTGTTTATGTATGAGAATAATTCATCTAGTTACCATTCTGTCCCGTATCATATTGAATTGGCCGTCCGCTGAAAAATGTAACTATCACAAGATAACTGAAGCAGTTTGCATATCAGAAACTTTTGTCAATATTACAATTCAAGAATGGTGACATTGAGTTTGCAGTTTGGTAGAATTAGAAAATGTATTAAGTATAACAAACTATTGTGCAGAAGTGGGGGGAAAGTAACAGTTTAATTCTGACAGACATTCCGAAGACCGTTTTACTTCACCAACAAAGTATGCGTTTGAATCGATAGGTATGAATCTCGCATAAATTAGCCAACACAAGTGTGTAAATTACTCCCAAAGAATACTATTGTAGTGATATTTTTTGCAACAAAACCATTGTTTTTACATATTACATACATTAGTTGGTTTTTAAAAATTGTTTTCATTGGGGTTTCTGCAGAAATGCCCCTGCATGTAGGGGAAGAATAGATGAAGGAATATAATGTTATTTTTCAAAGTAGTTTAAGTACCTCTGGAGAAAAGGTGGTATAATCAACTGGCTTTTTGAGCGTGGGTCAAACAATCATATACGTTGCCTAAAGGTTAGAGTGGTCACATAGATTTTGAGCTTCCTTCACCATCTGCTATCTAACACTGTGACATTGCGAAAAGAGAAGTGGGCCAGTGTGTCAGTGTCTCACAAGCGTGCCCGACTGACCATGACCAATTACAAAAAACAGAAATACCTCATTGACCGACTGGTGCTTGGTATATTTGGTTGCAGTTGCAAAAGTTGCAAGTTGACTGAGTGCAAGTGGGTTACATAGACGCATAACTGAATATAACCCAAATTGTTTTAATTGTTATTCATCTGCAATTCCACACTCATTCCTTAATGATAAACATACCATTTACTTCTAGTATTTATGTGCTGACATATCGTACTTCGCTACAAATTAGATAGGCCTGCATTGACAAGCAGTAATATGTACGTGTACATTGTACTTGTACAATCTATGAGACCTGTATTTGCGCTATTGGAATGTCACAAGCGTAGGTAGTGTTTATGTACATGTATATCTTCACTCAAGCAGTATCAGCGTGCATGTGCCTATTCTTTCCTAGCTGTGTACTTACAATAGGTATCACAAAGGTTAAAAAACATTATTTGAACCAAACAGTATGTGGATCGGGTAAATAGACATTTGGAACTCATGTATTCACACTACTTTGGTCCTGTAGTTGATTCCAGTAGAAACATATGAAATAGGAAGTTTCTTTGACTGGTTGGTATATAAATGGAAACCATCAAAACAGCGATATCGTATTGATTGAAAAAAAAAGCAAGTTTGCCGACAAATGATGGAATTCCGATATTTCCTGCACACCGACAGCACCAATGGTAGATTGGCATTTCTTGTTTAGTTTTACATTTATCTCTCATCAATTATTAACAAATACAATCTTCTTTGTGGTGTTATCAAGAGGACATAGAATAACTTATATATGTATCGATTTTTAGCCACTCTTCTTCAATGTAATGTTATAAAATGCTCCCTTGGTTTTTTTTTACAGGTTTTATTTCCCATTTTTTCCCTCAGTCCCAACTATCATCCATGTTACAATACACAACTTGTAATTTTGATCCACATAAGATATCGTACATATCGATCTGTCAAGCGGATCCGTGCTTGTGGCTCGCGTGAAGCCGATGTTATATACTCCACGGCGAGGGCAATTGAGCCGAGCGTGAATAAAACATGAAGGAAATGTGTCGAGGAGGGGATGAGATATTCCAAGCCTTTTGTTCCCAGGCGCACCAGTAGTACACTATGCCCCCGTGTGGGTATCGGAGTTGAAGACGGATTTCTTATCTGCCAGTACACAAACCCCAAGTGTCTCTGTCTTGCTGTGTGGTTGGCGAAGCACCAACGTATCCCACCATGGAGGGGCTACTTGGCCCCCATCCTGATCCTGGGCCCCAACTCCGCCCGCGCTCCCAGAAGCACTCTAAATAGCCGACCTTCAATCCATTCACAGGTGGTCAATAGGGTCTGGGAGTGTGGGAGACTTGGGAGGGTGAAGTTGGTCTGAACCCACCTTTTCTTCGCCCACCCTCCCCACCTCTTAGGTCGCACTCACATACCAATCTCACCGGCCGCTAATGCACACAGCATCAAAGGACAAGGCGAGTCGCGGTCGTCTGCTACTTTCCCGCGCATGGCTTCTCAAATGGCTTCCAGGAAACTACACTGGTTACCTGCACCTGGACCATTACGTTGAAGCATATATGCAGTACAGAGGTCATGGGCGCCTGTTGGAGAATATCCACACATAAACCATATATATATACTCTGTATAACCCTGATCACATAAACATTAATCCTGATCATGGAAATGTCTGAAGTGAATCTATATTGAGTATTTGAAAAATCATTGATGATCCTATTTGGATGAACATAAACATTACTACAGAGGAGCTGTTTCAACGCTTTGCCCTTCCTGGTGCCGATGAGGGTCCGAAATGAGCCGAACGTTGACCCGTTATAGGAATAAGATATTTGTTCGCCTCTCTATTTGAGTATCATGGAGTTAGTCGTTCTCACTCATCACAAACCATATTTATATATGTGTATCGAACAATGTTAATGTATTGTGATGCCGAGTGGTGAAAGAGGATGCTTCTGGCAACCTTGACCCACCCCCCCCCCCCCAGAAAAAAAAGGGGAAAAAAGAAACAAAGACACAACAAAAGCACATATATAACCACCACCCCCCCCCTCGCAGAAAAAAAAGAAGATCAAGCCTGATTTGATTATTTCTATTTCATTTCTTGGGATTGTATGGTTTGATCTTCCTTTATTCATAACCGACCAGTCACCCCACTTCGCTTAGCCACAACTCTGCCCGCTCCCAGTCCTGTGATGTCGCCATTATGCATCTCGAGTAGAACCAGCTGGCAGCGCTGGCAGTGGCAGACATCCATGGTATCAGCCACCACATATCTGTATGATTAAAAACCCCGCTTAGCGGACACAGCCCGTGAATTAGGTGTCAGATCTGGTGACAGCTTCCCAAATCGCCGAGCCAGCTTTCAATTCTCTCACTGACGACAGTGGCGCCATCACCGTTGACAATTCGCGTGCGGGAGCCCCCCCCCCCCCCCCCACCCCTCCACGCCAGGATCCAATTCTGTCTGGATACCCAGGACTTGCGCTTGATGCAGATATTGAAGGGGCAATTTTAATTTGGGTATTCATTAGACTACCAGATGTTATTGGATCTTAACCGGAATTTCAAGGGGTAGGCTGAAAGTGGGTCATTGTTAAGGAGCCAGTGTCTCAAGGTAGGTAAAAAAAGATAAACACTGAAATAACTCTGTTCGATAAGAATTGCAGACAGGTCCGTAGCCACATAAAATACATGTATCATATCAGCCATGTTTACGTGCTTTATAGACGGTTAGGTCTGTGACACACCCACTAATGGACAATATGTAATATAACACATTCATAGCCATGATCTCCACCAAACTCCGGCTTAGCGGCGAGCTATAGCGGACCACTGTCAGTTGGCTGTGATTCATTTTTCCAGGCACTTCACGCACTGGCTAAAATGATAATAGATGGTTGTAGTTATGGAGACTGCATGCCGCGTTTGCAGCCATCCTCCCTGCCATTTACTACGGCGAATCAGGAACTGGAACGGCGCGGGGGGCTCATCAGGGCGTCACTTTGTAAACAGGCGGAACGTGGTGTGCTCGGTGTACACGACACTTTGATCCTGGGGCCGACATGAGGCCCATCAGCCAACACACATGCACCCACCGCTCAGTATTTTAGCCAGTAGTGCAGTGCAACTCTTACAACTGCATACTCTTGCGTCGACGCTGTGGCTTTCCATCGGAAACCCGCAGCGATCCACGCGTTCTGATTGCCTTCTGGACGGCGGGAGAGTCGCGGCGTCGCCGATCCGGGCGGCGGCGTCTGATAAAGGTCAGAGGTCATACATTGTGTCTGCACCCTCCCCCGCCTCGTCCGGCAGCGAGGCCGTAGCCTCGGATCGATGCTGGTGAGGCTGGCCGGGTGGCGACAAGGTGCGACCTCTACTGCAGCTCTTTGGTCACTGCGCCGACCTATGACCTTTATGTATTGAGACAAGGTCATGTGAAGGAGGCTCATTAGGCTGGGTGACGTATGTCACGTGTAACGTAAGGCGGCAGATAGAACATGTCTTCACCTTGAGTCGATGATATTTTTAGATATTCAGACGAGGTGTAGACATGAACCAGTACGTATGCAAATGTAATGCCAAGACGTGTCCTCAATATCTGTTCATATGAAGATAAAACTGCCAATACAAGAATATTGTTGGTGTAATATAATTACATTTATGGTCATATATAATTCTGGTAATAGCAGGAAAAGAAAAAAACGACACAAATGAACCTGGATTGCAAAGATAACGAACACATATGATATTGCCTTTTACCAACTTAAGCTTTATCAAATTAACTTTTATATATACATGTATGTACACAATGTATGTATACATATGATGAACATGCATGTAGTAATTACTATTTGATAAAATTTGGACCTGTATTGGAAATAAAATATACCAAAGACACGACACATGTATATGGTATCTAACCAACCTACATGAAATAAGTCCACCATAGAAACTAGATGTATAACGGAGGTTGACATCCAATGATCAGTTATCGAATCATTCTGTTTCTTAACGGATAATAACCTTGGACCATCATAATGTAATAAAGTAATCAGCTGGAATACCCAGGAGAGTCTCCGATCCAGTCCCATCTCACTGCCCCCAATGAACTGTCCGCCTCATTTGTACGTAATAGTATTGACCCCGGCTGGCCGCCCTATACCTTCCTCATCATCTCACCCTCCCTCTTACATCCCCACCAGCACCCCCCCCCCCCCCCACCCCCGTGCCGCCCCATCCCCCGCTGGCAGCGTGTCAGCCTTCGACATGCACTCACAATGCGCGTGACTACAGCTGGTCGCGCGGCCACCGGCGTCTGGGATTAAACTTGCGCTGCGCCTATTGATTATTGATACGCAGGCTTACTAGCCTCCTCCTACCTGTCTACTCACAGGTCCAGTACCTGCTGCTGCACACCGTCAACCCACCCGCCAATTGGCCGCCACACTCAGTGTCCGCGTATGAAAGGGATTCCCACCCTCCCACCCACTTCATCTCATTCACAACCCCTCCCACCCACCTCCTCCTCTGGGCGCCCGACTGGGACTCCCAATAGAAAGGTGACATGGCTAGTCAATACTAATACAGTTATAACATATGAACCACTATAGTCTAATATGAGCATTAAAAGAACTGATGTACTCAGATGTTGAGATTTAAAAAAAGATGTATATCTATAAAATGAGTACACTGGGCACTAAAGGAGAGTCGATTGATAACTTGTGATGAGTTATTTAATCCACTTCGAAGTCTTGTTTCCACCCTTTCCAAATGTATCGGCTATGATTTACTCACCCAAATTTTATCTGCCAAAGGAACACCTCCTTATGAGCAAGGGTAGTGGTGAAAATGATTTGAGATAAAACTCAAAATTGACCGTCTTTTCGATTTATAACTATCCTGTGAGTATCGTACCCACTCAGATATTCTCCCAGGATGAGTGTCCACTCAAGCAACGAGTATAGAGAAACTGTATGGCCCCTTGAGGCACATGCTCACTGGGGGCTACTGTTGTTCCCGTAGGAGACACATTTACATCCGATATGACATAGTTACGGTTGCTGGAGGGAGATCTGCATCATTGGTCTCGTGGTGAATGCTGGTATATTTGCACTATACCATTGTTGTGATCACTGGAGGCACATATAGGCCGTAGGTGATGTAGTCACAGACATGTTCGGTTTTCTATAGTGCACACGCAAACTTATAGGACGATAAAATCCTATAGTATTTGGTGGTGTATAATCTTTCACCTAGTTATTATTTATCAAAACAGCAGCCTTCCTCCCCTCCCATTCCCCTCACCCGGTTGGACATTCAGAATCCTGAAAGGTTGTCTGTAAATACACCACCATGTACTAGTTCAGTAGTCAGTACCTCCTGTTTGTATTCACCGTTCACTCAATTTTTATGCTGCACTTCATTTGGTATGGTTCATATAGAGCAAATATATATGGCCTATGGTTGCTCTAAGATAGGCAAATGATAACTCGAAGCTCATTAACCTCAATTCGTAGTTAAGCTTCTAATAACGGTTTATTCATTTCACGACATATTTACGACATATTTATGTCTGAATATAAGAAAATGTGAAATTAGACCAGCGGTTACATTGAGCCGGATCTGCATTTATGCTGTTGATTATTAATCGGTTGATAAATTTTTCGACAGAAAAAAGTCATGATAGTTTTTCATAAGATAAGCCTGACACTGACTCTACACACTCATTAATATGCTCTCCATTTTACTCCTACATGTATGTATTTTTGAATTACTGTCCGTCTTTTTGTAATATTACTATATCGTTTCAGATCTAAAATATTAGATATTGGCTGTTGGATGAAAATCATAATGGAAATAAACCTGGATACTTCCCGGTAATCGCACTTAAAACATCACATTTGAATTGCTTTGTCGCTATTATCAACTCCTGTTTATGATGTGCCTCGGGGAATGGTATTATCGAGACACTGGTCCTCGTCATTCATTCTTTTCATGTTTCTCCTATGATGTGTATGTGTTCTGCCAGTCCATGTTATGCATACAGAAGGTTTGTATCTCGCGTGTTGTGTTTATCATCAGTCCTCTTCATTCATGTAAAAATAATAGGCCTCTCCCCCTGTGATCTATTCGTGTCCTTTATTGTTACTGAAATTCAACTGCCTATTACAGTGCTTGCCCTATTGCCAGCGGCCACCCCTCCAGAAAGTTCAACATTAATAATTCTTATGTTAAATATATCTTCCCTAGAGGTCTGACATTGCTACTTTATCAGCATTATGCTAGTTTTAACTCGGGTTAAAAGAAACCTCATTCTTGATTATTAACCACATCACATTTGGAATTAGCAGGAGGACTTAGAGCTGTTTGTCTAGCACGGCGCCTGTTCTGGTGTTTTCTATCAAAGGTTGCGCAGAGAGTGGGCACACCTTGTCAGGAAAATAACCAACCTCTTGTCAAGTCCCCACGTTGCCGCCCATGTACCCCGCATTCTAAATAATGGACCACCGTCCCTCACCAGGCGAAGTGTCACGTCCTAACCTTGACGGACCCGAAATAGATACCTGTGGTATTTGTAGGTGTTAAAATAAGAACGATTTCGCCAATTACAATGGGTGGTTTTTTGGTTTATCAGAAAATGTCACTTATGCGCGGAGCTACTGGCCCAGGAATTCTGCCACCGGGAGTTTGTCAGCTTCTACGAATTTAACGGAGAACAATAGATGGCATTAGTATTACTGATTCCTGGCAGTATATGAATATCCTCTATTTCGGCCTATGGATTGAGAGGCTACATTACTAGATAGTCATTGGCATAGCCATACCAATTTGGCTATTTAAATAATCCGAATTCCATCATTTCTTTGAGGGAAAAATTGAGCAATATACGACTTTCCGTATTTGATGGCAGTTTGGCTGTGGGTTTGATGGTGTTTCAAATTGAGCAGTCGTGTCCTGATTGACTTGTGAGGCTGTGGTATGGCCAATCCCTTTATGGCGACTTAATTAGTTCACCACCTCAAATTAAAGCAATTTTGTAGCCACTTACTGTGTGGATAGAAAAAGGTGGCCGCATGGAGTGTGCTGGCCGAGTGGAAGTCATTATGAGCGTAGATCACGCCTAGGTTTCCATGTAGGTCACTGACGTTTACAAATTATCTCTTCTTATTGGTCTATCACGATGGTTGACCTTAAATCTAACTACACCTAAAGAGATGAAACAGAGACCTGCTGTCACATCTGATGCTGCCTGTTCTCTACCTTTGTTGGCAACAATGGTAGACGTAGAACAAAAATTGATAAGAGAAATACCAAAAAGAAAACCCAACTAGATTTAATCACATATTCCCGTTTATAGATCTCCACGGGCCAAATTGAAGTATTCACTTACAATTATATCCGATTTCACAGACTTCTTGTGTAAGCTCTTTGATTTTTATCCGCTGTGTATTTCTAGAAGTACATTTATAGTAAGCATTTGCATAGCTTGGGCTGGCAAGAGTGGCAGCACGTTCACCTTGTTTCTACGCCGTTGCTCTGTCTGCCAGAGGCCTGTCTAGCGGTATTATAGGATCAGGTGAAGGGAGTGGCGGAGGAGGGGAGGGGCTCACAGCGACGTTGAGTGGCTTCCTTGGCGCCGGAGCCACTCGGCGATTACATGTTTTACATACTGACCCCACAGTTCTCGGCACAGTCACGGCCCCAAGAATCCACACATCGATGTTTAATTTCTACCACCACAGAAGCCAAACCAACCAACAGTGGGTAGGGAAATTAGCCCAGTGGTTAAGAACGCTGGACTCGTAGTGCCAAGGTTGTGGGACATTGTGGGTTTGAGTCCCACTGCAGCCACATTTCCCCTTTATCCCCAGCAGTGGTAGATTTACTGCTATGTCAAAGGCCAATTCGTCTCATAGCATGTCGATGTGGTTTGGGAATCAAACTAATTCTCACCTCGGTTAATGTGTAGAGGTGAGATTTCTACCTGAATTCATCACATAGATTCGATCACCACCCTTATTGTGTAAAAATGACGTCTGGACCTATATTGGTTGACTGGACGTAAAATCACACCAACAAACCAAACCAACCAACGAGTGTAGACTCGTTGCACCAACCAACCATATACATGAGGAGGAAGGCAAGCAGAGACTGGCCATGTAACTCTAATCTAATTAATTAATTACTCATGACCTGACCTGAGGGCGGTGGGGCTGTCAGATGTACAGAGCAGCTCTGTTTGGCAGGGGTCGAGCAACTCGCATGAGGCGAGCGGCCAGGAGGTGGACGAGCACTCGGCCCGCTGATTACCCCTGACAGGGCGCTGTACAGATTACGCAAGACGACACCCTCATGAATTTATTTAGAGAGAGCTGACTGTGTTATGACAGGCTGCGGGAATTTCCTGGTCAACCTCATTTCGGCTGAATATCCACCTAGCTTCCTGAACGATTCGGTCAACATTTGTGTGTTCCTAGTATTCTCTATGTATTGGATATTCCCATTCGTTCAAACGCTTCTGGTTTTTGCTTGCATCGCGTGTTAGATATTCATCATTGTGTGCTCAGTCAGATGTTGCTTATATATATAAGCGTACATGTATATATGTGAGAATATCCCGCCATTTCGTATTTGTGTCTATTTCATGTTCAATCAGCAGTATATTTGATGTTTTGACGGTTTATGAATATTACTAACATATCTCGGCACAGTATGACTAAAATGAATTGTGTATATCTCTAAGATGTAGTAACAAACTCTGAAAATGTACATGTATTTTGTATCTTAAAGTATGAGATAATAATGCAAAGCTTAGACATCTCTCTTCCAGCTAATAAGTATTTGCCTTAACTCTTCCTCACGCCGTTTGAGTACCTAATCCTGATGACCATCTTTGCCAACTGTATAGCCCTGGCTATCTACACGCCATATCCCAAAGGCGACTCCAATGACCTCAACAATGCATTGGTGAGTACTACATTTATTCTGCTATCTTCTACCATTAGAATGTTATTCAGTTTATTCCCCTTCCAGAGTTATGGTTTCTTTCGTAATCGGGCCACGATATATTGTATCATGGTGGCTCTGTAAATGCATGTATGTATTGATTAGTTACATGGTAGGTATGCATTATTGAATGATGGATCATGAAATAATCATACATTATTTGTTGAAATTTCAAGACTATATATCGAACAAGACGAAGTTGCATATGGATAAATCTATTTCTGGATTTTATGAATTAATCCCTCCAACAATAGATGCAGAAAACCGGATTCTATCCAGAAGAAATATCGACCCTTAAACTCATGTTTAATAAGTCTCCTCAGATGTTTATTTTGCAAACGCAGCCTCACATAATAGGTTTCCTTTGTTTGGAATCAACAAAACATAGTTTTCGTCTCCTTTTTTTTCTTTCCGAGTTGAAGTTTTTAGTAGACGGTAACTTTATTGCGCATGCGTGAGTCACGTGATACAAAAGGCTGCAGATCTAAATGCACGAACGGTATTGAATAGTAGTTATTTAGACCGAAGGGAAATGGCGTTATCTTCATTCGGTTCAGGGACAGCATTGCGTAATACTTCTGTGAAGCGATTCGATAAGGCCTCTTGATGAGTGACTGAGATAGTTCACAGGAAATCCACGGGCTTTGCTAAGAACGCACCGCAATTGAATGAGGTAAAAAAGGGAGAAAGACAGTGGCTGGTCTTTGCCAGTAGGCAGACAGTGGGGGCCAAAGTCACCGAAATCTCCTGCCGATTCTTCATCCTTTGATACGGGGTTTTATATAGAGACACTTGGATAGGCAGGCATATTTCACCCGGATCCTTGGTTGTACATCAGGTGCTGCGGCCTTAAATCGCCATTTGGCTCTGGGTGGGTGGCGCACCGGATCGCAGCTATAGAACACGCGAGCTTGCCGAGGAAATTTCTAGTGAATTCACGGTAAGAGAGCTAATGGGATTTCTTCGGTGGGTGGCAGAGGGGGTTGCTGGGCGGTGGGTGTCTTGTAAGGGGTGAACATTGCTTCGTGAGAGGTGAAACTTGGCATGAGGTGAGATTTACTACAAGGATATATTTGATCCAGCCTCCCTACACATGGGGCCTCATTTCACCATCCACAGAGCAGTGGGGTGGCAGGTTGTAGAGGTCGGCGTTTTAATGTGGGTAATGGACGAAAAGTGCGAGTTCCAACCGGCCCGCGTGTCGTCAAGGGTGTGGGGCCATATGTCCTTGCGAGGCCAGCGCTGTTGACGTCTGTGCGCAGGGTCCTCGGTGGTTGTGATGGCTCCAGGCCTAGACGTGCTCCAAGACCCCTCAACCGGCCTGGTATACATGCTTGTGTCTATTTACCATGTTGAGAGCAGCTCTATATTTGTACCTGGCAAACTCCCACTCGCCATGTCTGCCACTTTGGCCTCACCGCTTGTCAGGGGTAGTGCCTCCTTTAAGGAGAAGAGGGATAGCAGCCTTTTGGTGTATGTACTTTTGGGCATGCCGGCAGGAAAATAACAAATAAAATTAGCGGCTTTCTTTTGAAAGACGAAGGGCAAGTCTCTGGACTGGCTGGCTGGTTTACAGGAGGAGAGCGCCGTTGGCTCTCTGACCGATGCCATAGAGAGCACCTTGACTTTTATTGTTGCCAGATCAATACGGACAACAAAGGTGTCTTTAGCCAGTACTCAGACAAAAGCGGCATTGTGCTCCACTCCCGATAGGGGCGGGTGGGCTCCAACTGCCGGCCACGGCGGCCTCAGATCGCCAATAATCAAAAGGATCTGGTCCCTGACCGTGGTCGGTGTCACTCCTCACGCCTGGCTTATGTCCCCGAACTGTCCTCATAGCCAGGACAGTCGGTGGTAGGTGGCGGAGAAGGTTTAAAAAGCCGGCAACGTTTTTCAGTGTTTCAGTGTTAAAGCAGCGGAATTGCCTTGGTTAATTGGGCAGATCTGCGGACAAGCGTACCTGTTTTCACCGACAAGTTTTACAAGTACATACACTATATATCCATGATTTTTACCTGCTTGATCGCATTCTCCGTGTAAGTGACGCGCAGTAATATCCTAATGAATGCGAGGATATTGCGTAGTGTCAGCTATGAGGAGGATACGACTTTGCAGATCCAGATCATGGTAATGTTGTATTTGTTATTCACCATTCCAAATAGAAGTTATCAAAGAAAAGGCTAAATTAGCCGCTGATCCTCTTACGCACTACACTGCGCTCTGGGGACTATTTTCCCCGTAGCCACTGATTCGTAGAATATACGGCTTCGCGTATTCTTCTCAGTAGCGGTCTGCAGGATCTATATGTTTAGTATAGAGACTCTGTATTAGGTGGTCAATAAATGAATAGAATCCACCCTACAGGAAATAAACACAACATGCTGTATCTGTAGCGTACAGGTAGAGCCAGGTGTGTCTGTTATAAACTGGTATAGCTCTATTGTTGAGCCCCTCTCGCAGAGGTTCTTTTAAATGGACTATATTAGATCACTCCCCAGATTGAAAGACCAATTCGATGATCGTAATTGGCCCCTCAACGTTAACCGAAGCCCATGGCTGCCGACATTCACAAGATCTTTGTTATAGCAGGAGATGGGATGAAGTGAGGGGTCGGGATGGTGAAAATGGGCAGGTGAATGACGGGCGGCGGGCTGTCTCCGGGGGTACATCGGTCAGCCCGCCGCCGCCCTCCCACCGCCCACCACCGCCCTCCGCCGCCCTCCACCGCCCGTCCTTACACATGTAATGGGTGAGGGGATAATGCTACCGTGCCGGGACAGAAACGTCCACCTGCCCGGCCGGTAGACGGCAGTAATTTACCAGCCAAGAGCTGTCTGCGAGTCTTATCTGCTTTGGCGAAGGAATAAGATGTATTGGTTTGTTGGCCGAGCTCTCTAGATACAGGGGCAGCGCCTCTTATCCATATTTCACCGGGCTTATATATTTTTTTACAGAAAACATTAGAACAGAGAGAGGACAACCCATAGCGCTTGGAGAAGGATTACCAGGCCAGGTGGGAGTACGGGTGGGGGCGGACTTGATCTTCTCTGCCACCAAACCAAGGCCTAGATTGAAGGCTCCCCAGTAGATAATTTTACCAATGATTGCGATAGTGTTCATTTTCCCGCTCGCTTTGTTGTAAGTTGAGATGTTTAAAGAAAAGCGATTCGCTGTCGTGTCCGGTGACAAGAATAACTAACCGGAGGTAAGACCCGGATAATAGCTCGTATTGAACGTCAGTTATTACCCGCGGAGAGAACGTGATTCTACCTCATGGGGACGGGTGGGGTGGGGGTGGGGGAGGAGGGGTCGTTGTCATTGAAGCCGCCGCCGTGAGCGCTGCTGCCTCGGCCATGAAGGGCAGGCAGCACTCGGCGAGGGGCACGGCCACGGCAGAATAGATCTAGGCAGCAGCGGGTGCTATATGAACCCCGCTGGCCACCCATAGAAAGGACAGTTATAGCCACCAAGACTTGGCACATAAGAGCCCTGTGGAGGTTTAGGTGCTGAAAGAGGGTGTAAGGTATTGCAGTGGGAGCAGGCAATGAGGAGAGGGTAGCAGCGCAGCGGGTACAACACAACACACACTCACCCTGTGCGTCTGTCTCCAGAACAACCAATCCCTAGTACCATATGGCCGGGTCCTCTGTGAGGGGACTACCTGAAGTCTGAATAAATTATGTGTGATGGGCGCAAGGAGGACGCCACGACCGGGCCTCGCACCACGCAGGTGGAACAAGCAGTCAGTGTATTGTTTTGACGATTAACAACACATGCCCCACACCGCCTCCCAGTCACCCACGTCCCTGCCTCGCCCACACTACCCAGCGGCGCTGCCCTTTATGTATCACCTGCTGATAATTCTTCTCACCTGCAGAGCCCTCAGCTACATCCCCCAAACCCACAGAAATCTGAGGAATTGTAGCATACATGCTTGAAGAGCTGCCTGCCAGACTAAATCGGTTCCCTCCATCACTTCCTCATACAGTACCCGTCTGCATCGTATCGCCTCTGTATTGCACCCCAATACTCAAGATCAATCCTACACTGACCCCAGATGAATCTTGAGTCGCCCCATATACACTCACGATTTACAGTCGTAGGCGTCCACCCGGCACAACTACCTTGCATCACCGAGTATAGAGCTCCATACACGTTGCTTGCACCAATGTATGTGACTGTGCGACCTGCTCCGTGCCGTCTGCCCTACCACGCGTGGACCGCTCAGTGCGACCCCTGCGTGCTAAGGCCGTGTTTACACTCCGGGCGAGCGGCGCGGTGCCAAACCAAGGCCTCCTGCTGGCGCCGCGGTATTTTTTGTAGCAGGGCGTCATCGCGATAATCAGTATCACTACCTGACACGAACCGGATTGTGTTGGCATAAATTCCGGGAAATTTCCCGGACCTTGGGGACGCCCGCGCAGAACTGATGTTATTCTCATGTTCCGGGCAATTTTCTACGCTCTATTAAAGTATTTCATCCGCCACCTTAATTAGTGGGAGATTATACTGGCAGGCCCAGCGGTAAAATAAACGACCGCTAATGGCAAATTAATCATGCTGGTTGGCCATTGTGAAACAGGAACACACAGTGTACAACGTCATAGCGGGGATATTACCGCTACATGAGCAGCCACCTAATATGTAAATGGAGGCTGCAGTCATAACTAACCGCTGCGTGCATTTCGCGTGGGCTTCATCGCACAATGCCCATCTTTAAGTGACATTGTTCAGAGCCATTTCATCCCCGTTGGCCATGCTCCGTTGCTGGGTGTGTCTGTCTGTATGTCCGTCTGTCCGGTCCCCGGGACCGCCCTGGAGGCAGGCCCAAGCACATCTAGTCACCTGTCCGTAGGTGTGCTAAGCTGTTCCAGGTGGGTCAAATATCGATTGTCTCCACACTCTAGCACTTGGTCGTCAGTGGCTGCTGTTCCGCGGTCGGGATAGGCTGCTCACTGTGTTATAAGGTGGCTGTAAACGTGTTCCAACTGGACCCGTCCGGGTTGACTGTATGAGGACCGCAGGTGTCACCCACCACCTAACAACAACGCGCAGAGAACATGGCCGAGAAATGTCTTTGTACATTTGTAGGAGATACTTACCACCTTCTCAATAATCCATGACGACAGAGGAAGCACGTGGCAAGTCTGCACGACCGGAGTGACCTGCCAATAACAGTTCTCGGTGGCACTAGGCGTTGGCGGCCTCCTCCGTCTGTGAGTAGTATAGAAATGGGGATGAGTGAAACGCCTAGTTCAGCTTGGCCCAACATACCCGGGTCCGGCCGTTCAGCCTTACATAGCCTAGACTACTTAATCCAGCCCAGCCTAGTTTAGTCCAGGCCAGACCATACCAGACCAGACCAGACCGGACCAGCTACCCCAGACCAGCCCAGACCAGCACATCTAGACCTGTGCAGGCCAGACCAGCCCAAATGCTCAGCCCAGCTTAGCTGGACAAACCCAAACTCAGTCTAGTTCAGTTCAGTCTAGCCCAGTCCATTCAACCCAAGCTCAGTTCATTTCAGTCCAGCCCATTCTAAACCAGGCACGACCAGCACTGCTCAGACAAAACAAATCCAAGCTAGACCATCCTGTTCCTGCATAACCGAGTCATTTCAGCTCAGCCTATCTAACTCAGCCCGGCCTAGTCAGACCTACTCAAACCATGCTTGATCCATCTGAATTCAGCATCTCTGCTTGGTCATCAGAACTAATCCAGTGAACTACGTGGTACAGACTTCAGTAAAACGAAGGAAACCGCTACATAGAGGACTTGCAGCTATTTTCTTCGTCCTTGCTTTCGTTGAATAACCATAGTGTCATAAGCAAGTGAGAAAGAAAGTTTACACAAAAGGCGCGCTATAAAGAGGATGTTGATGTTCATGTCTTGCGACGCGACATGCGTGATGACCTCCGAGTTGCTCCGAGAAGTTATGTGTCCGAGATGCAGGCAAGGTCACCCTGCCACCCACCGCCCCGACCCTCAGTATCTACAGCACCTCGTCCTTCTTGCTGCTCTGGTTCCAATGGCCGCAGCTTCCATTTGATATTTTCGGTTCATTGGTTGAAGCATGCTAGTCCTAGTCGTCCACCCTTACAGTGCCCCTGCTTCCTCTGCCCTTGGTTCTATACCCGCGTCTTCAGGCAATACAGAGCACAGCCCCCTCTACCCACTTACACAGCTAAAGTAGATTCCTCAAGTCGTTGGGCTACACTACTCGTGGACTGCACCACGAGATGCTTTTCCAATGAAATCCTTGTTTTCAGTTTTTTATTTATTTAATTCTTTTTTCCTTGTATCTAATAGAGAATAAATTGGGTCTTATTGAAGAGTGGTTCAAACCTCCCCACACACCCCAGCCCCATTCCATGGCCAATAATGATGTATTTTCCATGTTTTCTCAGTCTCTCTGAGGCAGTAAATTCCACATGAAAAGCAAATCCTATCATGACCCCAGATGGCATCCCTGCATATACATAAAAGTTCACATAGACACTGGTTTTCTGTTACACTTACTGGTGCATTATACGAGCAATAGGACTTGCCGCACAAGATCCTACTCGTCTTCCAGCTGCCGTACAATCGCATTCCACACTTAATATTCAAGGTTATATTGCGGGTTGCCACACTGCTGCTTTACAACGTGCACCGCAGGACGTTACCCTGCCACTTGCAGCACATTGCAGCTTTCCGCACCGCCGTTTGCCCCTCGTGGATGGCAGCTCTCGCCCAGTCCTCCTGTGTGGATTGAAAAGGTCAAGTGATACCATTGTGGGCGCTGCTGTCCACCGTTGTCATGGAGACTGGCTTGTGTGTGTGGCCGTCCAGGACCCGGAGGTGTCCAGGGTGAGCGTGGGACACACCTGCGTTGTCGGGTGGTGCTTGGGTGACCTCCCTGTGGGCCCTGGTGCCCCGGAGGTGATGGGGGTTCTCTGACGACCCGCCGGCTGTAGTATACTGGGCGTGGGAAAACAACATGCTGTCTTGACCAGATGGACAATACGATGCTTGATATCTCATGCCAAGACATAACTTATTCTGATTTCATAGGCAGAGCATGAAAAAATAAGGCGGTGTTGTAGGTATGGACGGGCAGTTTCAGGTAAAGGCAAAAAGCCATTTGATATAGGTAGATGTTGTATAGAGAAGGCCAGTATAAGGTCTAGATATGGGTGACGGATCTGTGTGACCCTCCGGGGTCTGTCGACCTTATCGGTCGTCTTTTCCCTAGTCTGTTCATTTTTAAACGCCACCCGCTACGCTACCCACACCCCTTCCATCCACCGCGACCCACACTGTCGGTTAGCCGAGCCCGAGGATTTGATGTCACGGAAACAAGAGACCGTTGTAGGCAGACGATCAATAAGGATTCTCTCTTTCTCCCCGCCACCAACGTCAAAGATCGAACGGCGACACGGGTCCCCTGTGCGCGACCGCCCGTTACCTCTCCGCGTGCACCTGGAGGTAAGGAGGCAGGGTATGGGAGTGGCGGTGAGGCGGGTGGGAGTGGGGGGGGGGGGGGGCATTCCCACCAGCCAGCGTCCTCTCCGTCCCCACCCGGTAAGCATATTAGCGTTACCATGGTGACCAGGTAGGCACGTGACCATCTTGGAGCCAGACTACCATACCAGTCGACAGGGGCCCGGTCTAGAGTGGGTACTACGTCATGTGGAGGGGGTACGCTGAGGGGGCGGACCGGAGGTGCCCGCCGCCGGCCCTGCTTTGTAAATGGCCGGCAGGACGGTGGGGGGAGGGAGGGAAGGGGCCCATAGTGCAAGGAGCGGGTAACTGAGTTACCAACGCCCCGAGTTGCTCAGTGCGAAATGAGCGCCCTAGGATCTGCTTGCCTAACGCGATTACCGCGCCACACATGGGGTTCATCGCCGCCACCTTGCGGAAACCGGATGAATTACTTTAGGGGTCAAAGTTCAACTCGCCGGAAGCGGAACGCCGCGACGCCGACGGTGGACATGCGTGGTTACATTTGACAGCGCTGTCGGAGGTCACGTATATGTGTCGGCCGCAAGTCAACCCGCCCTTCCTTCTCCTTCCCCATCACACAGACGCAACACACCTTTGTCTGTAGGTACTTTAGACTGTGGACCAGGCGATCCAAAGTTCGAGCCTCTGCAATTCTACCGCGCCACGTTACTTTATGTCATCCTTGTCTCATATATCCGAACCATCGTCAACCATCCGGCCGGCACATTTTCCAAGAAGGCCTAATTATCATAATTACATGAGTACTTAATTTATGTAGATTTGTATACTCACCCTTTGACCTGCCAATTTGAAATTTACTTTTATAGAAAGAATCTTGACAGGTAAGGGGAAGGAATGGATTTTAAGGACTGGCCCGGGGGGGGGGGGGGGGGGGGGGGGTAGGTACTGTACTATGTTTCATGTTTGCTTGAAAATAAACTCAGTTTAGAATTATTATTCTGCCCCTTAGCATGCTTTTCCTAAGAACTTTCCGCATTATTTTATCCCTGCAAATATAACATTGTTTCATGTATAGCTTCTTTTCCTAACTTCCTTATAAACTTTATATGAAGTAGATATATTTATATTCCACAGGTTGATAACACAGGTAATGTATAAAGATTGAATACTTGGCCGTTTCAGACTTTTGCGTCATTCACAGGTATTAACGTGATAACAACTTCCCGATATGATGGCAGTTAATCATGGAAAATGCCATAATGACGTTCTTGGCAATCACGAAAAACCTGTTTATGATCACTGTCGCATAGTGTAAGGTGACGCTTGCCGCGAACATTGTTTCTCGGAACTCGTGTGACACGTATTCACGCCGTTATGCAGGATCTAATTATCCCCTTTTCTTTAAAAAATCAGTAACACACACTGGCACAAAATAAAGCAGAAATTAATGCCATACATATCATGAAACAAAATGTTAGCATCCACTTCCCTGAGCCGAGTGATTGATACCCTTTCAGTGATTCGCCGAAATCCAGGCCAGGGAAGTTGTAGTACTGTATACATGTATTGGTAGTGAGGCTGGCAAGATATGCCAGCTCTAGTAAAGGTGAAAAGGTGGGTTGTTACAGTGAACTGGATTGAGAATCATAAAAATACACAATACTGGATGCTCTGCAATCATTATCAAGGCAAAGCCGAGTGACGCTTATGGCATGGCCAAGCGAGTACAGTATTGTGTATTGTACGATTCGAGTACGGTTCTGGATTTATTTCACTCACGAGAATAACACCGCAATATCAGTATAATTTAAATTACTTCACAAATCCTGTTAGGAATGTATAAATATCCATGTTGATGTCTTGCCTACTTTCTCATATCTTGGCGACTGATTGGCCAGTTCCTTATGACATCATCTTCCATCACTCCGCCACGACCTTGGCGTAGTATTGGCACTCTACGTGGTTGATCATTGCATATATTCTTTTCTAATGTTATTCCTGGGAGTGGGAAAATATGGAGAATGGCACGTACGTGGGTGTGTTAACAGTAGGTACGACACACGTTGGCGGTACACCAACCTGGGACTGGTCATACTTTCACCACAATGTCCATGTCAACTGGACAGTGAAGACCTGTAATGTACGTGCCCCGAACACCAATGTCCTGTGGACGGTACGGCTTAGTTTGTCAACCTGTAATAAGACTGTTTTAGTGTCACATCACCTCCGCGGCTGTTATTACGGATGAAAGTAATACCTGTGTTTGATCTAAGTACCGGGTATGGGGAAACTCGGCGGATGCCTGACACTTGCCATGTCTACCCATGCTGGGCGTGTGAAGCTACAACTTTTGAAGCGATTCCTTTTATGGCGGAAATATAGATGTTTGTCAGGACCTGTTCGTTGGACCTGTTTTTGAGTGAGGATTGATACATAGGCGTTGACGATAAGCTTGTGGGTCAGTGTGCACGAAACACCTGCGTGTACTGAATATTCATTTAGCGACATTGAAGACAATGGGTGTCACATCTGGAGACAACTCACGGCTAGACATCGTCAGACTCAGCCCGCGGGGCCTCACGCTCTCCTAGAACCAGGCCTGGTGCCGAAGAAGTCTCCCGTTATGTTTTTTGCTTCTTCATCGTTATTACTCACTTGACATACTTATTAATTGTCCATCTTTTTAGATGACAAACAATACTAGAAAGATTAGAGTGTCATTTATCACTGTGGCCCTATAAAAACACAAACAAAAAAACACATGGAAACAAAATATTTAAATCATAAATTTCTGAACATAATACAGCATTCAGTGTCAGACAATGGTTTTATTGTTGTCTTATCTATCTTCAATATCAACACAGGCCAGGGAGGAAAGTTATCCAAACCAAGACACTAGGGAAACACCACCTCCTCTTTACACTGTAACTGATGCTACTTCATTAACCAAGGTCCTCTGCTTTCCCTTACTCAAATAGTCGTCTATCTAGGCCAGTAACTTATCACATACGTTTTTTTAGAATAGAAATACCCATAGCCAGTGGTATACAGTTATTGTCTGGTCCACGATACGGTAGTTAATATTTTATTCCTTTACCCATCGTTTGGTATGCAATGCATTAGATATTTTAACCTGCTAGAGTAACCTCGTCTTAATAACGGAAAATATTAGGTAACGTGACAGAACTCTATACATTTGGATCGGGCACACAACAGTCATGGCTCATGTATAGTTTCAACAAACTAAGAAATAGAAATAGAAATAGATATACAACAGCGGTGATGTATTAATAAAATATAATCATGATTGACGATAAAGAAAGACCGCCAGTGTTTCGATTGTCATTTGCAGGTAATGTCTGAAGTGTAAGTGACCTTTCCTCGTTCGAATAAGGTTATTTCAAATGTAAAAATGTAAGGTAATCTTACATATGATAGAAATGACGTGGCTGTCATTGTCAAGTAGTGATGCTATCTTGAATGAAGTAATGGTTTATTCCAAACCGACACCGTTACCACACCGTGTTCTTACAGTGACATCACATCAATCATATAGAGTGGAATTCACACGATGGGATTCATGTACCTCACAGGGTCCAACACCTCATGAGATTGTGTTCCTTTTTAGTGGTAAATGTTGCCAACAATTACAGAGGAAAAAAACATGTCTCATGAAAAGGGAACCCTACAATTTAGACGAGGAAATTGTGTTTGAGTATACAAAATCTCAGCAGAATTTTGTCTCAGACGAACACCCTGTGAGGTACATGAATCCCATCGTGTGAATCCCACTTTAGAGATAATTTTGCACTCTATCAGGTCAACTCCGAAGAGTATGTGTGAAATTTTTCCCCAACCGCGGAATTAATCCTCCATCGGAACGGAAAAAATTGTATGAAAACAACTCCGAAGAGCATATTTTGAAGCCGTGCAGAAATGAAGTGGCTGGCGTTGCAGGAATAGTGAAGCTCTTTGTTCTCTCCTTGCCTCACCTGTACCCCCTCCCCACCACCACCACACACACACACACACACACACACACTTCATACACTCACAATAGTCTTTCCGGAACGCCGTCTTCCTAGCACAGTTGCTATGGAAACTCGGGTTGAATAGCATCACCGAGCAATCATCGTCGTCAGGTTGTCACGCCAGGGACGCGATGCCAAGTACATGGACGTTTATTTCTCAATTGTCTTCATGTCTCTAGGGCCCTTGGTGGGAGGTACACACTGCCGAAAAGGTACATAAGGCCGTGGTCGACTTTGTCGGTCTACCCGCTGTATCTCAATACCCCTATCATTTAATGACCATCTTCTATCTGTATATTTGTGAGGTATAATCTATGCCTGCCCCCAATTCCTTCTTTACAATGGGAGGCCATTGTGCTGCAGCCGTATTTAGCTATACATCTAGACATGCTCAAGTCTTTGATTATGAACAAAGTTAATGATTAAAATAAATCAGGATAAGATACGTTCCCCTCCAGATTCAGTAATCAAATAGTAACCTGCGTCAACCAGGCCCGGGGGGGGGGGGGGTGTGGAGGGGTAAGGACGGCGTGCAGTAGGAGAGGTGGGTAGGACACAGGGACTGAGGCCAGTCTACTATACCTCCTGTGTTTCTAAATCTACTGTTTTTAGCAAGGGTATTTACACGTGGTGATGATGTAAATAACTTGACTACAATGTAATTACTGTTCCTTTGGGATTTCGTTTGAGGCACAACAAAGGATCAGCTCTTCTCATGTATATACTTAAATTCAAAGGGTTAAATTTAGACTACCGGAGTCTATTTTCTGCTGTTCAAAAATTAAAGGGAAAACCTTTCAGATATATACCAAAAAGAGGAACTTGAATCGCTGGTTTCAACGAAACGCTGGTCTTTATGCTTCGGATATGATGTTTCAGTATTGATACATTTACCCAACCCAGTATTTCCTTGACCCGTATATTGTACATACTTTTATGATGTAGAATGCGGGAGATTAGCCAGTAATTAGCCATTCGACAGTAAGCAGGTGTCAGTAAGTGGATGTAATGTTAATTATGGCGCAGGGTGTATGTTTATATTAACAGAGATTTATATTAGATTAGGTGGTTGATGATGTTTGAAACGTGTATTTAGGGGTGATCATAAGGGCAAATGACAAGTGTATTCAAAGGGGATTTTTCAATTAGGGTGAAATGTTGATGATATGTGGAGGCGAGGGGGGTTTGCATGGTGTTTCAGAGGGGCAGGGTGTGCCTGCATGTAATTCCAGGTGTCTTCGCGTAGGTTTTCCTCCATTGTGCGTCTCTGGAGTCACCTGTCTCATCTGATAATATTGCACTAGGGGATGGGGATTATTAACAAAGGTGTGCCGGCTTTCAGGCGCTATGCCTGAACGTCTCTATTCATTATAGGGCTCGTTTAACTGGCAACCACTTCTTACCCATCTTTTAGTCTTTATTCATGATAAGTATATATTTAGTCATTCATTAATGCACCGTAATATATACAGAGTGTGTAAACTGTAATGATCTATTCCACAGGTTTTGGGTCTGAAGTAATGGTATATTGGCAAGGCAAAGAATGAAGGTCGCAGTAATAGAAGTACTTATTGACCATGAACGCAGGAACTCTTCACTTTCAACATAACATCCAACATTCATAAAAGAAGTAAAACCAAGTATAATGCGTTATTAAGGTCTGCAATGTACAAAAGACATTTTAGTTCAAAATATATACGACAATGACATCACCAATCACTGACAGCCATTGCCTATTTTAGATTCTGCATGTGGAATTGGTTGACAATCACCAGGTGGGGAAAGGGGGGAGGGAGTTCTACAGTACTCTCAGTAGGAGCGGTGCTGGTGACAGATTTAACCAAGTCTGCGGTGCGAGGACACTGCAATAGTGACATGTGCACAATCGATCTCATCAGATTATTTGAAACTACCTAGATTGAGAAGTAATAGGCAATATAGGGTAATTGGAGGTCACCTCTGCTTCAAAGAGTCAAAGAATGATGAGATGAGATGATATTTTCCTGCAAGTTGTATTATCTCTATTATAACTTTTGTGTGATTTGAATGTACCCTTACTGAAAGATTAATTTAGGAAGTTCTCGTAGATTTTCTTTTCCTTCAGAACAGTGTCATTATTCAGGACGACAGTACCATCCTTCAGGATTTATGAAAATTCCATTTCTGGAAATCTGTCCCTCAGATCTTTTTTCGTCTATGCAAAGAGAATGATGTACTTTGGTAGCTATTAGAGAAGAAGTTTTCTTTTTAAATACTTTTCTAAGAAATTGGCCTTCATATGCATGTCCAACATTTTTAAAAGCCTATAAGCATTGAACATTTCTCACTTACGCATATTGTTTACATGATATTGACAAGTCCAGCGGTTAGTGAGGCGTTGTTTATAGCACAACCAGCGACAAGACTGCAGTAAGACTAGTTTGGTCATCTCCGACAGGCCAGTAATGGCCAATCGTTGTTAGAATGTCACTGAACCGGGTCTGTCGAGTGCACCCTGCTACCAGAACGAAGAAGATTTCATCAGATGGTTGGGATGAATGTCGTCTGTGTGTTAATCGGTAATCTCAATGCCTTAGAGCTTAAGGTCTCACCGGTGTCTTTGAAAGCTATGAGTGGTTCGTGAAGATCCAAGAGCGCTGCGTCACTTCTAAGACTCAGCCCACCACTAGAACTACTTAGGAATTCCCACATTGGTAGCGACTTCAAAAAAAGCTAATGGTCATAGGTATGTAACTGCACTTTAAAAGATACACCAGGCTTCAATTAAATGTCAGTTGTGCTGGAATAGAACGGGTTCAATAGTACAAGCTGCCTGATCGATTTGACGGGTGCAGACCAGGCAGGCTGTCATTAATCTTACGTAAAAACGGTACCGTCACATCAAGCTTGTTTTAGAAATGGTCGAGCTTTGCTAGTCAGTTACCAGTAAGAGTAAGAAAAATAAATACATGAGGGACACGGCGGAAGACCGTCTGTTCTTTTGTATGTTCTTTTTAAATCGTAATGCATTGTATTGGCAGCAATGCATGTAATTACTTCTCACTATCGATTATCATCCTCTCTGACATCAGTAACTCTAATCCTGTATGATGCATTACTTGCCATGTTCATGTATAACTAATTAACCCGAATCCGCCCGACATTTTAGCAATTAACAGTGTAATGTTGGATGAGCCTTTACAATTTTCATCCAATATTCACCAGCAGCAGACATCTCAGAGATTATAGATCATATACAGCTTTATTATCCACCTAATACAAATTGTCAGACGTATATACTAATATTATGTTTGTGTCGGGTTGCGATAAAGCGCGCATCCGGAAAAATAGTGCGCATTGGATGATAGTGCGTATCTGATATGAACCAATATGGGAACGTTGATTGTCAGGAAAAGATGGATAATAAATACAATATAGTCTAGTTTCAGATAAAAGCGGTTGTATGCTTCTCTGAGTTGACCCTACGTAATACCCTCGCATGTGCTTGGATATAATTTCGCGTCAACTCCTTGCACCATACGACTGCTGGTATCGGAATGCAGTCAATATCGTGTATGTATTTTACCATAGGCAAGGCCTACATTACAAAAATGGTTTAGGCGTTCGCGTCGCCGAGGGAGGGAATGTATGCCGATGACGCATGCGGTCCGTACTTTCTTTACGCCCCTAGTAAAATGCCCCACGCCGACTGTAATTGGCTGGTCTCGGTCTCTCAAGTCTCACCGGGTAATGACGCTCTCCTAGGGCCCCCTGAAAGCTTTACGGCAGCCATAGATGTCTTCACACACGGGGACGGAGTACTGGAGTAGGACGTATAAATGTGGTGTTGGCATTTCTATCATTCTTTTTTCTACCGCGCACTCTACAGGAGCATAGATTTTGGAGAAAAAAAGAGACTTGGACTCATTCTTCTCCATTGTATGTTAATATATTGTGGATAATCTATTGTGTTCGAATCATCAACGAAGAAGGGTATACATGCTTCAAATATTTCTTAGATATGCATCGTTAGCAGAGACGATCTGACGTGCAGATATGATGGCGGCGATCATAATAATATGTACAGCACATCACAGCATGCCTTCTGCTGTGGATTTACAGACAGGTCCAGGACTTATAGGCAAGTCCTGTCATTTGGCAGGAAAACAATGTGGGTTGATATTTCGCGTGGGGCGCGTCTCTTCGGGGCGGTGTGGCTGCCCGCCTGAGCCGACTGTCGTCAGGGCACTGGGTTATATTGGTGCCATAATTCCTGCCAGTGGTGGCGCCCTCTGATGGCTCTGTCAGAGCGAACTGTGGCTTCATTTCCCGCCAGCCGCCGTCCCTCCGGAGCACAGCGCGAAGCCATCTATATGTAAGACCCGGGTGCGTCGGGAAGCCCGCTCCAATGCCCACTGCCGCGACTATTGACCTCTGTATTGTCTCACCACTAGCTCTCCCACTGCCGCCCGGTAGGACTCACACCATCCAGCACACCTAGTAGCCACCATTCACCCCGGCCAACTTCTCGCCCCGCAATCGGCATTCCTCCACACCATCGACCACCCGTCTCCGACCCCCCCTTGCACCCCACAGGAGGGCCCCTCGTATCGGCAGGGGAGGGGCCTGATTCCTCCTATTGTTTTAATTGGCTGCCTTCTCCCTGGTCCTATTGTGCCAGATTTGGCTCCCAGCCAAACCAGCCCGCCCACGGTGGCAAGGCTGTCCTTTGGGGGAATATGGATGGGAGTGTGTGGGGTGAAGGGGGTGTGCGTGTGAGGAGGGTAGATCATCTATACTTATCCCCATCAGACGCATAAAACCATTTCTGTAGATACGAGTGATATGTTGTGCCCAAATCACAGTGTAATCGAGAGTGTGACAATTTATCGAGCTCGTGCTGCATCGCTCGATGCTTTTTGTATCTCACCAATGAATCCTGTCCTTTGCAGCTGGCCTCGCCAAAAGAGGGGATATTAAATCCAGGGAAGGAATGAAGACCCAAACAAGTCTTACACGTAGCCTCACCCTTAATGTTGAAATATCCAGGCTTGTCGAGGTCTCCGAAAAGTATCAGCGTCACCATGGAGCAGCTCCTGTGTTTAAAATCGAGCAGCTCTGAGGGTCTTTGTTCCTCCGGCCCCAAACTAAGAGGACATTACGGGGCCCCCATTAGGGATCCAGATCCATTCTGACCCATTTAGTTGGGGGGCAATTAATCAAGCTGTTACACGGCATTTACATCAAGCTCACTAACACGCGCCTGAGCCGCAATGCAAACGCCGCAAATCATAAGGTTAAAAACTAACCATCCCAATGTCATTACCTCTTTTCAGAAAATTTAGTACTAGACCGGAGTGCGATGAAAAAACCCATTCAGAGCTGATTGAGCGGCCCCTGGGTCCCGGCTACGATAAACTGATAGCCGAAGAGCCGAGCCGAGTTTCTAATTTGTCCTTTTTAGTCAGAGCCAATGAAAGCCCACGCGGCAAAATCGTTATTGCTGATTTACTAGTAAAATGTGTAGCTTTGAAATGCTTCTTTCGTTTCTGATTCTATTATAGACGGTCAAGCATTCGCAACTGTGAAATCGGTTTATTGACGGTAATTAGATGTCCATATTATAGTATATGATAAACCAGAATAATATAACAAAGTGGATTCATATTTTGACGTTGGATTAATGATACGAGCACACGACCACAGTCAAATATATTGGACATTCTTTTTAGTGCTGGACAAAGACAACTAGGTGAAAAATGCTGGGTGGAAATCATTCGCTAATAATCGAATATATAGAAAGGGAGTGTGTACAACGCCATCCTGTGGTCTGCTGTACCGGCGAGGAGCTGCGATGATGGGGACATTATTGAAGAAATATTGAACGCCTTATTCTCCCCACCCCCTGTAATTGGAGCGGGCTGGGACCAGTGCATGGACAACGCAGACGAACGACGGGAACAAGTGGAAGTGTGAAGACCCGCGACAACCCAGATGGCAGCAGGTAATCTATAAATCCATATCGCGTCGTCGACTGATTGGAACTGATATACATCACAGGCGCAGTAGCAGAAAATAATCATCTGCCGGCTATTGATTTTGTCCCGTTTGTCCCGTCCGCGTAAGGGCGCTGCGGTAGGAGGAGGAGCTAATGCTCGCCCGTTTCCGGTTCTATCTGCCGTCACCAGAAGCGCCACCCTTTACAAAGATGGTGGCTGTGCGAACTATACGCCGTGTCGTGCCACTCCGCATTCAAAGTCCGTCGTACTCCCGACGGAATTATACATAAACGGCTGTGCGGCATGGATATTGTTGAGTTTTCATTGCATCTGATTAGCGGATATTGCAGTGTCGATTGAGGTAAAAACATATAATGGCCTCCTTCTGAGAGCAGGCAATGCCTCGGAAAGGAGGCATGTAGTCTAACTTCATATAATACAAATCATAATCGCAATTTGGAACACCCCTACTATATAGCTCTATATTGAACATGGGTTCTACTGTTGTGGTGTAATACAAACAATGAGCTTGCCCTATTAATGAGAGCACTCACAGCCTAAAGGGCTGGCTCCACCAACACGATGGATTTACCGTGGTATATCTTGGTATATCTCGTTATATCTTACACTGTTGCGATTTAGCAAGACAACCAAGTCGGAACTAATCTCGCTATATCTTGTGTGTTAGTGGAATCACCACTTTAAGCTACGTAGCTATACTATAGTCTTGTCAGGAATAAGCGATGATCTTGAGTTGCACTTGCCTCACTGCTGTTATACGTTTTGCCCTTTCGAAGATGCTATGATTAGGAGCTGCTCGGAGAGACCAAAGCTGGTTCTTGTGTCTGTGGGGTTGAGGAATTAGCTCAGTGGTCAAGGCATTAGACTCGTAATTTCAAGGTTGTATGTTGGAGTCCCACTGCAGCCACCTTTCTCCTTCATCCCAAGCAGTGGTAGATTCACTGCTATATCAAAGGCGGATCCTTCTCATACCATATCAATATGGTGTGGGAAGTAAACTAACTCTCACTTTGGTAAATGTTTAGGGGTGGGTTTTCAACACGAGTTCATCTCATAGATTCGATCACCACCCCTGTAGTGTAAAACCAAGCTGAACCTTTCAGTCCCCATATACCCTCAGGACTCCCTGGGACGTTAAACAAACAAACCAATCAAATCTTGTGTCCGTGCACCGCGAGCTGCTCCTATATTCTGCTTATGTCAACGCGTTTGTCCTTGGCGTAGGCCTTCTTATTGCAAGTGGATGTGGAGAGGCCTGCTGCGGACTGAATTCTATTAGAGGCCAACAAGTCCCATTGCAGTACTGTTATAATGTCTTGGTTAGTAATGCGTAGCAGGTAATCCCGCTTTTGATAATTTCTAGACCGTTATGTTTTTTAGCTAGTCGAGGAAGACATTTTACACAATGGTAAATACTTTTCTCGCATTGTTGCCACACAAGTTGATTTATTTTAATTGCATTTAATAAACTCTTTTTATAGTAACGCCATTATTTTGTGTCATCGATGTCTCATTTTATGGAATTAAGGGTCAATGTTTAACGTAAGTTTTCCTTCAGTGGGTTGTTTATAACAGTGTGGCTACTGTGAAATAAAAGTGTTAAAGTATCCACCACTTTAGTTAAAGTGCTCGTATGTTGAACGTTGGTATACATGGGGCAGGGTACCATAGTCCTTTTAAGGGTATGCATGTCATGCACTTAAAATGTCATGGCAGATATAAGTATCCAAAAGGGGTTTCGTGGTCTTTGTGTATTTGCCTGACAATATTTGCAGTTGCCCGGCTAAAGCCCTCATCCCTAGACCACATTGATTGTTGTCTTGTTTTTTCCGCTATCACATTCTCGCGGCCATCATGGTGCAGGCGCATTCGGCAAATACACCGAGCCTGTCAGTTGTTTCCACTGAGACTACGTTGGCGACGAGACAGCCGTGGCCAGTGTCACGGGAGACTGTGTACACAGGGCTATGTGAACACCCACCCCACTGATCAATACAGGATGCCCGCTGAGAAATCCCCCTCCGCTCGCCTTCAGCTCCCTTCCGCCCGCTGCCCACCGCTGCCTACCGCTGCCGAACCCAGTATACTGTACGACCTCTACCATCCAGTGTCCACTCACTGTTGACCACGAACTCCCGGCCTTCCAACCAAAAAAAACATCACTCCGCGCAATTTCCGTCGCTATTGATTCTAAAACGGTGACGAAATACGCCCTTGTCCTGCTCGACGGCAAGCGGCGGGCGACGGGGGTCGGCGACACTTTGTTTAGACCGGCCGTCTCTCGAAATCCCTGAGTCGCTCCTAAAAGGTCAACGCTGGCTTGGACCTGGTCAGTGATGTACTCAGGACAAACCCCTCCTCACAGGCTTTATACCCAGGAGTCTGATACCAGGTATACAGGCATAATCGTATCTGAAGTTCCCGTTACCAATAGCCATAACTATAATGCACACATATATTATAAATAGCCGTTAATTTTGTCGTTACTAAGGATGAAAGAGTCAGGTCGGATCTTCTAAATTGTGATATAATTCAACACTCTCTCAACATTCGTCCGTTGAAATGAATATGAACAGAAGCATTTGAAGCTAAAAAGTAGGAAATTAGCCATTCTAGCTCCGAGTGAGCACTGGGGAGGGACTGCCCATGTATGTCCGGTTACCGACATATGTCATCCAGTGGCCAACATATGTCATCCAGAGAGGGACCGCCCAATAACGCCAAACTACTAACAGAGGGGTGAATATAGATCTTCTGGGGAAGGACTGCCCATTTTCTTCCAGCTACTGACCTACACTAGCCCGCATAGAGGCCCCTGCGAGGGGCCGCCCGCCATCAGACTGACACTGAAAAGCTCTCTGTAGTGCGATTCAGGGCCTTGTCCCTTTGTACAACTCTTGTGCCGTAGATATCTTTGTGCCAATAGTAACTGTATCCACTGCTGTTTCAGTTAGCCTGGAATGCCACGTATATGTATTTGATTTCTATCACGAGTATTCAAAGAGGAGTATTGGTATTATATAATGCTTAGCCTATTTATTATGCATGGGGATTCAAGCAATCCAGTTGAGAAGAAGATAATTTTATTCCATAGAAATGTGATCTTGGGAAATGTAACATAACCCGTATCGTACAGAGCATATATATATATTATGTGTACTCACGAGTCTCTTTACACTAAGAGGATACAATATTATATCACAATCGGACGACTCTCCCTTGTGTATACAGTCCTTTATCCCTGCCCATACCTCGCCCACCACTCCTTAGCTTGTTGTACCGATGTCAGGGTTGATTGAGTGGGATCTCACCCTTCTTCAGGGGCGATAGGGGGTGAGTGAAGTGACCAGCGTAAGGCTTATCGGCGGCACGAGACCCTCTCGAGCCAGACGGTGACTAGTACGACAGAGGCAGCAGCACTGCTGCCCCGAGTGTCGCCCATCCGCTTTTACATGTGCCAGTCAAAGCTTCTCACAATGTCCCGGCTGGCGAGGCTGTCAGAGTGAATATCAGTGTCAGTGTCTGTCTGCTGTGCCCGTCAAAACATGGGCCATTCCGTGCTTTCCCACCCCATCCCTAGCCATCCCATCCCAACCGTACCCCCACCAGTCTCCCCTTCCCTCCCGCCCCCACCACCCCCGGCGGGGGTTCTACGGCAGATTGCGGGTATAACGAGACATCTTTGTAGGGGTAAGGCCCTGGCCTGCTGCCACGGCGTCCGCCGGGCAGTAATGTCTTTGTGAAGCTGGAGAATCATTGGAAGCCACGTCGGAAGCCAGTGCTGAAGCCATCTATCAATGTCCAGGTCCGTAGCGTTAAGCTGGCTAAGGTCAGACATCAATAGGGATACTAGCGCTCCGGTTCGTATTGACAAACAACCTGCCTTACTACAGGCAAAGCTCCTTAGCCGCACGACCTTCACGGAAACATTGGTATCTGCAGGGAGCCTCCATGCATGCTGAGAACAATGCCCTCTGATCTATAAATACATTACCTCAGAAGTGGCGTGTATGTCAGTTACACAAATAGTCTCTCTAATTACCGACCTGTTATTCTCTTCATGGCATCCTACTCTGTCCTCATCCGACGCAATTCTTCAAACATCTCTGGTCTGTTTGTAGTGGATCATTGTAGAAGAAGGATAGGAAGTCATGAACCTCCGGTGTGTACTTACATCATGTTAATGATAGTTGTACACTTATAATCGTGCACCTTTACTTAAGAGAACATACAACATATTTCTGATAGTCTTCTACCCCTTATTTAATTAAAAAGATAATTTGTATCCCACCGTAACATAAAGAGGAATTCGTTTTGTAACAAGCAGTTTTTGTTACTGGAGGTTTAAATGCAGATCCACTATTTTGTGGTTATACTTCGAGATGTTGAATGTATTCCTCACATAATTGAAGCTTATACACCGAGGTATATCATGAAAGATAGCCACTTGGACTGATTGTTAAGTGCTGCTTGTTATTTATTTTATCTAGTCCTTTTTATAATTGACAGTATAATAACTTGTTGGCAAAAATGTGCCTTATAGGTCCTGGTCGAACTACTTGTCGTGAATAATTGGGTCAGCAATTATGAGTTACATATTCAAATTCCTTCTTATCTCTAAACGTAATTCATACACAGTTGTTCATGCATTTCGCTTATGACAGTACTCGTAATATTTGTAAACTATGAGTAGTACATTGGAGACTACAAACAGAAATTAATGGCCAGTGCCATACTTAAATCGAGGTACTATTCGAAGTTCTCTTATCACTAGAAGCCAGTGATTTCGCGCCGTACATGGCGCATATACAAGGAGTGGCGGCAGTGCACGGCTTGCCTGTCAGTCCCCGGAGGGCCCTCTATATGTATGAGACCAGTGGGTGTCTTGTGCTGATGGCGGACCGCTTCAACACCTGCCGGTCCCCCGGGAGCTGGCCCCGGGCTCGGTCCGAAGTCCCATGGGCGCTCTACATCACCTATTGTAGCAGTCTGCCATACAGGGCTAATAAAGCGGCTGGAGCGGGTACAGCGGGCCTCCCCAGCACGCCAGCCATGCCACTCACATCAAAGGTGAACTGCTGAGTGGCTGCGTGTATGGCAGAGAGCAGCTCACCCCGTTTTATCCGCGTGAAGAGCAGCTCAGCGTTCACCTCCTGTATAAGATCTGTCACAAGAGGATTTCAAGCAGGACATGCTTAGGCAGGCGCACTACCCACGGCATACGCGAGGTGGTACTGGGTTTTATTATCCACCTAATATAAGTATGTATGGACATACCCGAAGCATACGGATGTATTGTATGCGCTGAGGCGCGCATACTGAAAAATATAGTACATAACTAAAAGGATCAAATATCGCATACCATCTGTCCGGATAATGTGGATGGTAAATAAAATATGGACTAGTATCAGAATATAATACTCGGATTTGATCTTACGCAATATCCTTGCATGCGCTCGGATATTATTACGCGTCAACTCCTCAGCGGGAGCATACCACCGCTTATATCTGAAACCAGATAAAATTGTGTATATACGCGACATCGTGTATGGATCCAATTAGAGCTATTACAAACTGAATACGACATGAACCATGGATTCCAATCCATACCCCAACCTGACCGGCGTGACTGTTGTAATTGTTTGGTGTGTCTGCGTGTGTGATAACATACGTTTATATCCCTGTGACGTTAACAATATTTGAGTGCAACCATGGCCAATGAAAGTAGTCCCTGTGCAATGGGAGTGGGGGGATCATATAGAGGTAGCGCCGTAACGGTTCAACACAACGGCCCGACGCAATGTGTGTATGGAGGTTGCTGGGGCTGCGGGTGTGTGGTGCAGGGAGCCGACTCCCGCCTGTGACAGCCCTCAATAGCACGTCGCGATAAGAGGATCGATCCGTCTCTGCCGTCCAAGGCTCACGCCCGCCATAGGAAGCCACCGGGATGGGTGCAGTCCAGGGAATGTAGGGTGGGTGGCCTGGCGGGTGAATATAGCAACGACTGGAAGGAAACGTTTAGAGGATGGACAGGAAAGAGAAGATGAGGTGGAGGATGGGGTTAAAAAGGCGTTTTGAATAGGTCCTGTGTTGGGTGGGCGAGGAGGCTTGGATCTGCACGGTGGAGACTTCACAGAGAGGCAGAAACCCTCACCCCTATATCTATCCCTACCAACCCCCCCTTAGTGTCCAAAGAGCCCCCGGGATCCCCGGGGGCAGCATCAGTAGTGGATCTCCACACGCACGGACGCTTATCGGCACTAAGAAGAATACTTCAAAGGGATCAAACATCGGTGAAACCTACCACCTTGCTCCCCGTGATAATTCCGCGTTAGGGCCTCGACAGGCACTTTGTGTTCACTTCCCGGGTTATGTTCCAACTCTTGGCTTTCCATGCAGAAATAGAATTTCGTGCTACACGAGGTCCCCACGAAAAATCGGACTAAGGAATTTTAGCATAGCTCAGGCCTCACAGTGAAACCTTTAAAACCTTTAAAACCTATAAAGACTTATATTTCGATTCATGGGCCTTCATTTTTAAAAGCAACCTATATAACATATAAAAACCTATATTTCTGACTGCTATGCAGATTTATATGAACAGGAAACTTTAGAAGTTAACTTGACACAAAGTCAGATTGTCAAAGGACAAGAAGTTCACACTATCAGTGTATTTAGGAGATCTTAAAAATGTTTAAGAATCAACAATATGTATGACTTCTTGCAAGTTTGGCTTGCCTGTTGGAAGCTCAGCACACACATGTGCTTACTGGGTTTAACCAGATGAGCCAGACAACCTGACATCATGCAATTTAGTACTAGGTTATTTTTTTTTATAGAAATCAAGAACTGAAAGTAATCTATTCACTATATTTTGACGCCATTATGCTGAACATGTTAACCATAAATATATTAAAGCCCATGTTTTTTGCCTTAAAAAACCTGTAAAAACCTATATTTTGATTTTCAAAACCTATTAAAGAACCTATATTGAGGAAACGGGGTACTGGGGGGCATGGTAGCTCCAGCTGCATTAACTAAGATGGCATGCGATATCATGCCATTGTTGCACATTGATTTACCAGGGCTTTGAACCGACCAAGCTGGGTAAGTTACATAAAAGACCAAGTTGAAATCTCTGGTAAAATCTATACTTCTATATCTGAGTTTATATGTTTCTATGTATTTCTGTTCGTAAATTTAACCCATTCGTAATACTCGTGTTATATATGTAATTGGTTTTATGACCTTTGAGAATCTCCCGGATGGTTTTAACCAAAAAACCTTCTGTGTCAGTGGGATTTCAGAAAAAAAAACATTGAAAAAGTTTTGTTATATTTTGCAAAATTGGCATTACTTGTTTTACGTTCTCATCCATCTTAAACCGATGTTCATAAGTAATTTTTGAGAATCTCGTAAGAGAGTGAGATGTGATTTACAAAGGCCAAGGTCATGGGTGGGACTCATTACCAGTCCTAATATTTATTTGGACCGGTATCCAGTCTAACAGAAAATCTGATTACCTCGCCAACCACAGTCATTGCCGGCTACTCTCCACCCGCAGTCGTTGGCGGGCGAGCAGTTGTGAGAGTGGGGTGACGAGCAGCTCATGTAACGAGTTATGGTAATGGTGTATGCCATCAACGGCCGGCGAGATGGCCGTGTGATCGGCCGTCATCACACCCTGCCGTCTGACTGTCTGGGCCGCCGCGATAAGTCTACTGCAAACCACTGGCTGCGTTCGAGGGACACCCAATTTGTCAGCCTCGTTCACACAAATCTGCTCCAGTGGTCCAGACGGTTCTGTCCGTGCGAACGTCAACGGTGGTATTACAATAGTATGTTAGCTTTTGTGACCAGCCAATGGATTTATTCTATAATAACAAGCTCAGAGGCTTTGAGATCTGCCAATGGAACTCAATATGGGTAGTATTATTTGCCATCTTAAAATTGGAAACTGTCGTAGAATATCTAAGTATAGAAAAGCAAGGAATTGCAATACAAATCTTGCAGTTCGGATATGTTTGCGGTGCTGTTATGATAATAGGATAATTCCATTACATCACCAATTCTATCTCTATATGATGGGGTGGTCTGATATAATGACACGACGTGCGACTGCTATGGTGGTCATCCATAATGTACAGACACAATAGCTTTAACATTTTACGCCCCCACCCGAACTCCATTTTGTATGCAATAGATTTAAGAAGGGATCTACACATTTTTTCCCTTGCCCCACCTCACTGTGTTCGTACCTTGAGAGAACACCACTGTATCGACGCGCAGCCTACCGCTAACGATTTTCCGTCATCTGAGATCCCAGATTTGGCCTCAGCTTTAGATATTTTAAGTATAAAACGGAAAAGAGTAATTATATCTAAGGTAAACACTTGGATTAGCAGGGTCTATTAAGGATAAGATTTAAGGAAAGACTGAAACTGCGATAGATGTAGTACTGTGTTTTAATATGTATTACTATATCCACAGAAGAAACCCCACTTTGTTTAGACAAAGTCTCTGGCTTCCTTCCTACACATCTTAAAGCAAGCGGCCCCTAGACAAACCAAACTCTCAACGTGGTTTATGATCCTGGCCTTCACCACTGCGCAAACCACTATCAATAAATCTACCCGCAGACATACCGTGAAGGACCAATGGTGTGGGTCGACTTGACTTTTAAAGCTTGTCTAGTTAGAGGATATCATTTTTATGGCGGTGCTGTGTGTGGGCGTCAATAACAACTCGAGTGATTTTCCAAAGTTGACCTTTCCACAGTCCTGTGACCGCACTTTCAACCCTACGATTCTGTACGAGGGCGCTCTATGGTAGTGACCACGTGACCACCAATGGCATGCATGACGGACTCCCCAAGCTCTGATTAAAAGTGCTTGCGGCCCATGGCAGATTAGCAAAGGGCCAGAAATCGATATTCTATGGATGGTTGGGTAATTCTCTTATTAAGTCGCTCTGGCAGTGATAAAGTTAGTGCATATAGACCACTTCCCACCTCGATGAATGTAGGCATTTTAATAGGCTTTTTCACGGCGGAGTGCTAGAGGCAGGAAAGGCACACCTTATCTTCCAGGGCCACCAAGAAGACCAGGTTATTGAAACATAATTCCCCCGGTGCGGTTTAACGAGCCAGGGGAACTTCGCTTGTGGGATAATTTATCCACATTAGCCCAAAGCCGGACGTAATTCATATTGACTTGTTTGTACCCCGGCATGCTGACAATAACCATGACAAAATGGATCTTTAATGTTAATGACATAGACCCCTTGTCATTTATTAATTAGCAAAGCAGCCTCAGGGGGGCGACATAAAACGCTCCGGTCAATTGCCTTGATGCGTCTGGTGTCTCTTCATGCATGTAGTATCACACGGGGCTCTATTTTGCTGTGAGTTGAGGGGCAGCGGGAATAGGGAAGAAAGGGCTTTTTTTCAGTGTGGATGATTTGATCAGTAACAGGGAGTGTCTGATCAGATACAGCTCTGGCATGACACGAGCTGCACTTAATCCATTGTGCTGTCAGGTCTCTCCTCTATTATTCTGCCTTGCTGGAAGATCTCTTTTTCTTTCTGTTTTTTTTGTTCCTCCTGTGAAAGTACGTTAGACTGTGGAGGAGGTGCAGGAACCGGAAGCGGGCTGCCCCTAAGCCCGCTAGTGGGCGCTTGGATCGCTCCAGCTCCGCGTGCAGTTTCCGATACCCAGAGGAGGATGTCTAGGGGTCTTTTTTACCGAGTTATGCAGCCGTTCAATATTACTCATAACCGTAAACTTAAAAAAAAATAGATAAAAGAAATCCATCACAGGCGTGCCGATAAGAAGAAACCAACAAGCAGGCGGTGGCTTCCGACGGGAAGAGCAAGAATTGGCGCTTTTTAGCGGCAGTGAATGTATTCATGGTAATCGTAGTCACGTAAGGATCTTAAACCAAATCCGGAACACAAACGAGATGGAGAGGGAATTGTAACGGGAGAAAGGCAGACAAAAGCTTCGAATACCTTGCATCTAGAGAGGGCTTAGAAAACAAGGCTTGCGGGCTAACCGCATTCGAAAATTAGACGGCAGTGAAAATGCAATGTGTGTGATTGATTTATCGATGGAGTCAATTGGGCAGAGGTATTGGTGGTAGTGGGAAACGGAGTAATCTGTGGCCATGTCGGGATTCGAGGGTGTGTGTGTTGGGGGTGGGGGCTCCACATTCCCTCACTGGGTACCCGACATGTTTCTCTCGGGAGCCAGACATGGGATGCCAGCCTAATGATTTCCTATAACCGTCCATGGAGCCTGGCTCACACCCTTGCGCCCTCTGCAAAAAGAGAATAAAACAATTCATCTCAGTGGGAGCGGAATGTAAACAACTATCAAAGAGAAATCATTCCCACTTTCATAAGAAACATAACGAGCGAGAGAGAGGCGATACCAGACTGGTTTCGTCTACATAATTCCCGTCGGTTGTAGTTAAAGAGAATTCAATCAAATGTTGATATATACACACCTGATTTTTGAAGGACATTATAGGCTTCCTAAAACTGCATATGGCGTCGATGTGTGCGCTACTAACGTTCGTCGTTGATAAATCACTATAAACAACAAACTCTTCCTAACACTGATATTCGTATTGATTCCCTTAGATTAATTTCCAGCTTACCTTGGGTATTTCAGTGGAACATCAGAATTGCAAATAAGGCTGGAAATAACGGTGAACGAAGGAGGTAGATGACCCTTAAACGCTGGCGTTGATGACGTTTCTTTCGGCGTTCACGTAGGGGATGGTGATAGAACGTTGTTGCATTGGGGGAGTAGGACGTCTAGGTCAGTCCACGCTATGATGTAGCGCCTGCTCCGATGGCATTTTCCCAGGTGTTTTTCTGCCCACACCGTCACTGACGAATGGTGGCCCTTGCTACCATAACGGGCGGAACATGGCCCACCGCCAGACAGCCAATTTTTACATTTTAATACGGGCGTAATGACAATGATTTGACTTTGTTAAGCAGAGTTGGACGGGGACTTGGGCGGGTTACCTGCCATCCACGTGCAGCGTGGCTTTTACGCCAATTGTAGCACATTTATTTGGTGGTAGTACTCACACTCACGGCCGACTCCGCCAGATTTAAGGTTTCCACTGTGTCTCTGGGTGAAGGTCCACTGGTCGTGGCGGCTTTAGTATGAATGGAATGTGATATATTCCGCTCGCTGGTTATGTAGTGGATAGTATAAACACAAATGGCAGTTTTCATATTTCTTAAGGAAATACTTGTTTTAATTTTCAATTTGTAAAATTCTTTTTTCTTGTATCAAACAAACAGAGAATAAATTGGGTCTCATTCACACCATTTAACAGTGGTCGAAACCTCTCCCAGAGACCCTAGCATTCAGTAGCATTTTTTATGATTTTAATAACACTTTTTTCTATTGATTAATACATGACATTATATGTCCTTCATACTTTCGAGAAGTGTTGGTAAATGTAATAGATCTATACCCATATAATAGGTAGTAACGCCTCACGAATAGCACTGTCATCATAGCATCATGACGTACAGTGTAGGCTACCTATCAAACTATATAAAGTTTATACACTTCAGGAGAGGAAATCATGTCAACTATTTATCACAGAGTTAACGAATGGTTTCCACTGTTTAATTGTGATATTTAACTAGCATTCTAGGGAACTAATAAAACCAGGAAGTGTATCGAACCTAAACTAATAGAACCAGGAAGTGTTTACATAGAACCTAAACTAGACGGGAGTTGCTTTAGATAAAAACAGAAAGAGACCAGTTCAAGTACAAACATGTCTTTCTCCCTGACTTTTCTCCCTGGATGCTACAAGAAGTGTTAACCTAATGGTTAGACCACACAAGAGGTCCATTAGCAAAATAAACAATATGGATAAATTGAATTCTATTTAGAAAAAAATATGGCCACCTAAAGTGTTCCTGACACCAGCAGACAGAATCAGTTTTCTTATCGCCCGCTCTCAGCTCAATGATGACACACAGTTGGGTTGTGGTAAAAAAAGAGGTGGGACATAGATGGGGAAGGGGCGATAGACACAAATGTACATGGGCTTCCATAGCATATCACGTAAGTCCTGTTTACCCACTGAAATGGCCACTTTAGGCCACTGAGATGTTCACAGAACCACTCACGGGCCTGGATTGGTGCCCGACAGTACTTGAAAACGCGTAAGTATCCCAGGAAAGAGTGCTATGTTTAACTCATTCTCGGCGGGTGACTGCAACAGTCATGCAGAATGCTTTCATCACGTGATATGACACGTGATACTTGATATTATTCATTATTTCCATATAATTATTGAATTTTATGTTATACAGGTCTACTTACATGAGAAGTTCCATGTATATTGGTCAATTATGTCCTGTTTTATATTTTGTAAAATTATCTTATAAATCTTGGAAAATGATACATTAAGGTATCACCCAATCTTGCCTTGCTTCACCTGATTTGGCATGGTGATCCCTCATGCGAATGGGTTAAAGAATAATGCTTGAGGAGGACGCGGTTCCCAAATAATCCTGAATGTACGAAGCGGACGTTATATTGAATTTTCATTCAGCGTCATTGTGAGACTTCGAGTCCTTTAACCTCCTCCATTAAGAAAACTCCCGTCACCATTTAGGATTATTCTTGAGAATTTTCACATCATAATGCTGGGTGGCAGCTTAATGAATGGCCTTTCTCCTGTTCTGTCACCTGACCTAACCAGCTTAATCTTTCCATCTGGGGAAGAACAATTACCGGCCTCGGCTGATTTGCTAATATCATTGGGTGAACGGTGGTGGGTGGTGGTGGTGGTGTGTAATAGTCAGCCGTTAATCTTAATCCTTCCTGCTTAATTCAGACTCTGCATGAAATCAGCTTGCCACCGTTTCTTCAGCCCCTTGTGTCGTGGATGCCCGACGACTGAAAACAGGAGTGCATACTAATGCATGTAGACATACCCTTCTATGGGCAATGTCTATGTTTTCCCTCATACTATATACAAAGAGCTATGACCATAAACTGCGATGCACGCTAACCGCCGGACCGACATTGAAAAGGGGCGGGGTGCTTGCGGACCCGTCTAGTCAATGCATGCAGCCAATGCAGGTGTGCTGTGTACACAGGGGGATGAACTGTTGGCAGCGATGCGCCTGCCACCCTCCACCCTTCTCTACCCCTCCCACCCGACGCCTCAGGTACACTAATATGATCTGTATATCCTGCCCTCGGGAGGTGACAGCGCCGAGGTATAGCCCCCTGTTTATACACGGCCAGGTGCTGTCGTGTGGGTTGGCGTGTGTAGGGTGACGGTGGGTTGGTGGTGGTGCAGCGTCTGCGAGCAGCTCTGAGCAGTTGGCGTTGTCTCCACGCCGCTCGCCCTGCCCTCTCGCACCACCAGCCAGCTACATCTATGTTTGATGAGTTAGACTTAGAACCGCCCGGTGCGGCGGCGGCGGCGGCGGCGGCGGCGGCAGTGGCGGTACAGGAGGCCCGAGTGCTGCCATCATGAAGGCGGCCTAGCCAGCGGCAGCAATGATACAGCAAACGGTACGGCAGCTGTGGCAGTGAGCAGCAGCGACCGAAGCAGCAGCAGCAGCAGTGTCGGAGCCTGCGGCGGCGGTTGGCGGTAGGTGGGAAGGGGCTAGTGGGGAGTAGAGCAGCTCAGCCCCCCACCTGGGCGTCCGGCAGTCGCACCAGTCGCACCTGCCTTCGCCGCAGCTGGTGGAGGAATCAAAGCCGTACCAGACCCAATAACAGGAAGAGCAGCAGAAGCATGAGCGCCGTGCGAGCATTGACAACAGCCAGCAGCCGCAGCAGCCGCCGCCGCCACCGCCGCCGCAACAGCAGCAATGGACGGAGAATGGAAGCGGCGAAGCCCCGAGCTGCTCGTTGTTGAGTTATTCGAGCCTTGTGTCCCTCAGGGTCTTCTAATTAGACAAGGGGGCGTATGTAATGACACACTGGGTTGTGTGTATATACCTATTTACCACACCTTGGCTCTCTGTAGCAGGAGACTGAAACCGTGGCCGGAACCGGTATTTGTTGGGTCTGGTGGTGGGGCGACAAGGGGCGGGGTCGTTGTTATTAAGGCGGGAGATTTATCCGAAAGCATTAGCGAGCTGCTCGAGTAGCCAGAGCAGCTCGCACTGAACAGCTCGGCACGGCGGCAGGCGCCAATGGAGCAGCCCTCTGAATAATGCAGCACCCAGGCGGCCCCATCGCTGTCATAACTTAGAATATACAGCGCAGATTAGAGGCGGATTAAGATGGATTGGGGACCTGGTGTACTCACGGACCTGCCCGCAGCACGGAACACAGACACAGTGACAGGCACTGAGAACAGAGCAACACTGTACACCTCCTTTTCACAGGATGCTAAGTACTGGCCACTGCCTTTTGGAAGTGTGGAAGAAGGGGGTGCCTTTTGGAAGTGTGGAAGAAGGGGGGAATGAAAGGGTTGGATGTGCATAGGAAATAAAATAAATGCAAGCACGTGTATCGAGCACTCCAGTCTTGTAGTCCTCTGAGTATGTGTAAGCACACCTGTCATTAAACAGTTCCATTACTGCATTGTTCTTCAGGAGAAAATTATACACGTCGCATGTGGTTATGTAGTGCTACAGATGATGCAGAATGTATGATATATTCCTGCATATTCATATAACATATAGAAAGCTTTGGTTCTGTGCTTGTCATCTATGCGAAATAAATGCTTTGAATGAATCATTAACGTCTTTTGATTGTTAAGGTAATGGGAGGGGCTTCATCGAAAAGTCTTACAGTAGTGTATATCCAGGGTATGTACCCCCACCGCTACACTCCGTAGATCTCCTCACACCTTACCACACTGTCAGCAGCTGACGCACCCTTTACCATGGGGGCGCTCGTGACGCGGGCACGTCAGCTTGCCTGGTTGGTCGGATGCTGGTGTTTTACGGCGGAGGAAGTCGGCTGTCGCCCTCTGTCAGACGGTGCTGGAGACACCCTTTTCACCAGGCGAGGTGCTCTATGCTGGTAAGAGCATTTACATGGTGTCGGTGTTCGTTCAGGTCACCTAGGGGTACATTCCTCTTTAAACTCCCAAACAATTATCATGCAGAGGTAGCCGTTTTCTACATTAACATCGAAAGTTTTGTTTTCATTTCCAGTTTATAAGAGTATTAGTTGTTTGTAGATAAACAAAGACAGTACTAATAGAGGCTCATTCATAACAATAAAACAGTGGTTTCACACACACCCTCAATCCCACTTTATGACCAACACCGATATATTTTCCATGTTTTCCTGGTTTCTCTGAGGTAATAAATTCCACATGATACATATCTCTACTGTTCCAATTGACATATAATTCATAGAAACCCGATTCTAGTTGGCCTTCACTTCCTTGTTTTTCCATCTCCTTGGATATAGAAGCCACTGTTGTCCCAGTGGACACTATTCAATGTTGATGTTCATGTGTCCTCATACTCTCTTATTTTATCCACTACCCTTTCTTGCTCCATTATGCTAAGTGTCCTTCAAATATCAGGCATATATCCATCGTCTCTGATGGTATAATGACTCTCAAGACAGATTGCGACCTGTGTACTGGTGTCTTTGCTTTGATCTATATCTACATCCACGACACCGCCCTCAGAACTCTGGATAAAGAAGCCACCATCAAGAAGACCACATTCTAGTATCTAGCCCGCCTTCTTTTGCACACAATGTTCACGTAGCTTTTGTTTTGAGATTTCTCCGTGATTTCTGTGACAGGAATAACGGGTATGGGTGTCACAATAGCATAAGTGTTATGCGGAGAGAATGGCATGATTGAATTTCACAAAGATGTGGACGTCTACAAAAGATATTGCGCTCCCCGACAACACGACTTGATGCAGATAGTGGAAAGCATAATAAATGTCTTCCATTTCGCAAAGAAAAATCCATATCGATGAATTTTGGAGTAGTTGGTGGCAGCATACGCAGATGGGTCAGTGTGTCATCCTACTGGGCATCGATAACAAAATCTATGAAATGCTCCATGGGTTCATGCACATACAAGCATTATCAAATTATTCGTCATCTGTAATATGTGAGTTGTAAGATTTAAACCACGACCCCAAAAGAGATGTATTCACATATTTACCTTACCATATTAGCATGAGCTTGAATGAACTCGGTACACATTTCCATTGTGTGGAAGCCGACAGCATATATCGTGTTACCCTGTTACGTAACATCTATTGATTGCATGTAACATCTGCACGTGATCTATACAGGTGACATTTTCTCCAGCACGGTCTTTCATTCGTCCTCTAGTCATTCATGTCTGTCGTATACAAAGTCCCAATTGAAAAGGAAGGACGGAACTGTTACGAATGTCTTATGTCTCTTAAATGTAACTAAGTCCTCACCCAAACAGAGCTGATACGACTGCTATATGAACAATTTCATAACTCATTAATTCATCATCTCATCCTTTTTTCTTCATATGATAAAGCTTTAAGTCAATCCTCTGTTTTTGTTGTGGTGGACGTGCAATCAGCACAAGCGACTGCTGGTATATGATCCTTTTCATGGAAGATCTGTAATTTACAGATTGTAAATAAAGTCCTTTAAAAATGTATGGGGACTCAGTATACCACTACCGCTGTCAGATCCCATGAACATTGTATACGGATTCAAATTCATTGTATACGGCCTCAAAGCCATTGCAAACTATAAAGCAATATTAATAGTCCGTATTGATATACCCTTCCATATGGCAATTCCTGGGTTTATTTTATTCTGGAAGATGGATGATAAATACAATAAACAATGGTTTTGTGGACGGGCGGCTCGGTAAACTACTCGAGGTTGACATCGGAATACACTCGCTAACGCTGGTCAACCTCATGTGGTTTACGGCCTCCTGCCCGCAAAGCCATCAATTATTGTGTATTCATAGCTGTTCCTATGGTGCCATCCATGTATGTACCCAACATGTCTGACAATTTCTACCTCCCCCCCCCCCAACTGCCCCCCTCTCAACCTTGTACGCAATAGAACAAAGGAGCATGCGCAAACATTCCAAACTTCCCCTCCCCACAGTGCGTATGTACTTTATGGATGGAACCTATGTATTATAAGTTATTATCACGATGCGCGAGGTCATACTCTACCCTAGCATGCAATTTAGATGCTCGATTCATTGGAATATCTAATTGACAACTTTAAAGACCCTGTGTTTACCCCAGACAAGCAATCTCGCGCTAATGCAGCGTGTTGTTATGCAGACCGTCTTTCCCACTTTCTTTTCGGTGATATCACATTAACGTCTTGGTGCCTAGTAGAAACAACTACAGAGTGCACCCCGCGTTCTGGTACATGCTTTTCATCGTTTCTTTTCGAATTAGTAAATCCCCATTGTTGTCTGCAGCATATTGCCTTCCGTCTCCCGGGAGAATAATTCTGGTATAGATATGGGTAATGTAAGTTGATATAGATAGTCTATGTAGGTAGGTCATTTTATATCTATATGGACGTGAATATAGGCTTGCAATTATCAATAATTATCAATTGTTGGCTACATATTCAGCATAATTGAGTGGACTAAGCAATAAGCTCTCACTGCCTTACGAAAACCATGGAATAGAGACTGAGTCATCTATAGTGAGACCCTAAGAGGCAGAACATCAGAGTAATCTAACCGGAAGCGGTACAACGGTTTACGTGTTATCAAATCGCCGACGGATTTACCCTGCATACAGACAATGCACTCTGCTTAGGAGCAGTATAACAGCCCCCCGACCCCACCCTGCCTCACGTACAAAAAACACACCTCAGGTCTAGGCGTTTCCATCACTATATACTGCAACCATAAAAAATTAACATCCAGGACCAAGCCCACTGATAGTCACGGAGGGTTGAGGGGGTAAAAACGCGGCGACAATGTAGCCACTGCCATTTGTGCGGGATTAGACCGTCCCGTGGCGGGGGGAATAATCGCCTGCGGAAGACCGCTTCATCATCATTAAATCATGGTCGTTTTGCGGCGTTTTCTACGCGCCCATACAAGATGCAGCGGGGCGGGGGACACCTGATCCGGTGGCGGGCACCCCTCCAGCCGCGCGCCGCCCGCCAACACACAGCCGCCGCAGAGCAGCTCGTCCTGAAACAATAGACGGTGAGCCACTCACCGTCAGGGCTCAGGACCGGCCCCGCCAACAGCTTCTGCGCATTTGCAAGTAGTATAATGGGAAGGGTCATTTGCACCGGGTTGTCTATCGTCAGCGCTGATGTTGTATTCTTACAACGGGAGCGATTCGCTTATTAAACTAGCTCGAAGTGTGTTCAAGGAAGCTTTGTAAGGGTGATTTGTGAATGGAAATTAACTTGGATGAAATGCTACTTTCTACGTTTTTGGAGTTATATCTCGGTTATACGTGTGATTTACTAACAACGACTGTCACTACTGGTGCTGAACCTCGTGCTCCCTAAACGCTCACATGTGCACACATCAGGTGTGATTAGTAAATATGCTATCTACTTTTGTTGAATTCTGCTAGTTATTCTTCACGAGAAAAAAATTGGCATTTTGCCTTACACGTGCCGGTAAAATCTACGGTGAGGGGTGAAACGTGCAAAAGGATCGATCTAGACACCACTGCTAAGTCAATGTCTGGTGATGTATGTATATATTCAGGCAGCCTTGAATTTTAAGTCAAAGCTATTTTCCAATGAAATGTCGCGGAGTTATAGTATTCATTATCATAAACCTGTGCACGAACTTCTATGAAATGCTGCCCGCTGCTGGGGATGACGCACCCACTCTCAGGCTGTGCATGGCGTTTCCTCATGGTTTTCATGTCTATAATAATAAGGAAACATAGTTACTGAGCCTATGGTGATGGCTCGGTCTTTCACTTTAGACGATGGGCCGTAGGTACGGGCTGAAAGACCTCGGACAACCATCACTACAGGCTTAATAACTCCATTTCCTAGTAATACGGTTTCATTTATGAGGTGCAATTCTCTTTAGCCCTGTTAATTTACACTAATGAGGTCGGGATATTACAATGCAGGCACACCGGAAACACACACACACACACACACACACACACACACACACACACACACACACACACACACACACACACACACACACACACACACACACACACACACACACACACACACACACACACACACACACACACACACACACACACACACACACACACACACACACACACACACACACACACACACACACACACACACACACACACACACACACACACACACACACACACACACACACACACACACACACACACACACACACACACACACACACACACACACACACACACACACACACACACACACACACACACACACACACACACACACACACACACACACACACACACACACACACACACACACACACACACACACACACACACACACACACACACACACACACACACACACACACACACACACACACACACACACACACACACACACACACACACACACACACACACACACACACACACACACACACACACACACACACACACACACACACACACACACACACACACACACACACACACACACACACACACACACACACACACACACACACACACACACACACACACACACACACACACACACACACACACACACACACACACACACACACACACACACACACACACACACACACACACACACACACACACACACACACACACACACACACACACACACACACACACACACACACACACACACACACACACACACACACACACACACACACACACACACACACACACACACACACACACACACACACACACACACACACACACACACACACACACACACACACACACACACACACACACACACACACACACACACACACACACACACACACACACACACACACACACACACACACACACACACACACACACACACACACACACACACACACACACAAATATATTTAATCATACGAGGTTTTATACGAAATCGGACGTCTTATGATTAAGGCTTGGTTAGGGTGCCTGAATGAAATCTGTTCCTCGTTGTTCCAGTTTATTCACACATCCCGAATTCGAATAACAAGGTACGTCTAAACACACCAAAACAACGAGTAATAGATTTGATTAAGGTACTCTCACATTCTCACATCTCAGCTTGACGTACGGCCATAAATACCTCACTGGTAGCATCGGCCAGTATGTGTAAGTGATAGGTCCATAGGTATATAATAATATGTTTAGTTCTTTACTCAATAACGAAATGAGTCCGTACAGCTGGCCAGTAAATGTAAAAGCCATATGTGCACAAGTTTATAATAATACACTAGTCAACACATTGTGTGGGCACGTAGGCGTCGCATCCCTTTGTGTTGAGCACGGTGAACCTACGAAGTTTTAATGACGGTTGTCACGTGTGTGCTAACCAGGCGTCATGCTGCCAGGAGCAGCTCGCGGCGGCGTCGAGCAGCTCCCAGCACCCTGCACGTTGCATGCACGTGCTATACTCATTATTCTGCCCGTCAGTAAGAATTACTGCGCCGGTCAGGTAGATTCTACTGTCACAATACCAATCTGTACTTCTACAGTCCGTCTCAGGTGTCATTCGGGCTCAGTGTGGTAATTTGTGTACACTTATGGCCAATAAAAGCCTAACCGAAAACAAGAAGTTGGACTAGCAGTTGTTTTGTATTTGAATGTATAACCACATATATTCCGATGTTATTCATATATCCAGATGCGATGTTGTTTATTGGTCTAATCAAGTGCATTTGTTTGTATTTTTCTAGGTGAGTGTGGTTTCTTATCAGACATCACTTCTATCACGTAAGTACAGTCTAATTTAACCCGCCTTATGAAATACATGAGGGTCGAGGAATTCAGCATTGTGATCCACGAACCTGGCCATGTTGTGGAAGACTTCGCCTCTAATGATGTAAGGCCCTGCAGTCGAATCCGAATTGGAATATAATATATTCATCGATATGTATAGTGAATGCTTACATTTCTGAACCAACCTTTACTAGATATCGTTGTGACATATTTTCTCTATTCTATACCTCCATTGTGCTAGACGAAATAGACACTACATTGATTATGTTCTCGAAAAAGCAGTACTTATAAGATTGCCCATTTCAATCGCCTGTGAAGTTATTTGAGTGATGCCATAACAATCGGAATAGCTACAAGCATTTTCTATTGCGATAGCATTGACAGAGAACAATTTATCAAGTCTAGGCCTCTCCAGAACCACCCCGTTAGATGGCGCCCCTGATATAACGTCACAATAGCTGCGCTGAGAGGGGCACTTCTGCCACGCTCACACCTGATCTTGACGTATGACCCAACCCCTTCGCGCCTACTCCATGACCTTTGATCTCTGGGGCCAGCAGAGGCCGGTGACCTTACCAGTCCGGGCCGTCTACTCCCCCCATCCTGCCGCCACCGCCCCGGGCGCCCACCCCGTGACGGAAGGGCAGGTTTAGCCGGTAAACCGCCGGGGGTGGGTACGTACTGGCTGCGTGCCGTGCTGCGTTAGGGCGTGACGTGGCCGTGTTCTGCACGGCTGTATTAGCCAGCCGATTAGGGTAATCCGTTACGGCGGCTATCAGATGTTCAGTCACGCTCTACCCGCAACATTTAGTCCGACTGGGGATTATGATAAATGGAGCTTGGTAGTAGGAGAGCCTCACCCACCCACTCAACCCCTCCCACCACCACCCTCGGCACACTCCACCACCCGGCCACTATTACACGGCAGTAAAAACCCTCCGCCTTCACCCCATATCCTACCCCTGCCCCCGCACTGGAGGGGCCTGGCATCCCGGTGATAGATAGAGTAAGAGCGGGCACACTCCAGCATGCCACTCCCTCCCCAAACAACTTCCCTTACAGAAATGGGAGTCAGCACGGCCACCAGGGGGACGGGGGCATAAACACATACACACAGACATATACGACGTCTTCATATTGCATGGGAAGGGGATATCGGGGAACTAATGAAATCTGATAAATGCGCTGCTAGTGTACAGGGCCACAGTGTGGAAGATAATCTTATTTTGGTCGATTGCCTCGGCTGCTGTAGGCAGGACCCATTAAGCGCCATCCGTCACCGTCGCCCATTAGCCTGCCCGAGCACGTGAAGGGACATATACACAGGCTCTGTGCATCGTCCGCCTATGTAAATTGCAGGAGTGGGAAAAACCCGTATATATTATAGCGATAATTTGCCAAGCGCCTCCCTGCCATCTACTATGGCATAACACCCAATTACATACTGAATATTTACGAATATAATCCAAGTCTATTGTTAGCAAAATGAATAGTAGATAGACATACTGATATGGTGTGTGAATGTTATATATTCAGGGCCTGTATCATGAGTAGATATTACTTTCAATCCTTGCTCGCAGGCAGCTTAATATATTCAGTGTACCTCATACTTAAGCTGCAGTTTAGTTGTTCTCAGAAAACACTGCAGCAATCATATGTCCCATGCAGGGACAGCGCATGTGGTATACAAAGGCTGTCAGTGCAGGAAGGTGACCAGTCAACATAGGGACAGAGGATGAATCTGGTGCCACTTGGTTGTCTGATGCATCACCTTTACGGATATCACAAGGTGTGGCTGAAACTCACTGTAGTCGTCATGTAATTTACTTCCGGGGCACCCCACGAAAGGAGCACATCGCGTTAACAGACAGTTTGCTCCGAACAGAATTTCTTCTCTCTATTAAGTGTTTATTTCAACCTCCTATAGAGATTCATATAGAAAGGTCTATCGGCGTCCATACATAAAACGTCTTACGGAATTCACCTTCGCCAACATTCTAACTGGTTACAACAATGGGACGACTATCTAATGCTTTGCATTATATATTGTGTTTGTATGTATAAACCAGCATGTATTTATATTTATTTATTTTTTTATTGTTGTATACACCAGCATGGTTTTTTGTGTATTTACAGTAGTTAACACCCTCTTTTCGTTCCCTATGCACTGCCACTATAGCCCATTTATATAAAGAGCATAACAAGTGTATATATACACTTGTTATATATGTATATGGTGCTTCCAGCACGCTGTCAGATTGAAATTATAGGGAATCTTATGCCAATTTTCTCAGTCGCCAGTGCCGTTTAATTGGGCAACTTTCTTCAGGAAAGCATAACTTGCAGGGAAATAAATACGTATGAGCCTTCTTTCCCATTGTTGCAGAGGTCGTCGTAGGTGTTGTTAGTAGTGGCCATTTGAGGCAGCGCATCAGTAAAGTGTTTGCGGACTTTCTATTAGTACACATGCTCAGGCAGCATTAAATCGGCCGATGATCGCTACCCGTCCTCAGTTATGATGATGTAGCAGCCTGGTAATGGGTTAGGCCGCTCCTACTGTTCACCCTGCCTGCCATCACTAAGCTAGACAGTCCATAACTATACACATCCTCCTCCTTTATTCATTGCGTGTATTATATGCGTGGTTTGGAGCTATGGGCATTTCTTGCATGATTTAGAGATGCAATATAGGCATGCACACACGGAATATCTAGTACATGGACAAAAGTTTCCAGATTTATGTTCTGATTTCCAAGATTTGGAGTATGAATGAACCAAAATCTGCATAGGAACATCAGCTTCCAAGGAGTAATAAGGTAATATACGCTCTTTTAATGAGATTGTCAAAAATGCTTTTTCAATGAGGGTTTTCATTTAACCGCATTCTAATCATATAGAAACAACTTGAGACGGCAGTTTTCCTATTTTTCAAGGAAATCTTTATTTTCATTTTCAATTTAAAAAATTTCACGACCCCAACTGACATCCCTGCAAGCAAGTCTTATAGTGTTTACGTATCTAAGAGGGCAAGGCCATGATTCAGACACGGGGTGGCTCACTGCGTAAAGAGTTTATATCATAAAACGTGATTAGAATACCATTTGGTTATGGCCCATTTCTTGAGCACGACACGACAAGATAAACGAGAGGAGTTTGGCCTGTGGGGTGGAACAGGATTCAGACTTAACTTTATACACTCAGGGCGAGCGGCTTATGGCTGTCGGTAGAGGCTTATTGAGCTGCTCGCTGGAGCTGCTCAGTCACTCGATGGTGTCATTGATGTCATCAAGAGGGGACCGCGTATTGGCATCTGCCTTTACTGTCTAAAAGCCACTCGTCAAGCTCATGTTGGTGTAGAGGTGTTCAAGTAACACATGATATACATACTCACTTTTACGGAGCTTTAGTGTTGACTGAAATAAGCGTTAATGTATAAAGTACCTACTAATGAAAGATAACCGGGACTATTGCCTAGCACGATCGTCTCTTCTTTATGTTACTTAGCTTAGTAGAGTTATTAAGTACACATGTAAACGGCCTCTCGGAATACAAGGACATAAGGCATGCTTTACGCAAGATGCTTTACATGTATCATTATATGTGTGAACAAGATGCAGACTTGGACAACATGGAACCCTATCAGTCCTGAAGATGCATCCAGACCTTTTTTTTGCCTCTGTAAAAGAGAACCTAATCTTTAAGAAATAATTTATTGTTTCATCTTTTTATCAAGACGTATAGCATAGTGTTGCCAAGGAAACCCTGGGTAACTATGGTGACATTTTTTAAGTGCATGTGACATTATAGAGTTGTATACATATAGGTGTAGGCTTCTATAGCAGGTCGCCTCAAACCTATGCTCAGCATAGTGTAGGGCAGACTGACTTAAAAATGGAACTTGACAGAAACTAACCTCAAAACTCAGTTACCTCTTCCTACACCAACATATTTGTTCAGTATCCATTGTGGCGGCACTGGCACTGCATGAAGTCTGCAGCCTACAACGTTACTTATTCAGGGCACCTTTCAGTAATGTCAGATGAGCAGTTCAAAGTGTCCAATCTGTTGCCAAGAACCGGTTGTACCAAATCCTAGTATATACTGTTAATATCCACTTATAGAATGCTGTGCACATTTCATGCCTATTTCATCCTGGCTTATACATGCTTAACCATGCCTGAAGGCCGAAATGATATTGCATATCATTGACAATGCATCTGTTAGTTTAAGGTAGTATACCCTCGAAGCGTACCATTATAACCATCAATACTGCCTGATCATCGTGACACCACACTTTCTTTTTTTTAAAGGTGCTTTACTCTTTTGTATTCAACATTTGATCCTGATTTGTACATACAAATTAACGCTCCATCTACGAACAATTGGCTATCCCTCATGGCTACATGCGACCTTTCCACCGACGAACCGTAACCATTTTATTTCAAAATACAAGTGCCTTGTCCCATTCTGAACAAAATTCTATTCTATGTGATAAACCAACTACAAATATGGTGCACCAGACATTTATTGGCAGTTTGTGATTTAAAGGAAACATCGATCCATCAAGAATAAAATATTTTTCTGCCAATTTAAACCGGCTTGAAAACTTGCAGCAAATGTAGAGCCGAAATTTAGATATTTTTATACCTTGGATCAGTGGAACCCTTTTATGGAGGTCATAAGTTCATCTGCTGTCAGACGGCCAATAAAATCTCGTCACTCTAAATAACTAGGCCAAAAAAAGAAATGGGTGAGATGATATGTATTGATGACCACTACTTTGTCCAGGGATTTGTAGCCATTGTTGTAGTCAGGTCGGCCGGAATGGGGGTGGGGGTGAGATGGTTGGGGGGGGGGGGGGGTGCGCTTTACAGCTTATCAGTGAGATCAATATAAAGGCAGATGTGGCAGGTCACAAGGGGATCAACAGGCGAGTGTGAAGGTCAGTGGAGGTGAATAGGCTCAATTGTCCCAACGAGTATATATACTCGTTGATTGTCCACCTCTATCCATAGAAAGACTAGTCGGTGTGCTGTCTGCCTCCTCTCTCTATTCCCTTCGACCTTGCCCTATTCCGTACATCCCTCACTTTTATCGTGACATCTTATTTTCTGCTTCCTGCAAGAAATGAGTCCCTATACCATAACGTATTCCTTCCCGTTCAATACCCCCCGACCAACGTCACACACCGCCCGGTGTATCCCCGCATGCCTGTCGTGCGCTGCGGGTGCTCCACCATCTCTCTCCACCACTCCATTGAGCGTGCACGCCCGCCCACGCGCCTCGCCGCGCACCTGCATGCTACCTCACCTGTATTGTGTGTATGGTGCACGAGGAGGTTGAGGGAGGGGGTGCGCGCTCATATTGACCCAATAATGATAATATACAGTCACACACGGCACAGTCACTGCTGAGCTTCGCCTTGAATCTCTGATTGATTGACACCCAGGACGACTGTGTTTTTGTACCCAGTGTTACTGTGGGGGAGCAGTATCTTGTAGAGCAAGCCCTCGCCTTCAACGCCGGCCAAAGCATTGTAATCATCTAACAAATAACACACAGTATAAAACACAAACAAGCCGTGATGTGAGCTTTTCGAGTTGTTATCACACAAAGATGTAGCACGTAACAGGAAAGGTTTGTTTTGGGTCATGTAATTAAGGAAAGAGTCATAATAAACGGTCTTTATTTACCGTCTTAATTGTTATCCTTATGAACGCAGGTCCACTTACCAGACAAAGTGTGCTTTTAGACACAGTAGGAAAATCACAAAGGATACCTACTGGGTTTCTGAAGTGGGGTTCTCCCTGGGATGTAAGACGCAATGCAATCTAAAATAAAGGGAAGGGTTCCATGGCGATATCACTGCATGGTCATATTCTCTGCGTAGTCCTCCCAAGAGAATAGGGTCTTTCCGTATTCTATTCAGTAGTCATCTGTAGGTTCTGTAAATTTGGTATGGAGACTCCATATTAAGTGGATACTGAAATACGATATGAAGAAGAGGCAAGCAAGAGAGAAGAGGGAATGTAGGATTCAACGTATGGCTATAATACCATATGATGATATGGGGCTTGGTGAATATGACCGGGAGACCCTCGATTTGTAGACACTTTGGCAAACTGTATAGCTAAAAAGTGCGGGTGTCTTTTATATTTTTTTATCACACAAAAGAGTCCAACGCTCTTCGCCGGTTAAACAGCCTTGTTCACCGGTCCGTACCAGCGATAAGGTGCGCCAACAGCTGCAACTCTCACTCCGCCAGCAACCAGCCGAGTCTCTACGTCATGGCCGCCGCCGCGTGTGGCCTCGCTTTGGGAGCTGCTCCGTCTCCATGGCAACCTTGTCACATCTCTTTGACGATCACTTCAGTAGGGCGGGCCGACTTCGAGCCAGGTGTGCCCGACAGCACCACCTGACGACTCCAATCCCTCGCCGAGTGAGCTGTAGCCAAGCGCTGCCTCCGATTTGCTTCGAGTCCAACAATCCGCTCACGGGGCCGCCTGCTCCCGACGTGCTCGCCGCCGAGCTGAGGGCTCTTAAAAGGGCGCGGGCTGTGGAAACCACACGCTGCACGAATATAGGGAGACAAAGTTAGTTTGGCTCCAAACTCGGTGAATATTTCCGAGACAAAACAACACAGGGTAGACGTAATGCACACACACTCACTTGGTCTCTTTATTGGACATGGGCCACACGCTCATACACTCTGCCTAAATGTTAGAGTGGTCAAAATTTAAGCTTGCTGCAAAAACATATGCCTTAACTATATGCGTGCTAACAGTGTGACATTGGTCCAGAGGGCCAATGTCTCAGGGTCTTAGAGGAGTACCAATGACCAATCACTAGAAACCGAAATAGCTCATTGACTCACTGGTGCTTGATACATTTGGATCCTAGACAGGCTGTTGTAGAAGCAAGTTGGCTGGATGCAAGTAGGATACAGAAAATGACCCATAAAGTGTATAAACCCAAACCTTTTAATGTTTTTTTTAAATAATTCCACACTCATTCCTCAATGATAAACATACCATTTTCTCACTGTTAATATATACAGTAGAACCCCGCGTAGGCGGACACCCTCCGTTCCGGGCTAAAGTGTCCGTTTACGCGGGGTGTCCGCTTACGCGAGGTTAAAATAAACATCTAATAGAGGGAACCGTTCCGAGCAAAGGTGTCCGTTAACGCGGGTAGTCCGCTTACGCGGGGTGTCCGTTAGGCGTTGTTCTACTGTACCTAGAATTCGTTAAAAACGCCATTTTACAACAGGTAACGTGGTACGGATTAGTTCGTACACAGTGTGCAGAACGGAATTCGTGCAGCTGGCCAGTAAGTGTGAGACATTCGTGGACAGGTATACAATAATAGTCGCATTGCTCCCTGGATCGTGAACAGGGGTTGTTTGAATGTGGCTGGGCTCTAACATTGCACATAGAGTATGATGACACACAGGTGGGAGGGGACAGGGGTACCCGCCTACAGTGTTATGCATACAGTGTGTATTGTCCAGTGGCCGTTGGGTGGTGTAGCGTGATGACTTGCTCATAGGCCCTAGTGGTTGCATTGTATTGGGATATAACCCTGTATGGACTCAGGGTATGGAGACAATACAGAGGCTTGTAGTTGATTGTAACCCTCTGTCGACGAATACGTACTGACATTACGTAAAGTACGTACGTAGACAAACACAACCCAGCCTACTTCCTGCTCATTGGCACTGTGTGCCTAGACTGGTTCCCTGTCCATATAAATAATAGGTTACGATGACTTAAAGCGACCTTGAACTTTGCAAATCAAACCTCTCTCCCTCACGAGATCCCTCCCGCTTTACCCTATTTATGTTAGTTTAAAATGAATTACTCTACTAAATAAACTATATACTATATAACAGAAATATCAAATATAACTTATTAAAAGGTTTCATAAAAACTGAGAGAGCTAGAGAGTAGTACCACTACTTCTCATCAGGGGTCCTCCAAGCATCTAAAGCTATTGATTGAGGGAAACCGCTTTAGAAATGACTTATGACATCCTTTTAAGACAAGCCATTTGGTCACTTTCAACAGAACATATGTGTAAAACACATACTTCTTGGGGGTAAACACTTTAGCGCGATGACTGACCATTCATTTAAATATGAACGCAAAGTTATGATACAAAAAAAGTTGCGTTGTCGAAGGTTTGAATCTAGGGTAACCACCTTGAAAATTAATTCTGAACATGGACTCATTTGAAAACTTTGGGAGACTAATAAATATGTCACTAACCGATCCTTCATGGTTATACCATTGTGGTATTTGAATAATGCAGATGGCTAGTGTAATCGACGTTCGTTTCAGCGTATTAGTATACGCGATTAACAACACAATAAACAAACTCTGGAGTAGTCTGAACAACAAACTCTGGAGTAGTCTGTCTGTATAGGTTACACCAAGAGAAAACGTGCTTACTGAGCCCATCGGGATGGCCGTTCGAGGTCTTCTGTCCCATTAGATAGAGGACAAATGGACATAATGGCATCCCTATGGGTCCAGTCACTAAGCTTTCTTATTATTGTTTACCTAATATTGATGAGAGGACGCCGTTTTATTCACTTTCCACTTCCTCGATTTATCGCCATTCACCATGGGCTCAGCGCGCCCGAACATCATTTGTTTGCAAACCCTGGCAGCGGTTAGACATTCGGCCATTGGTATATAGTAATAGGGAGATCTGTAGATGTATGTATAGGTCATATATAGAACATCGTCTCCACAGCATTATTTTACTAATAGCAGAAATAAGGTTAGAAGGTTTGTGAGAATGCGATCCGTGTAGATTGATCGTGCAGCACCGTGTCCCTGAAGAACACCTCCACATCTAACCCTACCCCCGATGTCAGTGATACAACAGGGTGTTAGACCAATTACTCCAGGAAAGACACCTCATGTGTAGTGGTACTGTGTTATGGTCAGATAGGGAGCATCACGCGAGGTAGGTGATAGAGGTGGCTGGTTGGTGGGGTTGGGGTTGAGGTATGCGTGCAGAGTGGGTATATAGGGACCGTTCAAGGTGGCCGTGTTACTAACGGGTGCTATGATCAGGATGAACCCAGTGCACCTCAGACACGCCCTGCCCGCTTGTACTCACGAGAAGAAAGGGGCTCAGGGTGATCATCTGTTTCTTTCTCCTTCTTCAACCCAGTCTTACTATTACTATACACACATAACAATCTACCGACCACACCTCCAGCACACCAGAGCTGAGCTCCATGGTACTGCTGCCTGCTGGGTGGTGATGGTAGTGGCCCTCCTCCAGGCTGGATGTTTGCCTCTACCCCAGCTGTCTGCTCTGCCCCATTCCATTCCTGATAACCCAAGTTCCCGGAGGGGTCAGGACACGGGTAGCACTACACGACTCCCTGTGTGAATAGATAAAGATAAAGCCTGCCCCTGGAGGAGTGGGGTGGGGCGCGAAGAGGGGGAGGCCGCCGAGAGGCAGGGAAGTAAAGCCGACAGACTCCACGGATGGTGGGAGGGGATAGCAAGGGGAGCCCTTCGTTTTCCGGCCGGGCTGTGGTGTCGGAAGGGAAAGGTGACGAGGGAGTTGGGAAGGAGTGAAGTCGGAAGAAGACCGTTGAGGGTGGGCGGCAATAGTGCGCGACGAACCAACCACTGCCTGTCTGGGGAACCGGGTCCCTCGAGACCCCTCTACTGCCTGCCTCGGCCACCTCCCCACGCTGGCTTTGGTAGCCAACCCCGCACCCTCCTGCGTCCTTCCGTTTTCCCATTCCTTCCTCCTACACCTCCAACCCCCGCGCACCGCGCTTGCCTGCCCTACCCCTCCCGGCGCCCGCTGCCCCAGTTGCCGCCTTGTGAGCTGTGTACAACTGCCAAGATCCACTTGGCCCCGACTTGCTCCTCGCCGTTCCCCTTCCCGATCTGTAAACAACTCATGCTGGTCGTATTTATCTTCTATTTCTCTGCCCAGCCCTTGGTTAGCTTACCCATACAGTTGAAACTTCCGAAAACAAGGGGAAAAACCTCAAAGGTGGATACTTAAGATCAAGTCTATCTTTGTATAGTATTCTTATGTTTTCTGCGGTTTCTGCTAATACTGGCTGCAATCTAGCAGTAGCTTAGTAACATTATAAGCATACCTTACGACGAGCTAGCTATATAGCTCTCGAGAACTAGGCCAGTACCAGACACTCTCCCTCGTGTAAACTCCACCGCAAATGATGTTGGACTTAGTCCTTTCGCTTTCACATAGCCCCCCCCCCCCCCCCCAAATTTGTTGTGGCACAGAGGTCCCATCAATTCAACCCATTCTCGGCCCGTTTAAATAGAGGGTGTACACACAAGTATGTGGCTTATGAGTACCAAAGAAAGACATCTGGAAGACTTGTAGACAAAAAATAGTTGAAGATGTGGATTCGTTATAAAAACGAGGGTTTTGAATAATTAGGGAACACAGACAGATTCAACTAAACATAATTTTGTATCCACACATCGTACAAAAGATGGACGACAAAAATTGATTACCAAATCAATTGAGCATCATTGCCCTATATGTTGACCAGTAGGGGCGTGGTCCTACCTGCTAATTATGAAGATGAATCACAACCTATACTAGTAACTGATTAACCAACGAATATTGGGCTTATGTAACATTTTGGTATATTGATATAGTTTGGTAGATGGACAGTGGGAATTAGATCTCCACCAATTGCTGTGTTTTGTCAGGGATGTGCTCATATCATAAGGGCACTTTGGGCTCTGACAACTCAGCGCTTAACCTCAAGGAAAGCTTAACTCAAATGTTATTGGCAGAAGGACATCTCGGTTCTCCAGGATGTTCGTGACTCTCCTCGCCCTACCACACCCCCGTGAGCCGCTTCTTATGACTCTCCCAGTCATCCTCGGTCCTGCTCCTTTTATGGTGAATTGGTCCTTTCATAATCGGCCCGATCCAGCGGCGCTCGATTCTCCCCACCACGAGGCACCACTGGCACTGTCCGAGAAATCGCGAGACCTACCACTAGGGATCACGTGACTCGGGCAAGTATAGAGTGGGCCATGGTTGCCTTGGTCTGTGTTCTAGTATGAATTTAATGATCATTCCTAAAAAGGGAACTCTTACAGGCGGTCTGGGAAAGGAGTTGGAGGTCGAATTCAAGTTTTATTATCTATATAAATTAAAGATTTATATTTCCTATGTAAGTCTAACAGATTATAAGCCGTCCAATATTTAATGCTAGGGACTTAGTGTATTATTGAGTAAATTACAAGGGCATCTAATGGGTATGTTTTATTTAGTGCAGATAACTGGATGGTTGTTGGGACTTTTTGGGTTCGAGTCCCACTGTAGACAATTTTCCCCTTCATCCCCAGCAGCGGTAGATTTACTGATGTATCAAAGGTCAGTTCTTCTTATACCATGCCTAGGAGGTGAAATAACGTACACCTTGGTAACTGTGTAGGAATGGGATTTCTACCTGAATTCATCACAGACATGTAGATTAATTTACCACACTTGCAGTGTAAAAACAGTGAGAAAAGATGAACCTGGAGAAAGTCTGGAAAGGGTGACGGGGCGTTAAATCAAACAAATTAGCAAATGCCGGGCGGTTTGATCTCAAGAGGATGTCGATTTTGGCATTCGGGTGTCTGTTGTATGCTTGGTGACATAGGGCGCAGAGGTACTAGTGTATTCTACTGAGGTGGTTGATTTCCTTATCATATCCAGTATGGAAGCCTTGGTATGCTTTGACCCTATGGATATACCTGTTTTCTACTTTAGGTCTGCGAAGTAATATTTCTGATTCGCAATTTGATGTGTACTATATGTTAGTATCAGTTGTTATAATTCTGGATAGTTTGAATTTAATCATCATTGAATAGGATATTTGTTGATTATGATCTGCGGATCGTGTCTAGAAAAAATACAACGCAGGAAAACCCGCACGATTGTGTCTATCCGGATTAGGTTAAAACAGGAATAATTTGGGAAATGCTCTGTGAAGTGAATACCCGAGCCTTCGTGCATGCACACACTGTGTTTAACAGTCACTGAGCTCTTCGTACGCCGTAGAACTCCACCACCAGGCGTCTCCACCAGTACCCTCTTTATGGCCTCCCTGTTTGCCATGTGACTACGTTCACCACTACCACCACCACACCACCCCCACCCCCCGCATACTGAAAACGAAATACAATCTAGACGCGTCGAGATTGTCCCTCCCGCCCATGTAATTTCTAGCACCGATCGATAATCAATAAAAGGATTCCAACGGCGCAGTCCTTTCGTTGTACTGAGCGAGAATTCCAGTCCTCGTCGCTCGTCGCAGATGTGCGACAGTTTATTATTGCAAGGTCGGCAGAATTAGTAGATGGCGGGGTGGATGGCGCTCTGCGAGTAAAGCGGCGGCAGGAAGCATTTCGGTCGGCATGCGCTCTTAGGGAGGGCCGTCTGATGATATTATTATCCCCGCCTGACCCCTGCAACCTCCGCCGACTGCCCGCAGTTTGCTCGAAGCTCACCTGCCCTGGCATGAGACGCGAGCTCTTTGTCCCTGCGTCTCCCCCGCTGCGTCCCCTGTCTTAATTTACAGGTAGACGCGATGCCGCTGCCATAGTAGCGAGCAGGTGGGTATATGTAGTGGTTGACACACTTATAGAAAGCGTGCTGCACATACAAGTTTCCGTAGTCTATTGTATTCTGACTTCCATTGCAGTGCTGCCGTTCAGCGCTACCATGTATACGTATGAATATAAAGCAGCGCTTAGGTTAAAAGAATATGGTGGGTAGGCGCACATTTCTATTTCAAGGTGCGTTCAGACATAACATTGCCACACGGGGTGCGAACATTTCCGGGGTGTCTGAACAATTGAATCTTCTATAGGAGTACAACTCGGGAGTTAATTCTTCAAAGCTGAGTTTTCCTGATGAGCTCATTGTATTGATGATTATGGTAGCAGACGTGTGGGACTAGATCTATGTTAAAGCCAGATCATCTGTTATAAGGTTAGAAAAGGTGTAGTACTCTCATCCAATCAGAAAGGTGTATGATGTCAAGTTTGATAGGATATAACCTGCTTGCCGTCTACATTCCCCTAATCTTATGAGAAATCAGTCTTCTTTTTGTATGAAGAGTAAATAAAGAGTAAATATTACTGAAACCTTACAATCTGTTTTAGTGTTTTGCTGCTTATATAATTGACCATTGAAAAATCCCTATTATAATCCTTGGACCTTCCAAAGATTGTCACCGTGTCTGCTTGAATGGGAAAATCATTAGCTGTTAGCCTCATCAAATTCTACATGTATATACAATCATATATCTGAGGAACCACAGAGGCGATCAGAACGTTTTACCACCACATATGATACAGTGGATTTATTCTTTCCGTGGACAATTGGTATACATGCGTATACACAATGATAAGATTCAACTTGCATGGTAAGTTCCCGAATCTGTTTGTCTGTGTTCAAATCAGTCGAGTGACTAATGAATCCAGCCTAACTCTGACTGTAAAGCAAAAACTCTATCCCGAATTGTCACTGCCTGGTTATAACTGCTTCTGATGATCAGAGCTATGCTGGTTGCGTGGGTTCGTATCACACAAGACCCTCATACAGATTTATTATGCTACTTCGCTCATTGGCCCCAGACTGTCAACTGTAATGTCCAACACGTCATAGATATCAGTGTCTTCAGTTGACAGGGTATGCGTGCTAGCGTGACAGAGTTAACAGGTATAGCTGTTCGTACTTTTACCTGTTGATATTTCTGGACAACCATAACCACATGTAGCACCAGTTGTTCCTTAGAGTGACTTCACAGGATAATGAGTATAATATATCAAAAAGACGCCAGTGTACATACATAGAGTAACAAAAAGAGATATTAGTAATAACGAGATGGCACTTTCCACTTTTCCATAAAAATCTTTCATTTTCAATCTACCAAATCGTTTATTCTTGTGTAAAATAAAGACCCTAAGTCACACCAATAAACAGTGGTTCATACCTTCCTACAAACCCCAGCCCCTTTCCATGGCCGATAACTATGTGTTTTCCATGTATTCCCAGTCTCTCTGAGGCAGTAAATTCCATATGAAAAATAGTTTCTCTAATGTCCATGACCCAAGTGGCATCTCTGTATATAGCTCACTGCGACTAGGTTTCGTACATTAGCAGATACAGATGGTGCCTAGTCAGTATTTGTGTGGACTCCTCCTGGTCACCCAGCTCGTCAGCGGCACGCTCACCTTCATTCAGTCTCACCAACGGCTGAGCTCATTGCCAACACCCAGATGTTTGCAGCTATACACCAGGTGTAATTAGCGGTTCTGCCGAGCAGCTCCCGTCGTCGGCGGCGCACAAAGGGGAGAGCCAGGCACGCCAGTCTGTTATTGCTCATTATATTAAAACTGTCGGTGACGTTACCATTGGAAACAATTGTTAGATGGCCTTAACGACAATTGATTTGGTGCCAATTAGGGAGGCGCATGCTAATCAGTCGTCATACGGGACGGAATTTAGGTGCCGGACAGCAGGCTATAGTGGGAGCAGCTGATCGAGGTAATAGTTTCATGGGTGAGTGAAGCAGGAACGATCTTAGGACGAATTGCTGCTATGGAATATTGTTTGTGGAAGGTGGAGATTTATCATTCATCATTATAACCCCCATTGAAAATATATATGGCCACATTAAACAATTACCCATTGTCCCTATGTTGTCAGAAACCATAATCATTGATTATGGCCTCATACCAGTTGATTACAGGAAAATAGTCTCATTGTGTGGAGAACCAAACAATTTCCCGAAATGATATACCCTATTACAGAGCAATACCTGGGTTTAATTCATTCGAGAAGATAGATAATAAAATACAACAAACGATAGTCTTGTGGACAGGCGGCTCTGTCAACCGTTCAGTGTTGACTTTGGTATACTCACTACGCCCGTCTATTACTACCTGTCAACCTCTCCCGATTTACGGCCGTCTGTCCGTAAAAGCATCAATTATTATCTATGTAAGGGTGCTCGGCGCTTAGACAGTGTTGGGGCGCCGGCGAACTGCTCGCAGCGACTCAGACACGTGGGGAGCAGTTCACGCCGCGCCAGTTATCAGCTTAGTATCATTGTTGCCATGGAAGGAGCAGCTCTCTGAGCGTTGCTATGGCGACAGCATGCTGAGCATCGAGTATGGGGGGATCTTGACCTAGTATTAGACGGGATCACCTACAGCATCTGAAAACGTACAAGGACGGCCAGTTTCAATTCTATCAATACCTGTCGTCCCTTTGATAGCTGCCAACATTTATGTTTCCATGCAAAAGACAAAGGAGACATTATCAATTTATTCCTAGGGGACCTTTTTATGTACCCCTTTTCTATAGAAATACTTCCTTCTCTCAGTGATCTGAATCGGGATATGCTCATAAAAAATGCATCCCTAATTCTTGCTTGTCCTATGACAATCCACTTCTTTATATATTCATGACTACTGGAATGCTGTATGAACTGTACCGTCTTACTGCATATGTTAGTGTTGAACGCTTGTATGCTATGATACCTAAGGTCACAAATGACAAAAAGAGAATGAATACAAAAGAAATAAAAGGTTTGATACAAAACAATAATCAAGAAAAATACTTTGATGTGTCAGTTTTCTGCCTTGACCTTTGATGTATTAACGGCAAATCAATGTTCGGCCTTAATATATATTTTGTTGACACAGCTGGTGATGGAGTCCTCTTCAATGAAAACGTGCCTTGTTTCTGGTACTTAAATATTTGCATTTACTGTGCATGTACTTGTATAAAGTCAATATTATGTAAACATAATGTGAAGTAGATCAGTTAATATGCTCGACTCGAGGGAAAAGTGAGGGAATAAATTCTCGTAGGATCGGATCGTGCTACATCCATGTCTCCATGTACAATAACATGAATATCTTATTTGAGAATATAATCAGCTTTTTGAACGAAACAGCTATCTTTGATTGTTTGTGAAATATTTGAAGGCATTTAAAAGAATGGACTGAAATAAGTCTACAAAAGCGATTAGCGTAAAATCTTTGATGGTCCCGTATATCATTGTAATCCCCAAACGTCGAAAGTATCACATAGGTCTCATTTTAATTCTCACAATATTTATTTTTATTGTAAAGAAGTGTTTTTTAACATTATAGATTCCTCAACATATTTGACCGATCTTCCATCTAGATGTTCTTAAGGGGAGTAAAGTGGGCATTCCACCACAGTGCACGTTCTAAGCTAATCCAGGGCGATTTGCTGACTTGCTAGGTCAGGAAGAATCGTGAGAGCATGACTGGCTAACGGAAGCCCCCCCCCCCCCCCCAGCTATCAGAGCGATAATAGGGACTCCACTTATAAGGGTGAAGAGACAAGCAGATCTTACAAGCTATATTATTATATACCTATGGCTGTATCAACTACTTATACTGCCCGCTCCTACCCATGGCGTATTTATATCCGTACAGCACACTGTGCCGTACGGGGTATGTGACCACGTGACTAGGTAACATTTCGCCATTTTTAGGTATATAATAATACGAAAACAGGCTGACTGTCTTCGTACGTCAAAATACTTGGTAAAATTATTGATCCCATACATCCCTCTGCCTACGGCATCGGGATGTATGGGACCAATAATTTCACCGCGTATTTTTGACGTACGAAGACAGTAAGCCAGTTTCCGTATAGTACGATCCAGCAGTATCTATCAAGGTATTGTGAGACACTGTCTGACCCTATCAGTGATAAAATACGTGCTGTTCGAATCAGCATTATAAAGTGTGTTTCAGTGTTTCTACGGGTGGGGACTATACTCAGTTTGTATTGTCATTCTCTGATGGCCCTTGCCCCGCTCTCCCCCATTCCGCCACACACACGGAAGGAGTTGAAGGTATACCGATACGATTCCTGGTTTCCGATGTCACGGTCGATAGACTAACGTAAAGACCCGCCATGCTGGTCTGTTTCGTTCGGCTTATAGTGCAGCCACCTACTGCCAAGTCTGATCAATGGTGCATGGTGCTCTCCCAGCGTAGCCTCTGAGTGTGGATTTCAGTTCACCTTTATGTCCCATGTGTACGTGCAGACCCCCTTTTATCGCCCGCCTCCACTGTCGTATACGAACATGAGTCTAGGCGGGGTGGTGTGGGTATGAATCAAACTTTATCTATTTTAGCATTAGGTATATTTGGGAAAGAGAGGGAGGGCACTTCACCACGCCTGGCAGAGGTTATTAACCCCGGTTAAAGGCAGGGAGGGGAGGGGAGCTGGCCGGGACCGCCGCTCCCTGGACAGCCAGTGTCTGACAGTCGGCAGCTGAGAGTGGACGTGATCGCGTCACGTAGATTATGCAGCACGTCCACCACCTTACTGGCAGCACCATCAGCCACTCTCTGGCTGTGTGGTTCTGGCGATGGTGGCGGTGGCCCCTGCTCGGGAGTAGAAATAGCTACTGGTAGCACAGAGTGCAAGTCCATCATCAGTAAAGGCAGCGCCCGCTGGTTTTCACGCCACCATTTTGACGTGATGGTGTCAAGGACTAAGCTAACACCATTAATATGGAGGTGGCCATAAACGACAGTTCGGTCAATTACGCCGCCAGCATCATTCAAGGCGGCATATGACCGGTTGTAATGGTAACGACTATTATCAATGTGACTGGCCAATGGGTGGGGGATTTGGTATAAAGTACTATCAGTGTAATAGCCTATAATTATATATAGAGAATGTACAGTGTTGAGGACAGCCATGCCATAGACTTCAACGATATGATCACTGTCAAGAGTAGAAAATACGACAAGGAAAGACTATGAAACGACGTGAAACACATGTCAATCACCTAAGAACACGAGAATAAGCCAGGGACCTAGTGGTACCTGAGGCGAAATCGCTGCACAAGAAGGAGAGTCTGAAACTACCATATTACTGTTAGGAGCGTTATAAGTATCAGCAGAACCTTGGCGCGGACTGACTTCTCTGCACTGGCCTCGTGACTGCAGCAGGCAGGACTCGCCGAGGACCGTCGAATCTTAGATATGGACGAGCGCATAACCGCCCTTTATTATTGTCCTTCTAATCACAGCCACACGGTGGCGCGGCTGTCCTGGCGCGCCCGGGGCAGGCCGACATTTTCGCTTACTACTCAAGGCGCCACCCTGTCATAATGACCGTGGCGGCAGGCGGTGGACGGGCGACGGTAGGGAGGGGACGGATGGGCGGTGGTGGCGCAGCCGCTGTAAACACAGCCCCCATCACACTCTGTACAAGGCAATCACCATAAGGGCATTTACCATAAGTTGCATGCCCTACAAGAACCCTCCCAGGTGAGTTACTGGGAAAAGATACAGGGATTAAACATTTTGAAATAGGGTAGCATATATATGCGCCCTCCCAATAGAACTGCAAGATTTTAAAGGAAGGTTAGATGTGAAGCACTCCTTTCATCATTTGAAATCGAAACAATTCTCAAGGGATTATGCATGTATACACTCTAGGAGAAAAAATACAGATTTGTGTGTATTTCTATAGATATCCTAACGGCTCCCACGACATACAGCCCGTGTTGGCTCTCATAATGCTGGACGTGTGAAGTATATAGTGGTTGCCAAAAGAGCCCCCTATTCTCATTGAACCATGCTTAAGAGGTCCGGGTCAAGATGTAGCTTGCTACCTCCACCAGGGCTCATTCCAGTGTATGGCCGTGCGCCAGTCCCACGAGGGTCAAGCGCAAACATCGATGGACAGATAGATAGATAGATAAGGTGCTCTGGTAATGCATGTAGCCCGATGGTAGCTAGGTAGCAAGCTTGATAGATGGGAGGAGAGTAATGCCTGACAGTTTGACTAGTAGTAGTTTATTCAGCGCTGGGCTTGTGGGCTTGGAACGGCAATCAATTATCGCAGGTTACTTGGGACTGGAGTGAGGGGTAGTTAGTGACAGCCTGTTGTGGGTCGCAAGCAGCAGGTATCTTGTAGCAGACGACAGGCGATGATTAGCAGGCAAAGACAGAGGGTTGATTAAACATAACAGTGGGCGGTGGGTCCCTGCAGCTGTCAGTTCCAGGCACCTGTCAGAGGGCAATAGGTAGGCAGTAGACCGGGTTGCATGCACCTGTTGGTGGACAGTGAGCCGCATGTAACTAAAGGCAGGCAGCGAGAGATGGGCGGCGGTCATTGAATATCTGTTCCCCACATTCTTTCATTTCGGTGCCTTCAGGAGGCAGCAATTTACGTTTACAACAGTCACAACAAGGCGGTTTATGCCTTGTACGGTCCTTTATTCGTCAATCAAACATGGAACGTGTGAATTTGAATCAATTGAATAACAGTCTTTAGTACTTTATTCATAACGGGGATATTAGGCGATGGAATCCAGGCTGGATTTTGATATTGCATAACACCAATATGTCATCGCATAAAAGAATATTTGGTTGTCTGCGTGTATGTGAATAATAAAGACAACAGTTGGAAAACAATTTGTGTGTAAGACAAATTGTTACTTAAATCTAACGTGTTACTTAAATCTAACGTTTTTAACCATTCATTTCCGGCCTCAGAACGCTTCGTAACCGCTGTGATATAACACCAGCGATGTCATGGAATACGTTCATACTGTTTTGTTACAGGTATGCTGCATAGATGACGCGGTTTACAGGCCGCCGTCAGTTCCACTGATGCATTGGTTCTAGTGTTACGTCAGAACACAACCATACATGTACAGCCACTCAACCTCTGCTTCATGCTCTGACATTTCGCTACAAACTTTGGATCGATAGTTAGGGACTATACACACAGTCAGTCGCAGCTAATGCCTTCTTTCTTTATATCAGACCCTTGTCATGGTTGTAGGAACATTCATCTCTCTCAGTGCTCGCTCGACAGACCACAACCTCACAGCTGGTGGATTCTGCATGTCTTTGGCGCGGGGAAGTAGGCTCTAAAGTACGATAACACAGCATGGACGATTAGGCATGTAGCCATTGGAACAGTGGCAACATACAAGACTTAGAACAAGGCGATTTGCCCTGTTTTATTTCGCTGTATCTTCTAAACTTTGCCAGTATTTCAAGCCATCCGAACTTCTCTTCATTCTAGGAGTCCATTCTTTTAACTGAGATGGCAGTATCCCAGTTCTCAATGAAAATCCTTGTTTTCATTACCAGTTTATAGAATTATACCTTATACAATTGTTTTTTCATGTATGAAATATAGATAGTATGAATTGGGACTCATTTACCCTAATTAACAGTGGCCTGAACCTCCCTAAGCCCCATCCCATGGATAAAACCAATATGTCATTGCAAAAAAAACCAAACTTGGTTGTCTGCGTCTATGTGAATAATAAAGATAAAAGTTAAAAACAACCTGTGTGTAAGACAAATTGTTACTTAAATCTAACGTTTTTAAATCCACCAACCTTGTTCTATTCATTTTCCAGAATTTCAATAAATCTCCTTTATAGATGTCAATCCAATGTTGCACATTTGACGAATCCATAACCTTACATGTGACACTCCAATGTCGATATCCTAAATATTGTGTGTCTAACGATTGAAAGAAAGGTTATGCTATAAAAGAGAAACGACACCAGGAATCTATGGTTTCTGATTTCGATGTTCCACTTCTCTGAAATTTAAACGATGAGCACGAGGAAATGGATTCTTGACATGGACATTAATATACTGGTTTCTAGCAGTCTGTAAAGCAACGATAACTATGGAGCGGCTGTGGTCTTGTCACATTGTCAAGGAAATAGCTACCAGGTCTCCATGGCTTCTTAAAATGATTAGCCATCAATTTTCGTTTGTTTGATCATAAAAAAGCTATGTCTTGTATCGCATCAAATATATATATATGGTGAATTTGAGTCCTCGATATGACGTCGAAGCAGTTTTAACTACTTATTTCCGGTCTCAGAAGGCTTCGTAACCGCTGTGATAGAACACCAGCGACTAAAACGCCTTGGATTTAGACAAGCCTAAATTGTAGTTCTATGGCTGCTGCTACTGGCTAGTCGGTTTCGGTTAGTGGAAAAATACTACATGGTGTACACATGTATGGATGCAGCCTTTGACAGATTGCTCTTTCTCTTTTAAGTTGAGTGTGAGTCACGCTCAGATATGCAGCCTATGTAAGGGAGAGCTTATAGAGACATTCGGTGTGCTGCAAAAACTATCCCTTCACTATATGTGTGACAACTCTGTGATATTGAAAATGTGAATTCACCACTTGCACATAAGCGTGGTGCGTCGGTCGCCGTGATAACGGGTAGCGCTGGTTCTTCGTATGGATTAGTGGCCTACCGAGGACCAGCAAAAACAACACGATATCAAAACGACGCGAGCGCTGCGGAAGTGAAGCCAGTATCATGGCATGGGTAGAACTCTATGCCTACACCTACACAGTACAAAGACAAGATGGTCATTATTAAGTTTCGGATTTAGGTTAAACAAATATGTAGAACAATTAACTGCAAATTTCAGGAGCAGCCTTTGATAGTGTTTGGCAAGATTATTGTGCTGGGTTCGGCAGACTTGGCTGGAGAAAGTTCAGCCGTTTTTGTTCTAATTGCACAGATTGTTTTGTAAGATATCTAAGCTATTACTGGTACGATTTTAAGAACCTGTATGGTGATATGACGACTGAATTATAGCTAATAATACATAGAAGATAATAGGTTTCGCATTGATTACTAGTATGATTTGTTTAGGTTTCCTCTGCGCAATTCGCTGAGATCACACATCTTGAACTTATTCAGTTGCAGCAGCCTTGAGAACAGGTTGAGCCAGTTGCATGTGGCTAGCAACTGCTTTCTGGAAACCAGCCAAATACGGAAAAAGCTAAAACTTGGGCCTATTTGTTGGTATGATATCATAAACCTGTGTTATGGCAAAGATTTCCAGTCATAGATTGTACGGATTATTTAGGTAAAAAAACACAAATAGATTGCCTTCCTGTTTTCACAGTGATTTAATCTATCGCGATGACGTATAGAAATAAATATCCTACCTTCTTAGGCATTTCAACACGATTAAAATGATACCAATAGTACCAGGTTGTCATAGATATTTCCTGAAATAATGGATGACAAAGACAGATGACAAGTATCCAAAAGAGCGCTAAAAATGTAATTTAGCAGTTGTTATGTCGACAATAAACAGTGGAAAAGAACTTTTTATTTTGAAAATCAAAACATTGATTTTAGTAAAAACATTAATAACTGGTATCCCTGTCAAATACTTTAACAATTATCATTTTCTGTTTTCCACATGTCTTATACAATATGCCATGAAATACAATAATATCAGAAAATCGCTTTTATTTTTACTCTTTATCATCTGTAAAGATGCTATAGTACATCAAGAAAGATCTATCACATCCTGGCAATATAGGTATCATATTAATCGTCCTAGAATACCAAAGAAGATATGATGTATATCCAAACAGATAGGTCGAAGTCTCAGCTTTCTAACAGTCAATGTATCGTTCATGAGTGGAGGATTGAGTGGAGAGTGCTCGTCTCGTTTTCGATTGACCTACTTAGGCGGCCATTACCAGATGGCGCTAGTGTGCAAGTTGAACGCGCCAAGAGCCGTTGACACTGCCGTCAGAGTTGCGTCAAGTGCCGAAATTTTGTTTGACGGCACGGGGGGGGGGGGGGGGGGCGTCCCCCCCCCCGAATACGCCCCAGTTTTTTTGTTTTTTTTCCCCCCCCGACTTTTTCATCAGTCCCGACTTTCATCCCTGTACCAAGAAACCTCATTCTAAGAACCATGCTACTTACTGTGTCACCCCGCTCTCCCCATTGGACACAGACCACTTGGCCTCTGCAAATTATCACATTACCTTGAATTCAGGAAGAAGGAGGGTGACAAGGAATTACAGTCATACATGTATTTATGTATGACGTCACGACATTTCTATGTAATCTTGACGTCAATGACCGAGTAGCTTAGAAAATATGTAGACATATTATACTGCAGCCATATATGAAATTGACGTCACCATATACTTCCTACAGGGGGAGGGAGGGGGATGGTACCTGGGAGGATGAAAATAGCGAAACAAATGATTTTACCGGTAATTGAGTATTTGGACTTTGTTTATTTGTGTACATCACAACGAAATAGAGACAGGCTACCAGTAGTTATGAATAAAATATTAAGATGTGCCATAGGTATTCAAATGACAGTAGATATGCATATTGAGCAACTCCATGAAAAGTGTAAAGTTAGGGAATTATCTACTAGAAGAACAACACATATATTAGTTATGATGAAATGGTGGACAATAAGTGAGGACCATACCTTTGAGGTTGATGAAAAAAGAACTAGGGGGCACAAAAAATTAGATCTAAAATACCAAATCCAAAAATAGAAAAATTTAGGCACTCACCTCTGTACATGGGAGAAAAATACTGGAGTAAGTTAAAGCAAGAAACTCAGACTATTGTAGAGGGATATGTATTCAAAAACAAGATAAAAACAGAGATTGTGGCTATTATGGAATAACAGACAAAGTCAAAAGACCATAGGTTTATGTACAATTTGGTCCAAAGACAAAATATATATATGTGTGGTATGAACTATGTTATAATAATCGCTGCCTATGCCCTGTACATGTCCTGTTATATGTTTTTTTGTAATGTGTGATATACAGTTTATGTGACTGCCGCGTGGAAGATCGTTGGGTAACCAATGAACGTGTAACGTCGTAAAATTTCTTTGAATAGAAAAAATAAAAAATGGTTGAGTGCTTGATTTTCCATATGTATGCATACCCAAAGTCATGGAGAAAGAATTGCAAGGTCTTACATCGTAACTATTAGCATATTTTTTATGAGTGTATACATATACACATGTACATGTACATGTATACATATACACATGTACATGTTACATGTGATATATATATGTGTGTATGTCTGTATGTATGTGTATATATATATAATGATTATGTAGCTGGTCACACAAAGGCTTTGTGAAAGTAACAGGCTGCGCGCACAGTGTACTACTACTGAATAAAATGTCGAGATAAGTGTATCACATGTTCACATTGCTGCTCACCTCACGTTATTATTGCAGCCGGTCAATACGAGACTGATATATTGGTCTTCCTTTGTGGCGCATACTCCGACTGGGTTTGTATAGGGATGGTTCTCCCCGCATTCTTATCACGTGCCGAGGTTGCTCAACTTACAGTCACGTGTGATAAGAACGGGTCACGTGATACGACAATAGCCTACCAGCGCGCTCCTCTCTTAGTGGAGAAATAACGTTTTGGGACGCCTGGGAAACGCGCAGGCTGGTGGCCGGAAGTGGGTGTACTTTACTTGTAGCGTATTGTTGTTTTGCGCTGCCCCTGGGTAAACAGATGCTCTGTCTCCGGCCACATGCAATTTTCCGGCTTGTATAACGGGATGGGCGTTGTGTGCTGCGTGTGGGTTACACGTGAGGTGTGTAACCGTGCGCGCCGAAGGCAGCACACCTGGCTTTGGCGACAGACTTCTCGTGTTCGCCTGTCTCACCATTGGAATTCTCCGGTCTGGGCCCGTTGAATAATCTAGTTGCTTTTCTGTACGCCAGGGAGACTCAGGGACGATGTGGGTAAACCTGATTCAACACTTATGGACGACCTTATGGACGGCTAAGACTGTCCTACCGAACGAACTAAAATAGATATCACAATCAGATATCTAGTCTAGTCTAATCTAATTTATTCGAGAAGATGGATAATAAATACAACAAACGATGGTTTTGTGGACCGCCAGCTCTCTAAACCATTCATGGTTGACTTAGTATTACCCTCTCAAACACTCGTGTATAACCATACATCAGCCACCCATTGTTTAAAGCCCCTTGTCCAGCTTTAGGATCCACGACTCATTCTCACCAAAACATTAGCGTTTGTATGTTTTAATTCTCTAGACATAAGTTTTGGCATTTATGATTCAAAATACCAGTCAAAAGTTATGATTGTTCGCAGAAATGTAATTGCTAAAACAAAATAAATAAGCACATCATATACAATTCCTATACTGAATAGAGAGTGCTTAACTCATAAAAAAAAGAAAAGATAAACCGGCGACAGACAGAAGGGGCCACCCCTGGTGATACAGAGAACCATCACTCTGCCGCCGCCTCGCAATCTGATCTCACGAGAAATTAGCAAAGCAGCAGTAATTAATCAACGGCGCGTGGTCTGGTCGTTTCATTTAACAATTGAGACAATAATTATGCCAGGCAGTGTCATGTTGGGAGGAGCAGATCCCGAGTCACTCATTGCCAGATGTAGATCACACCTACCTGTAATATTCCCATCTAATGAGAACTGTCCTCCTCCATGTTTTTATTATCCATCGATTACAAAATCCCCATTGAAAATGTATGAAGCCACAGTGAGAGTAACCACCCATTGTTTCTATGGTGTCAGAAACCATAATCATAGGTTATAGATTTTAAACCATTGGTTACTGCCGCAAAGCCGTTAGTTACGGGAAAGCAGTCCTTTCGTGCGGGAGCGCAAAAATCATTCGAGAAGATGGACAATAAGTACAACAGACAATGGTCTTGTGGACAGGCGCTAACGCTCGTGTATTACTACGCTTCAGCCACTCGTGGTTTACGGCGGCCTGTCGAGAAAAAACATCGATTAATGTTAACGTAATCTCAGACGATTTCTAATGAAACCTAAGAACGGGGTTCTCTATAGACCCAAGACTCTAAATAGATATACCAAATACAACTGACAATGATATGAGGCATGAACAACTATCACAAATAGCCATTCACTGATTCAGGGCAGAGATTTTGAATACAGGAGTGGCGACAAATGTAAGTAAAGAAAGACAGACATAGAGTTGGTCAATATAATCAGGGACCCATATACAAGCATAGCGACCACAAAGGGTGGCACCAACAAGAATGTTACTTCATTAGTAATAAAGTGATTGCTCATATGAATAATGTAAGAGAGCGGAGTTCTTTGTGATTATATGTAGTGGACTAATCTGATGCTATGTATTCATATTTGTGGATTTCATTTTGAGAGTTAGCTGAGCCGCATTTCTCTGTACACTGTACCCGATCCGTAGAGTTCAACGCATTGACAGATACGCCCTATTCTATTGTTTGTGGTAGAACAGGCTGACAAGCTGTCAGTTACATCTGTACCTGACCGCTTGTCTTCTCAAACCACCTGTTATGTAAACTAGGGAGATTCAAAATGGTTAAATGCAAATGTACAAGGATATCTATTAGAGGAACCTCATTTGTTCAAATTGTAGAATACATGTGGTTTCCATGGCAACAATTTCAATATTGTATGATATATGTGATATCCATGGCAATAGATGTCAACAAACCTGAATAATAGATATACTGAAATACCTTAATATATCGTTAAAATAACAGCCCAGATTTTCCTATGAGATAGTTTCCTTATTTTTGTACTCGAAGGTGTTTTGCACTTCTTGTTCAAATGTCTCGAGAAATTCATCCAGAAAAAAAACTGTTTACAGCGAGTTATGAATGAACTTATTGACAACAACAAAAGCTAACCTACATTGGGACCATTATCAATCAATAGTCAAAACCTACCATGATTTGACGTCAAAGTGACTTGATATGCCATTCAAATACGACGCGAATTGGGGTAGACGTACAGGAAGTCGTTAACAACGGAAGTGCCGACTGCGCATGCGTGAATACATCTAATACTCGCCCAGTAGATGTTTGGTTTAACTCTCCAGCATTCACCAGGTAGTGATCCGCCATTTTAAAATGTTCTGCCCAGATGAGTACGTTATTTTGTCAACCGAAGCGTGCAGAGTACGTTCAAAGCGAGCAGTCTGTCAACCAAAGCATGCAGTCTGTCGGTATCCAGGGTCAACAGTACAAAGGTGCACGGTATACATTGCAACCTGGGTGTAATAACTGTATCCCTAGGAGTAGTATGTATGAACACGAACTTTGTGCATAGATATATTATAATATATAGTATCAGTTACACTCACGATATATCATACCTGTATTTGAAGTCCCACCTGGGTTTCCCGAAGACATGGCCGAGGTTGTTGATTGTGTAGATACCTCATTATGGAGAAGGTCATTCAATCCCTACCGCCCAGCCCCTTAGGCGTCTAGATCTACCGTCTTGAAATACTTTTCGTGGCTATCCCTCTACTACGCTTCACCGTTTCTGTTGCTATGGCAACGCCTTAATTACTACTTAGACGCGTTCATCGGTATCAAGCAACGCGACTGAGAAATAAGATCGTATTGGTTCGACGAACGTGCCCCGTCTCATGGTACACTTCCACAGAGAAGTGGTGCTATTTCTATTTTATTGTAGCCGTTTAGATCACTATTTTATCCGTCCATCAAATTTGATGAATTCATGATACCAGCGGCCATTCGGTATGCCTTTGGTAAATTCTAATACCTACTATCAGCATTTCTGTAATCCCTAGTCTATGAATAAATTGAAAAGTAAATTGCCAATAATTGATATTATATGGCCAGTCACTGTGGTTTTATTTGGGTTCGTTAGACTAAACAATTCTCATGGTCTTGGGAACAGAAGCGTTATTAAGTTCATATATGTAGTCCCTCACATCCTTGCACAGACCATGTCTTCACGTCACTGGGTAGCTTGCCGCCTCGATATAATTACTGATGGTTTTACCTGAGGTACTAGGACCGTTGTCACCGATTGAGTTTGACTCATGGGGTTTCGTCTGAAATACGATATGGTAATGAAAACGTCTAGAATGGTCTGCTGATGTTTGTTTTCCCAGAAAGTGAAATACGACCCACTTCCATTTCCACTCGATGCTATTTTAGAGCAGCTCAGATTGTCGGCAAAAAACAGCACGGTCAAAGATTGCTGGACCGTAAAAACTCCTCGCTTTCCATTTGAATTGTGTACCGGTTTTAAGTCCCCATCAACATAGGATGATATCAGACTGAAGGTGATATACAAAATGTATTTACAATAGGATTAAAAAATGGACCAGTAGATGTTGTTTCTATCAAAGAAAGGTAGTTTCTAGTCAGCCAGCATGGTAAAATTGGTTTAAGATTGAAATCAATTTCCACTGAGCAAACGAATCCAGGAGGGAATCTAGCTTTTTGAAAGCGACCACTGGAAACGATCCATAAATCAGTCTGTAATCAGAAATGAGGGATGGAGGTCTATCCCCCTGGATCTACCACAGTAATCCCTGCGGTTAGAAGTAGCCGCGGAGTGGTGGTGGCGGCATGGGTAAATGTACACTGATGGGAGCATAGTGTCTGGTAATGAATAAAGTTGTGGGTGGTGGGGTATTGGTGCGTGATTAGGGGTAGAGGGTAGGTGGGGTAGACGGTGGTAACATAGGTGGGTGTCAGGTGTGTTAGTTTCCATTCAGATAGGAAGCCCCAGGAGCAGATTCCATCAATAGCTCCCACGAGTAGAAGCTACAATGAACGGCCCTCATGAGCAGCTCTTGGCAACTCTGAGCAGCTCTCACACTAGCAGGTTGAACTGGCGTGAGGCCACTCTGCTGGGGATGGGGAGTAAGCTCAGTGGTTAAGGCACTGAACATGAACCCCCTAAGGTTGTGGGATTTGTGAGTTCGAGTCCCACTGCAGCCACTTTTCTCCTGCTGTATCAAAGGTAAATCGTTCTCATACTATGTCCATGTGGTGTGGGAACTGACAGAACGATCATCTCGGTAAATGTGTAGGGGTGAGATTTCATTCTAAATTTGTCGTATAGATTCGATCACAACCCAACCAAATTAAGTCTAATAGAACTACATGGAAGAGCGACTGTGAATTGTCGATTGTTAATTCAATAAAAAAATATATTTGATGTTAAACCATCCAAACAAAAAGATGCACACTATGGTGGAAGAAATCCAGGGCTGTTTCAGGCAGAGTGTCCCGAAAACCATGGCCCTAGTGTTGGGAGTGGTGTTTTGGCAGAGCTGCTCCTGCTGCTCTGAGAGCTGGTGCATGGTGGGAGTGGTGGAGGTGGGGTGCTCATGTGTTGTCGGGCCGTGTTCCCACCACCTCCTCCCGGTAATGTGGACACACGGCCCGCCCTCCCCGGCCGGCCCCTCCTGATGAACGGCCCCGCGAGTCACTCCAGCGGAAAGCGGCAGCGGGCACACGGCACGCTTCATTGCACAGCGCCGGGGTCCAAGGCCCCGGTCAGAAAGCTTTCGCGTTTACTACCCGTGTCGCCGCTCGCTCACTCTAAATGGCGCTGTCGTAGCTAACGTCGCAGTGGACGAGAGCGTCGTGGTCTTGTTTTTTATGTGTGTTTTTGTCGTGGTCGTTAGCGCTCGTGAATACCGTTCTGTCAATGCCCTGAAAGCCGCATCGGAGTGTGTGGAGGTGTGTGGGAGTGTGTGTGTGTGACCGCAATGGACTATGCCTCGGTTGACGTTATAAAAAAGAACACAACCCACCAGAGATTCGAATCCGGCCCGCTCCTTCCTCCCCAACCACCCCCAACCCCCACCCTCCGACAGCCTCACTCACACAGGGATCGTGCGCACTCAGGTGGACGCAAACCGGGCCCCCAGTCGTCCTTCCAAGACTCCCGGATTTAAAACCATAAGAACGCTTAAAAGGCACAATTGAAAAATCCCGCAGCAATTGAGAGGACGGCGAGGCGGTACCTTTGTGGACCTGTCTAAATTCGTGCCGGCTTTACTTGTCGATCTCGTAATGCATGTCAAAGGAAGGCCTGGGCGGCACGGGTGTTAACGGCCCGGGTTTTAACTGTGCCGGTGTGAACGGGAGCGATGGGCCGCGACCACTGCCTACATTACGGGCCTCCACTGGGGACGTGGTATGGCGGTGAGAGACAGATGGTTGGACGGTATAGCAGCTGATAGGTGGATATTTCACTCTTCTGCCGCTGCTCGCTGCAGAGTGACGTCGCCAGACAGTTTTAGTTGGTTCTGCAGCGATAAGATTTTTATTGAATTTATTCCGACATCTGTATTCCTAATGCGTTTAATAGATTTGATACGAGTGGAAAATCAGAAAAAAAACATTAAAGGACAACTTCAAGTCAGATTTAATGGAGGTTTGGGGTTCAATTTTGTAATATTGTACGATTGGATGCCTGCACACTAGAGTTGTCCTCATGTCTTATTCATTGAATGTAGTACACATGTACTACCTTACTGTTAAAGACTATACGGAAAATCGACTCGAGCCTGGAAACGAGTGCTTATAAGTCAATAAACTCATCTTGTTACTAGAAAAAATTCTGCAATTACTGCATTTCTTCATGCAAGTAGTTTAACAGAATAGACGGGTAAAGTATAATGTGATCTCTGTACATGGAGTACAGTGACCATGCACCAATTGCAATACTAATACATTGACAACTCCGTAGAGTCGTATCAGTCACCAGGGTCACATTCATACCACGTGATGATATCCTCTATTTACATAGAGGTCTTTGGGATCACACACACGGGACGGGTGACCTTTTTTTGAACTGGAAGTAACCATGCAGATAGCGGTGTGAAAGGTATAAAGATCGCTGTTTGCGAGTGATATTGGTCGGGCTATGGGAGTGAGTCAAAAGCTGGGGTAAAGGGATCATGGGTTATTCTATGTTGTATATATATCTCTTTAATAAAACGAGTCCCTAACCCGTCTGCGCTCTTCTTCCCTAAAATATCGGCTGCTCTCGTGGCCTATACCACGGCCACAAAGAGAGTAAGTGGAGTTGGGAGGGAGAAAAGGGGGCCGGGGAACGGGGACGGGGCCGATATGTCCACCGTGGTTGTTGATCATAAGAGTGGCGGGGCCCGCACAGAAGGCAACGTTCAATATTGTCGCCGGAATGCACGGCTGGCCGGCCATCAGGTTGACAACGAGTGTCTGACAGAATGAAATCAGCTGCGGCCACTCCACAGAAAAGCCTGCTCTGTGGGCCACCAGCCACCCGCCCTGTCCTCCCAGCACCCCCCCCCCCCCCCTCCTCACCCACCGCCCCTCGCTCAATCCTCGTCCTTACTCCGCCCAGCCCCACGCTGCTTCTATTACCTCACCCCACTCCGTTCCTGCCTCACCTCTTCTCCACCACAACGCTATCCCCGCCCTGCACCCGCCTGACTGCGCCCATCTCCACCTGACAAGCCCTGCTCTACCCCTTCCTGGCTCTGCCCCACCCTGCTTCGACCTCCCGGGCCCCCTGAAAGGCCCCATCCCTCCTTGCCCTGCTTCAAAGCCCCACTTCACCCTACCTGTCCCCCTGCAAAGCCCCACCCCGTCCTACCAGACCCCCTACAAAGCCCCGTCCCGCCCCGCCTCGTCCTATCTGGCCCCACTGCGCTCCGCCCCTATCTGGTCTCCCTGCAGGGCCCTACCCTACCCCGCCCTACCTAGCCCCTCCCCGCCCTGCCTCGCTGGGGCCCCTGTAAACAGCGGACGCAGCCAGCGGAAGACAGAGCCCCCCCCCCCCCCCCTCCTCCTGCTCTCCACTGCCTTCTCTTTAATTTCTGTGCGTGCCGTCCGTGGCAGCACATGTAAGGCTCAGGCAGCGAGCCAGGCTATAGCCATGGGGAGAGAGGCCGGAGGAAGACAAGGGGTAGAAGGAGGCATTGTCATAGATGCAGCCAGCCTTCAACACTAAAAGGGGTCAGTTGGTATCCGATATAATGCATCGATTGTTGTACCCACAACGCCGACCGAATCAGATCAATCGAGTGTCGTTTGCGATTCGTTTCCATACCTGTTATAGTCAGTGGAGTAGAACGCTTTAATTTAATCTCACTAAGTGGTTGTCAGCAGACGAGCAAGCTGAATTCACAGCGCTCTATTGGGTGGGAAGGTTTTTCTCAGACGCCCAAGCTTGGCATTGCGTCATGTATAGATGTTCCATTGTCGGTATATGATTCAATAAACAGAGTGGTAGTTTGTTCCCCGAGGGAGCACTTCTCATACTCCTACACGCACATGACTTCATTCCCGAGTATAAGACACTACTCCTTGTTCGTAGCGTTTTTGCAACGGTCTTTTTGCACTGAGTGTGCGACACACAAGCACCTCTTAACTTACCTGTGTCATATAAAGCACTTCCATCTAAACCTATGAGCACATTGTGAAAGCCGTTGCTCAATTACTGGTATTCATCTTACTTTTGGTCCAAGCAAATCACACATTGAAAACCAATACCTATCAACATCGATTCTCAAAGTAAAGGACTTTTATTCTTACATTGTACAGTAGCCTTCAAAGATTATCTTCCCCATGTCAACAAAATCATGAGCATGATGTTAAGTTATGAGGACATTATATACGGGGGTATTGTTCTGGTATAGTACAGAGATAGCTACTTTCAAATGGTGGTGGTACAAATTGAGATGAAAAGCATTAAATTACGAGTTAGTGATTACAATATCACATTCCTCTCTCTTGTTGGCTTAAGCATTTCTAGCATATTTAAGATAATAGCAGACTGTTGTAGTAGGAGGAAAGATATGTCTAACACCTGCAGTTTTCATGTTGTCACCATCAGCTAAATGGATAATTACGTAATTATTCTCCCAGAAATATTTCATAATCGTCAATGCTTTATATTGCATTACCATCTCTCTTTATTTAATGTTTATTCCCTTTCCTTTCTCCCACGCGTTGGATCTTTAAAATGGATCTATAAAGACTTATACAATGGAGACCAAGTACAAATTAAGAAATGGGCAGGTTCTTTCTCTTTTTTAGCTAAAAATATCTCACCTCCACAGGAATCCCTGTATTGAGGATTACAATTTTGCAATATATATCATCAAAACTGAAGCTTCATCTTTCACTTCAAACAAAACAAGCATACACTGATACCGCCTTGGTGTGATGGTATGCGATTTATTCACAAGTTGTGCACTTTGTATAAGATATACGGCATATGTGTAGTTATTCTCTATGTGATTACATAACTGACCAGCTGATACAGTCATACGCCTATTATGTTTGGCCCCTGGAACTTACCTTTTGTGATGGTCGTTTGGGGCACACTATACGAGAGGTTCACTTACACAGAGTGTTTATGTGTGACGTCTAGAGGATATCAACGGCTGTTTGATGTAAATACTGAAAACGAATAGATTAACCACACGCGATGACACTAGTGACTGGCACACCTGTGTGTTTTTATTGATTATGTATCAGCGGGTATGGAAAATTATCTCCTGGATGTGAACTTGAAGACTAGTACTTTATCAATGTGAGATATATGTAATTGTGCGATAGCGGATGGTACTAGATAAAATCGATGTACATATAACAAAATATACATTTGAAGTATATCAGTTTTTAAAGCGACCGAGGTAGGGAGGTAGTTCAGTGGTATAGAACACTGGGCTCATAATCCCCCAAATAACATTGTGGGTTTGAGTCCAATCCAGCCATTCTTCTCCTTCACCCCCAGCAGTGGTATATATATATACCCATAGAAACTGATTTCTATGATATATATATATATATATATATATATATATATATATATATATATATATATCTCGACCAGAAAATATTTTATAAACCCTTACCCATAGAAATCAGTTTCTAACATAATGTTGCTGTTTATTCTTATTAAACCACTTACTCTTTGCATTTTTATCACACCGAGTCAACCTTAAACCGCTACTTTTGAAAATGTGTTAAATTAATTTAGTTGCAATTAATAAGATGCTATAGACATACAATATCTCTAAACTTTCCGATCGTAGTCATACGTGGAACCTTTTTCTTGCACTTATCTATTCTAGACGTGTACTTTATTTCTAAGCTGGTCGCCCGGTCAGTCCGTGGAGGTTCTATTGATAGCTGACCCTTTCACCCTCCACGGGACGCATTCCTAAGTTAAACGTTGTTTACCCTGGAGTGAAGGCCACTGATGGCAGACGGGGATCAGGACTGGGTATGGCTCTAGCCTCCTCTGCTACTCTGTTTTTTGTTCAGCGCCCACGACAGGCACTCATATAGATCTCTTCGTTTTTTTTGCTCTTTCCTCAGCCTTGAGATGAGCTGCTCATATGGCTCGGCACTGAGCAGCTGGTGTGATGAGTAGACAGGCTGTCGTGCAGGCAGCTCGTTTTAGTGCTGCAGCAGGGAGCTGTCTGGTGAGTAGGGGCCAGACCTTCTATACGCCATCAGCTCTTGTCACACACCGTGGAACTGCTCCCTGATCACATTGACCTACAAGTGAGCAGCTCGTAATGCTACCAGGTCGCGAGTTGTTGGGCGAACTGCCATGTCTTGAATGAGCAACTCCGCTCTGTCTCACAGGGAAGAATTACGCCACGCTGAGCACTGGGACACCTCATCCAGCAGGTCCTGTGCGCTCCAGAATGGATCTGCTCATGAAGAGACTCAAGGCGAGGCCCTGCCCATTGAATATCGCAACTTCTACTACTGTCCATCAACACAAGGGGCAGGTTACTCTGAAATTGAAAGTAGGAGCAATTACTGTAGAGAAATAGACCCTTGCTTGAGGTGTACCATCCAGGGATGTATACGGCAAAGGCGAGCACAAGTAGATTGTCTACTCAGTTGAGGGAAGTGTTGAGATCCTATTCGTCGCATATAGGTTCTCTACTTTATCCTACCTGGAAAGGGCGACAAAGCTCCGGGGACTGTGGCTCTCTAAATATTGTGTCTACATCTTTACGAAAATTAGAGATGGCAACTTTCCACTTTTCCATCAAAATCCACTTTTACATTTCCAGTAGATAAAATTATTTTGGTTTGTGTAAAATTAAAAAAAAGCTAATATGAATTTAGCCTCATTTACGACAATAAAACAATACTTTGAACCTCCTCACAGACTCAGCCCCATCCCAAGTTGGCCAGCGCTGCCTTACGTTTTTATTATTTCTTGGTCTCTCTGGGGCACCACAATCCACACGAGAAATACTTTCCACTTTTTCTTTTGACCCAAATTGACATACCTAGAAAATTGATGAGTGTTTTCTTAAAGTACAATAGCAACGCTAACCTTTCTAATAGAAAAACATATCTCGGGCAAAGGGGAAATATAATTTGTACATTCGAAATAGATAACGAAACCGTACCATGTACAACTGTGCTCAGCAACGCATTACTCTATATATATCAGACAATACTGACAGACATCACTTCTATTCTCGCGGGTATTCTTACAACACCTCTCTCTTAGTGAGATAAGGACGGAACAAGAGCCGCATTTAGGTTTCATCAGCGGGGATTTTCTGCGGCCTTATCTCTGCATCCCCTACAGAACGTTGCCCATGTTCCCCTGTGGGCAGTTTTGAGGAGCTCGGAGCTGCTCGGAGCCGCTGAGATGGGCAGTTCTATGGAGTCCCTGTGACGGCGCCGATAAATGTCACAGCAGGATGCCTGCCTTTGTGTCTGCAGAGATTAATGAGGTTTTAAGCAAGACTTCCGTTTTGTCTTACACTTATTTCGGTGTTTGGGAATAACCAAAACTAATTTCATTTTAGATTTAAAGTGGTAAGAAGAGGAAGATGGTTAACCCCGGGTGTGCTGCTGATGAGGCTGGGGGAGTGTTGGGGAGGAGGGGTGGGGAGGGACTCCGTCGGCCTGTTTACCCACGTCCCTGACAGCCCAGCCCGTGAAGACCTCTCCTTCTCAGATAAATGCCGTGTTATTACTGTCCCTGCTACCTTGGCTCGTTCATTTTGCGGTGGCTAGTGTCCCAGCCTTAGTTTTACCACCAGCCTCGCAGAAACAATATTCCTATCCCCCACCTCTTGGTTAGTCCATCATATCTTCCACCCGTTTTACCTCATCAAACCCGCGTCATTTCCCATAACATAATAGAATTCAAACACAAATGATAGAAGTAGATTAAAGTACATGAAATATATTACAAACTAGATCAATATAGATATTACAATTCAGACAGCTATGATAGGTTCTCTTATTGATAAAAGAATAATGTGGGAGGCATTGATCACGTCTAGCGTGCGTCTGATCGGAGGGAGACGCCCGCTGTGACAGTGTAATAGTTGCAGTGATGGAATACCCCATATGAGACCTGCGCCTATTTTTTTCCCTACGCCGATGGGTATTTACAGACACCACCTTAGTTTGAATAGCAGAATTGAATATTCTCCATTACCAACTCAGTTTATATCATTCAGCTAAATGCCAGAGAATGGCTAAAGAGATGTGAAATTAACGATTTGTGTCCCACGTACTCTTATCGAGTAGTCCTGGAAGACGTCCTTGTTATTTGATTATGTTGTAATATAGTAGATATGGCGGCCATTGGATGCAGACGTAACTAGAGTAGAACCATGAACGGGGAGTGATGATAATACAGCGCACTCAAAGGTGGCCGAACAGTCCAACATCAGTTATACACATCTCAGTTATACACACAACTCTTCAAACACCCAACATTAGTATTAAGCGCCACTTACATATATTAGGACTATTGGATAGGTTGGGGACTCCATTCTGGTTATATAAGGCCATATAATCATATCGATGGCTCTCGCTAGATGGAGAATCCTGCCCCTTGCTGATGCTACACTATGCTTGTTTAAAAGTACCAGTATAATACTGTGTGTCCCAAGTAGCTATTATTGACGTGTGCGTGTCTCAGGAAAAATGTGCTTGTTATTAGCTGGGTCTATAGAACCGGTAAACTATGCCGGGCAATAAGGCTAAAGCTATAATAGGATGACTCCTTCCGGAGAGGGTTAATGACAGGATCGACCCGCCACTATTGCCTCAGGCACGCCGGAGTTGATCCTATCAGGCGCTCCGGATCCCGAGCAGGTCGGAGCTTCTCCGGAACGGGCACAGAGAGTGGCTCAGTAGCCATGTGTCGGGTGTGTGTGTGGGGGGGAGGGGAGTCAGCGTCACGATACTGTGTTTTTGAGCAGCTCTATACAGAGATGGCAGTTTTCCTATTTTCCAAGGAAATCCTCAGTCTAAGATTTGTTTCCTTTGTGTAAAACACTGATAATAAATTGGGCATCATTCACACCAATAAAGAGTGGTTTAAGCCTCTCCACGCACCCCAGCTCCATTCCATGACCAATGACAATATTTTCACGTTTTCCCAGTCTCTTTGAGGCAGTAAATTCTACCAGAAAAAATGTCTTCTATTTTTTCATGACCCCAATTGACATGCCTGTCTATGTGTGTTACAGGCAGTGAGATCATATCTCTGAGCTGATCAAGAGCTGATAAGAGAAGGGAGAACAGCTGAGGGTACTTCCTCAATTGATGATTTGTATGTGTCTGGGTAGTGTGCGTGTGTAGAGAATGCCTCTTGATGCCTCTCTAGCTGAAAAATGAGTGCACAACTTATATATACCACCAACACACTGGGGAAAATGATCTATTTTTTCACTTAAGTATTTCCTAGAAATCTTTTTCAATAGGAAAAAGATGTTTCACCTGGCTTCTAAATATTAAGAGATTGCTTTTAAAGTAAAATGGAACTAAACTTTCGACTGGGTAGAAGCTATCAAATTTAAATCATTTGCTATTCATACACATTTCAATTCGGTGGAGGTTTCTTTTTTGTGGTGTTCCCATTATAACCTACCTATATTATGCTAGTGTCCCCTAACTGTAGTTCACCGGAATAGACTTTGTTCCCTATGGGACTAGGAAGACAGTCACATACTTGCCGTTGGATAATAACTACCGCTGTCCATTTTTCACCGACTCTCATTATGTTCTATTTAAACCGGTATCTATGGCAACCGTCGGCAGAGACACCAAACTGACGTGCATCTAATCCCCTGTTAAACGCACCCAATAGAGCTTGAGTCGAGTGTTTTTTTCTACCAACCACGTTAATATGACGCAGATTATATTAGAGAAACGAGGTAATCATTTATTGAGGGACAGTATTGCTATTACCTCCTCAGCTCTGGTAATGAGCATGCCAGTTCAAGCACATGGTATCTATTTATCTTTTATCATATTCATTGCTATTCATTTCGGTCCCATGTTTGTTTATCTAATCGCTTTGTTGCATTAAAGCCGGATGAATCAGGGGCACCGAGAAAAAGTTGGTCAATAGGAAAGATTTTTGAAAAGGGAAAATGCAGCAAATCTTCGTTTTAACAAATGCTCGGTTCAAACAAAGTAACTTCCCGGGTCCCGTTTATTTCCTGTATATTTCAATGTACAAAATCCCGGTTATAATAAAGTAGTTCTAGCAAAACCTAGTTACAAAAAAGTGATTTTTACTGAATGATATTTTTTTGTCAGTGCAGATAGAAATGTGATCTAATATCAGTAATTATGAATCTGAAAGCCAGAATTTCATTTCAACTTTCCAAAATACCTTTGTAGAATTCCTTTATATAATAGGTGCATTACAAAGACTAGGTAAACGTCAATTGCAGATCTGTGTTCTTTGTCATCTCATATTTCACCATTCATTTGGGAGAAATTGATTTATAAAAGGGTGTCCCAGAGCGTTTTAAATAATACTGTCAATACACACGTCAGTTAACACAAATCTCAGTTATAAACAAAGTAGTTTCTCCTACCCCTAGAACTTTGTTACGACGAAACGTTACTCTACCCGGAAAAGGCAGGTAAATTTGGAAGAGCGCAAAACACCACCAACCAAACTAAAACCCATAAAAGTGACACGTATTTAAAAGAGTAAAGCCTGTCTGTGGATCAGGTGTTTGCCGGGCACAGGCCGTGTCCACAGAGTCACGCTGACCGGGCAACAAACAGCTGCAGAGATCAGCAGCACCACGGTCCAGCAGTCCGCCGGTCCGCGGGACGTGGCGGCCATCGACCCGGGGCCGGGCCCTGTATGTAGGCCGCTTTCACGGTCAGATGAGCACGCCGTCCGCCCTGTCAGCCTACCCCCGTGTAGTCATGTGTGCTCTCTCCGCCTGTATGACAAGAACACGTGTGTCTCTGTCACCTATTGGCAGTGGTATACATACATCCTTACCAGGTTAGATCATCGAGGCCGCCATCTTGGATTTTAATTTTTAATTTTTTTTTTAATTAAAGAGGTGCTTATTCATTTCAGTATTAAGTTACACTTCCTCGAATAAATATTATGTTGTACTCGTACCTTTACCAGCTTATTCGTAATGGCATCAAACTAAATGAATTAAAAAGTTGAATGGATGAAAAGTACATTATAAAAACAAAGCAAAAGAAACACTTCATTGATAAAGTTGTAGACAGTGGCTCAAGGTAAAAAGGTAAGAGTGCGCAAAAAAAGTGTGGGACAGCAAAATATGTCTGTATTTAATGGTCTTCTGTCACGGTTCCCTTATTTTTTTACGGGAATTATACTGATACAAATACGAATATCAAGTAGAGTATTTCAGTGATTTGAAACCTTTGAACAATGTTATGGGTCTGGAAGGAGCGGACTGTTCGTGAAATGCGGCAGTGGCTGGGTGTAAGTAGTATAGGAAAATGAACTACTGTTGAGGGCAAGCTGCAACGTACCAGATCGTAATCCCGAAAGCAATGTTTTAGGATATTTCTGATCTAAAGATTCCTGATAATACAAAGGCAAGATTGAAAGCACAACTCAGAGGGCCCATGTTAAAGGTATCTACTCCTCTATGTTAAAGCCGAGTTACAAACAGTGAGCGTTGACGGTCCTGACACTGGTCTGCGTGGTCAGCTAGCCCTCCATCTCAGTTGAGTATCGCTGACCTGTCACAGGAGGAGGGCAGGTAGGACAGCCTGGATTCGCTCTCTGCTGGTGCCGTGTTGACTCTAGCCGGCCCGGCAGCAGAGGTTGGCAGGCCCATTAGAGTCTGTTGATATAGGCTGTTTAAAAGGTTGTGGCTGTGGTGAGAGTAACCTCCGTTCTACACCCATACCCTCTACCAGGAGCTGCTTCCACCATAGTGAGCGGCTCGCCCACGATAATGGGCAGGGGGATTTGGCTCAGTGGTTAAGGCACTGGACTAGATCCAAGGATATATGACTTTGTGGGTTCGAGTCCCACTGCAGCAATTTTTATCTTTCATCCCCAGCTGTGGTAAATTTACTGCTATATCAAATGGCGATCCTTCTCATACCATGTCTATTTGGTGTGGGGAAAACAAACTCTATCCTCAGTAAATATGTAGGGGTGAGATTTCTACCTAAAATCATTTCCTAGATTCCATCACTAGCAAATCAAAGTTAGTCTAATTGAACATATTGGACGTTTACCTACCCAAACAAACAAAATAAGGTGGCACGAGAGTCGCTCACATAAATATCGATCAGTTCAATCATGAGCTGCTCTCCTAAAAGGAGCAGCTCACAGCCCACAGCTCACTCAGGTATCAATATCAGGGGCGCTTCACGGGGTGGTTGTCCTCTACAATTCACACATCCCTGTTATGACCTGGATGTACTGAAGCAATCGATCGATTGCTCTAGCGCATCGCATCAGATCATGAGATACTGTTTTAAATGAGGTGCCCATGGAACACGGTTATTAACAATGAACAAATGATTGGTTTGTGATCCTTCAACTTGAGCTGCTCCTACTGTTAACGAGCTGCCCAAACAGATATTAGTGCCTGCAGTAAGGCCACGCTGCACAAGCTGACATGGAATGAGATCTTCAGTGATCCCTGTTTTAATTACTAATATGGGTTATTTTACGGGTACGTTGTAAACAACACATGTATATAAATCCTGCTAGGCGTTTTATAAGAAGTATCTAAACAACTACATTCAGCAGGAGAAATCGTGTATAAACCTGCAATATATGTACTTCTAAACTGGTGCTTGGCAGAAATTACTACAGAAACACGTACTCAGAAGGATTTCAGAAGTTTGTAGAATTGGGATTAAACACACGTTAGGTTTCAGCAGTGTGTAACAGGCACCAGAGGTATTGGTCAGGGGCCAGGTTTTTCCATAGACTACATAACGAAAACAATCATACAATCATCAAATTAGAGAACTCCACCGCCACATATCTATGTATACATAATACGTATATACATATTAAAATCACCCAGTATTCCACAAAAAGATAAGCCTCCCAGCAGGCTAAAGCTGGTTGGGCTCTTTAAGCGTCGCTTCTGTTATCATGGCCGTTAAAAACCATCCCTGGGAGTTGGACGTCTATAATTCATGGAGTTAGGATTGAGTCCTAGTTAATTTAGGAATCTCTCAGGCTGAATTTTTAAAAGATGCCAATTTGTCGTCTGCCTATCCAAACAGTTTAGTCAAGGCTTCCTGGAGAACACCCCTGCTTTCTAACTGGAGGTGTCAGACTCCGGTCGCCACTGGGGGTGGAGTTCTCCTGTCTCCACGGTCCCTTCTCTCTCAACCACACCTCTCCAACTATCCGCCGCGAAAAGTGGACGTCAATAGTTCGTTACCAAGTCGATAGGCGGCGTTAGCGGTCACTTGCCTGTCTCGCCTGCACCTCGGCGTTGTGTGCGGCGTTGGGCATGCGTCTAGCCGACTGACAAGCTAAAGTACCCTCTCCCTGGGCCCTAGCCTGTCGCAAGGAAATCCAATTGTAACCAGTGTCGTCTGCACACTTAGGCGTCGTTCTGGCTTGATTTGACTGGCAATTTGAGCTTCTCCTGCCACACGGGGACCTACTCAAGCCCCATATTGGTGGTGAAAAGCCGAGAGGGGGCTAGGCGTGGCCCCCTGAGCTGGGGGCTCCGCCCGCCACCCCTCCTTGGCGGGTCAGCTGCGGGGTTTCTTTGAGCGACGGGGAATAACGTCAATACAAGACATGGCATTGGCTCATCGTTTTATCGCTAACACGAGCGGTGAAGGGAATGGGGTGGAGTTGGGTGGGGCGGGGAGGCGACGGCCCCTTGACTGTATCGGCCCACCCTCTTTACCGTGGCCGACAACCAACACACCCTTATCCCCACCACTCCCGCTACCCTAACCCCGCTAACACCGTAGGTGTCGGCGACTCAGCTACGATAAGCAATAACTAGCAATGATCGTGCTGGTTGAGTAGCTCTGAGCTGTTCATTGTGTGCCTCCCAGACAGGAGTAGCTCCCCTATCGGTGGCCACTCCTTCCCCTGCCGCCAACTCAGAGGCGGAGATGACCTTTCCTTGTATTCCCTAGTTGTAGGACAAATTAAGCCCGCGGCAAAACAAAACAGGTGTCTGAAATATCAATACCCTCGTGAAAGCCGGAGCTACCGAAACACGCTTTGTATCAACAAAATAGGCCAACGGGCGATGTAGAAGAATGAAGGAACTGATGTGGAAGAAGTAGCCCGGCCCCTCCGCCCGCTCCCACACAAAGAGCAGCTCATGGAGCAAGCAGCACAAGGCCGATAGATGGCAGTATTGTCGTCCCTGATGACACTGTTACGTTAGCCATGTATTTGGTGGCTGCTCGTAACATCGTCAGCCTGCCCGCCAATTGGCTGCAGTTGTTGGGCTCTCGTAATGTTACACAATATTTTGCCCACTGTCTGTGCGGCAACTACACGCTCGGTATCGCTCAATTTGGCGTCATCCAATTAGGTGAGAGATGAGGTGAGATGTGTGTCTGGGGGAGTCTAGGAGGTTCATCAGTAAAACGCGAGGTTCGAGGATGATGAGCAGGATGGCGGTGGTTGTGCCTACGACGGGCCAAAAACACCAACGCCGCTAGGTTCTACCATGCCTATGGAGGGATGAAATTTCTACCTACATTCATCTCATATATTCGGTCAAACCCAACGTAAATCTAATTGAACAAATTGGACGTTAAACTACCCAAACAAACAAACGATCTCTCAGCACTCCGATTGTAAACACCCTAACAAAATAATAACATCGTCGTCGATGGTTTCACAAATGATACGACCGTGGAGAAGGAGATCAGGGATTGGGTTAGACTTGCTCAAGTCTTTGATTAATTTAAGAAATGTCAGATGGAGGGTAACTGCTGAGGCAGGCTCACAGCTGCACGGAACCAGTATGAAGTGGTGAACTGGAAGCAAGGGAAATTTTACACTAAATCACATTTAGTGTGAAAGTTTATATTCAGAGATGAAAAGAATATAGAATACCAATACCTCATTAGTAGAGCATGGATAGTAAATCTTATTTCAATATTTAGCAAACCTGAACTTTTTACAGCGCGCAGTGAGTGTGTTTGGTCATTCCATGGTTTGAATCGGTAGTATTTATAGCACGGCCAACGAGAATATTCCCACTACCAGCCAATCAGCACCCAGCCTTGGTAGACTGGAACAGACCCCTGTCAGGCCTCCTCATGCGCCTCCAAGCGCTCTGTGTAAGATACCTCGGGGAGGAGAAGGACACAGGGACTGAGGCCAGTCTAGGTTAGGGTAGGGTAGGAAGGGAGTGTGCATGCCCGGTCAGGAGTACCAGAAGCAGGTGTTAGGTTCCCAGAACGCGCTCGTCCCCTGGTCGTCGTTGGATACAGTATTATGTAATTAGGCCATGGGGTTTATCCGTCCAAGCCTATTACACCTATGATTGTTAGCCGTTTCAAATTGGTCGGCTTCGGTGTCGCCACCACCACCACCACCACCGCCACGCCGTACTCCATGCAATCTTCGTGATGGGTTTTGCCAATTCCTGGGCCTATATTGATATTTTTACTGTTAATTAATCGGTTGGTGTTGGAATGGAATCCTGTGTCCTGTAATGATTATTATTCTGCGCCCATCTGGCGGGCGCACGCCATGTGATGCCCTGACAAGGCGTGCCCGTTCGGCAATAAAAATACGGAATCATGTTTAAACTTTAACCCCTAGGATCGTTATGCCTTGAATTAATCAAATAATCTATGAAAGCAATTAGACTTATACTAGGTACTAAGTTGTCAAATACGCCACTAAGCATGCAAAAGCCTGTGTATGCCGATTGGTCCAAAGATATTCTTTATGTGATAATAGTGTTATTTTTCCTAGAACTCAAATACTTACATTTATGATGTTTTTGTATGTATCTGTTAACAACAGATACTGCACTCATTCTGTTTTTTATCCATACGAAAACATGGAACACATACACAATGGTTTCACCGTCTGTATGCACCGAGTAATTGGCGCGTAGTAATATCCGAGCGCATGCGGTGATATTGCGTAGAGTCAACCCCGAGGAGCACACGGTGGCATAAATCTTAAACCAGGCTATTATTATCTTTATTATCCACCTTTTCCAGATAGGTGGCGTTAGTTCGTTTTATGTACGCACTATTAGACACTTTATATTAGGTGGATGTTAAATGCTCCTTGTCATCTATATATATATATATATATATATCCAATCTTCATGTTGTTTGTGCATATATATAGTTGATAATTTACATCACGTACTTGAATTTACTCTGATTTTTCTCTTCAGGAAAACGTGGAATACGTGTTCCTCGTCATCTTCACGATAGAGGCGTTCATGAAGATCTTAGCCTACGGCTTTCTCCTACATCCCGGTGCTTACTTACGAAACGGATGGAATATGCTAGATTTTGTAATTGTAGCCATAGGGTAAGTTTTCACTTTGACATTCAATCTTTCAAAGTCCGTTGGTGGTCTGTCCGGAACAGCTGATAAAACTAATACCTAATAATCTTCAGTGTGACTTGACTTGCTTTTCGACTTAATTCTAAAAACATGAGAAACTTTCGATTCTTTCTTGGATACAATAATCACATATCATATCGTAGCAAGGGGATAGAATAAAACCACTCACAAGCAGTACCGGACAGCCCCTGAAACACATTCATTGCGGTCAATGGCCTGTGCTGGGGACCATTAAGACAGCACTAAGAGATATAACTTGAAATAATCATGTATGGCATATATATATATATATATATATATATATATATATATATATATATATATATATATATATATATATATATATATATATGTTATATACACACACACACATATAAAATTATTACTGCCTAGTCATCAGAGCAGTATTTACATCTTGCTTGGAGAATATCATAACAGTAATTTCTAATGTATCCACTTATCTAACTTTACCTTGTAATGGTAAAGTATGTTTGCCTTTCACCTTTCCTGTTTCCTTGATAAAATGCCAATTAACTTCATTCCAATTGCACTACTTCACGAAGCAGGCAATTGAATTAATGAACGAAACTTTTCAGTTATACGTTTGATCATGTCTCTTTCTGCTCATTTTCCATATACCATGTATGTATATACCACGGTAGACACAGTTCACCGAGATATGAGGTTTTGCTTGTTGAATCTCTCACTATCACACCTGCATAGTTCCAAGGGTTCTCTTCACTTTGTCTCGCCATTTCGCATGCTTTATGATGGAACATCCAAATATTTCCAATATACTGCAATCGATCAAATGATGTGAGTAGCATGGAAAATAACAGATACTTGTAGAAACATAAACCGTATAGTTTTCGAGAATCCACCGTTTAGTCTTAATACTGAAAAAATATGCGACGTCTAATGACAGGAACACCATTTGGCTGTATAGCGAGGATTTTCTTTCAGAAGAACCTCTCGTAAAAACGGGCATGTTCTGATAGTATAACTTTACAGTCAAGAAGTATAGACCCATCTCTTTTCCTCTGCTTTAGATATACTCTATCATAATAGAGTGAATAAGCAAGCATCATCCATACATTTAGAGTAATCTTGTCGAGGGGAATGACCTTGGAGGCATGGCTTTTTGTGTACATATTGGAATGGGCGATCTCAACCATCCCTAGTTCTCAGGACTGTAGAAGAGGAATGTGAGGACCAGAAACAAACCCATCCGCTACAGTAAGAAAGGAGGACAGCGAAGAAGCTATTTGTATCCACACTGTAAGATAATCTAGGGCTGCTTCTCATGGGGGTAAAAAGCCCGCGAGGATACACCATAGGGATGGTACGGGAGGTGTGGCGACAGTAACCAGCTTGTGTACCGCGTCCAAGGATACCACCCCCGCCCCTACACACACCCCTCTACACCCCAAAGGGCCCACGAATAGCTGGTGACAGGTGCCTTGGCAACAGACATAGGTCACCATAGCAACAGCTGATGCCAAGGACATGCAATATACGCCGTGGTTGCGCCCGAATAATAGCAGTGAAAAGAAACGGTACACACACCACACCATATACAATAACGATCTGGTGGAGAAAAATCTCCTTAAGTCCCGTTCACACTGTGCGTCTGGAGGGCTTGCAACTAGCGGTTCCTAGCTTGAGGCTGGACGTTCCAAATGGCTTGAGACTGGCTAACCTCCTCTACACCCAGTCGCAAGAAATGCTGAAATATGTGTATGAACCACTGCCCCTGAGACTAGAAAGCTTGCCACCTTGCGTTCCTCGCCCAATCAGCGACTATCAGCACCAAATATCAAACATGTTTGCTGCTCAAAATCCTTGCGACTGGGCGTACCTGAGATACCTCCAGTCAACGACAGTAGGTACATGGTACGCCCAGTCACAGCTTAAGCATGCAGTTTACACTGTGCGTTTCACGGCCCTAGGCGATCGAAGGTATATTATGCAACTGGGCGTACATGGGTACCTGAGTCGCACGATGTGAACTGGACATTAAGCCAATCCCCCAACACCTGTAGTGTTGCTGGCCTGCAGTCTGAGGATACGATACGATCGTCAGGAATCTGAACTCACCTCGGACTTGAAATTCAATAATGAATTCACTTCTGAAGATATGAATAGCCGTAAGGAACGATCGGAAACATTTGCCACGGACTGGCATAACGATATTGGAGGATGTCGATCAATGAGATCGTACGGAAGGATACCAATATGTATATAGCCTTGTCAATGGAGACTTAACTTCATAAAGTACTTCTTGGGGCGTGCTTGCCTTGTGAGTTTGAACTTACACTGTTGATAAACTAGATATAATATTGGCATTTATCAGGTATCCTGGAATAATTGTTTAAGATTAAGTTTTAATGGTAGATGATGTATCTGAAGTAAGTATGAAAACAGGATTCACACACACACCGTCGTCCAGTATGTTAATAATATACAGCAGGGAAACAGACAACTGAAAAAATAAGTGATCATTTGACAATGACCAGTGATCACTGCAATGTCCTTCATCGGCAGTAGACATCGTGACGTTCGGTCTCCAGCCACAGCCGATATTTGATCACAAGCATGTGTTATGGCGACCTGAAGATATCAAGGCCAGCAGAGAAGACTCCATTTTAGATATCTTCGCTCGATAAACTAGAAGCACGGACCATAGCAGTCAACTTGTCGTAGAGGTACACAAGCCAGCACCCTTCAACCGCCTCCCGCTGGGTGGCTTGTTTCTTGTTTGTCCCCATCGCCGGCGTACATTGATAGAATTTACTTGAAATTAAACGAAGTCGATATAAATCAGTTGAAATTAAATTAAGTCACTCCAGTCAGAACAGATTTACAAACAGGTCTCTTATTTTCCAATGATAAACCAGTTGGTGTTCCGACTTAATTTTTTTTTTTCAAAAGTGGCTTGAAAAATCATAATAGGGGGAAGTCTTAAACAGAATGTAAAGCCATGGGATGTTATTGAAGTTGTTACACCCTGTGATAGGATCGGAGAGAACGCACACCACATAATGTGAGTAACCGCCGGCTCGTGCTAGGTATAGATAGCACTTTGGCGTAGGGCGTTTTGCTCGTGTTTTCATCTAGCCCCGTTTAGTAGGGGATTAGCCCCGTCCGGGGAACCGTTGGCGAACAGCTTCTAGATTAGGTTAGCCTGGAAGTTGGACAGAGCACACTGCCTGCCGCTGCTGCTGCTCGTGGCGTTTCCTTTGCCGCCTCACTTTTCCGCTTTGTCAGATTCTTCAGGTTGGAGAAATGCGGACTGGCTTTGTCTGTATGTGTACGTGCCGTATTACAGTGGCAGGCCATGTCTGACAAGGGCAAGAAGGCGTCAGCATTGCTAGACTGTTGTAACCATTGTGAAGGTGCTCTCCACAATGCCTCCTGGTCCATCCTCTTATAGTTTTTCCGTCGTGATACAATTTTCTGACCAGTAGTGATATATCCTAGTAATTAGTAGTTCCTTTACGCTCCCTTCCCCCCAAAAGAGACAACAAACTAAAACATTGAAACAACAACTTTCAGTGAGAAGAGACTGTACATATGTAACATTTAAGCAATGCTCTCATTTTCTCCCATTGCTTTGTGAAATAGGCTAGGCGTTCATAGAGAGTGTTACAAGCCATTGACGTAGTCACATTATGGGGTGTGAGGTGATCATAGGGCTGTGTAGTAGGGCAAGTTCACTAGTCGGACATTGTTAACAAACTCCTCCTGGTAACTATTTTACTAATACAGACTATAAGGTCTAACACCTAAATAATTCTCGCATGTTCCTGGCCCAATCTATGTGTCAGAATCTCATGCTTTACAAATGAAAAAATACAATACTTTTCTGTTGTGCCTGTAAGACTGTAGTAAGTGTGTAACACGATTGTCACTAACAATTCCTTCCAATATATAAATCAACTTACTGATCTGAGAAAGAAGACAAGTTCCAGAAGATCTTGGACCATGATATTATGGATAGACTGAGGGATAGCCCATATTAATTGTGCTAACGATCCTGGGGCCTGTTGAATAATCCTTTTCTGTACACCGACGGGACCCAGGGACGACGTGGGTCATCTTATATACAACATTCATGGAGAACCTTCCATCGGCTAGTTATTCAACAGACCCCTGTTCTTGTTGGTGTAAAAGGCAAACCTCTTTGACCAACTTTCGCATAATATACGCATTGAGGCCATCTGATGAATGATGGAAGACAATACAACAATGCAGAAAAGAAACGACCATGAAATATACTTCCCCTCCATGGGATACTTCCAACTCAAACCAAAAATAGATCAAAATTCCCCTTGATCTGCTAGATTATCCTCATCATAAAAACATATAGATTGAGGCTTATTACGATGAAGCCAGCAAAACCAGGTTTAACCACGTAGTTATAACCTAAGTCCTTAAGCTAACAGATAACCCGTAGTTGAGTTACTAACTCCACTTGAGTGATATGTGGTCCGTGAGTAAGCACCCCGACTGGTGAACTGGTCACAACGCTGCTGCACTGGTTCAGTTTGCAGACGAGTGAGTGATTGACAAACATTGTGAGACCACGCCGAGTTAGTGAGGCGATAGTAGCTCTCAGCCTCGCGTTTTAGCCTAATCCTAGTCTTGTATATCATTCTGTGCTTGCAGCATTAACACTGGGTAAGAATCATACCTCTCTATGTATCTCTGTATATATACATATATATTATACCCATGTCATTGTTTGACGACAATGCAGGCATGATTGTTGCATTTTTCATATTGTACCTTACCTACTCTATCTCAATATGAAAGGTGTCAACATTTTTGTTCTTGTCCTAGAGTAGCTTAAGTGTAGTCGAGTCTCGAGACAACCTAGATGTAAAATTAAGTGAGTGTTTCTCTGACATAACTGGTATTATGATTTCTCCATGCACATTGTGTCTCGACCTGACCGTCCTTTCTCTACGAGCACGACTAACGTGGGCAACTTACAACCCTGAGTCACGTGCGAGTTGTGTGCATTTCTGCACTCATTTTCGCTTTAGGAAATAAAAATCTAGATTCGGCACTGGCTGCGCAAAACGCTGCAAAGGATGGCGCTCGACTTGATCACTATAGCTGCTGATGCCATTATCTGATGGACCTTGTAAGGTCAACTGCCATAGGTCACGTGGGGTCGGTCACGTGTGCAAGTCACCTCTGTCATTTCAGTATTAGGGTCTAACTCCTGGGTAGATATTTATTTCATTTTTCAGGAAAAATAATAAAGCCGAGAAGGTATAATGATGTGTTGTAGTCGCGATGGTTAAGTCTTCGTCTAGCATCACCATAACAATGTAAACATGGTAGCGCTCCCCACAGTCACTGTTTGTTATGCTACCGCTGTTGTTTTCAGTCCTGGTAGTATATTCAGGGATGCCAGTTTTCAGAAAAATTACAGGTTTTCGTTTCTTTTCCCTCAGAAAACACATGTAAATGTCCTAAAATGTAGACTTTGTGTATACTAGATAATATCTGGAAAGGCAATGGTTAGGGAATTATGTACGTTCATGATTTTTGTTATTAGATAATCATAATATCACAGATAAGTAGGCTACGGGCATGTTGAATTATCATATATTTTTCAGTCCTCACTGGCATCCCTGCGTATAATATATATTTCCCTGCACACATTTTGTTCTCTGGGATGGGGTTGCAGTGCTAATTTTAATTTTTACACCGTCATTGCATAACTGTGACCACCACAGGAGACTTCCATTCATGAAGTTCTTGTAGAGATTACTCAAAATAGCTCAAGGAATTCTCTCGATATTAGATGCTTTATCTTCTTGAACTTTCTCACATTTGCAAAGCAACAATCTTCGCCGACTTAACTAAAGCTTATGCTCACAAATCCTTTGCCACGGTAATATATGATAGAGTGTAGGCTCTAAATATTGTTCTCACCGCTATTACCATGTCCTTATTGCTGATTTGCTGTATCTAATCAAGTGTCACTTTCTCTCTTTCAGTTTAATAAGTACAATCTTATCTTCCCTGGACCAGAAAGGGTTCGATGTGAAGGCCCTTAGAGCGTTCCGTGTACTTAGGCCTTTACGTTTAGTATCGGGAGTTCCAAGTAAGTATCCAGCCAGATTCATGGAATTTTCCTTTCAGTATGAAAAATCACTTTCCTGAGATTCCATTGTGAGTTTGACATACGAGCGATCCAATGAGATTTAGCCTCATCTGTTCTGTGTTAAATAGCTATCACAACCTTTTGAGATTCACGGACTTGTCTTCTTAGCCCACCATTCCCCATGTTTTAATAGCCAAGTATGCTATTATTATGTAGCATGCCTCTACCATGCCGTACAGTGGCATCAACAATAAGACTAGAACAACAACTAGAAGGTACATACATATGAGATAAAGATAATGGCATGTATGGATCTCCGTGGCTGGGATTGGGTTAGCCGGCCCCAGGAGCAGGCAGTCCCGATTTGTGGCCCCGGTTTGACGTACTCCAGATGAGGCAGAGGGAAAGAGCTGATTGAATCTGAGTCTTTTGTAACTTAGTCTACTTATACAAACCAGCGATACTATCACGCCCCCTAGCGCTGCCTGAAAGCCTGCCATCCGTCCGCGTCCCGTCGCGCCGCAGCCAATCAAATTACGCTAAATTGAGGGACAGCCTTGTATTGCTAGTTACCGCTGCTGTGGTCAGATCGACCGAGGAATTTTAGAAGAACAAGCAGCTCAGGGCGATTATCTTCTACTCCATTTTTTAAGATTATGGTCCAATGGCCACGCTTTATTATAAGAATGCTGTTTGCTGTATATGAAACAGGTCGGCTCTGGCTGATCATGGTTAGACATCGGACCCTGATATTGAAAGATATAAAAAAAGTCTTTGTATTCATTTAGATCTTAAGTTAACGTAATTTGGGACGACGCAGTAAGAGGACGTTCATACAGAATTGATTAACGCTTCCTCTGTCGATCTCTTTTCGCCTGCCATTTACCCTACATCCTAGGAAGGAGAATGGGACTCTACCACCGAGCATACTAGAACTAAAAACAATGATCCATCCAACTATATGTAGTGTTTTGTGGTCTGGCTGCGAGCCCCGCTTTGATGAGGTATGAGTGCACTCTGTGATGTGTCGCCATGCCCCCCTCCCTCCTGCTGTACACTCCACACAGCACCACCCTCCATATGACAGGAGGAAGGGGTGGGGGTAAATTCGCCGATCTATGATGCCAGTGAGAATCCAGATTATTAGACGGCAAAACAGTGGGTCCGGCCGACATAGCCCAGGCCTCCTTATTGAGAAAACGGATTGCCCGTCAGAAGTGCCTCCAGTTTTACCAACCTTCCCCGGCCTGCCTGCCTGCCTGCCTGCCTGCCTGCCTGCCTGCCTGCCTGCCTGCCTGCCTGCCTGCCTGCCTGCCTGCCTGCCTGCCTGCCTGCCTGCCTGCCTGCCTGCCTGCCTGCCTGCCTGCCTGCCTGCCTGCCTGCCTGCCTGCCTGCCTGCCTGCCTGCCTGCCTGCCTGCCTGCCTGCCTGCCTGCCTGCCTGCCTGCCTGCCTGCCTGCCTCCCTGCCTGCCTGCCTGCCTGCCTGCCTGCCTGCCTGCCTGCCTGCCTGCCTGCCTGCCTGCCTGCCTGCCTCCCTGCCTCCCTGCCTGCCTGCCTGCCTGCCTGCCTGCCTGCCTGCCTGCCTGCCTGCCTGCCTGCCTGCCTCCCTCCCTCCCTCCCTCCCTCCCTCCCTCCCTCCCTCCCTCCCTCCCTCCCTCCCTCCCTCCCTCCCTCCCTCCCTCCCTCCCTCCCCTTCGCCATCGCCATCGCCATCGCCATCGCCATCGCCATCGCCATCGCCATCGCCATCATCCGTGCACACCTCCCCTCTCTCCCAAACCCCGGCAGCCTTACGTCAGAACATTGATTAGTCCTTCCGGAAGAGAATATAATACCGGCTAACAAAAGGCTTCATTAATTGAATGTTGTCTTGCCTGGAAGCCGGCTAGCATGGCCGCTATGTCAGAGGGCTCCTCCAGGGTCTACCGGGAGGGAGGGGGCGGTCGTACAGGGAGGGGGTGGGGTGTGCATGGGGGTGAGGTTTGGCTTCTGGTTGTTGGATTCTCCTTTAATGTGCTGCATCCCTCATTCGGGCGCAATCTCAGAGCGGCGAAACAATGGACGTAATTTGTCAATAGTCCCACGGCATTCTTCTTTATGGTAATGCTGCCGCCTGCCGTTTTCATCACCCGCCGCATTGACTGCAGTTACTGTCCGGCCCCGGCGCCACTCCGTTACACAATACAAGTGTTTTTTTGTTGCTATCGACGTTGGCCGGACCCAGCTTAGAGATATATTTTTTTCTATTGGTTTTCTAATTTTCAATACATTAGACAGGGTTTGGGAAGTGGGCCCAGGATGTCCATCTTGTATCTAGTCAACCCTCCCCTCTTCCCCTGAGAAAGAAATATTGTTCTGCGCCGCATACGATTAACATTAAACAAGCCTTCTTGTTGTTGCAGGTTTACAAGTAGTTTTGAATTCCATTCTACGAGCGATGGTGCCTTTACTGCACATAGCACTGCTAGTCATCTTCGTTATCATTATTTATGCCATCATTGGCTTGGAGCTCTTCTCAGGTAGCATGCATAAGACATGTTTTCACAATACCACAAGTAAGTATAGATCTTATATATTATCTTTTTTTAATCCTTAGTGTTTTCCTTATTTTCTCGGTCATTCTGAGACAGAATATTAAAAAAAACCACAACATTTCCAAATAGTTTTTCCAGACTTTCCTGTCTCTAGGTTCATATTCATCTGCAGTTTTGATCAAACCTTAGTCTTGCGGCCAGAAAAATGGCACAGTTTTGAAACCCTCTCGAAATGTTTACCTTATAATGTGTATCAAGATCATAGTAGTACTATAACAAGTCTTATGTTTTGAAACATCAAATTCGATATTTTTCTCTAATAAATATCCGTTGTGTGAAAAAAGTGCCCTTCCAATTCTCATGTTTCTATACTCGTAAGCCATGACCAAGCCCTAACACAAATCTTCTAGAAATACCATTACTATATTTTATTCCATGGGTTAACGATCATTTATATTCACGAAAGTAGATGTCTGACTTAAGTAATATCTGAGCAATTACATTGTATCCTTTGTTTTTGTAGATGAAATTGCTTCAGACCCTCCCCACCCTTGTGGGGCCAAGGGCTTCCAGTGCAGGGGGGGCACCGTGTGCCGCAAGTACTGGGTGGGCCCCAACAACGGCATCACCAACTTTGACAACTTTGGTCTTGCCATGCTCACTGTGTTCCAGTGCATCACTCTCGAGGGATGGACAAACGTCATGTATAATGTACGTAGACTAAGAAGGAACTTGCAGCGATATCCATAGCCACTGAAAATATGCTATGAGTTATAGTTGCGGAGTTATCTCATGAGGCAAAGCCGAGTGAGCTTACGTAGCAAACCTAAGCGAATGGCCTATTTTCAGGGGCTAGAGTGCAGTTCAGATTTCATCTCACCCTTATCACTGACAGATTAGCTAACGTTTGGGACATCATCGCACATTGAGTTCTCTTTACAATACTCGATGGGTGTTGAGTACGATGTTAAGTCTATTGAAAAAAAAGGATACCCAGGGTGACATGAATTATTCATATGTAATGAATCTAGTGTGAACCTCATAGCGTGGAACACAAAAAACGCCATTAAGTCTTTTATGTTTTAAATCCTTTGTAAATATTCTCGTATCATTTGTATATACCACCACTTGAATAATCTTCTAATTAGTGTTAAGACACCGTGCCATCGTGTATGAATTCTAAAAGGGGAAAACATTTTGATACCTTTTTTATTTTTAGATAACTGATAAATGAATCACCCTCCGAATGAAATGATATCAAATCGTTTCCGTGAAGACTTTTCTCGTTATGATCATGTATTGTACATCTACATACACTGTGATTTAGGGTCGGGTGAGGTTTATTTGCCTATTGTTGCTGTTTCCTTATACAACTTGAGTTACGGCATTAATTTTCTCTTGCAGGTCAATGATGCTGAGGGCAACAGTTGGCCGTGGATATACTTTATAAGTTTAATCATCATAGGGTCATTTTTTGTACTCAATCTAGTTTTGGGTGTACTTAGTGGGTGAGTTGAACTTTCATTGTCTAATTACACCTTAATAGTACATTACATTCTTCATGTACTTCGTTTAAATGATTAAATAGCGATCTAGCTCCAAGAAGTACAGATCTAATTATTAGTAGATGTATGGAGATTGTAACGAAATACTTGAATCATCTTTTAACTTTCCTAGATAATCGGCTTATTAATGTGGCTCGCATTGCATTGCAGAGAATTTTCTAAAGAGAGAGAAAAAGCCAAAGCGCGGGGGGACTTTCAGAAATTGAGAGAAAAGCAGCAAATAGAAGAGGACTTACGAGGCTATTTAGACTGGATAACGCAAGCAGGTATGGTGCATTTCTTTGATTGAGTAAAATACAAACCGATCACATAGTGCTTATGATTTATTATCCATCGATTAAAAAGTCATCATGGAAAATGTATGGGACCAATCCCCTTATTTCCATGTTGTCAGAAACCATACCCATTGATTGGGGATTTGAAATCCATTGATTACAGCCTCAAAGCTTTTGATTATGGGTAAGTAGTTCCTTCGTGCTGCAGAGGAAAATTATAATATGATATAGCAATTCCTTGCTTTAATTTATTCGAGGAGATGGATAATAAACACAACAAGTTCAAGGTTGACTACGATATACACTTGCTATCACTCGTGTATTACTACGTGTCAACATCTTGTGGTATACGACCGCCTGTCCAGAAATCTATCAATTATTGTCTATGTATTAGAGTTTGTTTCCCCATACAGAAAGTTACACATTAACGAAGATTAGTTTTCTTTTATGTGTAAAAGCCCCACATTGTATAATTCTGTGCCTAAAGACCGGTGTGTGGCCACTGAAGATAATTACAAAAGATATCTATTACTATGGTCTGATAAATAAACTAAATGAACAGTGAAAATACAAAATCATGCAATAATAGACCCTGTGCCCTCCTCGAGGTAAATTCGTTTGCAAAGCCTCACTCACTCATTTTGCACTCCGTATTGTGTTTGCAGAGGATATTGAGCCAGAAGGAGGAGAAGGAGGAGAGGAGGAAGGAGAAACGCCAAAAAAACGTAAGTGTTCTTTACTTGATTTAAACCCTCCTTGGTATGACTAGATTCACCCTAAAAGTACTGCAAAAAAAAACTCAGTCCTGTAGATGAGAATAGTCGAGCTTTGGTACTTGGTACTTTACTGCGGCCAGTAAATGTTCATGGGGGTTGCACTGAGTAGTCAAAGGTGTGCAGATTTATTACATGGTTCGGGTGATGATCTGTGTGGCCTCCATAAGAGTGGTGGACATGTTAAAGTGTCAGCCACCGATAGTGGTGATCATTCCTTGCTAGGCTCACCATGAGGGACCTTCAGATTATCCACGTAACTGGAGCTTCCATGGTCGGTCGAATCAATGTTCAACATCTCCGTTTTTTAATCTAAGTATTGACAGGGGAAAGCCTGTCCATTTATAGTGTGCTACGTTTATATATACGTAGTCAACTGAATTGATCACCAAGCGAATCCTTGGTTCAGGCATGGACGTATATGATTTATGCAGAGTCGCAGTGTAAGGAAATTATGGGTGTGCATATAAAGTACTTCTTTCATAAATTCAGCAAGTATGGGTCTAGTTTCCACACTAAGGTGTTTGGAAAAAGCTCCAATTCTCTTAGTACCATTTTTACAATACATTTTTTTTAGAAACTTTAATATTTGATTTAGATTTAATTTCAACACTTCAACAAAGGGTCATCAAGACGTTTGACACCGATACATTTCAGTTATATAATCAGATTGATAATCAATTGTGGTTATATTAATACATTGTAGGATTATGGATGCGTATGGTTCTCCCTTTAGGAAGGTGTATAGTCATTAGTATTTGGAAACGTCCTTACTGTGGGCGAAACCTATATTGTTCGAGGTCAGTCGCCGACTTCATACGGCCTGACACCATAGGCGAAGGGCCGTATGAAATCGACGATTGACCAAGAACGAGAATCGTTTCGTTCACAGTAAGGAAGTTTGCTTATTATTAGATAAAATAATTAAAATCGCCATTTTAATGACTTACATATTCGCTATCACAGCGGGCGCGAACATTATTATTACTGCACCCCTAGTAGCGGGCAGTATTTAATAGACATTCGGACACAGGTATATAATAATATGGAGGGAAGTCACAAATCTATCGCCAAGAAAATATATGGGTGAATATTCACTCTCTATTCAAATACACATTCAGTATTCTAATCAGCATTCAGCATTCTAATCTAATCTCATAGAACAGAGAAATGATGCCTGATGAGGCTATTTGTGCTAAACCTTGATAACTTTCTTTTTATCACTCCCATTATCATTACCAAGCATCTCTTGGGGTGTAGAAAAGGCACCAAACTTGTCAACTATCAAGTATGTAACATAGGTTGTAACGCAAATGATGCCATAACCAGTGATCCTCCATGGTACAGCAACAGTTGGGAAGGAGCATTTCCCAATTCAAGGTTGCATCTGATAGAGTTAGGACTTGTATTAGCCACGTCACAATTCAGCCAAGAAAATATTTGGAAAACGTGAGTTAGATCGTACTAACAAGGAATGCATCGAGATCCATCGCCCACTGACAATATGCCATGAGTTTTGGTTGCGGAGTAATCTCACAAATCAAAGCCGAGTGAGATTATGTAACAAACTGAAACGAATGGCATATCTTCAGTGGCTATGGATCGAGTGCATATGAGATTTTATCTCACCCGTATCACCGACTAATTGGCTAACATTTGTGATATCATCCCTATCGAGTATTTTTTCAAAATACTCCATGGGCGCTGAGTTCGAATTTCCCAATATAAAGTATATGGGGACAAATAACAGAGGTGATATAAATGATTGTATAGATGACGTTCTCACGGAAAGACGCCCCAGACAGGTAAACATTCGGTGGTATATATTTGACTTGACGGTACTTTAGACATAGGTAGCATCAGTCCGCACCAGTTCAACAAGGTCACTGTGGACAACACCCAGGCCGGAAAACGATACAACTACGCATATTTCTCTCCAGCTTTTTTAGCTCTGTTGACAAAGGTACCGGGAAGTGTACCTTGTGGGCCCTAGAAAAGGCCAGGACGAGGCACCGCTGTTATTATACTGATCCAAGGTCGATTCTAGGAAAGCAGTTTTTATATTTCTCTCACCCAAACCATCATTTCCTGCTTTCAGAAAAGAAAAGTGGCGGGACACCAAACCGTAGGTTTCTTCTTCCTTCTTTCTCTCAATCTCTCTCTCCATACCTATTTCATTTGCACTCGTAATAACTTTCCTTGGTTGTTTTACTTAATGTCCCAAGTAGTTCATGGCTACCTGGCATGGAAGAAACTGAAAATAAATAGAAAAAGGTCCTTCAGACTGTATGAATTTAGAAAAGAGGGAATCTGGAACGAAACAGAAACTATAGTGTAAGGATACATGTTACTAGAATTGTTAAGAACAAATAGTAAATGTTATTTCACTTTATTTCAATAGACCACTAGCCTATAAGCCACTGAGTCATCGTGATGCACTGCTGTAACCTACCATGAGTGGTGCCCTGGCCCATATATGTAGCAGTTTTCTATTCTCATCTCCTAACTTTGATTAAATGTCGTTAACAAATACTGTATTTACACCTGTTTTGTTGTTCAAATCTCTCCATCATCTGATCTTGCTATTCTATCATTGTCGGAGCCGCTACCTCCTATTTATTTTAGACATTATTCTTATGTTTTGAGAGGATGTAAAAGAAAAAAAAATGTAGCCAGTCCGGGAGGAATTTATATCCTGGCTGAAAATAGACGTAAAAATGTTGGTGTTCCAAACGTATATTTCAGTCACTTCTGTTATATTACTCATTTGCCATTTCGAATCCGGCTAAATCTCATCCTCTGTTTATTTGATTATGTCTTCTAAGATGTCAGATATTCCTTTCCGAGCTTGAGAGTATTGTAAAGTTTCGCCATCTTGTATTTTGCCATATTCTTATTGGTGTGAGAGTTAGCATGATTTTAAGCCGCGAGGAATTTGACATGTCTGGGTGTATCGGCTAATAAGCGTGCCTATTCCACTTTTAAAAAATAATCTAGCAGATTTGTTAATTGACTTAATGTGTAGCTCAGTTTACAGATTAATCAACAACACAGTATTTCTTCACTCATATTCAGAAAGTGACAATTCCATATGGAACCATTTTTTAGTTCTTCAAAATTGACATTAAAATTATTACGAACATATTGAGATGATCATCATTGCTTAAGAATAATTTCATTGTATTCTTATTGAAATCTATTTTATGTAATTATCATCGTGTACCTATACTGTGTGTTGTTCCAGACCGTAAACTGAGTCGAAAATGAGTGCTTAGACGAACTAATATATCATTCTTTATTTTTCAATAGCTGTAAAATTCCATGGGTTTTCTTCAATATATATCCATGACTGCTATCGTTTTTCCTATTATATAGCGAAAAATACAAGCTGAATATAATGGATTCCGTGCTTTATCATAATTAACGCACTGAATCTATCGATAGCCAGAGGGAAACCAATTGAGAGAAGGAACTCGTATACATAAAGAAAAAAAAACCGTGTTTCACTAACGGACAGTCTATGCCCACATTAATATAATTCAGAGGATTCTTTTACTTATAAATCAGGGGCTTCATTACCAAACCATACCCCAGCTCAATGTGGGCACTGGGCTCATTTCTGATGTTGCATCTTAACAGAGGTTTCTATCTGTTTGATAGGACCACAAAATTCAAGTTAAATTTGTATGGAATAAATATCGGGACTAGTACAATACCGTACCTTCAATCCTCCCGCTGATACAGCCGGGTGCGTGCAGTAGAATGTCCCCACAGCACCACTTTTTGAAACGGGTATCTTCTTTCAACCGGATTCCCTCTGAGTTCCATATCATGTGTTCACCACTAAACCAGCCACAGGCTCGCCTGTCAGGTTTTGCTTCCAACCATTCTTAGTGAAGTAAAACGGGTGATATTCCTGCCTCTAACTGAACTGAAGTAGCCTAGCTCTAAATCCTATGTTCGTGTATAATATTATCAGTATCACCACCAACAACAAAAAAATCCTACACGGTCACTCATAATAAGGCAGGGGAGTAAAATTAAGGACACGAAATATGCGTTGATTGATGAGTTTATGTTGCATGCAGCCATATTCTCCCGTGAGCAGCGCACTGCCTGTGACTATCCATTAGGGAGTGTAGACCATACTTTAAAGTTGATAGCTTGTTTCTCGCACCATCGACTCCTGTCTTTGATTACTTAGATGCAGTTCAAAGACTAATGCTCTGCCGTCTCCCACGTGTATTCAGGTCTCTGCTTCCCCTGTCTGTCATCCAGTGAGTGCCATTACTGACGTGTCGTTTATCTCTACATAAACCATCAATAACAATTCGCATGATGTTTTTGTCTTCCGAATAAGTAACAGTATAGACTTTAACTTATCCTTTTCTTTACGAAACCAAAAATAACCACTTTTTCATCATAAGGTTCTAACCTCATGTGAAAAAAAGATAATAGGTCATAGAATACGAGGGGAAAATAACATGATTACTAACATTTGTTTTAAGCTATAAGACGGAATTGCGGTTAATAACTAATATATTAACGTAGACTAGATATTTTTACTCAAATTTTGTGGCCTCAGACACATATATCTCTATTGCCTTTGAGTATCTTTTCCCCATTTCTCTGAGATTATTCTGGTAGCACTGGATGCCAAGTGGGAGTAGCCTTCATTCACTCGCCTGGAGCTTATTAATGCATGTTTCCTTCCCGCCACATCGTTATCATTAAAGATTCTCAGTCGCTTATTGATATAATATCGATCGTGTTTCCATCAAGTACAAACTACACAACTCAAGTGTCATGGTTCATTATGTAACATACACACAGTACCAAATACAGTATCAATAGAATTCGTCTGCATGTATTTCTTTTAAAACTCACTGCATTGCTCCTAATACATTTTGTTCTCCCTGCTATATGCGCTGACGTACAAGGAGGAATTGGGGTAGTTTTGCAGTGGACGAGGAACAATGGATTTAATCCGGTTTTGCTGGTATTGTTTCTTACAGATAAACCCATGAGCGAAACAGATTCCTCTGAAAAAACCGAGGAGCTCGGCAGCGGTGAAATAGTTCAGTTGAGTTGGTGGCACAAGAAAAAGTAAGTATTTCATCGGATGGTCATGTTGCAAGTATATAACGCCAGGGGGCGCCACCGCCTGCATGGAGAATGCAGACACAAAGCAGTGTGGCGTCGGCAGTCCTAAAAAGGCATCGAGAACACTCAGAATTAAGTGAGGAAACTGCTCACTAAATTTAGTGAAAATCTAAATACGTTTGATTTTTTCAACTGGTTGTACAAGTTGGAATAATTAACCATATTTAGTGGTGGAACTACGTCCAGGAAATGCTTTCCAGTTTGAAACACGAGTATCTTTAGGCGAATTTATGATATAGTCCATCGGAACCCGGTGATTTGTGAAGACTGAAAGTCGTCTGCTTTCGCCTCACTGCTTTTGTCCCCATGCTGTATCAATGCATGTCCATACCTCTCCTGTCATAATTCACAATACAATCGGGAAAACATGAACTACACTCACTCTCAGGTTATTAATATACAGTATGAACGACAAAGTCACTTTCTCACTGTCTATGAGGGTATTATTGTATCATATACAATACAATATTGCGGATATACAGCTGGTCATACCTATTCAAGATCAACTCACGCACAGCCGTGTATTTTATAGTATAGTGGCTGATTAGATTAGACAATTTGTCATCATGATGATATATTCTACGACTCATATCACAATACTTTGTAAAACCTTTGATCACATATTACGACCCAGTTGTTTATATGACTCTACCTTCTTTACCAAGAGTCAGACAAGAGTACTCTATCATACATATAGATCTATATATACATGTGTAAATATATCTACGCTTAGATAAAAAGTTGGAATTTGCCTTTCTAAATTAATGATGTAACTTTCTCTTTGTGAATATGAGCCTCTCATATGGTACCCAATACCCTTTACAATATCACCATTAAATTTTGAGTTTCCATTTTACAATCCAAAGAATCTTTGTTTTCTGCGCATACATGTACATTCAATCCTCCGTATGGTATAATAGAAAGACGCACGTGTATTCTCACGGTTGGTCTTTTATTTTTTTTATGTGGCGTGTCACATTGGACACGGCGCCATTGCTGTGCCGTGATGACCTTGTCTTTTGTTTTTCCTCACCAAGCTCAATCTGTGGGTTATCACTAGAGACTAGGTACGTGCGAGCTAGAGTGCTGCGGGGACCGCGTGGCACTCGCAGCACCCTGCATCATCAATCCATGTGTAGTCCTAGAGGCTTTCTGTGTTACAGGCCCACTTAGTAGTCAACAAACCAGAGCAATTCGCATTGTCACAATGTAGTCGGAACTTATTTGCAAGCTAGGATGTTTTTGGTTTTTTAAAGAGTTGATTATTAAAAGAGTTTGTTTTTTATCCCTAATACTTTTAATGTAATTTTAGCGCTGGTGTTGTCATCTGATTTTAGTCACAGAAGTTACCCGCGTGCTGTTTCTTTCCTCCTCCATCTCCTTCTGTAACCTCCCCTTGTAACCAGTGTCACAAGCCTATTTTCACGCAGATACGAAGTCGCAGCCGGTCAGCTCAAGCCAAGGCTGCACCTAAAGTGTCCTCGTACTGTTCTAAGGCCTATATGCCTCAATGCACTTTTTACCTTCACTTTTCACCTTGTCATCACCACATTCCTTGGAGAAAAAGACAAAAAATAATCAAAGATACTTTTGGAATGATAAAAATTTACAACACAAGGGAACACATACACATAGCACCAAAAAAATGAAATCATCCTTTTCAGCTTAGCATGGAAGTTTCACTCCTTCAATAGCAATCTATTCACGTTTTTTTTTATCTGGTTTGGCACCAGTAGTTTTTCCTAAATGAATCACATGCTAAATAGCTCTCCTTGCTTCTGAACATGTCCTGATCTATTATAATGATTCTTAAGTCATGGCATTACACTGCAGATAACTTTTGCTTTCTTGAGTCGTATATCATATTGAACTTGCTTAATGTATGAGATTTCCGCGTCGGAAATTTGATCCCAGAATGCTCGAAGTGACGATATTAAGTTAGAGATTGATCAGTAACACATAGACTTATCTTTAGAAACTAATGTCATAGTCATAGCCGACAATATGTATATGGAAATCTTTGTTATATAAGCACTTTCTTAAAATATTTAACACGCATGTGTGAAATAAATTAGTGCTCATTCAGTAGATATTAGCAATTATATTGTCAGTCTTCACATGATATATATTAGCATGCTGCACCCTCTATAAGTAATGCATTTAATTAAACATATAATTTACAATATCATCATAGATTAACAGTGACATCACAATACACATGGCCTTTTTATTTTCTATTAATGCATATGTAAATATCACCTACTTGCCATTTTTCATAGTCATCTTATAGGACCATTTGGTACTTATAGTTCTGTCATTTTCCTCCACATCCTTCTGTTCTTTAAACAGCGAAGTTCAAAGACAAGGCTTAAAGACCAGGCCTGTCGCTTTATCATGAATCTATTCTCAATATTATGTGAAATACTTGAATAACAACTAGAGTTTTCATCGATAGTAGCTTCAGCCTTCTTACCTATATGTATTCACTATCTAGATGTCAGTATGTCGATGATAATAATTTACACTGGATTGTATAAGTCAGAAATGTCCCTCATTGTCCAGTATTCAACTGATTTTGCGAATGCAGAGATTAATGCCTGGGTGTTTGGTTTGTGCAGACGGCGACTGATGAAGTGGAATCGACGATGTCGGAAAGCCTGTCGACAAGCCGTCAAGTCTCAAGCATTCTACTGGCTTGTCATCATCATGGTGTTTTTAAACACGTGTGTTCTTACCTCGGAGCATTATAACCAGCCGGAATGGTTGGACAAGTTTCAAGGTAGGTTGTCGCTAGATGCATTGACATAATTCGAAACCTGTTTTTTTCTTCTTTTTTTCTTTTAATAATTCGAAACCAGCTCATGTTGATATGAAAAGAGCACATATTGATAGAGTAAGACTATAGACAGTGAACATTAGTAATGTCGACATAGTAATCTAGGTATTTTGGCAGCTTTTATTTATTATATGATTTGCCACATAAATTCAAGAGTGTGTGTAACATATAGAATATACCCAACGATTCTCATATCTTAAAATTAGAATCTTAAATGATACATTTCCATTATGATATATTAATCCATTAAGATGTTTTCGTAGCACCAAACTTGAGGTATTTTATGATAATGAGAAGTTACCGATGCAGATCAATGATCAAATTTAAAAATAGATATCTATAAATCTTCAACTAAAGCTATTGAGAAGTGTTCTCTTCTTGTTTTACCTAAAACCAATCCTGTGGGGTTTTTCTTTCAGATATCGCCAACATGTTCTTCATAGTATTATTCGCCATGGAAATGCTAGTAAAAATGTACAGCTTAGGCTTCCAAGGTTACTTTGTGTCTCTGTTCAACCGGTTCGATTCGTTTGTGGTCGTCTGTAGTATTGTCGAGGCAGTCTTCACAAAAACAGGGGTCATGCCCCCTCTGGGCGTGAGTGTGCTGCGTTGTGCCCGCCTGTTGCGAGTGTTCAAATTCACACGGTGAGAAAGAGTTCCTTTACTAATCAATATATGCGCATTTACCATGATATTTGAAATTACAAGACGTGGCAAGAGGGCACATCACTAGGGGCCATCCATAAAGTATGTAGGCCTACGCACTGGGGAGGGGGGGGGGCACAAATTTAGAAAAATATGCATGCGTACCATATGGATGGCCCCCTAAAAGACAAAAAAAAAATATTTTAAAACATATATCACTTGTATTTATTATAGCATTTATTAATTATTTTTCATTAATTTAAGGATACAAACTTAGTTGAACGGACTGTGTTAGATGCTGTTTACACAGTATGTGCCTCGTCCTCGATGTTAACTATATTTTATCTTTTATATAGCTATAAAAGGAACCTGGTTAAGGCTCATTCATTGTATATTGTATGATATTTTATTAAATGGTAAAACTAATCATATTGAATCATTTGCTTAGTGATTTTCGATACTTAAACAGATCCATAGAGAAATGACGAACTTAGATCGTTACTGACACAATTAAATTGAATTATATACTTTACTGAAATATTTGTCAAAAAACCGAGATCTATGGAAAATTTCACCCTATTTTCACTATACGATCGCTATTCTATTTAGGAGTGTTTATCAATTTATATAAAGTTATAACTTACAGTTCTTGAAATGAATGGTCTGTCTCTGGGTTTGGGTTTTAGCACTGGCCAAAGCTTACAAAAGGGGGCAACAGAAAGTTTCTTATTAGTAATGATAATTATGATGCTGATTGGATGAATATAGAACCAGTACATGGATGGACACTATTTAGCTCTAAAAATTAATGTTTTCGGATATGTGGACAAGTATCCAGTCTTATGTCTGTGTTACTTTCCGGTCTGATAACACCTTTAGGACAACTACTTCACTGGTAAACTTAAAGGTATATCCTACAATGTACGATGGCGCCACTTGGTGATTTTCAAATGTTGTCAATTATCAGTCAAAACTGGGTCATTTGGAGTCATTCTAATTCTAGATGAGTTAATTTTACGTTTTCACAGTTTATCCAATCCACTTTAAATTTACTCGTTTTACATATGAAATGTACTGAAAAATATGGTTTTCCTTAATCCTTTCAAAAACGAGGACGGTGACCTATGAATTTTAAAACTTAAATGTGTAGCACTATATATCTATTATAGTCTGTGGAAATTTGAGGAAAATGTCATGGGTTATACTATGTAAAAGGCAACCTTTTTACAATTTCTATATATTCCGTTATAAAATCATAATATCGATATCTAAATCAAAAACCAGCATGGTGACCCCTGATTTTCAAATTATATATGTGTTTTAGAACACTTGGAAATCATCAAATTCAATTTTCAGGAAAATAACCTGGATTTTACTTTTCAAGGTAAATTATCCGATATTCCTGTAAAGAAAGATTTAATTTCACGTTTTCATATTACACTGTACAACACGCCTCATCATGTACTCCACCAATCTTGCAGGTACTGGTCGTCATTGCGAAATCTGGTGGCGTCGCTGTTAAATTCTATGAGATCAATCGTCAGTTTGCTGCTGCTTCTGTTCCTGTTCATCATCATCTTCGCCTTACTCGGCATGCAGCTCTTTGGTGGCAAGTTCAACTTCACTGCCACAGCAGACAAGCCGCGCAGTAACTTTGACACCTTCTGGCAGTCGTTACTCACTGTCTTTCAAGTAAGTTGACCTGATGCGCTAGCAAAACTTCTGTAGCATTTTTGTTTATATGATATACTTATAAACATATATAAATATATATATATAAGAATTTCGAGATTCAATAGACTATATAATGATTTAGATACGGATCTCTCCGAAATCTATTCAAATCCTTACTGTTTCTTCCTATATAAAGTTCCCTCCCTTGTTTTATATTTTATAACCATTAGCCCACCAGAATGTACATTTATAGCGAGGAGAGAACGTCTAATGAATGCTGTTTGTTGATACACTCAGATCCTTACCGGTGAAGATTGGAACGAGGTGATGTACAACGGCATTGAGGCATATGGTGGGGTTAGTTCCTTCGGCGTGATAGTCTGCATCTACTATGTTGTACTCTTCATATGTGGTAACTGTATCCTTGACAAACTTTGTCAGTCATGAGGGAGATAAAAGAATGTCTTATAGTGACAAATATAAGGAGGTGGGATCGGCTTGTTAGTAGGGAGGACTTGTAGACTGATTGTCTCAGTGTCCAAGCTTGATAAATATGCTGGACATTAAATAGTGTTTGGGTTTCTCATAAAGACCTTTTCAATATGTATGTGATATGTACGTACTAAAAACACAGTGTGTGACATTTTAAACCTGTTGATATAGGAAAAAGATACATATTTCTGAAAAAAAAATGAGGATACAACTATGTACTATCAATAGCGTGAATAGCTGAGAAAAGGACGCACATCTAGCGGGCAAATACTTGAGATTATTGTAAAGCACCACATTCTCATTGAACGAAACTTTGCTAAACTCAACACACAGGGATTACCCTGGCCTAAATACAAATATTATATGCCTCACATAGCATCATTAAATATTTGTTTTAAGTTACTATTGTTTCCCATCTCCTGGGATATCTTGAGTTTCCCGGAAATGTTATCCATTATGATATCGCCATCAGCAAGCTTGCCATTGTTACGGCAACGGTTGGGAGTGCTACATTCCCAGTTCAAGGTAGCATTTGGCTGGAGGTAGTTTAGTAAAATGCATTTACCATATTGGTACACACCCTTGTACTGTGTTTCTTCGAGCTCGTGGAATATTTCTATCGAAAGAAATATGGTACACGAGTACATACCAATAAAATAAATATATTTAACTTTTATTATACGCTTTCATATATAAATAATTGGTAAAATATTTAAACGACGGTCGAGTGTGCTGATAGTTATTTTGACATTTTATCGGAAGTGCAACTGCGATCACTCTCCATCCTGATTGGGCAGTACACTTTTTTCAGCCAATCACAACACATATTCAAAGTATGTTGGTACGTTTGTATATACCACCATACTATGATTGTATATGATTAATACTAATACCGTAGCAGAATTTGGTATTTGTGTAACATACTGGCATAGGTATATACTAATTCTTACTTTGCCTCGTCAAATAATCGTTGAAATCCTAGTTAAAAATGCTGGTGCGGGGTTTGTCCACCTGGTGGTTCCTTAGCGCCCCCTCAGACATCCTGCTGAACGTCTTCTTGGCTATCGCTGTGGACAACTTGGCCGATGCTGATGCTCTGACTGAGATTGATAAAGAAAAAGAGGAGGAAAAGGAGAGGACAAAGTCATTGCGTCGCTCATCTAGCAAAACGCCACAAGAAGGCAGCGAAAAAGACCCTAATGAGGTGAGTTATGACCAAAAGAAATAAGGTGAAGTAGGAAATCAAGTTACTAAGTTATACTAAAACAAATGCACAAACTCTCCTGATCTATTTTAATGCAGCGTTGATCTGAGTTATGAAGCTTCAGGTAAAGTCATTGGGTATGAAAAATATTGAAATAATTGTTTCATTTGTTATTTCTTAGGTTGATGGAGAAGTGAAAGCTGTGATAGCTGATGGAGATGACGTAATCAACAATGCACAAAACCACCGCAGCCGGTTGAAGGGGTAAGTTCTAAGACAGGGATAACATTTAACAGATAAACTTTGAGTTTAAGCCCCTAGACAACTTTTTTTTTTCAGACCTAAACCATACCTAGATTCATGGACATACAACTCTAGAGATATACTGTCCATGCTAGATTTTAGGTATGGAAGGATATTGACACGCCCCCACCAAACAAAACATCTGTTTAGAGGTTATGTATCCAGAAAATCTGGTTTCAATGGTTCCTCCAGCATCATTGATTCTTTCAGCAGTGGTTGTTTCGATATTACTTGGCAACATGTTAGATAAACAAACAATCAAAATGTCAACAGGTATAGATTCGATGTTTTCCTCTAAATGTAGTATTGTATTGTATCAAGAGAGGTAGGTTTGATTGTTTCTGTAATTACCAATACTATTTCAACTAAAAAGAAAAGAATACAAGAGAATTTGTGATAAGGAAAAAATAACACTGATGGTGTGAATATAAAGGGCATATATGCCATCAGAGCTGTTAGGCAGATATATAGCTATAGGTGCGGTGGAGCAGGCTACATGCTCACTGGTGGCGACTGTATAGTGTCCTATGGCCAAAGTCTCCTAAAACCTGATTGAATAGCTTTTGCCTGTTACCTGCCGGTAGATGCCTCATAGCGTGGAAATCCGGCCTATCCAGTAGAACACACCCTCAAATGCAGTACTGTGCCGTTCGTATCAACATGGTTAATCCAGATAGTTTCTCTAAATGCCGCACTCTGCTGTTTCCTCACACAGGGGTAGTTTTGACCGGGAGCAGTCACCGGACAGTCTGGATGAACACCGCGTGCACATCGACGTGACAGACACGACGGACACCGAGGTGGACGATGAGTATCGGCGTGGACGCTCAGGTAGGAGACGAGGTATAGTGTAGTGCGCACAGAGGCACCCTTTTTTCCACTCCTCATTTTGATATCATTCACCACTTGGTTCGTAGCCGTCCGCTACAGCTACCACCAACACTTTCATTACTGCATCTTCTCGCTTGCTACTACTACTTCGTTCCGTTTTTGGTAAGTGAATGATTTCTTACAGTACTGGCACTAGTCATTATTGCACGGGCGAAAAAGAGAGAGAGAGAGAGAGAAAAAAGAAATTTCACTTACGTGAGGATTAGAAACTAGTATTTATTCTAGTACCGAGACTTATATTCTAGTTCCTATGTGAGTTCGTTGGTCAATGACTCACATATTTCTAAGCTTCAATTTCTGACTTTTGTTGATCAGGCAGCTAATATAGCTTAGAATAGTAACTAATGATATGTTCTTCATTTATAGATGTATAAAACCTATTCGAAAAAACCATCAATAGCTTATCGGTAGTGTTCAATAATTCATCATCAAGAATATTCAAAGAAATCAGTGAGCATTGGTTCCAGTACCAGAAGATTCATGGATAGTAATTGTGAAATAAGATATATAGCTTATGTAACCAATATCCACATATACATAAATGACTGATTCCGACGCAGGAACTGTATTGGTATAAATATGAGAGAAATCCGATAAAATAAATGCAGTCAGTGCACATAAAATAAAAAGAGGTACATAATTGGATTTTGCAAAAGATTTTCTAAATATGAAGCTGTTTGGAATGACAAAAATGATAACGCTTTAATCTACCTCAACGCCTCTTAGGGTGAATATAAAACAGAGTTGAAATAAGGTCTTTGCCGATCTCTTTGACCACGCCTATCTGGTGAGGATAGCGGTAAGTATATTAATGTTAGATTGTCACATGGGACTGACTCAGCGTCTTCCCTTTTCTCAGATGACGGTGAAGAGGAGGAGGAGGAAGAGGAGGAGGAGGAGGAAGAGGATGAGGAGGAGGAAGAGACAGAGTCAAAGACAGTGTCCACGGCGCGACCACGGCGCATGTCAGAACTCAACATCCCCGACAAAACTAAACCCATTCCTGAAGGAAGTTCACTCTTCATCTTCTCACAAACAAACAAGTGAGCAGCTCATCATGCAAATTTTTCCATTTTTTAAAGAGCTTTTTTTCCCCCTTTTGAAGAGTACATATGACTTCTATCTCCATCCTTTTACATTGGTCAATTGTAGTCCTCATTGACATTCAGCTGCTGGCTATCGCTCAATTTTTACAACCGCTGATTTCTGTAGGAAAATATGCTCGTATTCTTGTGGGTTTTGTTTCAACAATTTAAACCAGTATGCATTCGATATAACCTTATCCTCTGCACAAACCTAAAGTTAGAACTCAAGCAAACTTTAAGAAGTGATGGAATACACTTCTGGTCACAGCTGATGCCAAAAAATATGAAAGATCTTAATTCAGGAAACAATACATAACGTTCCCCATCCTGGGTGATCTTGAATATAAGCCGAGTCGATATCTGCAACCCCCCCCCCCCCATTATATTCGAAGAATTTTTAAATCATGAAAAAAAAGTTCTTACTTGTACATATTGGTTAATTTTAAGGTTTTACAAGCATGATAATTTACCCAAGTGACACCTCAAGAGGAATTCACAGTAGGCCTACAACACAGGAAATTACAGATATGACAGAAATGGGTTGGGTTGAGTGGTGTAATAGTGTTTGGTAATATCTTACAATCATTTTTACGATGGTTTTTCGTTACGCAAAGTCTGGAATATGGCAAAATGACAAGAGCTAAGTCTTGAAAAACTCTGGTAACACAAACAATATACATGTAGAAGATTTGCCTGATATTCTAGAAGCTTCCATTCTAGAATTCTATTCTAGAATTCTTGTGTCCAGCTTGTTACCCTTTGGTATCATGTAACACTAGTTTAGTTAAACGCGATTTACTGTCCCTGCACCCTGCACAATACCTCAAAGTTTACCTAAGGGCCTCTTAGTTACTTTTAAGTGCAGGTACATAGTTTTCAAGTGGGAAAGTAGATGTAGTGTATAGTATAGGGATATAGCAAACTTCTGTAAAGTAAAGCGTCAGGCGACTAAAAATTTCCGAAGTGGTGATAACAGGTGCAGGAGGGGAGGGGACTAGATCTTAGGATCTGGTCGCACGAGCTGTCACTGCTACTGGATAACTGCTCAGGATGACTGGACAGCGTACGAGCTCTGCGCTTATCCGTCTGTGACAGAAACTCTATCCACTCCATATTCTCATAATAATGAACTCTCATTTCAGATTCCGTGTACTGATGCATTTTGTGTGCAATCATGCGTACTTTGGAAACATCATTCTCGCCTGTATTATGATTAGTAGCGCCATGTTGGCCGCAGAAGACCCTCTGAAAGCAAATTCCGAAAGAAATCAGGTCAGTATCTGTGTGAAATTGAGTGATTTTATACCTATTCTTACATATAATAATCGGATGAAATAATTAAGTGCAATTGCAGCTGATTTTTGTTAGTTGCGTTCTCAGAGATTGGCTCTCCGTCACCTGATCTATGACGTCATTCCTGACGATGGGTATATATACCCGAAAAGAAAAGCAGTTTCTGGTCATTGATTTTTTAGTTTCATATACTACAAACACATCTCAGGATGTATAATTGTATTTAACACGAGAGTTTCCTTGCATTTTGCGATGCACTGTTGTTCGTGTAGGAGAACGGGGTATTCAGCCTAACAGTTACTTTTGCCACGGACTTATATCTGTTCCAAGTCCGTGCTTTTGCATACAACATATATTGATTCGATATACCAAGGTAAAACTTTAACTAATTACATAATAAATAGCAATACTTCGTTAATTTTAGATCTGTTTAAATTGTACTTTATTGTCTCTTTCAGATTCTGAAGTATTTTGATTTTTTTTTTACAAGTGTATTTACCATTGAAATCATAGTCAAGGTGAGTGATTACGACAAGGGAAGAAACGTCTTTTTTTCAATAAGATCTATTCTATTGTCCCTATAGAAAGACTAATAATCTAATGGTTCACTATTTATGATTTGCAATTAAGCTCTATGGATAAATAATGGTATAATGTCAGTTCCGTGCTAATTTTGGCGGAATATATATATGCTTAAACCAATTCATAATAAATGCAATACGAGTTAAGATCGACCAAGTAGCATCATGAAATAGAGCATTAGAATGTCCGTTGAATGATTGACTATTTTGTGTATACCTCATTATATATGAAATATGAATCTCTTTTGACAGGTAACTGCATATGGTTTGGTGCTACATAAAGGGTCATTCTGTAGAAGTCTCTTCAACCTGCTGGATTTGTTAGTCGTTACAGTGGCTCTTGTATCCTTCGGATTGGAGTAAGTATGAGAACAGCGGATACTGATTTTACATTATTAAGTATAACAGTGTCTAGTTTGCGGGTTTACTGTAGATCTACTTTATTACAGGGATGGCAGTTTTCCACTTTTCCATGGAAATCCTTGTTTTCACTACCAGTATATGAAAGTCATATTCCATGGCCAATACCGATGTGTGTTTCATGTCTTCTCTGTATCTCGGAGGCAGGTATTACACATGAAAAATAATTTCATCTTTTTTCCTGAACCCAACTGACATCTCTGCTTTAAAGAAACAAAATAACATGATCAAATTCATTATTTCAAAGTTAAGTTCTTTCAAATTGGGCGATCGAAGTATCAATATATACACAATAATGACTTTGAGTAAGTAATATCCGGGCGTGAGCGAGTCAACTGCAAGGAGGATACATACACGTGTATCAGAAGCAGGTTAATATTGTATTCAATACTCAGCATTGGAAATTTAAGTGATCAAAGGAATGACACATTGGCTGCTGATCTTGTCACACTACTTTGCACGCTAGGTGAAGTTTCAGGGACTTTTTCCCCGTAATCTCCCAGGAGATTACGACTATTCGTATTCTCTTCAGTAGCGTTCTACGCAATATCCTCACATTCTCTCATATATTACTGCGCACCAACTGCGCAGAGAATACGACCACGCAGATCAAAATCATAGTAATATTGTGCAGGTATTTATTGTGATTACTGTCTGTTCCTGCAGCAATGAAGCCATCTCGGTAGTGAAAATCCTCCGTGTGCTGCGTGTGCTGAGACCCCTCAGGGCCATAAACAGAGCCAAGGGACTCAAGGTACGACCATATTCTTACATACCACACACTCTTCACAATATCAGTCACGTCTTCCAAACTACTGTGACGTAAATCATGTCGCTTCTTCACTCTAAATGTTTTAACCGTGTACGTAATTTCTTCGTTGTATTAGTTATATTTGTTTTAATGAATCGAAGATTCCCCGCTTAAATCTATTCCTGATCGCACTGTCTTTTGAGAGTCGCAGTAGAATTGTGATAAGGTAGATTCTAACTAAATAGTTTACATGTAGCTGGATATTTAGATTTCTCTAGCATTGAATGGTGCATGGTTTTTCAATTCCATTGTCGATGTTGTGATCAGGTGAAAAAATCTATACGTTTTTTTCCTGAAAAAAGGAAGTTAAAATCGCCTTTTATTTCAGGAGCAAATTGTTCTATACCCTTCCGTTGTAGAAGTCTGTCCTACTTGAATTTTAAATGTGGTATGTCTTCAAACCCGGTGTACACAATGTTTAGTTGTATGTTTTCTACATCCTTTGCTTATTTCTTTCAGTGAGTTTGTGAACCCTGTCCTTGAACAAAGCAGTTGGGACGTTTACTTTGTTTTGTAGTGTTTAGTTATCCCTTTCCATTCGTAGACCTGACCCTCAAAATATCCAACTGCTGAGAATATTTGGTATTAATTGAATATTCATAAACAATTGTTAATGAGCGCAGAATGCTCGGTTGTGAAAATATGTTATTCCTTGTGTCTTCTTATGACTAGGAGAAATAATGCGAATTAAAATCTGTAATTCCTGTGCAAAAATATTATTCATCAGCACTTGGAGGTTCAATTGGGATGAACACCATGAAAACTTAGATTTGTTTAGAAATAATTAGGGTAAGCATGTTGATCTTTTAGATAAGTTTAAAACAAGAAGACCTCAGTAGTTTATAAGGTAATTCACTGATGAACTTTGCTAGGTTGTATAAATTACTCAAAAAAGCCCACATACAATCATCATTGTTCCCTAAGCTTAACATCTGTAAATTACCTACTGAATATATAAATGGATAAAATGCTATGAGAGTAAACATAGTATTTACCTGATAAAGTTCCTCGCTTCAAGCGACCATTATTCTAAGATAACCATGGTGATAGGACGAACGATATGTAGATACTCCATGGGGGACCTTCATTGGTGGGTCTTTTGTTAGAGGACTGTCACTCCTGGGAGAACCGGTGTTGCCTTCCTCCAGAGTTTACCTTGATCCTCCAGTGGTTTGCTCTGCTTGGCACTTTCAGCATGTGGTACAGTGTGTCATCGTGGCCGTCAAGACCATCGGCAACATTATGCTCGTCACATTTCTACTACAGTTCATGTTCGCTGTTATTGGGGTCCAACTATTCAAGGTAAGACCATAACCCGATCGCTCTCCCTCCCCCTGTAAGCTGACGGATGTTTGTTCTTCAGGACAGTAGCCGAGGTCGTCACCGCAGTGAGAGACTGCATCCTGCACTGGACGGGTATTTGCTCTTCAGAGACCATATCGAGCATATCGGCATGACTCCCATGTATTTGTTTTGCAGCACGTAGTACAGTGTGTCATAGTGGCGGTGAAGACCATCGGCAACATTATGTTGGTTACATGTCTACTGGAGTTCATGTTTGCTGTAATAGGCGTACAGCTCTTCAAGGTAAGGGGGTCCAGTAGTGATTTTTGCTGCGCGAATGGACCCCTCTTGACCCCCTTGTTAGCTAACCCAAGTGTTTCTTGCATCCTGGGCGGTTGTGCTTTTTTTGAAAACAAGGAAGACATTAAGGTCGGTAATAATACCACTAATAGCTCGACTCACTGCAACACTCACAGTCGTACAAAATGCATCACCCTCATGTGCAGGTTGACGGTACAGAATTCCGTGGTTATTGTAGCTTTCGGGTTATAACGCAGCAATATAAACCACGGATAATGATAGCATGCAGCCAGATTGGGATAACTGTGGGATGTACTTAGCGATTAGGTTACTCTAGGCCACGTATGTGTGCATTTGAGCAAAGTGCATTTCAGTCAATTTCATAGATTAGAAGATGTTGCAAGAACACCTCTATGGCAAGCCGATGCTTCAATAAAAAAAAAATTCAAAATACCTTCATATGACATACTGAATGAACTAATCAGAAAAGAGAGGGCCCTGAACGAGTTTGGTCTTTAGTGCACAATGAAAAACAACATTCATGATATCAATACCTTGGTTTGACCTGCATGTGTGCATCCCCCTATTCGATGCATACACTTAGCATCGTTTGCGCCCACTCCCTAACAAGTGACCGCAACCACCATATATACATCTGAGCATGGTAGTCACATGGTATTCAGGTATTGACGACAATAATTGGAGTTACACTAAAATTTCAGTGGAGGTTTTGAGTCATGGGTTATAAGCATATAAACATACTGATAAAGGCATTTATTACTTTGTATGAAAACACTTTAATTTTAAGTGTCGTAAGTTTATATTTGGTAGTGGGTATTTTTCTGGATTCTTTGCTAACATTTTTGTTTTGTTGCGGACAAAATCGTGGGATTAGCAAATACGTCTGTGTCCAATATTTCTCTATGCAATAAACGATCAGTTTATTAGTAGAATTATGAATTCTGGAAACATGGTAGAAAGAAGGTTATGTTTTGGAGATATACTATATACATGTATCAAGTAGAACGGACCGTGAAGGCTTGTGGATGAGCGAACACTGTTATCCGACTGTTGAGGGTTAGATCTACAGGTAGCAGGATTGTTGAGTTGTTCGTTATTTTTTACTATAGTTCATAGGTTCAATAAACAATATGCGAAACTTATAGATCGGTTTTTGGCCTTGGGTAGACATTTTGATATGTATGGTAGAAAATCTTAGCGGCACATTTCGCAACCAAGGGAAGATTTTGATAGCTCCCCCGCATCAGTCAGTGTATCAAAATAGTATCTACAAATCGTTATCAGTGAGATTCAAATATACCTCTTCCATTTGACATTTTCCTTCAAATAGGGTTCTGTCATTAATCTCGCTATTAGCGGTACAAACAAAATACATTGTACTCATTCGATTTCTTTCCCCAATGGCTATGGTGCTAAACTGGAGCTCCTGTTTCATTTATACGCTTGAAGATTGTGTGAACGAAGTGTTTATTAATAAAGAGGAAACAAAACCTTAACCAGTAATCTGTACAAAATGTTATCAGAGTTCGGTAAGAACCTGCATGCATTTTTTTTTTCATTTCGTTGTTTAAGTTTTGGCCTGGGTCGACTTTGGGCCGGAAGTACATGATACCTATGGTGACATCTATGTTGATGAATTAACGAAACACGTGGACCACCCCTGGACCACCCCTGGACCCCAGTGGACCACGCTGCCCACCCGCCCACACTCCTCCCTCGATGCCCATTTCTGATTGGTCTACAACTAGACACAGCGTCCAATCAGAAATGGCGGCGTCCTGACTTTAATCTCAATTATCAAAACGCTGCGTTTTTGTTCTGGTCTGATGGTGATGATGGGTGCACATGATAATCATTCTGATGTTGACGATCGACCATTTATGCCCTGGAATCTTTCACTTTATGCTGATTTTCTGTTTTTAGTTTCTGGATGTGTGATATGTGTTTCATGTTTTGTTACATCGCTATGTATTTTCTGAGCATTGCCGGGGTTCTCCGGAATACTTTACCAAAACCGATTGAATGAACAGTTGCAAGCCTTGTGTGGTTGGAAGCCCCTTTTATTTTGTCTGCTGCCACTTTATAATGCCTTTTTCAAATTCAACATTTAGCTTAATTGACTTGGGTCCTGGTCAATATACTAAAAGATACTCTACACCTAATTATCAATGAATATATATTGAATAATTTCATGATAGAAATATATCATATGGTAGTTCTTTTTGATTAAGTTACCCGTAATTTGTATAAATGTGTACAACATAACTACAACCTTTATGTAATATGCTTATGTAATTACTGATTGCTTCTGTTGGCTAAAAACTTTTTAAATCCTTTTTCAGGGGACATTTTTTTTGTGTACTGATCGGTCTAAAATGACGGAGGCAGAGTGCAAGTAAGAATTTGTTTAAATGTTCAATAGACGTAGATTATTTGAATTGAAACCCACAATGAGGAATAGCGTGACTAGAGTAGTCAATAAAAAGTCAGTTATCATGAATTGTAACGGCTGCATATCTAGGATCACTTATAATATAATTATAATCTAATAACTTACATCTGTGAGCCTAGATTGACAACAGTTTTTGTTAGGATCTGCATGCATCATTGAAAGGATGTAGTGGACTCCGGAGTCAATGGCGTAATTGCCTCTTTGCATATTTCAACACATTAATGTGGTACAATCTCAAAAACATTAATGATGATGAAGCATTGACGCCCGTCATACGCAATAAACGGAGGAGAAATTATTCAGTAGCACATTCACACAGAGAGAATAATTAATCAGACAGAATTGGAACCATCTTAAGTTGGAGATCAGTAATCGAGTAAAGTAGGTGTTCCATTGGGAAAACTGCAGGCCTACAAAAGTATACCATACTACTGCCAGACAGCCGTTGTATGTCAGTTAGGTATAGAATTCGATCCAGTGGAATGGGCCACACGCTCAACAGCGGCCACTCTTACGACAGTGTTGCAGGTTACACAGCAGGTTACACAGCAACAGCTTTTATCTCACCCCTAGTATTTTTGGCCCATAAGCTTAACATTGGGAACTCGTTCTCCATGCCCCCGCGAGTATTACAGTCTATTCTCCATGGCCTATATCCTGTGTGTTGTCCATTCCTGTAGAGTGTACAGGGGTGGGATGAATAGAGAAAGCAACTCGTTTTTGTCAAAGAAATCGTTCTCCAACTCGTTTGAATGCTACGTGATATATACTCAGGTGTTCCCTCGTTCATATCACTCCACATCAAACTCGTGGAGAATGACGACTTTTACCAAAGCTTTATGTTTCTTCTTTAATCTGTGATTATGGATGGGGCCTGATTAATTAGCTTTTGCCTGATGACTGCAAATGTGGTCTGCACGGCTGCTGTGCAATGTTAAACACCGAAGAGGGTGTTCCATTTGGCTGACTTTTTTTTATTACAAAAGAGCACCATATGGCGGACACATGGCGATCGCATGGCGGCCATTTGGGGGATGGTTATGTCAATCTGTGTAGTGGAGGAGGGTACACGCTCATTGGCGGCGACCACGCAAGAGGGTAACGGGCGATGGCTCATAAACCTAATGAATTAGGTGTCAGATGCCTACAAATGTAACCCACACAGCCGTTATTCGACGTTGGTCTTTGAACTCCCCTGTGGGTTTTTACACTATAAGCATGACGCCCGACACCGTTTACTTTACCGCCTTCCCAATGAAACACCCCCTTTAACTGATTTGTGGATTTGTGCCCTATTAGCATTTTTGGCAGATGCCCAACAGGGTCGAGTTCACGTCAAACCCAATGGAACACCTCCTTTTATGAATACAGGTATCCCGAATTAATGATATATATAGCAATGACTTGTTCTACATATTTATCACGTGTTGATTTGATTCACAGGGGGCGCTTTATCGTTTACTCGAACGGAGACATCAACAAACCGTTGGAGAGTGACCGACAGTGGTTCAACAGTGACTTCAACTTTGACGATGTCAGTCAAGCTATGCTGACGTTATTCACCGTGTCAACATTTGAAGGGTGGCCTAAGTATGTATTCTCATCATTTTCCTTGTGGGAATACCGGGTATCATATTCACCTTTGGCATTAACGTGGTTGTTTTGTTCAAAGCTTCTACATTGTTTGTGGGTCACACTTCGATTAATTCAAACAATTGATATAATTAAAAACGACTTTTGCATTATAATTTAAACGTTCGTTACTCGCGCACATACATCTATATTCTTATTTCGGTGTGTTTTTTGTATGCAGTTACTCAATATCATGAAAGCTTCTGAACTTATAAACTGGACTCATACATACATTCACAAAAATATATTCATTAGAAAAAAGAAAGAAAATATTCACAAACAGGTTTTGGGTATTGACCATATTTACTATTCAAATCTAGAATAAAACAAATGTATATGGTCTATAGGTTTTAATAGATGTATGGGTGATTAGTTATATAAACCTAGTTTTATCTGAGATACTAGAGAAATCAATATTTGGACTGACTCTCACCTGTATAATGATGTATTTTCCTGTGTTCACTCATTTCAGCCTCATGTACCAATCTATAGACTCCCACACAGAGGACGTAGGCCCCATCCATAATCACCGACAAGCTGTCGCTGTGTTCTTCTTCATCTACATCATTATCATTGCCTTCTTCATGGTAAACATCTTCGTAGGTTTTGTCATCGTCACCTTTCAAAACGAAGGTGAACAAGAATACAAAAACTGCGAACTGGACAAAAACCAGGTAGATTGTTCAAATACATATTTATTGTAGCATTACATAGAAAATAAAATTGTTGCTGCTATTACTTATTCTCACAAATGCTCTACAGAGGGAGCCATTGACGCTCATTTAGTTCAGAATTGAACCACTAGTCAGAATTGGTCAAATTCCGGTTATACATGTCATGTGAACGCCAGAAGCGAGAGCGATCAACTCGCTGTATTGCAACGATAGACTTATAACAAAGTATGGTTATATACTACTGGCATTTTACTTGCGAGACAATATGGAGAGATTAAGGACTTTCAGTACTTACTAGCAGGTTCGAATTAATGCTATCCCGAGACATAAAATATATACCAAAATGACTTGACTTTCAAAACTAGGATGCCTTTTCAATAGAGAAAATGTTATTTCTTGTAACATGGACATTGTATTCTCTGAGTATACATTTCATGCCATTATCATATCGTAGAATATCACATACCATATTTTAGAATGATACATATCTAGAACAGATAATAGTTCTATGATACATACTCATCATGTACGTTAGATGATGTACATGTATATGTATATGAGATGATTATATATACATCCATATCTTTATCTACACACATGTATATTTATATGACAGAATAGTACACTAGGAGACACCTACAATATTCTGAATTCTCATTACAGCGCAAGTGTATAGAGTTTGCTCTGAAAGCAAAGCCACAGCGACGGTACATACCCAAGGCGCGGCTACAATATAAGATATGGTGGTTCGTGACATCGCAACCGTTTGAGTACGGGATCTTTGTGCTCATCATAATAAACACTGTCACCCTAGCCATGAAGGTAAGTCAACAATGTCTCTGTATTTTCGTGCTTAGGGGCCATCCATAAAATGTGATAGTAGATTTTCTGGAAATTTTGACCTGTAATCCTGTAATAATTGATGGATTATGTGTTTTGGCTACGATATTGATCAGCATTAATTTAATATGATGTGCAAACTCCAACTGAATATCAGAAGATTTCACAAGTTTGAGAAACATCCAGTTAGCAATTTAATGCAGATGATCATATCTGCCATTACTATCATCATGCTGGATAAGCTTTTATCTCACCCCTGATATTTTTTGCCCGTAGATTTCAAATTGGGAACCCATACTCAATGCCCATGGAGTATTGAAAAAAAACTCAGTGACAGATAACATCACAAAAATTAGTCAGTGATAGAAGTGAAATAAAATTTAAACAGCAATCGATCCGTATCTGCTGGAAACATGCCATTCATTTTGGTCTGCTACGTGATCTCACTCGTCTTTGCCTTGTGAGATTACACAGCAATCAAAACTCATGGTATATTTTCAGCGGCTACGAATCTTGATGCAGTTCCTTCTTAGTAGTCTTACTGTCATGGTGATGGATAATAACGTGAACATGCGATTGAAATATTATCAGGAGCAGACGACTTTATGGGGTTCTTTCCATTGCAGTACGATGGACAGGGAGAAAAGTATTCTCAGGCACTAGATTACATGAATATGATCTTCACTGGTGTCTTCACGGTCGAGTTTGTCCTAAAGTTGGCAGCCTTCCGGTTTAAGGTGAGTGTGGAGTACAATAACAAACGGCGATTTAGAGTCTATTATAGTTGTCACCAACAAGCAACTCATCCTTTTAATTCATAAAATCGAAATATCCGAAATCTCTCTGAACGCCAACATGCTAAAGTATTTAATCCTTGGATTTGTGACGGTATGGATAATATAATCCTAATATATATTTAAAGGTTCTGTCGCTTAATTAAGCTACGTTAAGAAAATAATTTTTGACATTGATATTTTATATATTATCAAAATAAAGTAAGCAATGTCAGTTTAAACTTATAGCTATATATAATATAAAAGATTTATATATATTATATGTATATATTTTACAAATGTATTTACTATAAATTCATTATCTACTTTCATCCAACTCATCACTGATAACGAAATAATCAGTAAAATAACAGATTTACCCTCTGTGTTTTCACGTGTATTCATATAATAATAATTCCATTTCTAAGACCCACCATCTCTCTCTCCCAGGAAGTGCAAAACATGGCAGCTAAAGATGACTGTTATGTAGACATATTTTTCTTTTGCAGACATTAACCCAACACACCTGTAGAACAATTGCAATAACAGACTTGCCCTTAAAGTGAACAAGCCATAGTAGTTTCTGCCCACTAACCTGTACATCTAGATTGCAGCATGACCTCTGCAGCACCACAGCACCCACCGGGTGTGTTTACAAATAATAAATAGGCCAGTGATGAGATGCACCGGGAAGTTTGACGTTTACTACTGCCTATTAAAGCCTCACCTTAATACCGAGCACACTCTGTGCAGCGTTGGCCACCACTCCTCTGTTACAACATTTCTAACTGATGTTTTTGTTAATTTGGATTTGATTTCTGGTTATTTTTGGTGTAGAAGTCTCTGCTGTGTTTCTCTTCTCGATTCTCGCCTTAATACGGAGAGGCTTTGGCGCACTTGCTGCTGGGGTTGTGTAATGTATGTCGTTAGGGGGGTGATGTTCACATGAGGCTCTGCACATCTGTAATGTTAATGAAACAACATGCGGCTTTGAACCCCTGATGTTCACGACCCCAGCCACATCCCAAAACACCGGACCATCATCTCCAGCAGTATGTCTAAGCTGAAGATCTTTAAAAAATATGTTCACAATATATAAATTCTGTTCTGGCCAGAGCTGTCACTGGTATTAAAATCAATCAAAAATTTGTTAATATTTTCGTGCGTAGGATCGATAAGATAGCGAAAAGTCTTTTTATATAACGCTCACAAGACCAGCAGTTCAATCCTCATACTAGCCACAATGTTTTGCCATAATTTTGCCATAATTCTATTGTACTTTTTTTCGAACCAGAAAGCTATTGTCAGACCATACTGTAGTTTTAAGCCATTTTCTTAACAGGACGTGGCAAAAAACACCTTTATGGCAAGCCGATGCGGAAAAAAAAGTAGTTTCGAGTCATATTTGATGTCCTGTAGCTTTATGCATAATTAAAGCTGTGCTGGTAGAGATGCCTTTGTAAGGTTCATCATGTGGCATACTGAGGATCTGACACTGCAATGATAACAGTGGAGGTGAGGGATGTGGATAGGGTGCTGGTTGAACCGCCTACACCGAGCAGCTCCCCGTGGACTGCCCCCAAAGCCGCTCTATGTTGCTTCAATGACCCGTGCTTGGCTTCTTCATCATGGCTGTATCCTGACACAACTCACACATACTGATTTCAACTATATACACGGAACTATGATGAGCGTGCTGAAATAGCAATAAGCAAATTTCCCTCAGATTGTGCTCCTCGAAAATTAAAAAGAAACAAAATTAGGGAGAGTTGCAATAGAGGATTGGAAATAAAAGAAATATCCTTAAAAATCGATACTATATTTTCTATCAGCTATGATATCTATACTGTTTTTCTTAAAACATGTTCAGGAAATAAACCAGTCTTAGCTATGGAGTCCTGCTGAAAGCTTGATTATATAATTCTAGTAACTACCTCAAGATTAAATATTGATACGAATATAGATTTATCGTCAATGGATGAGAATTGTTTATTCAAAAAGAAACAAAAAAGCACTGCAGCATGCTTATCATAGTTCAGCTTTAACACACGGCGCACGCAGCGATCTGACTATTGACCACATACATGCACTGCTATGCCGAATACTCTGCTCACCTGGTAGTGTATTGCCGGGATAACATGCACTAAATCGTTACTATGCTAATCTTCCAACGTCACACTCAACCAGTTGGGAGAATTCAGCATTATGCAAAGTGATGCTTTCATGTTTAGCGTGCAGATTTACGATTCAATAAAAATGCAAGTTATTTAATGTATTTTTCATCTTACGAATAACCTAGGAGATGTTTTTGTTATTAGCAGTAAATATTGTGGAATTTATTTTTTCTTAGTCTGTAAAGATTAGCCATATAGTCATAAATTTTGCCGGATTAATTGCTAAAGAAATTGTTTTGAAATACATGCTAGGTATATTTGATTGAATTGAAAGCACATGACTAAACATGAATGGCATTACTTCATACTATAACCTCAACTCCCTGCTTGTCTTGAATATTCAACCACAGCCTGTAAGTATGTGAATTGTAAACCATGCAGTCGTCTAACTGTTAACCATTGATGTCGGCCAAATATAATTTTAAAAGCAATGTGAAATATATCGACCTATTTTCCTCCATAAATAGGCGCTATATATGGTGGCCACTCAAAAAAAAGCATCTTTTCAAGAGACTTTCTGAAGACGGCTTTATCCTACCCCTAATAAAATACGCCAGAGGCTCAACATTGAGTGACCATTCGATGGGTGACATAAAATAGTTTTATTCATGCAATTATTCATTCGATCTAAATTTGTTGTGTTGGGGTAGGATAAGTACTAAACGACCGTCAGTGAGAATCAATTTGGATTTATTAAGCAACTCGCCCCATACTACTAATGTCTTCGCTCGGCTACCGCCTCATAAAGATCACGATGTGCCCGTGTCCTTGTCACATAGATCCAAATTGACTCTAACCCAGGGCCGTTTTTACTATGTGTTGCTCTGATGGCGGGTGTTTGAATATTGAGACTTGTTGACACCGTTATTATTAATCTGCGCATGTGGACCTGCAGTGTGCTTCCTCCCACCCCCACTCACGATATTGTACATAACTGTCGTCTCTATCCTCCATCATGCAGCCCCCCCCTTTTTACTACGACCCCACCTTGCCAGCCCCTCTTGATATTATTCCGTTGTTGTTTGGACACCCCAAACAAAACAACGCTTGTGCTCTGCTCCTATGTGTAATCGTTATGTTGTTTCTTTTCTTTTTTCAACAGAACTATTTTGGCGATCCATGGAACGTACTAGATTTTATTATTGTAGTAGGAAGCATAGTTGACATAATAGCTGCGCAGCTGATGGTATGTCTTACTGTACTTTTGCTGTCTCTTATTTCTCCTTCTTACTTCTTCATCACTCTCTGAGAATTTTTTTCCATACTCTGGGCTTGTCCATATTTCATGTGTGTGGTTGTGGTGAGGTTGAAGTGGACACTATTTTTCTAATCACACACCACTTATTTTGTGCGTCTTTAGCATTATTGCCGGGAGAAGGGACCACGACCCATAGACCGGCGGTCACCTCCCAACGCCAAGCCACCAACGTTCCCGCGACACCCGTTTTGTATACGAGACCGCCTCCCCCCTCATCTCGTCCACTCCTTAATACCTAACAACAAGCTTGCCTTTTAACAAGCTCAGTCAATGCCATTGGTTGTCCCTTTTTCATCATTTATTAACAGCAGTAAAAATAAACTTTGTGTTTTTTCTTCATTGGCCGTTTTCTCGACAGAATTACTTTGGTGATGCGTGGAATGTGTTTGATTTCATCATTGTGCTTGGCAGTTTCATTGACATCATATACACTGAAGTCAATGTGAGTATTCACCTCCATGTTTTCAAGTCATTGATTTGGTATACACATTCTGCCGACCTGTGCGACCTGTACAGTCTCATAACTCTTCATTGGCTATACAATAGACATAGCCTCCCGATAGGTTCATTTATGAGGTTTTATCAGTTTTTCCCGCTTAGATTTACCACATGAGTGATAAATATAAACTAATAAAAGCCAGTTTTTATTCCTGGGGAATTTATTTGAAATGCACGCCCACCACAGTGATAGCAGCAAATTAGGTGAACGCGTCCATTTTGAATTCGTCTAGTGCTAAAAGAAGGCAGTATGTCTTTTTTTTTTAGAATGAGTTCCGCTATTTTCTGTGATGAAGATATTTTTCACTCTGTGATCGAGAAATGCACGAGTGATTTTGTCATTGTTTCACACTTGAGTTTACTCTTTTGTACTTTTAATAATATGTATGGATTGTATGTTTTTGTTTTACCATGAACAAGTTCTGTAGTTAATTTTGAAAGGTCTTCACGTTGGCAGAATCTGTAAAGCCGATACATAGTATCTGCAATGATAAAAAAAAGTCCACTCAACTCAATCACGACTTCAGTGTCACTGATAAAACAAATAGCAGAACTGAGAAACATTCACATACCAACCTCTTTGATATTCTCCCCTCATATTTTGAAAAGAAAAACAAAAGACAAAACATACTTGAGGTGGACAAGGTAGATATGTCCCTTTAGGAAAATTTATGCCAGAATAGAAATGTTATGTACTCTTCGTACTCACAATGATTCTAACCTTTTATGTATAACATACTAATGGTAGTTTTTAACCGTTCCTTACACTGGTATGATTTTTACTGAATGATATTAGGTTTTCTGTATAATTATATTTTCTTGTTGGTTTTCTGAGCCACAATAAACATGGTTACTTTGAATCAAGATACATTACATGCTGTGATTCTTGCCATTTTAATGAAATCAATCTACCTTTTTTCTGTCTATCGAATACCGTGTTTTATCCGATCTTCTTGTTTTCCTTCCTTTGATCACAGATGGTAGTACACCTTTTGGGCTACTCTTTCTTTTTTATTTTGGCTGTGTCGCCTTGGAAACTCGTGCATGTGTTTTCAAGGGCGAGCAGGTCATTGGTTAATGTGTATCGAGATTCAGTTGTGTATCAGTGGAACTGGGATGGACGCAGACCCAAGTCTTTACCGCCGCCAGGTCAGAGCCTCAACGAAAAAAAACCAAACTTTTCTATTAAAAATTTAGAAAATAGAGAAATTCAAGTGATCCATTTAGTTTTACTTCAGAGCACATTCAACCAGAGGACGCCACTGACTTTGGCAACCAATTTTTACAAAGGCCTAAATTTCAATCCTCTATTAAATTTAACCTTGGCTATATGTCCTACTATAAACGAAAGAAATCAATTCTCATCTTTGGGAGTGTCTACTCAAGTTTATTGAAAATAAATCGAGCTTCTTTAAGTGGACGGTGATAGGCGATGCACCTGGCCGTAGTTTTCTCATATGCTTCATCCCAGTTCTGATACACTAGGCACGAATGAAGTCCATCCACTGAGCGTGCCCATGTAGGGTGATACAGAATATTTCCTCTATATTTTTTTGTTTCTTTTTTCTTTCACATTTCCTCTCTCTTCTCTTTCGTGAGGGTGTTGGATCTTAGTCTTAGTATACCCGTGGACAACATCCGAGAGATGCAGTGTCCTTAATAGTCCCATATTAGCTTTTGATCATTTCTTTTTACGAAATAAATTCGTCCTCTAATAATGACCGACCGGCCGTAGCTGGTTATCGGTCGGGTAGAGGTAGTCTATCCGGAGTCTGTCGTCGTGTGAGTGTGACGTAGAGTACGACGTAAGGTTACTCCGTGGACAGACGTAACATGTATTGAGCCAACAAGCAGCTACTGAGACCAATCTCCCAGTTCTTGCGGAGGGATTCTTCTCAGTTTCTGGCCATTGATTATAGGAAGGTTACTAAACTAGGACTGACCTGCACTATGCTACCACTGCAAGTGAAAAAAAAGACTATAGGAAAGTTGTAGAGGGAAACTGGTTTCGAATGAAAGAATTCCGAGGTCACGTGGTGAGATCCTTAAAATTGATAATCGAGGCTTTAATGTGATAATGTCACGAGTAGTCGATCTTTGGTAATTTTGGTAGATTTTTTGGTAGGAATATTTTGATGTCCAGCTACAAGGTGCAGACACGTTATGCTCATTTTTTTAGACCTGTACAAGGGTAGGCACCCTAGGTTTAGAACATGGACACATTTTTAGGGGTTCCCTGTGTTTGTTGACTTTTAGAATTTAAGGTATTCCAATCACCACATCTAGAAAATATTGACCTTTTGAGTTTAACTTTAAATGAGATTTTATCCGAAATAGATTGTTCTTTAGGTATCACTTAAACAATTCCCCTTAGCCAAGGCGGAAGTGAAAGTAATTTGAATTTGACGGGTTCTGTTGTCACAAAGTATCACACTTTTAGTTGAATAACCAGCGTTAGTTTCGTAGATTTGACAGGTTTGGCAGTTGTTGTATACTAAGGACCGACTTAGCTATAGTTTACAGTATTACACTGATTGTGCTTTCTAAATGTCCGCAAAATAAACACAATTGTCCCAGATTATTTCCCTCTTGTCTCACAAAATCCAAGTGAGTTAAGAAAATCATAGCATACCAAATATGTACAATTCACGCAAGTTAGCACAGCGAACTTAGGAAGTTAGCTATTTAGAGATGGTAATCATCCTTTCAGCTTGTTCTTGGTGTTTTGACCCATGATTGAAGGATTTTCTTGATTTTGAATTCGTTCAAGGGTAGGAAAGTTGTTTATTCAGTAAGGTACCATGGGGTTGGTGGCTGTTTTCCGCAGGATTTTCATTTGGTTTTTGACAATGATCAACCATGGCCAGAATAAAAGCGAATATGATGTTTTCATTGTGGTTTTAACTTGAACCAATTTTGGAGCGTTTTTTTTTGTTTTGTTTTTAATGACAACCAACAATATTGCATGATGCATAACCTTTGGGTTATTTGCCTTTTTGCTTTTTGCAACCAACGTCTGATTGCTATTCTCTAGTGGTAACATAACAACTAATTGATTACATTTTTTCATTTTACCCTTGTATTTTCAAATCATACAAATACAGAGATATAAAAATGATGCCAATGAGGTTTGTGGCTCCTTAACTCTTTGCTGTGTCCTCTCCATCTCCAGGCGCAACCTATGTGCTAACTCAGCTCACTTACTCACACGACTGTTTCTGCATGTTCTGTCCCAGTCACACCTCACCCAGCAAGTCACCGCAGATGTACTTTGTTAATGTATTAATGAATACACAAAGATATTCCAAATTTCTAACACTGCGTGAAAAATGATCAATGGGGTAGAAAATCTTGTTTACAAAGAGATAGTCAATATATAAGAAGTTTGGCAATTCCTTTCATCTGAAAACAAATATCGACTTCACTTAATGTTGATTATCGCATCAGAAGAGAATAGGAAAAAATGATACAACCACATTTGATAATATCAAAATTATCGGATCATGATTAAGGCGGAATATATATAAATGTGGGCCTTGATTCGGCTGGTGTACTTGTGTGTGAGTGGGAAATATAGACAGTTGCACTGACGACCTCCGTTACAAAAAAGGGTAGAAATATATCCATGAATACAGCTACGTGTATATTCATATACATTTAGCTGTAGCTGACGACGCAACCAGGACTGAGGTAGACCCAGTAACGGTCTCAGGTCGACGTGCTAGTTCTGTCTGGTTTCTACTCGAATGTCGTGCTGTTGTCTTGTGCATGGTGTGTTGGTTGGACGACAGGGGTCGGGCGTGCTCCGCGGGGAAGGGACTCTGTTTTATGCCCAATGGCGCTACCACCATCTTTGTAGCGTGCCCGTTCAGACTGTTGTACCTCTTACGGATAGTGATGGAAATGTTGTATTATTACGGGCTAGATGTAGACTGCTAGCCTCGTCTCTACTGACTGTAACTGTTAACGTTAAGCCGCCACATGATCCCCCGTGCCTGTATGTTGATCGTATCAGTGTCGCTACGTCTCTTTTAGTCAGCAAACCGCGTCCAACTGTTACCCTCCCCGACAAAACAAAACAACCCTCAAACTTCAAGAATGGTCCTTCAGTGGTTTAACAACGAAGAACAAAAACAGAAAAGTGCGGCTACACAAATGATAGGGGATCATTGATAAAGTATGTGCGCAGAATTTCTGACACCCCCCCCCCCCTCTCAGTCTTGTACGCAATAGAACAAAGAAGAAGCATATGCGAAATTTCCAAAATTGTTGACCCCTACCCACTCAGTGCGGACTTACCTTATAAATGGCCCCTACAACTGTCATGAGCGGTCGGAAATATCGACATATAGTACAAATGTATGTAAAGTCAGCCTTGTAAGCGTCTCCCAAACACGATATATCACACCCTCCTAGCAAACACCAAACAGGAACAAAGGAATTCGAAGAATGGAAGCCTACTCCTGAATACTCGCTTCTCTAAGTGTGTCGACATTAGCTTCTTACATGGACCATTGATGAAGTTGGATGCTAAGTACCCCCCGCGAAGGCCAGGTATTGTTAGGGCCTACTTCTTTATTGACGCCACACCCTGCGATCCTACTCCATCCATATACCACCGCCGCTATATACCCATCAAACCCATCCCGTCTTTGCCCATATCTTACAAGTTATTTATTATCCTTAACTTCTACAACGTGACACATTTTCTATCCTACATATTTGCGAGTCTCTTTTGTACATAGCTGGATATTTTGATAAGAGTTTTACTAGACATTTACTTCTGTGAGAGTTTCTGTAGCTATAGCTGGTTCAGTACCGGTTTCGACCTTTTTGTCTAGTATATATCGATGATGGTTTGATTACATTTTCATCAAGATTTTTTCCCGCGTGATACCGCAAAGCCTAATTCTTGCAAATCGCTCAGTATTGCCTAATCCAACAATAACTTTTTTCTGCCTTTTTCCCGTCACATCATTCCAATTTTATATACCTAAGCATACGTTTTAATCCTCTCAAATAATGAAAATACACGAATATTAACTAAGAACATGATTTTTATTTTAATTCTTATAATTTGGGGGTGGCACTTTTCTCTCCGTTCATGTCATAACATCCAAGCCATCTAATCGTAACATTCATGTCTCTATTTTCTAACATCAAAATGCAAGAAAGCTGTCGTGTCATCAAGGCGATAATTATTTTATTCTAGGGTTGAAACTGAGCAACATAATGTTACTAATCGCTACATATCTGGTACATTTTGTCTCCTTAACCATTTTCCCCTCTTCTATTGGTGTCTGTTTTTCCATTTCATATTTTCCTTGGGTAGATCTTCCTCTTCCCCTGATGTTTTTCTTTTTAATAAGATCTTCTTTTATCATAATTTATAACATCTCCAAATTATCTTTTTTCCTAGTATATTATGTCTTTTTTTCCTTGAAATATTACCCCTCGTTTACTGTATTCCCCCCCCCCCCCCCCCACACACTGTTATTCTACCTCTCTACCGGCCTTCCTGCCCTTCCATCCATCCGCTGTCGCCTCTCTGCCTCATGAACAATCATGGCGTCCCGTTGCCATGGTGACCGGACTGTTTATGATTGGATATAGCGTCTATCGTCCCGTCCTATGCTATTTGCTGTTTCTGGCCTCAGTGCCTACTGTCTGCATGGCCGGCCTAACTCGGGAGGCCACCATCTGCCCCAGGGGCATTCTACTACCGGCCTCTCTAGGGGAAGCAAATCAATTAAGAATCTCTCTCCTTGCGCTAAAGATTTCACTTCATAAACGTTACCCACACTGAATCTGGACAAGCAATCCTTTCTCATAAATCTGTCTATTCCACCTGAAAATATATATCTATTCTTAATCGAGAAAAACACTTGCTTATATATACAGACAAAAGAAAAAGTGTTTCTCTTTCTACCTTGTCTTCTATGTACCTTCAGTAATAATTGAAACTTTTGAAATTCATACTCAGTAGTAAGCCTCACTCCCATGCACAAAGCGAATAACTGTATGTTTTTTGTACCTGCTATTTCACAGCCCCAAGGGTCAAGTATCATCAGTATAAACTTCTTCCGGTTGTTCCGTGTTATGCGTCTTGTCAAGTTGCTCAGTCGAGGAGAGGGCATCCGCACCCTACTGTGGACATTCATCAAGTCTTTTCAGGTCAGTCTTCCCACCATTTGAGCCCCACTGCAGCCACTTTTCTCTTCACTCTTAGAAGTTGTAGATTTACTGCTATACCAAAAGCCAATCCTTCTCATACCATGTTATCTGGTGTAGGGTGAGATTTCTAACTCAATTCACCACAGGGATTCGATCACCACCTTTATGGTATAAAAATGCCCTGAGAATGTCGGGAAAGGATGTTAAATCAAACCAACTATTTGCAAGACATGCCAATGTCCACTAGTGAATGAGACTTAAGGCCATGTGAATAAGGACATGGCTTTGATCGTGCCTTTCATGATGAATAACAAACTGATGGACCTGATGGATACTGGTCCCCCGCGGGCTAGACCTGTGTGTCCTGTGGTTTTCTTGCCCACGGTACACTTTCCAGCAAGTTTAACTCACTTCAGCTCTGAGGGGTTTTGAGCGGTCCTTTTAGGCTATAGTAGTATCCTCTACTCAAACGAGGTTCGGCTCAGAGCAGCTCAGTCTGGCACTCTGACACTATAGCCACGCCCCCTCCTAACTCAGGCAGAGATGTCTGGTTTCCATCTCAACTTTTCCAGTTAATGAAATGTTTTTCCTTGTGTAAAAAAAGAAAGATGATATAAACATCCACACTAATAGACAGTGGTTCAAACCTCCCTAACACATCAGCCCCATTCCATGGTCAGAAGTGATGTTTTCCATATTTTCTTAGTCTCTCTAAGGCAGTAAATTCCACATGGAAAAAATGTCCATATTTTGTCCGTGCCCCCATCTGGCATCACTGTAATTGGCATGAACTCATTTGAGCTCAGAGTAGCTCGTAGATTGTTCCTTCCCTTCCTCTCTTTTCACCAAGGCAGAAGATACAACCGATCAATATGCGTGTTCTCTTTGCAGGCCTTGCCTTATGTCGCACTGCTGATCGTCATGCTTTTCTTCATCTATGCAGTTATTGGCATGCAGGTAAGTTTATCCCTTTAGCTTCTGAAAATCAAAATTATGATCATCGATTGTTATGTTGAAACTGTGATGATAAAATATGTTTTCAATTCATATCAACGAGGATATGTGTTTTTAATCTCTTACTTCGGCCTTGGACGATTCTATTCCTATCTTCAAAAGACCTTTAGTTCAGATTGGTTACTTCAACAAATCATAATAGTATTTCCATGAAAATATAGAGTTTTGATCGGGTTTTGACCTCCACTACCCACATTCTACACAGCGAACATGTACGTGTATATGATTATGTTATCTTTCAGGTGTTTGGAAAAATTGCGCTTGATCCAGACACCCCTATCCACCGAAATAACAATTTCCAGACCTTTCCACAGGCAGTCATAGTCCTGTTTAGGTAAGTCCCTTCATTAACAAATATTTGTAACTTACCAACAAAATATTGCTAGCATTTTGTTTCCCAGAGTCTCTAAGATATCCTATTTCTTATATTGTGTAACCTTAATGTTTTGGGACTTTGTGGGTTCGAGGAGCCACCGATCCCCTTCACCCCCAGCAGTGATAGATTTACTGCTATATCAAAGACTAATCTTTCTCATACCGTGTCTAAGTGGTGTGGGAACTGGAAGAACTCTCACCTTGGTAAATGTGTAGGGGTGAGATTTCCACCTGAATTCAACACATGGATTTGATCACCAAACCAAAGTAAGTCTAATAGTACACATTGGACCTTAAACTACCCAAACAAACAAATAACCCCCCCCCCCCCCCCCCAAAAAAAAAGGTCCCCTCTAGAATTATCTACTATGAGGTAGTTTTCTCACCTGGATATTTGTGACTGATTCCCATTCCATTGGCGTTATTCATCACACATACAGTAGAATTAACCAGGGATGGCAGTTATCTACCTTTCCATGAAAATCCTTGTTATCATTTTCAGTTCATAGAATTGTTCTTCTATTTATAAAAACAAAGATAGGATACATTGAGCATTTTTCACACCAAGAAAACAGCGTTTTGAACCTCCCCAGACACATTCAGCCTTGTTCCACAGCCAATATGGATGTGTTTTCTATGTTTTCTCAGTCTGTCCGAGGTAGTAAATTCCACATGAAAAAATGTAACCTTTTTTCATGACCCCAACTGATATACCTGGATGTGTATTTGTTGGTTCTTGTTTTTGTTTGTTGAATATGGTTCGCCTGTATAAGAACATAGTAGTCTACCACCATACCATTTCTACATAGTTATATAAATAATTGTTATTATACCGATAATACATCTACATAGATAATCACATGTTTTGTTCTTCATAAGATTTCTGTATCATACACGATCATACAATGTACAATGCATAGGGCTATGCAGAAATGTGAAGAAGTAATGAAGAATAATAATTGATGAATGTAGTAGGATCAGATGTTGGTCAGCGGGAAAAAGTAGGAGGGGTAGAAAGATACTTCGTTAAGTAGAAATTGTTTTCATGTTTCGCTCTCCCCTGTGTGTAGAGATGGGCGTGACGTATGATTTATAAAATACCCTTTCTGATTTGATTCTAGGTCTGCGACCGGTGAGGCGTGGCAAGAAATCATGATGGCATGTGTGTCGGGACCGACTGTCCGCTGTGACGAGCACTCGGACGACGGGCCGACCAAGCTTTGTGGCGCCAACTTTGCCTTCCCGTACTTCATATCTTTCTACGTCCTCTGCTCATTTCTCGTAAGTGATACTGACAGCTGGGGTGTAATGTATTCAGGAATAGGGGGCCTTCGGTAAATGACGTCATGTATTGGTGAATTCCCCGAATGTTTAATAAGGAGACATTGTCAGTGTGACTGGATGGAATGTATTCCATGTTGATTTGTGGCGGTAATTCACCTTGTTCTTTGAAGTCAGTGAATATCTGCGACACAAAACAAGAAAGAACAGTTATAATTCAGACACTCACTATGTCTCCTTATTATCAAATAACTGGAAATCAATAAAACACCATTTTAAAACAGGTCATGTGGCACGGATTGCACAAACTATTAGTTCGTTCACAGTGTGAACGAATGAAATCTGTACAGCTGACGCATAAGTGTGAAACATTTGCGCACAGGAATATAATTAGCAAGGCATTTCTAGGAAACGAAAGAGTGAGAGATATATCGAGGGAGGAATCAGAACAACACAGGGATAGAATATGGGAGCCAGGAAGGTTATTCATATACTCTTCGGAAACGATCATGAGACTATACGTTTGAAATGACAAGTCTGTATTAGCAGGATGATAAAAGGTGCAGAGAGTGGAGAAATTTGGAGGGACTGTAAAATTATAAAATGTATAGAACGTGGGAGTCAGGAAAAGGTGCAGGCATAGACCATATTGAATTATCCCACAATTCCGTGCGGGTGCAGGGTCCAGTGCTGCACGGTACTAGACCTTCGACCCATATCCCACAATTATTGCGTTTAAACGGGTTTTTTAAATCCCTTCAAATTGTAAGTTTCATGCTAGATGGAAATTTTAGGTATTTCTAAATTTGCATGCCAAATTATATTCAGTAACTCCAGTTACCAGGGAACCAGCGAAGAGTGTAGATACATATAATTACGCGGAGGAATCTCTGCAGTTTCTGATGGAATCCGGTTCTAGTTCGGACAAGAAACGCCGATTTCACCCCCAGAATACTCTTTATATGGCACTGTGCATTACCATGAAGAAGGCCCTGGCGCTAGTTTAGCTGGGAAACACAAGGGAGCGCCACACATTGGTATCAAGGAATAGAGCTAGTCTTAATCACCAATGTCAGTTCATTGATACTTATTTTGGGTTTGCTGACGACAATCCTTTCGGAGATTTATATGACTGCGATTTTCGAAATCTGAACTCGAATCTGAAATACCTGTAAGTATCTGGATGTCATAAAAAGTTAAGATGGTTAACTTAATTGAGCTAATCAACAACACATAACCTTGCACTCGGCATTGACATTTTGAAATCTATGTATAATTACTAATAGATACATTCAGATTATTTCGCTCTGAAGTACATGTATGTCTTTTTTGTTTTGTATATTCGTCTGTCAATATTGTCAAAGATTTCAATCACGCCTTAACATAAACAAGTACATTCCCGGCATGTTGTTTTTGACCTCAAACAATCGAAATTAATAACACAAACGTTGAGCTTAATTAATCTCCACAAAACCATCATTTGTTGTATTCTTTCATCCATTTTTTCGAATAAATTAAACCCGAGAATATTGTAGTGTATATTAGTATGAACTATTTTATACTTAACAGCATAACGGGGTTATTTTTCCATAATCAATTGCTTTGATGCCGTATACTATGTATTCAAAATCCGTATACAATGGTCATTGTATCTGACAGTATTTAAATACATGTAGTGGGTAGTGGTTTACTGAGGCCCCATGCATTTTCAATGGGGACTTTGTATGCGATAGATCATGTAAAAAAAAACCAAAAAACACCTGTCTATACAGAATCATAAACTATTCTATTTCAGATCATCAACTTATTTGTCGCTGTCATCATGGATAATTTCGATTATCTAACTCGTGATTGGTCCATCCTTGGGCCGCACCATCTTGACGAGTTCGTCCGCCTCTGGTCGGAATACGACCCAGACGCTAAGTAAGATATTTTCCCTCTATTTATTCTACCTGAAGAAGATATTTTCTTAAAATGAATGGGCTGGTTAGATACTACGGGGAATATTATAGTCCGCTATAGGCCTACTGAATGAAAAAATATCATGTTTATCAAATATTCTTTTCCTTGACAACGGTTCGGCTTACCTCTAATTACATCACGGAATAGAGCTAGTCTTAATCACCAATATCAAGTATCTAGAATACATGTATACGGTAGTGTACATAATTATAACTGCTCGGCATATAAACAGCACAACCAAATGTTGTGAAGAAATATTGATACAGAAGTGTTCCTTTATTTTTGTCCTTAGAACAGAAGTGTAAGTTCAACATATATTACAATGGACACATCTTATTGGGAACGTGTGTATATTAGATTATTCCCTCTATATCTCATTAGTGTGCGCATTGGGTGGGGTTTTTAATAAGTTGACATTAAGGCTCTTCATTTTCGCATACCAATTGTCACGGTTTACAGACCTCACCTTTACAGTGGATTATCAACATTTCGTCTATGGCAAGACCATGCCCTTAACTTTCAAACCTTATATAATAAAGGCATTTTATTAATTAAGCAATCATTCATACCAAATAGTCCATGAACGTTTTGTCACCTTAAAATATACATAAATTCCCTGAAACTGTGGGTTGTTGACCCTCAGAAAAGGTCTGCTCTGATCAACCTAAATAATACACATTATACACAAATAGGTTGAGTATATGGACGTCTAAACCAAGGCCACTTCCCTGGTCGTCCGCTAGAGGGCTAGGCGGCCTTCAACATCTTTGTACAAACCCCGAACTGTAAACCCTGAGTATAGATATTAGAAGCTATTATGGTACTGTGGTATAGTGTAGTGGCATTTTTCACTATGAATGTTTTTATTTCTCAACAGGGGTCGTATCAAACACCTGGATGTCGTTACGCTACTGAGGAAAATTTCGCCTCCCCTCGGCTTTGGCAAATTATGTCCTCACCGTGTGGCTTGTAAAGTAAGTGACCAACTGAAACATCAAGAACAAAAAAATATATTTAGATATCAAGACTCAGAAAAGTGCTAAATGTACTAACCTATAATCGTACACCCTCTCATTCGATCCACCTACACCATTCCGGTGTTATCCTAGGGGTTCGTTTTGTATTTATTTGATAATTTATATCAACCGACCAATGTGCCTCCTTTGCAGTGGTTAAATTTCCCTTGGTAAATACTTTTAAAACGTTCTGTGTGCTTTTTCATATTATAAACTAAAGGAATTTACAAGACGTGGCTGAACACACATCTTTTGAACCCATGCAAAAAAATCCATATCTTAAACTAATGCATCTGGTATTAAGCAGAGCTTCCATTATACTGGGCATACCGTGTTTTTTATAAGAGTGACACTATATACCTTTCCTGTGGAGTCCTTACCGGCTGACTGTCGATCTGTGCTGTAGTTCTCCTTTTTTCTTTATCCTCACAGCGCCTTGTGTCAATGAACATGCCCTTAAACAGTGATGGCACTGTCATGTTTAACGCCACATTGTTTGCCTTGGTGAGAACGTCACTCAGGATATACACGGAAGGTAAGTGTATGTTTGAATATACGCTCTATTAGCATACTTACACAATGTATACATAGTTATAGATATGCGATGATATACGGAAACAGGATTACTGAGGCTCAAGTATGATACAAGGCATTGACTTACGGATTGTGTGATACAGATTCTCATCCTCAGCCTCTCTTTAATATGAATGGTTTATACAGACCACTCGTTATATATAAAATTTAATGCTTTCAATTATTTGCAATTAAATGACAAAAAAATTGCCACTTAAAAAAAAGCTTATAGGAGTATTTCGGTATACTTTTTATAACCTTATAATTCTGAATCCAACATGATATGATATAAGTTACAAGGTTAACAGTAAAGATATATATGTTGATATATTCATTGTGTTGTCCACATAGGAAACATTGACCAAGCAAACGAAGAACTTAGAACAGTCATCAAACGCATTTGGAAACGGACAAACACTAAACTTCTGGATCAGGTGGTGCCCCCTGCTGGAGGTGAGCAAAGATATAATCTGCATATTCATATCATCCTGTACTAAAATCAAGGAATGTAGTCCAAGGTCATGCGATATCTTTAAGTCCCGAGATTATTTTTCACCGACATTCGAGGTTGACATGTATTACCCTGTATCAACCTCAATTGATTATTGTTTATTTAAATCCTGTAAAAATAAAAAAGTTTATTTAAATCTTGATCTACAATAGCACCATCTATATAGTTTATTGCTCATGACCGTAGTCTATAGAATCATATCGGCGTGACTGGTGACCGTTTAAACGTACCTCCATGTACGTGTAGAGGTGACACAGCTTGCTGTCCATCCTGCAGGTGATGACGACGTGACCGTGGGCAAGTTCTATGCAACTTTCCTGATCCAAGATTACTTCAGGCGCTTCAAGAAACGGAAGGAGCAGATGCAGAAGATGCATCAACTCGGCCAGGAGCATACGAACGCTCTCCAGGTACGTGACCAGATATCAACGACCACCCATCATGTTGGGGACCTAGATACCAGTAACCAAGATATCAATAACCTTGATACCAGTAACAGATACCAGCAAACTAGACATCAATGGCCCAGATAGCTATTGTCAAGAGGGGTCATCATATAACGCTTCTGTACGTTCAGTATCTAGAGCTTACGTTCTCGTTAATTAAAATAGATTCCTCGCAACCAATTGCCAGCCCAATATGAAGTAGCATCTATTTAAGAGATATATACCCCAAGATATTCAGCTAGACACCCTATATTTGACCCATTGATGTTCACTAATACAGTAGAATTGAAAAAAGAAAAGAGTTTTCAATTGAAAAGAGTACGACTTCTTTTTCCTGCACAAGGTACATTACGATAGGAATCTTAACTTCGAATGAATCCATAGTTCTAAATGCTTTCTTAATGATTTTCAAGAGGTTCTTTCAAAACTGGAACTTCAACGTAAGTTTAATATGGAGTCACTATTCAAGAATGCGAGGAAGCACGCGGGTTACCCGTGTTTTTTTAATCATATTTCATTTTATACTTCCTTGGTGTCGGATTTAAAATGTTATACCATGTTTATTCCACCACAAACAGAAGACATTGATTGTTTATCTTATCCCGAAATTTTACATATCTTATTGATAATATATCAACACCCAATATAACATTTTTACCCTCTATAAACCAGTACCATTTTTATATCCATATTATATGTAAGACGGGCCTTTTGGTTACTCCAACTATTTAAACGCTGCCGAAAAGTAATGATATCATGCGTCGAAATAAACGCATATCTCTTGGTATCTGGAAATGGAAGTACTGTAATTTGGGGTGGGCGTGGATGTAATTATCACCAATGCTATAGAGGAAACCTATGAAAGTTTACGGTCAGAGCTGGTATCCCATCGAGTTTGAATGACGTAGTAATTCACAAGGCGAAATCGCGTGGTGCACCCCTCTCATAAGATCTCACACTCTCGAAGTGGTATTGTGTACTCACTTCGCTCTATGGGAGAAGAATTCTTAATGAACTAGGCATAGAGCCTTGAGAATCCACTGGCCTGCCTCCCGTGCTTAAGACCTACATCAATTCAACCCAAAGATTTCTATAATCTCAATGATGTCACCTAACGGGAATACTGTGTGCCAGTGGATTCTCAAGGCTCTAAGCCTAGCTCGTTAAGAACTCTTCTCGCAGAGAGCGTAGTGAGAAACTTGTACAGAATACCACTTAGAGAGTGTGAGATCTTATGAGAGGGGTGCTTGAATTACGTAGCATTTCCAACAATATTGGATCGAGCTCTGACCGTAAACTTTCCTAGGTTTCTGAATTTATCTCACCTTTCACATAGACTAATTGGCTAACATTTGTAAGATAATCCCCATTGAGTCTTTTTTAGACATTTCCATGGGCATTAAGTAAAATTTCCTGATGTTAAGTCTATGGGGAAAAAGATACCAGAGGTGAGATAAAGTACAGGGAATATGTGTCTGTGTTTGTAAATCTGAGTACAGCAGTGATACATGGCCCGGCCTTGATATAATTTATTCTGAATGAAGGTGCTTGGAGGACCATGGTGCATGGTAGGTGGCGGTTCAAGTTTAACAGCTATACTTAGGATCCTCCGATAGATCCTCCTTGTTACGTCGTTTCTCTCTAGCGCCGGAGTGACTCTTTCTATATATATATATATCCACAAGCAGTGTGACGCCGTATCTATGTGTTATTTTACCTCTATAAAGGGTTAGGGAGGATGCATGCCGATGTTATCATGTGCCCCTTCCTCGAATCCAACTAAGTAGGTGTTGAGATATCTCTTCGTTTGCACACTGCAAACCTGTAGCCGGTGTCAAATTTTACAATATGACTGGAAATATTTAACAGTATAAACCTCCACGGGTGGTTTATTTGGAATATTTTCAATTTGTATTCGTTTGGCATTACGATTTGTCTGCTCTTGGGACTATTAATCACATACAGTATTTTTAGATTCTGAAAGGTATACATATATATGTGGAGAGTTTAAATAAACCGACAATGCCATACGTAGGACCTAGAGCACTCATCTCGCGAGCAAACTATTTCTATATCCATTTGGAAATAGACTGGTAATGTACTGAAGCTCTAGTTATTATATAACTGTGTGAACTACTGCTAAGAATTGCATTGAATGGCATTTGATGTTGTGCAGATCGTTAGGGTTATTTGGGGGGTGGGAGGCAAACATCACTTGTACTTAGGAAATGTAGATAAAACATTGACTACACAAATTATTTTTCCTTTCTTGGTAAGGTCATTTGTATATAGTAGGGATTCGGTTTCGATTGTATTTTTCAACTGTTAACGAAATATATATCTGCATGCTTTTTGATTTTCTATTTGTCGGGAGAAATGAGGATTTACTTATCCAGATATGTACATATGGCTGTTCTATCACAAGTTATAGTTTTAACTTTATTACTAGAGCATACAGGTGTATGTTTTTCCAGTCTAGATAAAAACAAATTTTGCCCTCAATTGATGATTGTATCTTAACTGTTTGTGTGATATGATATGGAATCATATTTACTGTCTTCACTCATCACAAGGTAATCTTTTTAAGCGTTTACAATTTATGTTATTCTTTTTAAATCGAACAATTAATCGTCCGTTTATGTTACTGCATCCTACCCATGAACTTTTTAAAAATTATGGAATGGATGATACATTGCACTAATCTTGTTGCCATATGTGTAATCAGTATCATTACAGTTAATGATGCGGTATCATTGCAATTAATGATACTTTTACTTCACAAGATGACTGATATGAAATACGTATTTTTTGTCATTTGATGTCTTTTTTCTAATGAAACACACCAGTTCCCATATAGTTTAGGGGCACTACCTAGCCATCCATCCCATAATATTTTATTCTGTGACACTCAGCATTTTATAGGACAGTTATAGTAGAAATTTGTAGAACCTACTTATTGATCGTCTTATGTACATCAAACATTTTGCCTTGTCAGAAAACTTCTCCTAATTATCGGAAGGTAACTAGATTTGAAAAAAATTTGGATGTCTTTTTTCACTGTTATACCGGTACACAGTCATCTTCAGTGGTGATAGTGATTTATCAGATGGCCATACTCCAAGTCAGCAATTCTAAAAAAAGAAAAAAAAACCAAAAAAACTTCTCATCAAGCACGATCTATCCAAGTTGATCACGGGCCTATTATCCCAGTATGTAGAGCCACGGACATGGTCATACAAGTCCGCTGGACAGCTAAGTATTTTCTATTTAGAATTTTGATATGGAGATAGTGACACTGGTGACTTAGACTGTGGCCATGTTTCATCCCTGCTGTAGTTTCTTTTTAATGAGAATATTGTGACCAGTCGTGGACTTACTCGGTGGTTGATCCCCCAGAATATGCCAGTGGCTGCCCGCCGCTACAGAACAGTGCGCACCCACAACTCTCTTCTATCTGTCCACCCTCCCTCCCTCCACCTTCTTGTCGCCTTGTGCAGTTGCCCACCGATCAGCGCTCTAGCGACACTTGCCAGATAAGAAGGAGACCGAGCTCTGATTGGCTGCCCGCAGGACAGCCTCGTTTTTGTTTTGTCCTTTGACCTAGTTCTCTTTAATTTCATTGGATGTGCTTGTTTCCGTTGGTCAGGCTGGCCTACGTGCTGTGCATGACTTAGGCCCTGAAATTCGTCGTGCCATTTCTGGTAACTTGGAGGAAGAAGAATACCCCGACAAGGATATAGAAGAACCTATGCATAGGGTAAATCTTAGTGCTTTGTTAGTTACATCTCTAATGCATGTTGGATGTCATTGCTTGCATTGCTTTAATATGAATAAAACTAACAAATCAGGTTGAACATTGTATCTGTTCTGATGTGATAAGTCTAATTGCATTTAAGAATTAATACAGGTATGCAAATACTAACATTTGAATATTTCTGAAATGAATATTCATAAATGAAGAAAAACAGAATGATGCATCCAACATGTACCTCTGTCACCTTCACTCTGCTTGACCCTCACCTGCATGACAAATGCTGTTTAACAGGCTGGCCACGTCATGTCATTGATCAAGTGTTTGGAAATAAATGATTTTCGTTTTAGATATCTTTTTACTGTTTATGCATAACTTCGTATTTTTTTTATTGATACTCATATTATTGAATATGATATGTATTTTAATTCGGATTATGTCATCAAGCTTTAACGCTCCTAGACAAGGAATTGCATGTTAAAACTTTTGAAATACAAACTGAGTTGCAAAATTGGCTACTGGGTTCTGCTACTAATTGCCTTATTCTGGGCATGATCAAGGCTTGAATAAATCATTTAGTTGATTAATTGGATTTGGGTTCGAAATAGTTAGTTGTTAATCGTTTCCATGCAAACTAACTTCTAATCAGCTGTTTATTTCACTAATCTAAATAATTCATCAACTTTTGAAGCGATTACATTTGCTTCCACGTAAGAAAAATCTTGTTAGTAATATATGTAAAATCGTTGTTACTGTGAATGGTATTATGAGCTTCTATATAGGCCTATTGTATACATATCAGAGGGTATTAGAGGGATAAGAAGACTATAGGGAAACTGGCGTATCTTGTTTGTATGGCGCACAGTACGTACTCGATTGTTCAATACTCCAGACTGACGCCATAGGCTGAAGTGATGGACAATACATTCAGTAATGTGCAGTGAATAGCCAGGGTACACTAGTTTTCGTGTTATTATTATATACCTCAAAATACTGAAAATTTATTTCTAGATAAAATCACCTAGATTATGGAGGGACATATTTTTCGATCACATTGAGTAATTCAACTTTGAAGCATACGTTTGTTTCCTCATACTCTTACTTAGCAGCTCACATTTTGGCATCGGGGTTTCAAAAGTGATGTGGTGTTATTTTCCCATTGAAGTTAGAACTCAACCAAATTCACGAACAAACTTACTACTTGCCAATATCCAGGCCTCTTCTAGTATACACTATGATTTCTGATTAATAAAAAAAGCAAATTCTACTTTCGAAAGGCATTTAAGGATTGCTTTTAAGATAGCTTCTGAAATTTAGAAATTCATGGTCCAGGGCAGCGTCGTTGGGTCAGTCAAAGACGCTTGACAATTCCCATGCAAATCCTGCGGTGGCACTTCAGGAAATTGTGTTATCCAAAGTCGGGCATAACCGGGTAAACTGCTTCATTATGTCAAGTGGTTAACCTGAGTCATACAGGAATTCACCCTCGATAAGTATGGGAAAACATGTGCCTTGGTTCACAGTAGCTCATTTGCATAACAGGTAAACCAGCCGTAATGATAAGACAAAGAACAACAGGTATATAATAATACATAGCTTGATTATTTTCTTCAAATGACAAAGGAACTGAAATTGAGTAAAATACATATGTCTGGACTTTTTGAAGTGGTGACTTGAGTCACATCGGGAGATTGCTTTCTTTCTCCCCAACAGCGAAACCACAGTCTGTTTGGCAGCGTCATGTCCGCCCTCCAGTCGAACCGCGGGGCATCTCCCAACCGCAGCAATTCCTTGCATATCAACTCCACCCAACCCCACACGAAACTGTCACCGACCAACTCGCTGCGTGAGCCCCCGGCGCACGCCAAGGTGTCGCCGCAGAACTCCATCAACAAGGGTGGCATGTCCCCGGACCACTCCTACCTGAACGTCACCTACCAAAACGCCCTGAACCGGTCGCCGTCGCCTATGATGACGTCCCCGCAGCACCAGGCCTACCTGTCCCCGATGACGTCAGACGACTCGCGGAGGCCCAGCAAGTCAAGGTCAGTGTCCGTGAGCCGCTGCCCGGCCGCCGCCGAGCCGAGCCGCTCCCCGGCCGCCCCCGAGCCGCTCCCCGGCCGCCCCCGAGCCGTTCACTCAGCCCGGCGCACGGCCAGTGCACGAGTACTCGTCCACCAACACCCCGGAGCTCTTGTATTCATTTTCTATGTCATACGTTTACATATATATCCATTACACCCTGTCGCCATTACACATATATATATATATCTATATATCCATTTATATATTATTCTTATTGTTATTATCTCTATATTTGGTGTTGAACACGCAGTGCCATCATCTCTCGTGCTGTAGCGGTAAACAGCTGGTATTTCACCTGGTCTCTTAAACATTGTGACTCATGTAGTTCTGTATCATCTATGTTTTAAAGACCCGCACTCGTTACTGTATCTATAGACGCTTCGCTGAGAATTCAGTCTGTTTTTACGAACGGCGCTTTCAGTCGAAACAGGAGGTAATGGCCTGGGAACTCCACACGGTATCTGGACACTTCGCTCTGTTGCCAGCATGCTTGGGTTTTCAGGGGGTTATGGATGGGCACTACGCTGGCTAGAAATACCTAAGAATGTAGGAAGTTTATTTCTATAGGTCATCGCGACAGAATTAGAATTAAATCCATGTAAAGACAGGATGATAACAAAACGCGTAGTGTCCAAGGCGATCAACCCGTTATCATCCCGATAACGAAATGTAGCGTACAATTTACAAAACGTAGTGTCCGAAGCGTGTTGGCTACGAAGCATAGTGTCTTGTGTTCCACCACACTCCCTGGCCCCTTGTATAGGCTGTAAATTGTCCCATGAAAACAGGCGGCAGTTTTCATTGGGTTATGAAGTTAAAGATGTATATATCTATCAGGATCATATTTTCGTTTCTTTTGAGAAAGATGTTATTTGTTTTTACAAACTCATGGTATGCATTTAATGGATGAGACAGTTTCCCTCATATTAGAACTACTCCTTTTGAAATATGTCAAATTAGCTCTGAAGTAATTTTCAAGAAGAGTCTATCTTTATTTCATAGCAGACCAGTTAACTTGGTGTCAATTATTAAAAGAAAACAGTAGGCTTTTCGGAAGCATAGACAGATTGAATTATTTTTTCCCTTAATTTATACCGCCCCTTTGTTTATCTCCCCGACAATTCAGTGGTCAACCACCAGTGGCTCAGAGAGGGTGAGTCCTTGTCCGAATCAGTTATTATGTTTTGTTATTTCTCCCGAACTTATCAGCTAACACTTTATCGTTGATACTAAACGGAATCCCCTAATCACTCATTAACGTCCATCTGGTGAGTGGCGTTGTTCTAAACTAATTAACAAGGACGTTTAAATTAACACTGCTTTTATATCTAATTTCATTGGAGAGGAGAAGCAACTGAATAAGTTGGTGTATTTTTTTTTTATCAAGTGAACCGAGATGCAGCTGTTGTTTGGTTTGCATGGATTTTTTTGGCTTTTTTTCACTGGTGCAGGTTTTCTCCGCGGATTAATCTGAGGCGCTGCCCGTCCCCCCGGCGGCAGTCATGGTGAGCCCCCGCTACCTTCTGTTGTTGATGTTGTTAACTAAACTCTAAAAAGAAAACAAAAACAATTTGAGACGTGGCGAGATACACTTCTAGTCACAACCGATGCAAAAAAAATCTTTAAAAAAGGTACAGTGACGCATGTCATCCACCAATCAACAAAACTAGAGGTAGGCTTCGATCAGCCTCTCCTCAGATCTAATTTTCATGAATATTCATTTACCCGGAGAGTATAGAAGGCCGTCGCAGTAATTTTTTTTATCGCCTCCCTCCTTCCCTCCAGACCCCACAAGCCATATATATGTGTAATTAGCAAGGTAGCCAGAAAGTGATGATCAACTAGATTATATTTTTTTATTACGATTTTTTATTGGTAAAAAAAGAGAAGATAATATGGAGGAGCAATTTAATGGCAAGAAGTGTGAAACTGTTTGTTGGCGTATTTCTTCTTCTGAGTGGGTGTGTGGTAGTGTAGAGGATTCTCTGCGTCTTGTGTCTCCGGAGTACTCGGTCATATATTGTGAGTTGTGTGCCGCCGCTTCGTGTCGACCGGAACCTCGGTTCCAGGCCCTCTCACCATGCTTACCCGTTTTCTGATTGCTTCCAGTTCCCTCTCAGCACCCCTCCACCTCCCCCACCACGGTGAAATGCATCGTCTGTATTTGTACATCATTGCCTTTCCATTGCTATTGTGCGCACTCCCCGTAAAGTGAAAAAAATACTGATCACAGGTCATCGCGCCAATTTGGACTTACCTCCTCCCCACCTTGTGTATTTTCTCTGGCATTACCAAGGAAATATACTGATGAAAAAGTGTGACTTGATGTTATATCCATCACCAAGTTTTGTCTGAATTGCATTCTTGCAATGATTTCTACAGCGCACTAAAATGCAGCACCTTTTAGACATTGTTTTGTGTTTTATTTGGCATTTGCCTCAGCATTGAGGTTCATTTCTCTCTCACTCTAAGGATGGATATTGCACCTATGCAATCAATCTACTCCTAGGTCTTTCACAATATACCATGCTTTATAACGGATTTCTAATTTTGTGTATCATCCAAAGAAGTGATTAACTCGCGTTTTCTTGCAGCGCTATTTTTAACCTCCAGTTTGGTGTACGTTTAAAGTTTCTGTGGAATATTAGTCTACGTGATGATAATTCTATTTTTGCACACAAAAAATCGTAAATTTATATACACAGAATAACACTTTATATACCGTAAGACAATTTCACACGTGATGTATCATGAACATGAGCTTTCGAATGGTTAAAGGTTGGGGGTAGACCTAGTTCCGCTTACCCATGTGCCCCCCCCCCCCCCCGCCTCCTCTAATCTCATAACGATATTGATAATAGTGATACATTTTATTATCATTAACTGTACCCCACCCATGGTGCTTACACCTGCTCCCCCACTCCCCCTGCCCTAGTCCCCCTCCCACTCCTGTGATCCCAGTCAATGACCTGAACGTTTGTGTTGGCGATTTGCAGCAGCATATCAACTAATGAGGCGGACAATCGGCAGCCTGAGTCGGACCAGGCTGGCTACAGTAGCCCAAGCGATCACCGCGATTCACTTGAAGACATCCCCATGCGCTCGCTGTCTGTCACCAATGGGCATGGTGAAAGAACCCTGCGGAAGGGGCATTTTGTTTACCGAGAGTGAGTCCTCCACCCATCTTCACTGCTGTGTGCCTGTCTGCTGTGTTCTCTCTAGTCTGCGCGGCGCAGTGGCACGGATACTGGGCGTACTGCGCATCATTACAGCAAATCCCCCTCCTTCTAGTTGTGCCTTTGTCTGTCAGCGTAGGTCGTTGCACACAGGACTCCGTTATTGTTCTCTCTCTTCTCTCTCTCTCTCGCACACACACACTATATTATATGGAGACATGGTTAGTGTGTTTGAATAAAGTCTGTTCCGAGTTGCTATGGTTGAAGATATTCACCGAGTTCGAAGAACGAGGTAATTTTTTCCGACCAACACAAGGAACAGATTTCATTCAGACACACTCACTATGAATTCTTATTGTTATATACCTGAAAATTTAAATGAATTTTAAAACAATTCACGTGGTACAGTGTGCCAGTGAAATCCGTATAACTGCCAAGTAAGTGTGAGACATTCGTGCACAGGTATATAATAACATAGAATAATCATTATATATACACACCGAAGCCACTTTCTCAGTCGCCCCACACCTCAATGCGAGGGTGTTTTTCCCCCACACTCCCTCTAGACCTCTCCCTTCACACCCCACACTCCCCTTAAGTCTTGCTCCTATGTCTACTGTAGATTACTTTTACAAGAAAGCACATATGATATAATCACAAGCCTTTATGAACTTTGAACTGAAACTTGTACTTTTTTCCTTTTTTTACTATCTTCATAATATTTACTAACAAAACTAAGAAGTTTTTTCTAATTGTAATAACCATTGATAACTGGATAAATATCCTTGGTGATGCTTTGTTTCGCCTCCCGATGTTCTGCATGCTATGGTAGTCTCTAGCCGGAGCTTTAACCCAATGCTATACTAACCCGATTATAGCCTCCAAGTTTCCTGAATGTTATCACCCCAATAAAAAAATTAAAAAAAGTCATTGAAACTCCTATATAAGCTATAGCGCAAATACTATTTTTTGTAATGAGTAAAAAGACTAGATATATGGTGTATAGATGTGCATTCCATGTTGTTATTGGTTCTTGTTGTTGTTGTTGGTTCTTGTTATTGACCTAGCTACCAGCGCTTTCCGCTCTCGGCCCCGGACCGCGGTCTTTGCCCCAAACCAATGCTTTATCCGCTCTGACTGTTGCAGCCTGCCCCAGGAGGACAGTGATTACGAGCGCGAGAGGACGCCACCAACGCCGCCGCCGCGCAAGTTAAGTCGGCGCGGAGCTTCCTTCAAGTTGGCCTGCATCGGCAAACAGGACAGCGATGAAAATCCACTGATGCGAAAGGTGGCCACCCCACTCAAACTGGCCCAAGCCCAGGTACACTGCCCGCTTTGGCCACGGGTGCAATGCGCTCAGACAACAAGCTGAAGTGTTATTTGTTAACGGAACTAAAGTATCGGGGTGGAAAAAATAAGGGAGAGCAGTTTTTATCCTCACGTCTCAAAGAGAAATTTGAAAAAAAAATCTGGGAACAAAAATGTGTTAAATATATACATATATATATCAATAGTGGTCGAAGTGAGGACCCCACAGCTTGTTGTTATGGACGTAGTGCTCCTAACACCGCCTAACCGTCAACCCTCTCAACAGGCCACTGCATCTGCTTAAGATAATGTCGATCAGTTTTTATTATCCACCTTATACAAAGTGTCCATAGTAAAGCTATAGGAACTCAGTATGGAGATACCCAGCGCATACAGATATGTTTTATGCTCCGGGTTGCAAAAAGCAGCGCATACGGAAAAATAATGCGTTCGAAAAAATAGTGCAGAACTAAACTGAACTAAAATCGGTACGCCACCAGTTGGATAAAGGTGGATAATAAATACAATATAGACTGGTTTCAGATAAAACCAGCTGTATGCTCCTCGGAGTTGACTCTACGCAATATCCTCGCATGCGTTGGATATTACTACGCGTCAACTCCTCGGAGCATACTGCTGCTTGTATCTGAAACCGGTCAATATTGTGTCTATACATAATCTGCATGGGAGGAGAAGTCGAAGCTCTTGTTATTAATAGAGACTCCTCCAGGCCAGTCCTGAGACCATCCTCCCCTAAAGGCCGATTCTGAGCGGGCAATGTGTGCTTTGAGTGCGCCATCCTCACTGCGCCTTGTAGTGCTTCTTTGCTTTGATTCCCGTAATTGAACACACTCATATATTATCACCCCGAAGAGCCAGTTAAGTTGAACCTACTTGTGCAGAGAAACTTCGTTTTCGAACGTGCATTTTGATCCCTTTTGTGCTTTTTACGTTATCCTAGTATTTTTTACTACAAGAATAAAAAAGCTTTGTGTCTATCCATCTATCCACCCGTTCATTCATCTATCCATATATCATTTCCAACGGAATACTCTTTTTCATTTTTAACATTTGTATTAAAATACCCCCCCAAAATATTAAGAAATGAATAACTTTGCATTATGCTCTACAAAATTGCGTCCCCTGCTGCCATTGCTAGAAAGCCCTTTTCTGAGAAACTGTTTGCCCTACTTCACTCCCTACACTTCGCCTTCCCCACACTTTACTTTGACAAGTGAGTTGGAGTCTGTTAACCTGCAGTTGAGTTGCTGTTTTTTGACTGGCGCCTTTGCGTCTTTATGTAGGATAAGCCGTACAGAAAGCGCAGAAATCGGCCGGATAGGGTAAGTGCTGCATGTACCGCTCCTCCCGGGCCATCCGGGCTGGAGCACCAGGTCACACTATTGCTATAGCATTCAGTCACGTTTTATCTGGATGATCAGCGTTGTTGTTGCCATGGGATGTACCGAGGCTCTAGCATTTATTCCGTATGATAATAAACCCTACTACTACAGGCAGGCCGGGACTACATTAGTTTCACATACACAAGCCCCCAGTTGACACCCAATCACAGTGGTTTCCAATAAAGTATACGCTGAGATGTGACTTGTCACGTTCACACAAAGACCATGGTAACACATTGAGAAATCATCAGATATGCTTTAATATATCTGAGATTGGAATGCGTGTATATGAGACTAAAAAAAAACTGCATCATAAAAACTACAGCTTGTGTTTTACCCTCAACCCCCGCCCCATCACCCCGCCACCACTGAAGGTGTACCCTACCCTTGACATGTTGACAGATTAACCCCCCGTGCCTCGTCGAGGAACAGTATCACTGTTTATTAGGGAGACTGAGCTCCGTAGCATTGGACTATGAGTGAACACCCACACTAGTAGTTTAGTCAGTTTAGACTCTGGAACATATTCGTGATATTGGTTATTAAGCATGATTTCCCAACTGGCGCCTCTGCAAGCAGAGAGATAGTAGACTCTTGAAAACCAGTCGCATTCTAGTCCCTATCGCTTACTATCGCATCTGAAGGTTTGTGGCCGTTTGACATTTTCCTACTGATTAAGAGGTTAATATTTGAATTAGAGAGTTGAGAATAGTATATTAACGCCAACACAATTGACTCTGCTTTAGGTGTAATTATTTGCTGTGTTTCTCTGTCCATTGTATTTCCGCAATTAAAGTACATGAATCTCGTGACATCCAAAGAAAGAAAATATATACACAGCCACAAACTCCACTCTTCTCTTGCTCTCTCTTGCTCTGGAATCTGTATTTGTATTGCCGTTATCTTTGTAAATGTAATATGTGTAGGTCTGCATGATGCAAGCAAAGTGGATACATGATGGTTATTTTTTCTCTCCCCGATTGTAATCGTGCTTTCTCGGACAGCAAGATTAAACAAACAAGCAAAAAAGAAAATGCCAGAGAGATTTAAGTAGGCCGTATTCATTGACGACATATGCTTGATTATATTCACATTGACGGTTAATCTGGAGGAGCTGTGTGTAAGTTGACGTAAAGCGATGAAGCCATAATGTACTCTTTCTTGTTTAACCATGGTGCTGCCTAGGAGTGGTATGCTGGTTACCCTGGGTATCACGAACTGCCCATTGACCACTACCGAGACAACCTCCTCCAGGGGTACACTCCACCCTTTCATCCTGTAGGTATTTCAGAGGGCGCCGCAGCAGCCTCGAGCATGATACAAATTCTAGTACAACTTTTTATCACTACTCTATTATATAACATATGTACCTTTCGGAACCACTAACCGCTACCCACTCACACCGGAGAGCCTGGCTGCTGCAGCTGCTGCTGTCAAGTCTCCTAGTTCTCATTCCTCTTAGTGTACATATATATATGAATATATTATGAGTTGACTAGTTTTTTTTATATATATATATCTCATCAATGGACGTTTCGCTTCATCCAATGATAGAAGTGTCCACCAGCTGCTGCCATCTGTCCAAGGGTTTGAGCAAAGAGCAGCACAACTATAAAGTTACACCTTTCTAATATTTATTTTTCTATAAATGCGTATATATATATATCATATATCAACTATTACAGCGCGTATGAGCCACGATTTACATCTGAATTCCAATTTTCCATGCAAGAAACCCCATGATAACCCATCTAGATTAGAGCCTCCGAAAACTTGGCTACCCCATTCCCATCCATTTTTAATCGTTTATTAGGAGCCTTTAAATAGGCGTCCCTAGAAAGATGAAAGCTTGTTTTGCATGGTGCGCTGCTTGATCTGCATGTTTGTAATGATTCTCAAAAATAAAATATACCAGATGTACATCAACACACTACGCTGAAAATAAATCAAGATAAACACTACTCAGTCCCTGGACAGATAAAGCAAACAAAAGAGTGACAACAAGTATTTATTTGTAACTTTTTAGTCATTGTATTTTTTTTTTCATTTTCATACATCGAATTAGTTCTGCACGTGTTCAATTGACAGTGCACCGTTGGTCTCTGAGTTGGTCAGTAGATGTTTGCCTTGGTTGAACGGAGCATCATGAACATATGCTAGAATCATGGTCAAAAAGAAGCAGCGAAATCCAGAACCCAAACATTCAACGTTCAATGAACAAATCATTGAAATTCGAGTCTAAATTATGAATCTCATTACATATTTAATATTTCAGCCACGTTGCTTGACCTAGCATGTGTTTCTTGGAAACAACACAGACACTATGTGAAGATAATTTGTATTCTTGAGTTTGATACTTTAATGACGAGAGAGTGTGAATTGGGAATGAAACCTTTTATACTTAGTGTAATTAGTTTGGATTTAGTAACAAACAAAGCCTTCTGATAACATTGCAGTTTTTTATACTTTTTTTCCATGATTTAGTTCAGTGAATTGTTGTAAAATCTAACTCAATCACACCTTTCTGGCATGTAAACAAAATTAGACCTCAGATCCACTACATCTAGCGTAATTTAAGTTAGCGCAGACACCTAAGGTAGAAAACACTAAAAACTATTAGACGACACTAACTTCCACACCTGAGCAATATCTCCTCTTTCTGTTACTGGAAGTGATTTAGCCTCCGCTAGCATGTCTGTTACAGCTCTATAAGGCAGTTAATGCTTCTTTATTTTTCAGCTAGGTCTCCAGGTACATTTGTTAACTGGTGCCCATTTGTACCAACATGATGTAAACATACTGCGCTAAATGAGAGTGCGTGCTCAGACCTCAAATGGAGTAACTGTGTCTGGACCGTGTTGTATTTGTGTGTTGACGAGACAGTGACCTCACATAGCTTCACGATAGGCACTTGTGTCCCTCTATATTTGACAATTGTATATTCGTGTATTTGAAGTTTAACAATATTCATTTATTCTTAACACACCTATCGTAACCACACTTAAATCGCGTGCTGTGATATCATGTATCATTACTCTGCAAGGACTATTGTATAGAGTGTCTTTATACCATCTTTCAAACATGGCAGGGACTGGGATTTTATTATATCCTGACGCACTTCTGTATCACTCGTAAATGGCCTGTATTTTTACATCTGTGTCTTTTAATTCAAAACTCAAGCAACAATTAGTTATTAATTCCCTGATTCTCCCCCAAACTGATATTAGCAGGTTGGTAAGTGAATTTAGCTAGGATTAGTTCCTTTAGGTTACTCTTCCTTTGTTAGTCAGTTTTCGACTAAATATCTCGGACGAGAAAACTTACGCATAGCATCAGTTGGTATGTGTGCATGACAGACCGGCAAGCAATGATCCTTAGAGTTTTGGAAGTCGGCGAATTGATAAATCCAAGTAGACGGCTAGGTTTGCAGGCGAACAAAATTCGCGGGCACCGTTATATATATATATAAAGTATACAATTTACAGAATACCCTTTTGCAATTTGTAGATATTTCTTTTCATATCACGTATCGCTTTTATTGAATAAGAAAACCAAAATTTCAGTACAGATTTAAAGTACGAGATTGTGGAGGACCGGTGGCCCTGACTATTTTCATCTCTCTGTATATGCGCCTAAAGACAGCATGGTTAATAAGAATTGAGTCCGAGTTAGTGAGAAGTCAGGAGGTAGAGGAATTAACATGGCTTGTTTCGTTGTAGGCCATGGCTGTAGCCGGCATGACCTCTGATGGCAGGCATCGTTCGATGGACCACCCCAAGGTGCTGCGAACGCCGCCTGAGTCGCCTCGTAGAGTACGCGCCTCATACCACACACCAGGTACACACCCACAGCCTCCCACACCACCTACAGCATAGCACCTAGAACCGCAGTAGTCATTAACCCATTAATATTCCATTCGTGCCAGGCGATGGCTTGAGACATCAACCTGGCTGCCTAGGTAATACCTTGAGGCATTAACCAGGGCTGGCTGGGTAATACCTTGAGGCATCAACCAGGGCTGGCTGGGTAATACCTTGAGGCATTGACCAGGGCTGGCTGGGTAATACCTTGAGGCATCAACCAGGGCTGGCTGGGTAATAATACCTTCAGACATCAACCAGGGCTGACTGATTGATACCTTGAGGCATCATTTACAAAATAACTAGTTTGTGTAATAGAATTGTAAGTATTGGTCAAATATACAAGAAGCTTTTATAGAATATAAACCTAACCTGATATTCAATGTTTTTGGTGAAATGAAAATATAACATTAAGGATCACGTGTTATGTTACGTGATAGATAACATGAAATGGTCACAATCAGCGTCTAGCAATATTCACTGCCACTATCACTTGGCCCGATGCCCGTGCCTCTGCCATGCAGATAATGCCTCGAGAAGACCCTGTTTGGGACGTATAATGCCTCCAGGCAGACCATGCTAGGGACGGATAATGCCTTGAGGCAATATTTAGGATATTTACGATATCATCTTCTTTATCCGGAAATAATGCATCAAAATATATGAAACTTAAACAGAATGTAGGTATAGCATACTTGAACAAAGATTCCCCACCACGGAATCGCTAGTCGAGTCCATTGGAACGAAAAAAATACATCATAACATCATACTTGACATTGTTAGGCAAGACAAATTATAGTACAAATGCTGATATTTCATTAAACATGACCAAACAATCGAATCTTAGCTAAGAGGAGAATCAGTCCGTCCCCCTAGCTTTATGCACTGACACCAGAACCCGTCTCTATTTACACTGCTCTGCCATAGACCTCCGCCCCTACCGTGTTAACCCTCTCAGTACGCATGAAGCCTCGTCGGAGAAATGTTAAGAATGGACAATTTTACATTGATACAACTATTGACCGAAATCATCACATGTGAGGCTGGATTGAAAAACACCATATTTGTCAGCGCGTTTAGACTGTTAGATAATGAAGAGTTATGTATGTTGCTGAGGATATGAAAAAAAGGAAATTAAATCATTGTTGCCGCCAAGTATATAAACTTTTTAATATTTGATACATTTCATTTAAAATAGTATTTTATAACATGTAGAACTGGGACATACTAGACCTGGTGCGAATTTCACATTGTTTTTTCTCAGTATTGTCAACACATGTAAACTTACCTTGGACATTTGCTTCTAGCTCGCCCTCTCGTAATGACCCAGGGAGGGGGACCGGTCGGGGGGCCGCCGCCGCCACCCCACCCGACCTATCCCCCGGCCTACTCCCCGCACCATTCAGCCCCCCTTCAAGACCCTGGAGATCCATACAACTCATTGGAGGACAGCCAGCTGGGTAGCAACCCTTCCAATACCTCACTTTCTCCGCGGCATAACTTGGGAGGAAGGTATGGTAGGGGAAGTGCTGAAAGCCTCGTTGGGAAGGTACGTTTCAGTTCATGTTCACTTAGAATAAATGTTAAAAATACGTTTTAGTTCATGTATATCACAGCCAGGTGTTGCAAAGTTACATTGATCGTGATACATATACTTGCCTGTTGTTAGCCCTATACGATTTAATAAATTGGCTTTTAAATTTGTTTCTGAGCATCGATCCCGATCAACCAAAGTGTAGATTTTTCCAGAAAACTTAGTTAGAAGTATTAAGAGAAAACGTGGTTACTAAGTCCGTATGAATGGCTGTTCGAGGTCTTGTGTATTATAAAAGATACATACCGACATTGGAGGTTGGGTGAACGTGTTTACATTACCAAAGGCGGAGAACGGCATCCCTACAGCTCAGTCACTACGTTTTATTATTTTTGAATATATAAAAACACCCCAAAAAGCCATTTCATTTCCTTAGTAAGCCATCGATTCATAGCTCTTTCACTTCGTCTCAGTAAGCCCAAACATTATTTGTACTGCACCCCTAGCAGCGGGTCGTATTTCATAGACGTTCGGCCATAGGTATATAATAATAGTCTAATAGAAACATAAAGAGAGGAATACGACAAGCTAGAACTTTACATTAAGAATATGCAGCAAGTCACTAGAATCGAGTTTAGATTGCTTTCCAACGGGATCGTCTTGTTGTTGTTAGTTTTATATGTCTGTAAGATATACGAGTAGCGAACAAGTTATATTTCCACTCATAACATATATTGACATATTAACAAAGTATAGCAAAGATGTCTTTATTACGGAAACAGTCCTGTTATATATTAGTAACTTTTGCTGTAATGTCACCTAGATGTTGACAACCAGCCCGGCACTGTAGCAGTTGCGTCATGTAGTTACTGCTAGAGTAATTTAACTCGACAAGATATTCCCTCAAAACCGGACTTGACTGATCTTCTTAAGTAGAAAATATAAGGAGACATCAGTGTTTGGTGTAATATTCCTGTATGTGACCTTACTGCTAGAGTGTAGGACTGATTTAGTTAATGGCTGCTGATGTGATATCAACTTAACAATTGGAACTCTTACTCAACGCCCATGGAGTGTCGTGATAAGAAAACTCAATGTGGTATGATGTCACAAATGACAGTGACACTCGATCCAAAGCCACTGAAAATATGCCATTCATTTTGGTGTGCTTCGTATTCTCACTCAGCTTTGCCTCATGAGATTACTCCACAACCAAAACCTACGCCATATTTTCAGTGGCTATCTCGATGCTGTTCCTTCTCATTATGACGTTGTTGATGTGCTTCTTAACGCAGGTTCTTGAAGACACGGGACTTGTACGTTACGTGGACCCGCGTTGCCTGCAGCGCGAGATCGCCGAGGCCAACGACATGACGCAGGCCGAGCTGGACCGAGCAGCTCACGACCTGATGGCCTCGAGCTCGACGGGGCCGCAGCGCGCCCACCCGCCGCAGCCGCACACCCCGCAGCCGCCGCACGCCGGGCCCAACAAGCACGCCTACTACGACCATATGGGCGGCTACAGCATGCAGGAGATGAGAGACTACAACCAGTACTCCAACCAGCACCTGCTGGCGCACCACAAGCAGCGCACCTACTCGGAGGACTACTCGGACGACGGTGACGACCAAATGGTCTACGTGACTACCTTATAGCAGCAACTCACCTAGTGGTGAGCGTGTTCGCGGCTGGCTTCGGCAGGACGATACTCACGTCACACATACATTACACACACATTACACATACATTACACACACACCTGCAGCCCGTGTGGTGGTGTTGTTGTTGTTGCTGTTGTTGTTCCCGGGCGATGTGGCGCCGGCGGCCGGTGGGCGTCACCGGCGGCCGTCCCGAGTAGAGCAGCGGGCACCAGGCCGGCCCACCGTGCCGGTCTCCCCGTATCCGGTCCCCCGTGGCCGGTCCCCCGTGGTCGGTCTCCCCGTCAGCGCTCCCTGGGCATCAGAGCCGACAGCATGCGGAATGACAAGAGACCCGCCCGGCCTGAAACGTGGGTTTACATGGCGAGATAGGAGAGAGAAATTATATTGTCAGAAAATATAAGATACTACGGTCAGGAATTTGAGAGGAAGGTCAAAAAGACAAGGGCACGGCGGCGGCGGTGGCGGCGGCGGCGGCGGCGGCGGCGGCGGCGGCGGCGGCGGCGGCTTGCGGGCCCTGCTCGGTGTCTCGAGGGGCCGGCCTGCCTGCTGTGTGGGCCCGGGCAGCCGTCGGTACACGGAGCTGGCTGTGGAGCTATGCACGGAGACAAAAGCTGAGAGCTCACTTATAAGCCACAGAGTGTCGACCTGTGTTCTCCCCAATATCACCTCCCCCCTCCCCCCCTCCCACTCCTCAACACCCCTCAACATGTGGGCAAGTTGTCGCTCCGTGGGTGGAGCATGGAGAGTTGATCATGCTTCATCCCGTCTCCCCTCCCCTCTCCCTCCCCCCTCCCCCCCCCCCCCCCCCCCCCTACGACCAACCTCTCCAGTCTCGTGCCGCCAAACAGAATGTGCCTTGACCCGACAAGAACAGTTTCTTTGAGTCTTTAGTCAGAAGGTTTTTCTGGGAGTGTCACTGGGCCCCTTTATAATATTACTACTATTACTATTACTACTACTACAACTACTACTACTACTACTATGACTACTACTACTACTACTATTACTTGGTGTACTACTACTACTACTACTATTACTGTGCAGACATTACTGGGCACACTGACGACTTATCATTAATACAGCGAGGAGAGGATTATTGTTATTACTATTACAAGCACATTCAGACCCGCGGGTTATTGCTCAAAGTGACATTCTGTCGTACACTGCGGATGGGGTGAGACAGGCGTGAACATTCAGACAAAAAAAAGATACACTTAGACTCCTAGGGTAGCCTTTGGCGCTAAGTCTTAACGTACATTGCAGGCGTGACTTTCTACATTCTTCTCGGAAAGGCTGGCAGAAAATGTCAGCGGCAAACTTGTATACAAAACTCAACATGGCCACCGCTGTCTGTGTAGACGAGGCTACGAACACTACTACTCTACGCCTATAGCACCGGTCTCAGTTGTAATATACTATTACTACTACTACTTCTACTACTACTATATCACATTCACTTGAAGTGTGTCGTTGTGGCGTGGCACCCATGTGGACAAGTCTGTTTAGACATACCTGATCCAGCTATACAAGAAGTACCAGTCCTTGTCATGATTGATTACTACTATTATTATTTGGTGGCAATACTCAATAATTTTATGGATATGTATGGAAAAGATGTTGTCATTTTGAGTTGTTACTTTTTCATCGATCATATGTATGCTTGACCCATATAATTCATTAATCATTCAACAACGTATCAACACTAATCCAGATGCCACTGGATTAACTGCCATAATTTATATGAGATATTTGTTAAGTCATTACAGGTATTCAGTCAGAATTGCTTTTGAATGTCCTTTTAGGAATGTAGGACACAATACGTTTATGTTTGATGTAATATTGGTCTTCTTGTGTTCTCTCCTTATTTCCTATGATGCCCACATTATTATTATTATCATTATAATTATAACAAATATTGTTCAGTACATGTTCGACACTATACGCGTTAGAAAAAAGTATTATTTTACCATTGAAAAGTTGTAAGAATGGTATAAACCGCATTGTGACCCTATCTGGTTGAGGACAAGGAAAATGTAATGTATCCTACTTGGAGAAGTAGCAAACCAGGAAACGTAGGGCACATGATCCTATCTTGTTAGAGACTGTCTTGGACACCAGACTAGTATTGGCGACTGTCCTTAACTCCTAGGCTGCTGCTGGAGCATAGAGAGGAGAGTGGAGGTGGCAAATCTACCCTCCATCTGATTTGTAGATCCTCTTCTTCTCTGCAAACATGGTTCTGATTATTACCACAACATTCTCTATCACCAGTTGATTCAACACTCCACCTGCCCATCCCTCGCTTGGCCTACCACCACCCGGAGGCCAGATATACAATGGATATATATTAATCATGATGTATAATAACCGTAGATGTGGAATGCTCACGCATGAACAACTGTAATCCCCACCTCCCCATTTCTCCCAGCATTCATTGATTTGATTCTGTTTTTTCTTAAGACTGCCTCGAGAGGATAACTTGTCCTTGTTTAAGTGCAGTCGTGTTGTTTATTTTTTGCAGCGCCTCTCTCTAGTGCAGCGCCTGCCTGACTGACTATTCATAATGACCTTGTGATGGATTTCTTAAAAGGATGAACTCATTTTAAGATTTTTTGAAGACACTTAAGTTGTCTTGGCACTTGAACTGAACGGGCCGTTTTATCTAAGTTTTTTTTTTGAGGATGGAGGTGATTCGTTTTGTGTGTGATGGCAATCATACATAGTGCTTTGTATATACTGAGATCCTGTTGTTGAGTTGAAGTTTGCTCGACGTTTGCTGGTTAGGGTAGTATTTGTTTTAGTGACTATTTTGATTGCCCTTTGTAAAATACCATAAGAGGACATTTGCTGATTCAACACTATGAGAATCTGTTTTAAGACTAATGTTAGAAATCACCATTCTGAGGTGATTCCAAATGATTAATGCTTTGGTCTATCACAACTATATCTTAAATACCACCCATAATAGTGTTATAATTGGAGGTCTGGAGAAATACGTGTTGCTCTGGGTATGGAGCTCCTCATGATAGTTGTAGTGCGAATCGAGGTTGACACTAAACATTTTTTTCTGAAAAAGAACGAGTGTGGTGGCCGCCGGATCCTGTGTGCTAGTCGCTGTATTCTCCTCCCTTTGGAGCATGTTCAATTGCTGCTCACTTAGTCACCATCAACAGTTGTTTGTACAGGTTTTTTCCGGTTTAATTTCTCTTTTAATTGGCAACAAGTGTTTTTTCGTACATTTTGAGACACCTAGTCTTATATTACACAATGCCATTTTACTGAGGAGCATCTACTTCATTGATAACTTATTCAAATAATACAAGACAGGTTTCTGTAGATTCCGTGGTTTGTACTTGGAGATATCCCCCCTCTCAAACTAAGAATGGACTTGTTAAAGCTTGTGTATATATACTTGTGTGTGCTCCTCCTTGTATCTTATCCTTGTGAAGCCTCTTAGGCCAGTGATTATCCCATGTATGGAGCTGTAATTATCACAGAGACTTTCAATGCTTCTTTCATGCCTTCCGAACTGAGCGTCCCCTCGTGTTGTGATGTGACATTACTGTTTGGGCTCAATGCCCTCCTCCGAGTGCCTTTGGCTGCCGTAGCAAGGATATAGCCGAAAGTAAACAAATACAAACTATAACTTAACACGTTGTGTTCCATTCACCAGCTAACGCTAGCCTATCTGTTCATATTTACATACAGTGTTATCAACATTAAATAGCCACACTGGCACTTGTGTTACTTCTACCCCATGGTCGGTGTCCACCATCGCCACCATCCCCTTCCTGTACCTGTTGCCTAGACCGTAGCATTTTCTTAGTTCATACACAGACCTCCGCACTTTTCTGCAGTGTGTTTTTGCCGCCGGTTTAACTGAATCTGGGGTACTTGGATGGATACTCTTCACCGGTTAGTTGTTGAAGAGGTTGATGGTTCACTTTTTTTCTGTATTGCTCAACGGTATAGAGAGGTTATACGTAATCTCACAGGCTCCTCTCTGGCTTCCCCCACGCCCTTCATCTGGACCGAGGCTTTCCCTCGAACTTCACCCATCACCCGCCTTTGGTACTACCGCTTTTCAGACTCGATTTCTAGCCGGAGGTGAACTCATATTTATCATTCTTCTCGGTGTTATATTTAAGATTATGATTGTTCACAGGCAGATATCAGATAGTGTAATGACCACTAAGGCTGTGAAACTGCCTCTTGTTTCTACCACCCTCTGAACCCTGCCCCCCCCCCCCCCCCCCCCACGTGTCCAAACCTGCAGTTTCAGGCATGGCCACCGACACAGTCTCTGAATCCCCTTTCCGACTGGCGGCCTCTGCTAGGGAGTACTATCACCTGGTTGAGGTCAGTGTTTGACACCCGCATGGTTCTTCTTCCACCTACCTGGGGGTGATTGGATATTCTGTGGGACTTTTGGTCTTTGTGTCTATTTGTATACGAGGATACACACTGTGACGAGTTTAGTTTAGACTGTAGTGAACGTAGTCATAATGGGCCTTTCACAGTATAACTACGTGCCATATTGTATTGACTTTGGAAGCGTATAACCAGACTACTGTATAGTTATCAGTTGTCTACCATATTAACCAATGCTCAACATTGAATAATGATAATAATAATAATAAAAAAAAGATACAAGAGGAGAGGGAGTCCGAACGCAACATGCTGGCAGGTTTGGAAGTGGAGTTGAGGCCGAATTAATCATCAGGCCCAGGTTTCTAAATTACTGGTGCACTTGGTCGAGTTTGTCTTGTTACAAATGTTTGACTCTTTTAGCTTTATCTGGTGCAGTTTAATTAATTGGGTATTCCATTCTGGTCATATTGGCCACTTTTTTCGTCACCTCTAAAATTGTTTTTTCCCAGAACGATATTAATGAACTATAAAATGTAATTGGCCACTAGAGGGCATTGTCAGTTTCCATAGTTACAAAGCGCAGTCAAAGCAGCATTCTTGTAGTCTTTTTTTGCCATATCCAATGTGAAGCTACCAATCACTGGATTTGTGGACATCTATGACAATTATAGATTAGTTTGTATTAACAGTATTAACGACATTTGGTCCCACATACATGTTATATACATATATATCATATTAACAAATGGCTCCGGCATCGTACAGCTTAATCATGAGTGGGGCCGGGCAAAATGGGAGGTTTGTGATAGCTTGTTTGAAAAAAAATGTATACACAAAAAAAATACGCAAAAACAACAAAAAAAAATCCAGTCGACCGTGATATGCCACAATGTCTTTAGGTAGGGAAGGATATCCTAGATACGTTTAGATATAATTTTCTCCCACAGACGTAGGACCAGCAATTGCTGTGCCTGCCGTTGGATATACACCATGGAGTGCAGACTGATTGCTGCCCATTGGCTAGTGTTTCTGATGGTGATGGGTGCAAACAGAGATTACAAAACAAGAGACAAACTTGTCAAAGCGATCTCCCATAGCCACCTTCAGAAATATCGTTTACAAGGCCCCCTCCCCCACCCCTTCTTTGTTCTTTCATATTATATATATTTACTAACTTAGGTGTGCCCTATTGGAAAGTTTTTAACCTTGCCACCACCCTGTATAAAACGAAGCACTTTTTTCGCCTTACAGCTTGTTATACTCTACATTATCAAGTGTAGTCAGAGGATTGTAAACTCGTTTCATGTACGTTTAGCCCTCGCCGTCTCCTCAGTGGTCTTCAAGGGGCAGCTACACATTTTTATTGCCCCTGTTAGTGGTCTCTACCATAGTATCTGATTGATATTGTAGACTTGTTAGCTTACATCACAGAGCTCTCACTAGATAAGCTCTCACCAACAAAAGGCTTGATCTCTTATGAGGAATGCCAGTCACTAGGTATGCTGTGCATACCAATGTAGACAACTGAAAAGCAGGGCCACCTGTTTGAGGCAAAAGTTGCACCTATCACTTAATGCCAGTTAAAATGATATTATTCAAAGTGAGATACACTCGAAGGAAAAATATTGGAATTCCTTACAGTGCTGATACGTAGGCACATGCACGTACCGTGATTTAGACTTTTCCCATTACACTCTCTATCTCTCTCTTTGATCATCATCGACAAGTTGTTTGTGTTTCTGAGGATGCATATCACACATGAGCCGAGTTCAACATGACGTCGTTTGTGACGTCACCTCTGCGTCACGGCGACGTGGGAGACGCTGAGAAGACGGCTGATTGGAGGCATGTTAAATCCCCTTGTCGTGCGGTAACCAGAGGTTTTTGTCCTTGGTTTGGATCATTTTGATGTTGACCAGTCCTGCAGAATAGTGTGGTGATGTCATGGTGGCCAGTGTTGTGTGGCCGATGTTGTATTTGAACAGGGCCCTACTGATTCTTTTTTAATGTCAACGCTAGACAAGTCCTTCTTCTTAAAAAAATGGTGATACACAAGACAGCCAGTTGTACATTATACTATTGGACCTCCCTTATATTTATATCGACCATGTTTATAAATGTATCTAATTGTAAAATATGTATTTATTTTGTTATGAATGATGAATGAATCAAGGTCAAAATGTGTGTGTTGGAAATGTTGTCGCGTGGTATATTGTTGCATGTGCCACACTACAAGGAAAAGACCCGGCGCCGAACCGTTATTTACTGTAGCTACCTTTGAAACCGTTACTTCTTAAGTTGTTGTGGTATCGCAAAATATGTCTTCATCAATAATATTATGCAAGATTTTGAAGGAGGGAAAGCTAATTTTCCCACCGAAGAGTGTCGGAAGAGTAAGATAGTAGTGTTAGTATACTAAACTAGATGCGTTTAATATTGAATAGTGAGGAACTGTGCTGATCTTTCCCTTGTACTGTGGCCATCACTGTCACTGCAAGATGAGATCTTGTGGCGTCAGGCATTCAATTGTTGTATGCCTTTAGCATTTTGATAACACATCAATTGTTGTTTTTTCCCCGCAGTGTGGGGGATAACTTTCTTGGTGCATTTTTACATTGAGATGAACAAGCTATTTTGATGAAGAGATTTTGACACTGCAATGCCAGTGTACAAATGGATGCCGTTAATGTAGCGATGTAGTGATGGTCACCTTTCGAATCCGATCGCACGGGGACTAATGTCTCGTTACTGGAAGGGAAATAGCAGTGCATCATGGTACTTTTACATCCAGCTATTCAAAGCATAACACTATCATTTTTATGGAACATTTGTAAAACAAACTGGGGTGATATATTTTTATTGTCCCGTGCGAGGAAGAAAGAGACAAATAGCCAAAAATTTGATAGACAAGGCCACAAGAGTGAGAAACGGTAGCCCAATACATACTGTACAGATCATAGTAAAACATATTGTCCTGTGTAATATATTCATACTTTGCAAGGAATGTTGAAATGTGCAATAAAATATAAACTATGGATTCTTAACTGATGTCGTCTAATAATTTCCTTACAGTTCTAGGTAAAATTTGCCTGGAAATTGGGGATATTACACTTTTAAAGCATTATGTTTCTAAAGAAGGATATCACATGCGTCTTAAAACATGTCTATTTTAGGTGTAGGTATTTCTCTTTTTCTATGATAATCTAGCTTTCTGATAGGCAATCTTGGTTTTTCCTTTCAAGACAAATAATACAAAAGAAAAAAATATATCTAATAAGCTATATACAAATATTAAGATTATCTTAAAGTCACATTTATCATTTAGTTGGTCGTTGGTTCTTTTTAGCAATCAATTTCATTTATCCAAGTCTACAACATTAACTCGGTTTTATGTGCCATGAAATTCCAGGTATACAAAAACCTTACACAGTATTGGTTATCACGCTACTTTACGGTCAAGATGTTGCTCCTTTTTTGTTGTTTTTATGGGGTATAGTGGTGAAATTACTCCAAAAGATTAAAAGTTGTACTAAATAGTACCCCCATCCCCAACTCAGAAGAAAGAATATAAGACTAGATAAAGGTTTGGGATGCCCAATGTGGACTGTTGTATTGAAGGTTGCCGACGTTTCGATCCCAACATGGACTTCTTCTGGGTACAACTAATAGATTAAGTTTATAGTTGCCACTCTTGTATTTTCATATTCAGATCTAACTCAAACTGCCAACCTCTAAAACTGTGTTGCACATAGTTTTCCATGTGCAACACAGAGCATACAGATATGTTATATGCTCCGCGATGTAAATGCTGGTGCATACGGAAAAATAGTGCATATGAAAAAAATGGTGCGCACCAAAATTGAATAATATCAGTACGCCACTTGTCATGAAAAGGTGGATAATAAATATAATATAGACTGGTTTCAGATAAAAGCGGCTGTATGCTCCTCGGAGTTGCTTCTGCGCAATATCCTCGCATACGCTCGGATATTATTGCGCGTCAACTCTTCGGAGCATATGGCCGCTTGTATCTGAAACCAGTCAATATTGTGAATATATCTCCAGACTGTAAAGACCACGGGGACTGGACCTAGCAGTGAAGGTAAAAAAGGTTCTTTTATGCTAGTGTTCTGCGACCTATCATTTATCTCACCCCTGGTACAAGTTTAGCCATATGAATAAAATTAGAAAAAGGTACTCAACAATCACCCCCGCAATGTAACAATACTACGCCACGGCCGTGGCGTAGTGAATTTGAGATGACGTCATATGGATTTGCTAAGTCTATTCTAATTATTGTGAAATTTTGATGATATTTAATGTCATAAAACGGGGTGAGATAAATCCAGAACTGCACTTGAATCGTAAAATAGACAATACTCCACTCGTTTGAATGGCCTGTAATCGTCACTCGGCTTGGCCTTGATGATGATTGCAGCCCATCCAACCTCACATTTGACCTTTTATCATCAAATGTTCAGATTCATATTTGGATACAGAGCTGGTCGATCCTAACTGATACAGCCCTATGTCAATGCAGACAGGAAGTCTTCCTTTAGCTTCGTATCCCCCCCTACCCGTAAATATATTCATAAAAATATTGCGTCATTACCTGTATAGTTTGTTCCTGCATATCTATTTAATTTCTGTTCTTTTTTTGCTAGTTTGGTCCAGATACACCGTGGCAAAGCGGACTGTACATGTCACACCGGGCCGTACATCATATATTGTTACCACTGTGAAATATGAATTTCGCTACATTATACTCATACTAAGTATCGACGGTAAATAAATATGATAAGAACCTGTAAAATCTGTACAGAAATACACTAACAAATATAAAACAACGAGATATGAGATTAAAGATGTAAAATAGGCATGCCACATCGTCATACATGGCCGACAGTCAGCTTGCAGAATGTACACAAACCGTTATAAATAAGTGTCAACAAACCCCTGAAAATGGATACAATGTAAGAAAAATGTCAAATGAAAATCAAATACGAATATTTAAAGGTGAAATGTATATAAATTGGCCAAGATTGGTTCTCGATTTAGCCATGTTTGACTTGTCAGTGTCAAATAGTTTCTTGCATTTTGAATGATTTCTGATGAAGAATATAAGATTATCATGACTGATTATAAAACGTACTATTAAATGAACTTTTGAAAGATCTATTTTGAAGTATAGGGGCCTTATATACATTTTCTATGGCGACTTCGTAACAGGTAGCTAATTTTTTTTTACAATACGACACTAGTAGTATATGAAAATGTTAATTTGGAACAGGCTAGCCATTCGCTTTTTCCACACGGTACTAACAGTGTCACACATTACATTCACCATTTCAGAGGTGACAATTCCAAATACAAATTAAAATGTGTAAACAAATATCTATACATTTTTAAGAAATTGGGATTGCTGCTTTGAGTCTCTGAAATCCTATCCAGCGTTTTGTGAATTATTTTGTGCCTAGAAATACTCTTCTTGGCCCCGACCAAGTAACACGCCCCCCCCCCCCCCCCCCACTTGCCCAGCCTTAGTGGGGAGTGTGGACCGGATCTATGTTTCGTTTCCATGGCTGATGCATGGCTGTCTAATCCAGAACGATTGTAACCTTGGGACTCTATAGCAGCATGGTTCAAGTTGACAGGAAGTTGTCATTATCAGGGTACCATTGGATTTATTCAGAGGTCTTTTTGCCATCTTTTAAGTTTATAAACAATGAATTAATGATATCGTGGATGACATCAAACCGGTGGATCGGCACTGTTGAGAGATTGCAATAGTTGTTAGCCCCGGGTTCTTGTGGGTTTTTTTTGCTGCCTTTTTTGGGTGGGGGTGGTGTGTGTGTGTGTGTGTGTAGGGGGGGGGGGTGGATCATTTGTCTTATATAAATACTTTATAAAGGAAATTGCCTCTTCCTCGCCCCATCACCCGTTACTTCTCCACTCCTTTCGCCTTTTCAAAATATAAATCTTTTATTTATACTACTTAGCTTACTAACTGGTTTTAATACCCATGCAGTGCTGCATGAGAAACACCTGAATGAATGTTCTTGAATAGTTACTATAAAGTCCTTTAAACTATAATCTTCTGGTGGCATTTTACACCTTTGCGAATTAATTTCAAACGAAAATAATTTATTGTAATGTTCTCAATGTCCTCTGCTGTCATCTAGCGGGATGCTTTGGATTCCCTGCTTCCTCTGGTTCTGCCTTCACAACACCTCCCTTGACAATTAAACTTATTCTTTCCGTGTTTTTATGGGAATTGTAATACAGACATAGAGTTATCATTGTTAGCATACACTATAGATAGTGAAATACTCACAGTCCCCTGAGGTTTGTTGCTAGTAGCATTACACCTCGTCTATAACAGCCCGTCTATTAGCGTTAGGTGAAGGGAGATATAACGGAGAGTTGTTTACAGGAACATCGTTTTATTATATCACACCTTGTTTTCTACTTCCGGCGTCGGAATAATTCTCCACAGGAAAACAGTTTTCTATTATTTTTGTCTATTTTGCAGGGTTTTTTTTTCTAATGGTAAGCAGCTTTTATTTATGTTTTTTTTTTTTTTGGGGGGGGGGAGGGGAGGATAATTACCTTTGGGTAAACTAAAAAGAATAAGAGGTCTCTCCTCCTCCCGATGTAGAGAGTTCATTTCCTGTCAGTCCATATGATCCGAGAACGGCAATTCTGAATGCATTTCATACAAATTCACGACTTGGAGGAGGCCTCAAAGGACAAGAAAGACCCATTAAGAGACAAAACAGTAGGCAGTCACTCCATTTTTCAAGGTATGGGGCTTTCTCTTCCAGGTTGGCCACCGTGGGTGATTTTACACGTAGCTTCATGATGGCGCTGCAGTCAACAGTAGACACGAATGACTGATTTCCCGGTTACAGGATTAAGTTTACGTACCGGTACTAGGAACAAATAGTATATACATGCATGGCAAATGGGTGTGTAATTATATTGATCAAATTAAAAGGTTTGAATTGTCTTCAGTCTGTGGATCATCTTCTGTAACTAAGATGGCACCCAGCCAACTTGCAATTTCTTCAATTGCCTTTATAGGATCCAAATATATCAAGCACAAGTTGTTCAATGAGGTATTTCGGTCTGAAGTGATCGGTCATGGTCAGCTGGGCACTCCTCTGAGATGCTAAAACGCTCTGCATCCCTACCAATGTCACAGAGTTGGCATGCAGATGGTGAAGGGTTAGGGGCCCCTCCCACCTACTACGATTAACTCTACGATTAACTCTTTTTCCGTGTCGGCGACAAACTGAAAAAATCGTGGAGGTGTCGCCGACGAACTCGTCAATTAGTCAGGTTTTGTCGCCGACAAACTCGCTGCGTACCGACGCGCTACGACGCACTACAACAAAAAAACGTTAATCGTAGAGGCTCTACGATATTCAAACATGTTTGAATTTCGTAGAGTGTCGTAGTGCGTCGTAGTGCGTCGGAAGGTTAATCGCAGAGCGCAGCGATTTGTCGCCGCAATTAGTCAGCTTTCCATAGTTTGTCGCCGACAAATGGAATGCCCATGCCGTCGGCAACAAGCGCTGCCGTGGCAGACTTAATCGTAGTGCGTCGTAGTAGGTGGGAGGGGCCCCTTAGGTTTTTGCAGCAAGTTCAGAGTATGTATAGCCTTTCCAGTCTCTCAAACGTTTGGGCAGCTTTTCTGAGCGTGTTTCCCACACTCAACTAGACGGTCCACACATGTGATATTTTATTTTAAGTCACCACTGCAGCTTTAATTTATAAGCTAGAGAAACAAAATATACATTCCCAGTGAAATGAGGAGGTGCAAACATACTTAACATATTGGTCAAGTTATAATTGATTAAGGTAGTATGTAAACGGAGTACATATACATGTAATTCTCATGGGGCAATTTATTTCAAACGCTTAGATACACACTTTTCAAGTTTAATTACAACGGTCATAAGTACATTCCTAAAGTGTTATAAATAAGCAACTACTTCTCTTCCCGGGTGTCGTTGCTAACAACTACTAGTTGTTTGGGGGTTTGGGACTTAAACACCAATTTAAAGGGACACACACTTGTATATAATCTATCTCGCCCCTGGTATTTTTCCGTATAGACTTAGGGCTAGGTTTACACCAGCATCCCGGCAACCATAGCAGCTAATACCGTACTGTATCGTGGAACGTTTTTGGTAATTTTGTGGTTTCTTTATGGCTTTTGCTCGCTTGGACCTTAATTGGGCCAGCGGGTTAGGGACCACCCAGGTCAGTTATGGCCCACCAGGATTACCGGGGCCAGTGCACCGGGATACCAGGGGGATCGCTTCCTGTCCCAGGCCGGCCAACTGCGGTGACTTGTGGTCATCCCGGTGGTGTCTCGGTGGTGTCCTGGTGGTGTCCCAGTGGTGTCCCAGTGCCTCAGGGTCTATGAGAGTTAACTACGATTTTTGGCCGGTGCAGCCCTGGTGCGGTCCCGGTGCAGTCCAGGGACCTGTTTTACTAGTTTCGTGACATGTCTAGATGGTGTGTCCGGTTTCATAAGAACTAGACATTAGACTTTGTTTTGTCCGTTCTTGCTTGCACTGTTGGTGCCGTTTTCATATCTGTCTAACACTCTTGTGACGAAACTAGTGAAACAGGTCCATGATGTGTAGATTTGTCTAATTCTTATGTTTGGGGTATGTCTTTTCCTAAGGGCAGCTACTTGTGTTGTCACAAAACTAAACAACCCCAATGTCTGTATAGTGTCACAGACATGTCACAAAACTAGTGAAACAGGTCCCTGATGCAGTGTGCTGTGGGGATACAAATCACACTGAGATGCCTATATATATGTGATATGAAATATACTTGTATACCTTCCCATAATTCACTGTTCTAAAACAGAAGTAAATAGAATTCATGATTTTTTTTTGATTCATCAAACATAAATGTTCACAAGCGTTTACAGTTGTTCACCTTCTCCGGAGATTTGCATGTATCTTATTGAACTTAAGCTATCGCTGTGACTATTGGAAGTTGAATGAATATCCGGGGTTTCCCCATAGGCTGTAGTGTTAATGCCCCAGTCACACTGGCGTAAAAAACGGCGTTTCTTCTACGTATTTGAATTGGTGGGGACCACGTATTAGCTACGGATTTGGAACGGATTTGGAACGTATTGTTGGCTTTGCTTTAACGTTTTAGTACGCTTCTCAACGTTCATCAACGCTTCTTTACGCTTTTGTACGTATTGTGGCGTTTTTCGGCGCATTCCGACTTTCCTTTACGCATCTCCGCGTTTTCCCGCGCATAGCAGCACATTTGTAGATTTCAAAATGCGTAGAAGAACGTAGATGTGCGTACACAGGAAAACGCCGTTTTTTACGCCAGTGTGACTGGGGCATTACTAGAAGTCCCAGTATCACAGCCCTCTGAATGAAGTCCAAGTACGGTCAAGTATGGCAGTTCCGATTCTCATTGGCCACGGGGGCTACCCGGGACTGCCGTGACTGCAGTGCTTTTTTTTTTGGTAGAACTAAACCTTTCATGGATCTGGCAGCGAGGGTGACTTAGGATATGAAATTCCTGTGAGTTATGGTCTTACGGCAGTCCCGTCAAAGTACGATGGTGACGGGTTGCTGGTGTAAACCTAGCATTACATCGGGATCTGGTATGCCCACGGAGCATTGTAAGAAATACATTAATGATGACACAATGTTAGCCAAAATCAGCCAAGTGATAAATCTGAACAGCACTTGATCCATATCCACTGAAAATTCACCATTCATTTTGGTTTGCTATGTAATCTCACTTGGCTTTGCCTCATGAGTTTTTGGCTGTTAAATTAACTTTAATATTCTGTATGAATAAAATACAATTATGAGAGCTTTTCATGTATTTGAAGCTATTTTTATGAACCAGAGCCTATAGTTATTTTCATATTTGAAAGGACAAAATACCACCTTGTATGTGTACATTGTCCTCCCTAAATAAGCATTGCATTTCACCCGTCATTAGGTCTGTGCACATTACTCTTGTCTTGTGTATGTAACAAATCATGTTGAAGAAACTTTAAGATATTTCCTAAAGCAATTGTTCCACCAACTAGGCCTTTAACAGGCGGGTAGCCTGGCCAGCCCTGCTGGCACTGGGCAACCAGGGAGCTGGAAATGTGCAAATACCCCTCTTCCATCAACGTACCTTCTTTTAGCTGGCCAACAACCACATGGGGTCTGTGCAGGCATCTAGACGCTGCTTCCACCAAGCCAGGTGGTTGACTGCCGCTGGCCGGGCGCAGGTTCTGCTATGCTGTGTAGTGCATTTTGCCACATCGTTGTGCTTTGCTTGTGATTCGTTTGTTCATTGGAGGGCTCCGGCTTGCGCAAAACCTGGCACTCAAGCAAGGCAGTGTGCTGCCATTTTCAGATCTTTACGTAACACTGGGTGCTCATCAATTCTCTGCTGAATACTGCATTTAACCAAATAATTAAGGTAAATTAAGATAAGCATAGATGTTGTTAATGTGTATAACACATGCTGGTACTAAAATTCTCTAAAAACTGTCTTAACTTTCGGCCTCTGCTCACAGGTTAGCGACCCAACCAAGTCCGTTGAGGTGGAGGCAGGGAGCAGTCAATGTGGGTGCCAGCAAAGTTCATAAATGCATCCTAGGGGAACTGGCAACACTGGTAAAAAGCTATTGAATCAGCTTTTGGCTGGTGGTGCTTTGCAGATGGCACTCTATCATCTGATGGGGACAGGCAGGTCCATGGAGTAGCTTGGCGGTGGTATATTCTACCCGAAATGAGGACCTGGCACTGGTGCACCTTCCACGCTTTTTCACCTGTGGACAGTTACTGTATGGGCCCTGGACATGGCTAGTGCCTGGTCAGTAGAACACTCACTTTATTCATGGTGACCTTTTATGAACTTTGGTTATTTTTATGTAAGTTACTTTTCTGTTCCACTATCTATTGTATCTTTTTATAGGATTGTCAATATTTAGTTTTCTCTCTAAATTATGAAATGAAGTTGGATTGAAAGAAATGTAACACCATATTTGAGCACACAGACATTTATTTTGAAGGAGTACAGGTACATGCACAATTAAATCATTATTGTAAAATACATACAATAATTGGCTGATAGTTTAAAAACCCAAGTGTTTTTATGCAATCCACTGTACAAGTGGTCTGAACATTAGGCTTGTATTAATCGTGACACTTTACTTGCAACTCCATGCTGATCTGGGTAGAACCAGAAAGTTGTTACTAGCAACAGGGCTTTCAGTATCATATTTTGAGAGCCACGAAAAATGGTTATAGTTGCTAGTTGTGTCCATACGGTCTGAAACTGTCAATATGTTATGGTTTGAGAGGAACAATGGATGTCAGTCATATCAGGAGATTGGTATGAGCATTAACCAGGATGAAAATAAGAGTTTGTGGTACTCTTTTAAGAGTCTATTTTTTGAAAGCATGGAAGAAGTTGCCGAAGGAGAGGCAGATGGGATCGAGGCAGCAGCCTGTGAAGATGCCCCAGACCTTCTTCCACGTTCCAGTGACGATCTCAAGCACCCGGAATGTTGGTGTGATTATCCAAATGTTGTTGAAGGCAATGGAGGCGAAGGTGCAGCCCCAGTGTGCAGCAATGCAGCAGCCGCATAAGAGGGTGGCAAGCATGTAGCACATCTTCTTCCAGAACTCAAAGCACTTGAAGGAGCAGTTCCATACGAAGTCCATACTGTGGATGCCATCGGGCTCGCCGAGGACCTCCTCAAAGGCGATCTGAAATTACAAGTACATGTCTTTTAGAGTGTAAATGGAATTTTATAGCTGATGACACCAAACCCAATGAGCAATGGTGGATGAGGGGGACAATGGCTTTTCATTTCGTTAGTGTTACCAGATTGTAGCTTTAATTCATTGGTATAGACGCAGATGGCAATTTGGAATGACTTGGACTTTGCATATCGCATTTCCATGGCTGTTGTGATATATAGTTAATGTGAGATAAGACATTTACCCGATATCTATTAATATTGTGAAGTTGTATCATCTATATGAGCTGTCATTAAACAATGAAGGTAAATCAAATCATGCAACTGTGACTTGGTATTGCAGATATTTATATTCGCGCCATAATGTAATAACCGGGAAAGGAAAATAGGTCCGTCTCCTTGTTCCGATATGACGGAATTAGAGAAATAAGACAACGAATTAAAACTACAATTGTCTTTTTTAAATTTCGAAACTACTCTGCAATTCTAATTTAACCCCTTCATACTGTTGAACAAAGTGATGCATAACACATGCAAAATGGAAAAGTTCGAGTCTACCCATGTATTAATAAATGCATCATTTGCTGTCCATTAATCTTGAGCACTAAATTATGATAGTCTTTAATGATCATCATATATTGATTACCACAGTAATTCATGGTATATTTCGTTTAGAAATAGATTTTATACCTGTCCTATCACGGCAAGAGTAGAATTCTACTATGCAATTATCATTCATATACTGCAGTGGTTTAAAGAAATAGAGCATCGATGTTGATCCGAGAAAGACTCCTAGACATGATATACATATAGAGAGTTTTAAAAGAGAATTATCGATCTTTGCCTTGTCACCAATTACTACATTTCAATTCAACGTTTAGCACGGTGAAGGATTGGGACGCTGTAGGCGCAAGAGCACGTTACTATCGTTATCTGTGTGAACTGTGCACAGGGCATTTTGTGTTGAAAGTAGCCCCATAACAGTAGCGTACAGGGGCGCGATTGAATATGTTAAAATCCACGTTTAAAGCGTGCTCACATAGACTATATACGGTGCCTAAATGTTAAAGTGGTCGCATAGACTTCCAGTCTGCTGCAAAAAAACATATCCCTTCACTGTCAGTTTGCTATTCACTGTGATATTGGGTAATGAGCAGAGTGCCAGTGTCTCAGGGTCTTTGACGCATGCCCAGCTGACCATTCTTTTAGTGGTTTTATTAGGGTCAAACTTGTGTAAGTGAAGCCAGGTTCGGCTACGGCCGATCTGCCACGTGGTCCTTCCAGGATGGGATACATCAAATCACTTTACATGTTAAGATAGCGGAAATAACAAGTTATAGTCGTAGTACAACGATTCCCGTGTGTAACGTTACAATACAAGATTACATTTTCGCTGTGATGAGATGAGATGATAGTTGTCTTGGCGCTAAAAAAACTCCAGCTAACACCCTACTAGTGACTAATAAATATTGGCATTATAGTCTCGATTGATTTTAGCAGGAGACAGAATTGATATTGAAAACAATACACTGCTAAACAGTTCAGCTTTAGTCTAATGCAGTTGCAACGCAATCTGGCTAATAAGCCATGACCAAACACTCGAGACTGAGATACTTCAAGGCCCACTGGTGCTTGATATGTTTCGATCCTAAAAAGGCAGTTGTAGAAATAGCATGTTGACTGGGTGCATGTAGGTTACAGAAAACAATCCATAGACTGAATATATATCCAAATCCTTTTGAATATTATTTATCACCTTGGTCTGGATCTGAGTTGCATGTGTAGGAAATTGTATTCCGGTGCAGTATGAATTCGTGAATGATTATGTCCTAAGAACAGTACCGCCATTCTATAACTATTTACTTTACATCGTGGTAGTTTACTAGCCGGGGGCAACAGGTTTGACGGCTGTTAACCGAAGGGTTAGATGCATAGATCCTCGGAAGGGAGGAAATTCCAGTCACTACCCCATCAAATGCTTTAGAAAAAGGGATTCATATTCCGTGCTCAAAATTCCATTCATTCGAGAAATATAGGGACAAGAACAACGACGGAACTAATTTCTGAGCAAATCGCAATTATTAATACCATATAGATTTTCCTTTCTTCCCTATGTATGAGATTAAACCAATGGGAGTGGGCTTAAAGGTTATTATTATTTGACCATTCGATGGCGATAGTCATCTCACCCTAACATGAAACTGTTAGGGAAAATATCTACAGTCACAAATGTAAATAGCGTCAGTGTGGTATATATAGCTAACAAAAAGCTTTTGTGAAAGGAGAATCCTAGGTAAAAGGAACGGAGAGTTCTAATGGTGTAAACGTGTGCAATATTGACGGAACTATAGAAAGCAAACCCGAAGTATGAAGAGAAAAGAAGTAAAATATCAAATGATTTAGACAAATCTTATTCCCCTCTTTAGAATAGAGCTCCCTGCCATCGCATGGGGGTGTCTGCTCAAAAAAAAAATTCACATGATACCAAAACGAAGCTACATGGAATGTCAAGAAAGGAACATTCACTAGAAGAGAGGAGGGCTCTATTTCATTAATTTACATATACAGAAAAAAAAGAAAGATATAAGCAGTCAATAAGTGGTATTCTTGTCCTGGAAGTCATCCAGGGGTACACCTCATGTAACTGACTTTGTACTTTGTCTAAGAAATAAAAGCTGCTTTATATAAAAAAAATACAAAACAACGAAGAATGAATCAAGAGACCAGTATCTTATAAGTCATGCAAAATGAAATAGAATCCTAAAAGATCTACCAACCTTTCCCAAATGGTCATTGATATTGTTAGGGTCTCGGTTAAGCATATCTAGTTCCTCCGCCATGGTGAATGTCCTGTGGCTACTCTGGGGCAGTCCTGGAGTTGTTGCTGTACTGTAGTCCGTGCTTCCTCTGTCTCACTCCGGCCCACGACGACCTTTAAATGGCCACCCAGGTCGTCCTTAGCAACCTCCAGCAAAGAAGCAAGCCAAGCTGGGGTTACTTCAGTGTTAAACTTACGCAGTCGCACAGCAAATATTGTCTTAAAGCGTATGTTGCGAGAGGAAATTGGACGGGGAATCCGTAGTTAAGGGTAAGTTACTATATGAAACTACAGAACCACCTGGGATCTGTCTTACACTAAAATGAGGTCCACGATAAAAGATATAGAAATATAAAATTTAACTGTTGTGAGAATTTCATAGGCATTTCACATGCATATAAGTGCATATAATTGTGTGTAAACAAATATATACTTTTGATATCTTTTGTTTGATATTTTGTATATGATTATACACAAGGCTTTTAATGTAAATGTCGGACTAACTATGAATGTATTTCTCTATCATTTCTTTTTGTTTAAAAGATCCAAGCTAATAGAATATTTAATCGTTGTTGTTGTGTACCCACATATATAGAAGAAAGTGCACAACGACCCCCTGCTGATGTTTGATATTGCAACCCTCACTATGGCTTCACTTTCAGGTATATCATCCCATTATAATTGGGAACTATTTTTCGAATTTCATATTCAACAAACAATATTTGACAAAGATACATAAGTTTTAGACGTATTGAATTATATGTCCCATGTGATAATGCGATCATTTAAAAAAAATACTATTTCCTTTAATATGCTTTTGATTTTGCAGTTATGAAGTGTAGTAATACGGAACGAGTAAACACATACCGAAATCACACATGTAATTAGATTGATGACATTGGTCAAAGCGTGTACGTTCTTGAATCATAGTATTTTCATATCATTTCATTATCATCTAATAACTCAAAAGAACTATTCATCTTTTGAAAAACAAATTATCTGTTTATGTGAATGCATTCGTCTTCATTTCGTAAATGATCTTAGCTCGTTTATTTTTATAATGCAGGTCTACAATGTAGTTTGTTAGATTACATCATAATATGCTCATCCATATCCAGTACTGTTCGCCTGGTTTCTTCGTCTTTTCGTATCAATGTGGGATTATGAAATTTTAAATAATATTTTCTGAATGATTCAGGATGAGCTTGACAATTATCAATTTATTGGTATCAAGAAAGATTATCATGCACCATACACGCAACATAAATATCAGCTACAATCAACCTAATCCTTGTAAATAAAATGAATGACTATATGCTTGTAATATGCAAGGATTTCATAAAAGGCATATTTATATTTCTTCTTCCTATAGTATACTTATGAAGTTAATGGTGATTTTCATCGTGGTATCATCACTTATTTTCTTGCATATATTTCAATTAAAAAAGGAAGCGTACGTTAGATCAGACCTCTGCTGAACATAAGGAGGTCTTAACAGTCTGATTTTGATAATGGTTTCATATAGAACCGAAAAGAAACACACTTCTCAAGACTGTTTTTAATTTACGTATCTTTGGTACTAACAACCGGGAAACGAGAACTGTGAAAGGCAGGTTATCAGAATGAATAATCATTTGCAGCTCAGATTTAGGTGTACAACAATGTTGGTTTTTTTAAAAGCAGTTTATTGGCACTTCCCAAATATACATGGAATTAACATTCAATACAACAGTAAATTATCCATGTACAACATAATAAGAAAATTTATAGCTGCTTGTCTTTTTTGGAGGAAAAGAAAAAGACATACATAGAATACCAGACAATTTTAACATTTGTGTGTCGCTTTTTGATAGAGGTACCGTTTTTAGATGGTACCAGTCAAGCTATATGCTGTTGTCAAATAGGTTTTATTTAAAGAAATCCTTATGGGGACATTTCACTTCGACTTGGCGTTTCACCTTGCCATGGCGAGTTGTTAAGATATGTTTTTGTATCCCCATCGTGTCGCAAAACGGCAATGAATCGTGTTTTAATTTCAACCTGATTTTAAAATACTTCCAACTGTATTTATGTTTTTAAATGAGCAAGCTCTTTCTTTATTTCACTTCAAATCTTATCTTTTAACATCAAATCTTTCTTAAGTGTACCTTATATAAAATCTAAAACGTGCCATGGTACCTATTAAATTGTTATTATTTGACTATTCTACCATATTTTCGTAGTCATATCTTTAAAGGTAGTTTTGGACAAAATGACCATGTCGGGTTATTTTTCGAGAAAAAAAAGGAAGAAAGGGACATTTTCCATCTAAGACCAAATACTTCATATGTATACGCATTAATTTTTTTTATCTCCTTGACTAAAACTATGACTGGAACAAACTTTAGGTTATTTCGCTATTCTCTGTGACTGTTATGAATTTTGTGTATTTTCATGTAAATATCTTTTCTGGTCCAGTACCATTCGTGTCTTTCTATAGGATTGTCTATGCTTGGCATTGTTTCATGAAATGAAGCTGGTTTACAAGAAACATAACACCATATTTGAGCACACAGACATTTATTTAAAAGGAGTACAGGTACATGCATGATTAGATCATTATTGTAAAATATATACAATAATTGGCACATAAATTAAGAATCCAAGTGTTTTTTATGTAAACCACTGTACAAGTGGTCTGTACATTAGGATGGTGTCAATCGTGCCACTTTACTTGTAACTCCATATTGATCCGAGTAGAACCAGCAACAGGGCTTTCAGTATCATATTTTGAGAGCCACGAAAGATGGTGATAATTGCTAGTTGTGTCCATACAGTTTGAAACTGTCAATATGTTATGTTTTGAGAGGAACAATGTATGTCAGTCATATCAGAAGATTGGTATGAGCATTAACCAGGATGAAAATAAGAGTTTGTGCTGCTCTTTTAAGAGTCTATTTTTTGAAAGCATGGAAGAAGTTGCCGAAGGAGAGGCAGATGGGATCGAGGCAGCAGCCTGTGAAGATGCCCCAGACCTTCTTCCACGTTCCAGTGACGATCTCAAGCACCCGGAATGTTGGTGTGATTATCCAAATGTTGTTGAAGGCAATGGAGGCGAAGGTGCAGCCCCAGTGTGCAGCAATGCAGCAGCTGCATAAGAGGGTGGTAAGCATGTAGCACGTCTTCTTCCAGAACTCAAAGCACTTGAAGGAGCAGTTCCATACGAAGTCCATACTGTGGATGCCATCGGGCTCGCCAAGGACCTCCTCAAAGGCGATCTGAAATTACAAATACATTTGATGACAATTTAGTATCCATATTTTCTGATACATTTTCATATCATATTCAGTTTGAAAGCTTGAATTTAAACTTCAGGTTCAAACGCACTGTACTGATCACACATCTTACTAGCGAGTTGGTCGAGTCAGAGAGATTCGATGTTGATATATGGTCTTCAATAACCCGATAGTACTAGCATGGGGAAACAATCAGCTCCCCCTGACCTTAAGATATTCGATGTATGCGCTTTCATCAGTGATAAATCTGATATTATTTCTCGATTTCATATTCGATCAGAAGTTATCCAACGTTGCATTGTTTCAAATAAAGGCCTGCCCGGCCTATGGCCCAGCCAGCCCTAGCTCAGCGGTACCTCTTGATCTGATCGGGTCGATGTACATCGCACATCGACAAAACGTACACCATTTATTCCGATTATTGGGTCGGTGTGAATCGGGTGCCGATGATTCAGCAGGGTCCTCTGGACCTGCCGTACATTAACATTAGTATTGCTGACATCAAATTGAAACGTTGAGTCATCAGCAACCAGCACTTTGAAGTGACGGTGGTATTTGGCTTTCCAAACTCTACAAGATAATCTCTACAAGATAAACAGTGATGGGAACCGATTGAGACATCGGTTCCCATCATTGTACTTTTTAACATTCTTTTTTACATGCAGTTGCCTCATGAATGTGTAGCGGTGCGCAAGTTACTACTTGGTATATATTCGTGTGCCTCTGGGAAATTCCATTTCATGGCAGACAACTTTTGTGGCCTTGCGTTGCCTGAGACAGTGTTAAAGGCACGTTCTAAGTATTAAATGCTAAATAGACTGAAATATATCACAGTGAAGATATATTGCAATCATCATCGGAAGGTGGCTTTCAACCCCACTATTGACAAAATCCCCTCCCAGGGATTAGACATAAATTAATCATATAGACGCATCTATTAAAACATGCTCAAATACCTTATCAGGAACACGCATAGAGCAAACTAATATATCTAGATTCTGTTTCACAGGGAAAATTCTGTACCTGGATTTGCAATGTCTTTCAGACACACCAGCGTCTTGGAATAAAAAGAGCACCCAATACTTTACAGGCGATTGCACAATGTCGTCTTTCTCCATTAAAAAATCTAAAGGGCCCCTCAAATTAAAAGACATTAATCAGACTCTGTGGATAGTAGTTTTTCCAGCGGTACTAGTCTATCCTAACAAGAATACCGAAAGGATTGCCATTACTAAACTACGGCTCAATCTTCATGGAATATTTGGAAAACCCTGTACCTCCAAATATATATAACTATCCAGGCGATCATAAAATTCATGTAGTGATAAATCCATCCAGCGCAAGTATTACTTACCTTTCCCAAATGGTCATTGATATTGTTAGGGTCACGGTTAAGCATATCCAGTTCCTCAGCCATTGTGATTTTTGTGTGTGTTCCTCTTTGTCTGTGTGTTACTGTTGAGGTGACTTGTCTTCACTCTGAGTGTGTTCTGATCGCCCCGGTCTTCTTATAGTCGGCAGACGTTGTCGTTGCTAGTAGCTACCCAGAATTGTGGTTCGTAATACCGCCCTCCCATCACGGAATCATCCACAATTGTTACATGTTTGTTCGAATACCCAGTAGGACTCGTTGGCTTATTCCAATGTTTAAACGTAACGTAACGTACTATTCAACACCCTCCCTCAAGCTCCTACCCTCCATCCCCGTCCTCAGCCCAATCCAATGCTTCCAACGGTAATCAGTTAGCTCAACATATGGATAAGCCGGAATGGAACATGTATTGACCTTTCTCCAGATAAACTAAATCCCAAACGCATCCCGTTCGTGAACCCATGCTTTGGTTTGGATCAAGTCATTATGCGATATGTATATAGACTCTGGTGAAATTTGGTAACCTTGATAATTTCTTAAATTTATTGAAGGAACCACCATTAGAAAAATGACACTGAACTATGTTCAGTGGACTATTATTTACAAATTTTTAGAACCATGTGTCTTGACTAGTTTGTCTTGACCTGTTTATGTGTGGTCTTCTAAAACGAATTCAGTAAACTATGTTCAGTTTGTAACACACGAAGTCAGGGTTAATACAATATTAAGGTGCCTGATTGGAATCTGTTCCGTGTTATTTGCGTACAAAAATCGGTCGGTGGTTCTGCTTGAGATATCATCGGTGCGCACAATCGGTGGCGGTCATGAAAACTGTTTTTCGAAGGAAATTATGGTGGTCGACAACCGAATATTAACACTCAAATTCATTAAGGCCTGGCGTTCACCTACTACGATAGAAATTTAGACCTACCGATATGGCACAGATACAAAAATCAAATATCGGAGCCAAATCGGGAAGGTGCAAAATCGTAGACAAATATGTCTAGACATGCCAATCCAGCACGCATCGTAGGGTTATTTTTCAATGCCTAATCGCAGAAACGTGGTCAACTGCCCGATATCAGGTGACCTTCTGAAGCGATTTTGATTTTTTTTATCGGGAGGTGCATCGTAGACCGTATCGGAGCGATATCGTAGTAGGTGGACGCCGGGCCTTACACTCCGATCGATTCAATATGGAGACATCTTATAGGTGGTACAAAAGTCGCTTGGTGGTTGTATATGATGTTAAGTTAAAAATCGTCGACCCTTTTCGTTTCCATCTAACGATTATTGCTACTAACGTGTCACATAAACGGTCAGCAGTGTGAAATGCCATAATCGCCACATAAGCAGTCTATCTTTTAAAAACACCATTTTGATTTACAATTTCGACATACAACAACTCACAAGGTAGAGGGGGCGAAATATATTCATTCGTCACTCAGTAATAAATGACAACCATCCAGCTAACCACTAAGTGTGAGTTATTATAGACTTTCATGATCAGCATCTACCCTGTTTTAAAGGTGTTCTAAGATTATTCCTGCCTTTTCAGGAAGACACATGAATATCTGTCGCTGACTTCTTGAAAAACTAGAAAACAGTCTCCATTTGGGTTTCGTTCTGATGGCAATTTTTGGCAGGGATGTTTCTTTATTGCAATAGTCACACTGAACAGGTCGCAAATACAAGTACTAAGAAGGAACTGCATCAAGATCTATATCTGCTGAAATCAAGCTATAAGTTTTGATTGGTGAGTAATCTCACGAGGCAAAGATAATAAGTATACATAGCAAACCAAAACGAATGACATATTTTCAGTGGCTACGGATTGAGTGCGGTTCAGATTTTATATAACTGACTGATTGGCTAGCGTTTGTGATATCATCGCCATTGATGATTTTTTTTATGATACTCCACGGGCGTTGACTACGAGTTCCCAAAGTTAGGTCTATGTGAAGAAAATACCAGGGGTGAGATATTCTACTACACTGCACAATCATCTGCCACAATGACCTGCTACATACATGTATACACAATATTAACCTGGTTCTGACACTAATGGGTGTTTCCCCCGCGTAGTACTGCGTAGTTAAGTACAAGGAGGATACACACTCGAATATCAGAACCAGGTTTATACTCTATCTATTATTCCCCATTGCAAATTTGAGCTATGAAAGGAAAGAGACAATGGCCAACGATCTTCTAACACACTAATTTGCATGCTAAAGACTCTTTTCCGTAATTTCTTAGGAGATTACGACTATTCGAATTCGTATACAATCTCCTCGGTAAGGATCTCTAGACTCTATACGATTACAATTACAGTTTCGTATTAGTTGGATAATATACAAATAGACAATACTCGATGGTTTTGTGGACAGACGGCCGTAAACCACGAGAGCTTGACGCGTAAGAATACACGAGTGCTAGCGAGTGTATTACGATATCAACCTCGAGCCGTCGGTTTACAGAACCGCCTGTCCAAATAACCATTGTTTGTTGCATTTATTATCCATCTTTTCGAATAGATTAAACCCAGAAACTGCCATATTAATGGGTATAAAAATAGGGACTATTGCTTTTGTCTATAGCACAAAGGGACTATTTTTTTACCGTATACCATGGTTTTGAAGCTGTATACCACAGATTTGAATCCGTATACCAGAGTTTTGGTATCTGATAGGTTTTATATAATGGGTCTCGTGGTTTACTGAGTCCCCTTTCATTTTCAATGGGGTCTTTGTATATGATGGATAACAAAAGGAAATCTCGTTCGGACATTTGTATGCGAGACATAATTACATATATACTGTCTGCAGGGATTGAAATTGGATCATATTTCCTTGAGAACCTCTACCATAGTTAATTTCCCATTGAGGACGTGGTAATTATATAAGAAAAGCTTGATCGCCGTTATTACCAGAACATATCGAATAACGTAATAGGCCGACGAATAGCTACTCTCAGGTAACCTTTTCATGTGTGAATTCATTCATTTGAGATTTGCATTTCTATAGTCCAAATAAACTAAGCAAGAATAATACAAGCTACGGGGAACCTTCTTGAAAGTTTCCCTATAACACTTCATTTCCGGAAATATATACACTTAAAAAATTGCCTTTGAAATACGGCAAAATATAAGCGTGCACCTATGTACATTCCCACGGAAAAAGTTCCGTTTGGGGAAGGCATGTACACTTATTATAGGGAGCCAAAATGTACCTACTAAAACCGTAGAATTATACCGTTCTCAAAATAACATTTCCGGATGGCTGTAAGAATGAGGCTTAGTGGACGTCAGAACTTGATTTTTGGTCTCGTTTGCCATTATGGAAGTGTAGTTTACGACTATCGTCTCTGAATAAATCTGTCTAGAAGCTACGATCACAATTGGTAAGTGTATCAAAAAGTTGTTAAGTGTATTAAAAGATTGGAGAACGATACATTATATACTCGAACCTATATAGTCAAAGTACAGAGCGCATAACTCCGGAAATGATGTTTTGTGAACAGGCATCTGCGGTTTCAGCGCATCCACTTTGGCTGCCTGAAGAAAAATGGTTATTTGTGGACATCTTAAGATAAATTCGTTTATTCCGCATACACTACATAACTATAAAACGCTTATCTCAATTATAGCACAACCTTATAGTCTGTAGGATAAGGAAATGTGTTTTGATCATAAGTATAGGTATTGTCCTTCCTATTGTGTAGGTGTTGTGGGAATTTCCCTCGCAAAAGTGGAATTTAATTCTAAATGCGAAACATTGCATTTACGATACAGTGTTTTGTAATCCAAACACAGCTCCAGTCCTTGGCAACTAGGCATATGAGAAAACACAGAGTACTCTGCAGGTTGAGACCTTTGCTTTCTCCAGTTAAAATATTGACAGTCGATTACAGTGCATGTTGGGAGACATTCTTGGACCCTTTAACACAGTCTCATTCACGTCTGAGCCAGAAGCAGTTTAGCGTGTCAACAGTGGCTATGTACTCAGCGTTTGTTACTGTACGGACCTGCATTCACTCAACTCCCTCATAGAGCTGGAGTTTATTTAGCAGTAGTCCGTGCGACCATAGTGATAATTGCAAGCTTTTAGGAGCACAGTCAACCTATAGTGTAAGACTACCTGGAGTTATATTCGTCTCAGCACCCCATATCTTGCATGAACTAGTCTCGTTATAATATAGGGAGCCAAAGTGAACCCGCTCCAACCACAGATAGCCGGTCGCAAAATAGTATTTCCGGATATAGGCGCACAGTACTTAGACTATGTAGGTTCGAGATTATATGTCTCATTCTTCAATCATTTAGATCCAAATTTTTAATAAACTTAACAACTGTCATCGTAGTTTCGAAAGAGAGTTATTCAGAGACGATAGTAGTAAACCTCACTTCGAAAGTAACAAAAGAGACCAAAAACGAAAGTCTAGCCTCAAACTCCCATAGCTTTAGCACTAAGCCTCGTTCTTACTGGCCACTGGAAACGTTGTTTTGTAGGTGGGTATCTGTGGTTTCAGCGGGTTCACTTTGGCTCCCTATAGAAATTGATAATTTGATGATCAGTCAAGCTTCCGGTTTGAAATCAAGTAACCCGTTGTGTTTTGTCACGGATTTTAACATGAAATTATAAAGGATATACTTGACAATATAATTGTGACAGTAAATATATGAATTTTCTTTTGTGCACAGTGCTGGTATCTGGTAATACATTACGTACATCGATCATATGTAGATTCAGTGAAAAATATACATGTTTTACGTAATTTTAAGGGAAGATACTTAGGATTACCTAAACCCAAATCCCCACTCCCCTTTCAGGGCCTCCGCTGCCTTATCATATTCAACCAGCAGAGCGCATATACCCCACCTGGTACTATATGTAAGTGCGTAGGGTCCTTATGTAAAGAGTGCCCTGAATCTCGAACCACTATGTTTGTTATCCAGGGAGACTAAACAAACTATCGGAATTCTAAAGATCCTAATTGAGAGCGATGTCGGTTAAGTCGAGGATTAAATAGATCGGAGAACAAGTAAATAAAAAAACCTAGAGATACTGGATAACATTGGATATCTCGATAACCTATTAGAAATTGCCTGGGTTGTAGGTATAGTAAGGAAATACTATTTAGTGTGTAAGCAGACATTTCATTTAGGAGCATTAAAACATAAGATTTATCGTAAAAGTATATAGACTGATATTTAAAGCTGACACACATTTCTTTCATAGGGATATTTGTAGGTACCTTTAAGCGCATCATATAACATCACGGACACTTCCTCTTTGGGAGTGCATGAGAAGAATAGTAATGTGACGTATCGATATATATCACGGAGGTTACTGAACCTGATTAAGTTCTATACTTTTGTAGGGCGATCCAAAAGAGCTCAAAGAGAGTAATCGGCCGAACTGAGCTCCGGACCAGATGGCGTGTATTCCAAATGGATGATTAAAAGTTTAATAACTTCTGTTCTCATTAAGATCGGTGTATGATACTTTATATCAAAAAGACAGATACACGCTGACTTCAACGAGACGCTCTTCAAAGGACCGGGAAAAGTTGGGAAAAGTGCGTACTAAAGAAAAAACCAACAGGTTTTGGTCAAAGTTGTCATCCCCCACGAGTTTGATGTGGAGTGAATATCACGTAGCATTCAAAAGAGTTAGAGAACGACTTCTTCGACCAAGACGAGCTGCTTTCTGTATTCATCTCACCCTTGTACACACTAAAATAATGGTCGCCGCCCAGGGTATAGACTATGGAGAACGGACTGCAATACTTGTAGGGGCCTGGAGAACAAGTTCCCAATGTAAAGTCTATGGAGAAAAATACTAGGGGTGAGATAAATTTTAAAGTCAGGGAGAGTCGGCCATTAAACCATAATCGGCAAGCCGATAGCTTCTGAATCGCACCTCTTTCCGGCAATTCCATCGGGTGGATGGGAATCCGTGTCGTGTTGTCGATGTGCGCGCTTCACAGATCCGATTACTAGTGTGGTGGTGGTGGCCGACACTGCCCGACATTTCGTAGGCAAACACGATAATAAATCTGAAAACCGTTTCCAATATCTTAATTAGAATAGACTCCATCAAACATTTGTATTATTGTCTATAAAGGCCTACGACCCGGCACATGTAGGTTCTGACCCAAATTACAATGTATTTATAAAAATCAAAAAGAGTAGGAGACCCAGGATGGATCATTGAGGGAAACCAATACAGATTCCAGCACTATTGGATATAGTCTTGTTAGTCCTTACATATTGGCTTCTTGGTGACAAATAGGTTTCTTATCAGTTAATTAATCAAACTTTTGTTATTTTTTCTAAATATTTAGAAATTTGTATCTCGCACCTGGTGGGGTGGTATTGATATTTATTTCAAATTTGAAAAACATAAAGCAGGCCACAGCCCGCGGACCACTGCACTGAGACAGTCACTTGCTCGATAGTCGCGAAGCCGCAACGTCCCCTCCACAAAATTAATCAAACTTTTGTCATTCGTTATAACAGGTAGTGCAGGTGCAACTCAAAGCGTATACTATAGTACGTCCTGTCGTCGCCAGAGCCCGGCCGCTCAGGCTCTCAAACAACGAAGCTGAGAACGTTTCTGTTGGCGGACTACTCAAAGCGAAGCGAATGATCCGGAAGTGGACTGATACATGATGCTGTAGGCTTTTAGATTTGAACCAACGACCTTTTCGCTGCCCTGTGTGCAGATTGGCCGCCACCTGTGTATCCACTCTGTTCCAACTTGACGTGCGTAAAGCCAGTATTCCAGGAAGATGACTGAGGCGCCGAAAAGACAGCCTGGGTTTACCAAAGGACGTCGGCGATGATCACCGGACGTCGGGGACTGTTATACAGTGGAGTAGCATTTTAGGAAGTCAGCAGCGACCGTCCGACGTCGGTATCAACCGTGAAATTCAAGCGCGGCCTAACCTCACACTCTAATGGCGTTGGACATCATTTTTGGATTATCCCTTCGGATGAAAACAATCCGCATTTGTTTCTTATATGTTAAGTTCTTCAAAGATAGTAAGTAATGCCTAAGGCTAGGTGAATGTGAAATTAGCTTTTGTAATCATTGGAAATGTTGAATTTTCGTTGGGTCAATGGAACATTCCCTCATGAAGCGTTTGCACTGGTGGCTAGTGTACCCTGTGCACCCACCTCCCAGTGTCGGTGGGGGGAGGGGGGGGGGGGGGGCTGCAGGGAGGCGCTGCATCGTGAGCAAGGGTGGGACTACAGCATTGAGCTTGTAACTCACACCCAAAGCTGTTCCGCATTGACAACAGCGTACATTTGGACGTTTTAAAGCTCTCATAGGGTTATCTCAAAGAAAGGAAATCAGAAAGCTACAGTGCTGAATCTTGTTTTCAGTATGGCTAGAAGTATGTCATGAGAAGGAAAGCACATCTGAGTATATACTACCAAAAAAGAATAGCAGGTTCGATATTTTCCCTCCCCGAGAATCTCACTCTCGTGGCAATTACCTCTTCGTACACAGTTCTGATTTTGTCAGTCTCTACGTGGAGGACAAACTCCAAGCAGAATCGACAAAAAACAGTTATATATATATATATATATATATATATATATATATATATATATATATATATATATATATATATATATATATATATATATATATATGTATTTAGAAATCCTTTTTATCTTGGTTCTCTAAATCCCAGGGTGGTGTGGTCGAGTCTTTCCATTGTAGATATTGTTTTGTATATATGGTAGATAATGATGTACGCCATACTGTGGAGGCTACGTTGCTGGCATCGAGTCTTCTGTAATGTCTACAACCCACCTTTTTTATATACAATTTCATCCCCCAACACCCTTAGTCAATTGAATTGTACCAATGTCAGATATGTTATGCTGGAAACTCACCAAGGATATTAAAGCTGCGATATCCAATGAATCATCATCTATCTCTCTATCTTTCTATCTATCTATCTATCTATCTATCTATCTATCTATCTATCTTTATATCTGTATATGTCATCAAATAGACGCCCATTGCTAATTGTGGTATCTTGTTTGGTTCTATTGATAGGGAGGTAATTTTCATGAAAATGTTATTAATGCAGGTTGATCAGTGATGAATGTGCTTTTTACGAAATTATTCAAATCAGAAACGTTTGAATCAATATGCTATATCAGTCAAAGTCTAATTACAAGCAGGCGTCTTCTTAATGTCAAAATGTCTATTTTGTGATTTGAAATAACAATGTGACAAGGATATCCAGAGAAATGTTTATTAAAATTTCTGAAAACATCCATTTACAAAAAGTATTATAAATAGCTGTACATATCACATTTCATGCCTCAGACATCCAACATATGAACCTGGTATACAACAACATGTATATACTCTAAGCCCAACACACCTTATACATAGAAATAGTTTGTTGTATGTCATGAAGTGTGTAGGAACTAGAGGACCTGGTTAAAGTATTATGTACAAAGGTAAATAAGTTACCAAGCGAAAAGTCTGAATAGACAATAACTGCTGCCCACTCATGCCAAGATAGCATATCATTGTGTGCTTCCAATGTTCGTGTTCGCCTTCGTTCCAATATAGACAGATCGTATTTTGCGAGTTTATTGCTTGAAGGCATGGAAGAAGTTGCCGAAGGAGAGGCAGATGGGATCGAGGCAGCAGCCTGTGAAGATGCCCCAGACCTTCTTCCACGTTCCAGTGACGATCTCGAGCACCCGGAATGCTGGTGTGATTATCCAAATGTTGTTGAAGGCAATGGAGGAGAACACGCAGCCCCAGTAGGCAGCGATGCAGCAGCCGCAGAGAAGAGTGGCGAGCATGTAGCAGATCTTCTTCCAGAACTCGAAGCACTTGAAGGAGCAGTTCCATACGAAGTCCATACTGTGGATGCCATCAGGCTCGCCGAGGACCTCCTCGAAGGCGACCTGAAATTACAAACACATGTGATAATTTAATTTCATAACTTTATTCTATTTTCTCACAGATGGCGTGAGGCATAATTTAGATACAAAACATTATTTTGGATTTTGTATAAGATATAAAATCATAGCTCTAATATAAAAAATAATATATGAAATGAAGTAATTCAATCATCGTTTCATGAATAGGCCCTGTTTCTGTGACATAAAAGCAAGTATTTACCATCCACCTTTATCCAACTGGTGGCGTGCCAATTTTAGGTCACTTTAGTTTCATATGTATTCTTCCATATGCGCCGCTTTTTGCAGCCCTGAGCCTACAACACATCCATATGCGCCAGGTATGTCCATACAGAGTTCCCATAGGTTTACTATGGGCACCTCGTATTAGGTGATCAATAAAAGCAAGTGTTTGCTGAATTAATGAAAAACATTCAATAATACCACAGTGCTAATATATCAGGTTCCAAAATGACCCTAAAGATGATGGTGAATAAAGTAACATTACATTCACTATATTCACATTTGTAAATACCTGTCATTCCATTCACTATAAGCCATTTCGAAACAATTCTATGGTAAAAAGACCAAAGTGAAACAATTCTTTTGTGTGCAACAGCCGCGCGAATATAAGCTGATTAATATAAAGTCTCTGAGCATCTGGATATGTATGTGTATTTCAAATTATCTAACACGTTTCCAAATGCTTCCCAAATTATCAGTGTCATCTTGAAATATTAACGCCTATTGAATAGAGTATAATTCTGAAACACTATATAATAACGGGCCAATATACAAGTACATTTAGGCATAAGTCTCGATAAAGTCTTAATGGACTCTTTATAGAAAAGAGTGTATGTTTTATGTAAATAGAAAAGAACTTAAATATTCTCCCATTAGTTTGCTGTATGTATGTATTGACGTTGCTATGGGAGCGCCTACGCCAGTCTAACATCAACACAAGTGACCAATGGGATTTGATCGCGACATGTCCCTAGTTACAGCGCGCTATTCCTTTGTGTATCGATTAAGTCAACTAAAGGTCGGTAAAAGTGCCCCATTCTTTACAATTCCATGACAAGGAAAGAATTATCTCTTCAAATTTTAGTTCATACTATGTGTATAGTTCAAACGCAATACTATTACATCTTTAAGCATCGGTCAGAACGAGAAGCGTTGGAGCATCAACATTTTTAAAACTGATGGAAATGATTTGGTCATTACAGAAGCTAGAACATAATAATCATTGGACGATACATCTTTGACTGATGTATTGTGTGGTTAATGCCTAATACAGATTTTTCACTTATTGTATAACAAACATATTTCAGATACCTATCAACGAATGCATATAAACTGAAATGAAAGTGTTTGCGATCGTGTTTTACATGTTGTACTATGGTTAATCATCCATTGAGCATAAACCAGACAGGTAAATATGTGCATCTGACATGCCTGTAATACAATGCTCTAGACGTTTAAACAACCAGTAGCCAACACGACTTATGTTCATACGTACTTCGATATGGGAAATCAAAGGTCACTATTCAAATGAACAAATCTTACCTTTCCCAAATGGTCATTAAGGCTGTTGGGGTCACGGTTAATCATATCCAATTCCTCGGCCATGGTGAAAGTCTTGGTGGTGGGCAGTTAGATCGTAAAGTGGACAGCTGCTGTGGTCGGTCTGTGGCTAGAGTCCTTCTCCGGTCCCTTTTATCTGGGGTTGGTTACTGTGTACCTTTCCACACGCTCTCCCACCCTTCCCCGCCCCCGAGTTGCAAACACTTGGTTTCCAGTGGTTTGTGGAAACAAACATATCCCTCAGTGGGTTCGTTCAGGTTCGGCATATATGATGAAATCTATTCCGTACCAAAAAAGGATTTGTTTTACTTTGCGATTTTTGCGTTGCAATAACGAGCAGGGACAAAGTTAGATGTCAACTTGATGCCGGGGATACACCAAGTGAGAAATGCAGCAATTTCTACGGAATCACCGACACAAATTGGCTTGCATATTGAGCTAGCGTTTCATATTTCACATGCCTATTGCTTCTGAGACTCTAGATTATCGGTAGGAGATAATACTATCAAATAATAGCTCACATACACGGCATTTTGCGTTGATGGTCTCCGGCATAAGGCTTAGATGTCAGAAAACTATGTGCGCTTCAACGTACATCGAGATGTAATTATAAGGTTTTGGGACTATGTTTTGCTCTCCAACCATATATACAGTATTGTGTATGCAAGCAAATACTAGATATCTTATCAAAAATACATCTGATTTGAAATCCGTATATCATAGTCATAGTATCTTATAGTTCAGACTTTTTAAACGATGGTGTGCAGCAAATTCAATGTGTGTACAACATTCATACCTATCATGAACTATATACATTCTATATTATTTCATATATGACATTCATCCGATTTCAAGAAGTTCAAAAGGAACTTACACGCATTTCTCATTACAGGCTCCCTTCAATCTTATATCGTTTGTACATTGATTTAGTTATTGTGAAACAGATGCTGAGTAGTCTGACATCTCATATTATCAGTTGAAATACTTCATTTACATAAAACAACGGCAACAACCTTCATGTTCCATACGATAAAGAACAATAAGGCTTTCATCCTGTAAGGAAGGACACGATATTGCTCATTAGTTGAACGTCTCTTGAGGGTAGATCAATATGATCTGGCTTTATGAATGTTAACCTCAATATTATGTGTTATGATTTAGTCATGAACTTTGGATAGATTTATTTATCAATGATTGTAAATTTTGAGCGGGTAAGACCACTGTACTATTGTAGTTATATATATAAATGGGATCAACACGCCTATACCGTATGCATTTTGTTATTTGATATTCTTGTGCAAAAACTTCTATGATAATACTACCTGCAACTATAGGCATAACAAATGAATAATGTTTGCGCCCTAGGGCTACAGTGATTGACTGTTAGAATGGTGGGTTGGCCGATAAATAAAATGGTGTTTTTCGAGATTTTAGGGTAGTGTATGAAGAAAAAGATCTAAATAGACGACTACGAGGCGAATCAAATTGGAAACCACCCAGCGGTTCGCAAAACTTGGAAGGTTTCATCACGCTAAACAAGATCGACTTGAGCAGACAACAACGACCAGGAAGAATAAAACACAATGTCACCAAGGAACAAAAGCTAGCACTCAAGAACCTAGCCAAGGACAACGACGTTACCATCAAACCAGCTGACAAAGGGGGAGCCACAGTCATACAGAACACAAGCAACTACATCAAGGAGGCAAATAGACAACTTAACGACACTTCGGTCTACACCCCAACGGGTATAGACAAGACTACAGATATACACCAGAAGGTCGAAAATGTTATAGAACGGATGACAAACGAAGGAGAAATCAGCCATCAAACAGCGGGAGCCCTCAAAACGGACAAACCACGGGCACCACATGTCTACTTTCTGCCGAAGATTCACAAACCACAGCGACCCCCGCCAGGCAGACCTGTGGTCTCGGCGAACAACTGCGCCACCGAAAAGATCTTGACTACCCAAGATAAAATCCTATGTCAAGGACACCAACGATTTTATCCGAAAAATCGAAGCATTGGAAACACCAAAACCGGGCACCATCCTGGCAACACTAGACGTGGGATCTCTCTACACAAACATCCCCAATGACGAAGGGATCAAGGCCATACGACGAAAGTTAGAAAAGACGAGGGACAAGAGACTAAACCCAAGCAACAACTCGATAGTGGAACTACTAGAACTAGTCCTAAAGAACAACAACATCCAATTCAACAGAAACCACTACATTCAAATAAGCGGTACAGCTATGGGCACCCGCCTAGCCCCCTCTTATGCCAACCTGTTTATGGAACAACTAGAAGAAAAAATCAACAATGAGAATAACACCCTGGGACCCAGCATGTGGCTACGATACATCTACGACATCTTCATCACCTGGGAACATGGCGAGGTCGACATACAACGTTGGATAGAGAAACTGAACTCAGACCATGACACTATAAAATTCACCATGGAGCACTCTACCACAGAGATACCCTTCCTTGATACACGAGTGAAGATAAACAGACAAACCAGAGAGATCTACACCGACTTATACACCAAACCAACAGATGCGAATACGTACCTTGATTACAACTCGGCCCACCCTCCAGCAACAAAAAGAAGTCTCCCGTACTCACAGTTTCTACGACTACGCAGAATCTGCAAAGAAGACGAAGATTATGAGAGGCACTGTAAAGAAAAAACTGAGGAGTTCGCAGCAAAGGGTTATCCAAGCAAGGTGATAACAGAATGCAAGGAGAAGGTCGACGCCCAAGACAGACAGGAACTACTAACGAGAATAAAACCACCAACGGGAAACAACAACGATCTGGTTCTGGTAACAACTTACCAAAAATCTACCGACGACATAGGAGATATTGTAACAAAAAATTGGGACATTCTAGCAAGATCAATAACCACCAAAGAGATCCACAAGAAAAAGGTGATAAAGGGATACAGAAGGCCCAAGAACATAAGAGATCACCAAGTACGAGCACGTACAAACTACCATCCAGCACCCGACAGAGAGAGAGGACCACCAAAAACAGAACGAGAAAACACACCGGGAAGAAAAGCGGAACCACCAGAAGACCGCAACAAATGCATAAAGAGGGACTGCAAATATTGCGATCTCTTGGACATGGGTGGCACCATAACATCAAAATGCACCGGAAAAATTCATCACACAAAATCGAATGTAACCTGCAACAGTTCCAATGTGATATATTGCATAGAATGCAAAACCTGCAGCATGCAATATGTCAGACAAACCAAACGACAAATTAAGGAACGAATACGGGAACACCTAAACTGTATTAGGAAACATACAAGCAAGAATGAAGTACCAAACCACTACAACCAAGCAACTCACCGGGGTACGGAAGATGTGAAAGTGTACATACTCGACTACATCTACCGACACCCTGAGAGCAAAGAAGCAACAAGGCTACGAAACAAGATATAATTCAACTGGATACACCGACTGAAAACCCATGCCCCAGAAGGACTCAATACGCTCGACAACAGGTACGGCTAACCATATAGACCCTCTGGACCAAATGCCACGTCAAATTTTTTTTTCCAACCACGACGAAAGTCAACGGAATGAAAAAAATACACTAATTCGATCACCTAAGATCCAGAGACACTATGGGTTAGAACGACAAAAAATAGAGAGAACGACATCTACCATTTTCTCCTGTAGAGAAAATAAGGGGACTGACATATCCTCCCCCAGAATGAAATTCTGGGAGAAAGACCACAGAAGAAATACCTACCGCACCTTGCCTGATGAGACTTGAAAGGAGTCGAAACCACGAGAGTGTATTATCCTCGCTACGGCGAAGACAAAAAACTACTCTACACGAAGTGTAGGGGTAGACTTACGACTCAGCACGGCATCTGATTTCAACAAGAACACCGTATATACACTGCCTCTGGGGAGAGAATCTTCCCGGAGTTAAGGAGCGTTTGAATATTTGCTACTTTTCCATGTGTGAAACATATGGCCTTCTATAAAACCGAACAATGACGGGCAGGTCGAAGACCGGCACGCCACAAGGTTTAATTCACCGAAGTGAGACCTGAAAATCTAACACAGATCTCTAGACCAATCAGATCCGCCGAAACTCGGGGTATGCAGATTAGGCCGCGCAGTCATCTGCGGGCCTTCTCCCCAGCTCTCTCTATTCCGTGGTCGCAACAGCGGTGGGTGCAGGAGTGTTTTACAGAATTGCTAAGCCCCGTCTACATACATAGTGTATATGATAAGGTAACATATTTACTGAGCCTGTAGTCATGTTGTTCTCGGTCTTTCTTCTTATGAATAAGGCTTGATGCTGTAGTCAAAAGGTCATATCCACACTAGACGAGCAGCTCACTAACGGTTCAAGCCACTCTTCCCCTGCTCCTCGACCTGTTCACAAGCGGTTTAACGTTGTTTAAAGATTTCTTCTTCTTTTATTTGTTTAAAGGAGATTTTATTCAGTTTTCATTGACATCTTCTGTCAGTGACCACAAATACATCTAGATTGGGTTGTGTTTATCAACCTTATGTTGGTGTATTTACGAGGCGTATCAGATACTCACGTCCTTCTCCTACCGCTTGCGACCACGTAATAGAGAGACAAGGGAAGCGGACACGGGGAAGTTCCCGCGTCCTGCTGCGTACCCTACTTTTGGCGATTTTGATTGGCTGAGGCGTGCACGTGACCCTCAGTGTCGTGTTTCATTGGATGCGAGCGCTCGGCGTGTGCCGCCGGCGTTCGACTATGCGTCTGTGTTCGCTTGGACTCTAGGCGCGGTGATGTTCGACTACATGACTGAGGCTGACTTGTGTGTAAAGCCACACAGTTCCTAAGGGTTTCTCTGTATCAGAGGAACCGCAGTGGGGAAGGAAGCATTCCCTACTGTCCCAGCTTTGTTCAGGGCTGGGAGGAGACGCCTAATGTTTATACAGTCGTTAGGCTGACACGAACCAAGTCTGTCAGTGGTGGTGTAGTCGTTTCGTTGAAATAGGGAAAAATTTTTCCCAACCACGGAGATCAAACTCCAGCGGAACGGACAAAAATTACAACAATATCAACCTTATGTTGTGTAACATTTTAATCCTCCAAAGGGAATTTAGTACCTTATACAGTCTGTAGTAACATAATCCATCTCCTAGTTTTTAATTTTTCAATCTTCAGAATATAATGAGGGCATACTTATATAGAACTGCATCGAGAATCGTATAAATAGACAACACTCCACGAGTTTGGATGGGCCGCAATCGTCATCGAGGCGATACTGTTTATATATATGACAGATATAACGTATTTACATGGAATGATCAACTGCTGTGTTGGGTGTTCTTCTGTTAATCAGGTACATCACATGGGTAATTAATGTGGCGTTTATACCTGCCGATGAAAACCCCATCGATTATGTGCTCCCTGTACAAAATTCGGTCGGTGGTTCTGATGTGTGCGCCAACCGATTTTAGACACTCATTGACCCATTTTCTTCCCACCTGAAAATTGTCGCACAAAAATATAACATAATCGGTCGGCGGTGCTAAATGTCACGAACGGTAGTCATAATCGGTAGGTTTCCACCCACTGATTACTATATATATATATATATATAGATATATAATATTATTTCAACAAATATTAATAGATGGAATGTAATGGAATAATGGAGCAGAAACGAGCGGAATGTTATTTAAAAGTGATAAACGTCACCAAGTCAACTCTGGTAACCGCGTCAGGTTACCGGGTTACCTAGAAAATATGTATGACGACAACAAACAAGTAGGTACCGCAGTGAATAATACTGTAGCATATATTGGTTGATAATTTATATTTATATAAACGGAGTTATATAATAATAATAATATATATATATATATTTATACAATTGCAAAGCGCACACTTTTCCGACCATCACCGATTCTCAGTACGCCTTTTGGGTAGAATTCGGACATATCGCCCTGTATATATTATCATATATCTTATTGCAGGGAGTACAAAGGCAATTATAGATGTTTCCCAATATCTTCATTACATCAAATCTTGTGACACTTTTTAACGGAAGAACAATTACCCGCGGACCAACCCAGACCAGCCACCGGCGGTACTCTTTGATCTCAATCGTGTCGATGTACGAGCGTACCGTACATCCAGCCGATTGTTGCCGACTCATTCCGATAAAAATCGGAAGTAAAATGGCTCCTGATTTGATGCCGAATTTGATGCTGATCACTACTCTGGCCCTAAAGGGGGGGGGGGGGAGGGGTGTTCGAAGAGCAACCGAACATGGTTCGACAAGGATCGAGACATAATTCGGGTAAATGGATTGCAATTTGGAACCCGCATTATAATTGATTGTAGGCTTAACCCTGATGTGAAAGGTAATATTTGCTGGATATAACGGACACATAATAATACAATTGTACGCCTCTCCTCCATCCTTTCCTGAAATAGGAACTAGCAGTTTGTGAATATTTGATATTGCTACTTTCCTCAAAATATTCTTGATATTTATTTTAGGAAATTGTTTTCCAACATTGGATGATATCAAAATATTTAAATGAACAAAGAATTACGATAAATTCATTTCAGAAAATGGCCCCCGTGTTCAGTCACAAGGAGGATACACCGGATAAACTTATGCCATTTTTCTCAATCCGGTTCATTGCCTGCCGCCCTTTTCATGCCATCCTTTGACCGGCCCATGCCTGCTTCGCCGTCGTCTATTACAGGGCAGACATGAATCGTTCAAGACTGGACTGTGCGCGTTGTGTGGAGGATGGTTACCCGGCGTTTGCACTAGAAGATTATGGGCGGCGATTCTTGAATTTAAGCTGGAGACACATCAAGCGCAAAAACACAGCGATTTCCGTAATCGCCAACGTAAAAAAACATATATGTGAGCTATCTTTTTCATATTTTATTTGATTATTAGTTCTGAGACACTAAACTATCGGTGGGAGATATGACTTTCAAATAATATCTCACATACATGCTATTTTGTGTTGGCGATTCCAGAGATCGCTGCCTTGACTCGCTTGGTGTGTCCCCGGCATTATCACCACCTGACTACTTTCAGCGGTAAAAGGCTAGAAATCAAGTGAGTGACGACTGCAGATCGTCTGATTACGTCTGATTACGCAATTTGGCACCACCTGGCGATTATGTAGTCCACCTGACGGCTGACGACTTTTTCAACCTGTTTTGACCTAGTGGTCCAGACAGTTGACGATTCTGTAAAATTTCAGTCATCAACCTCTCCATCTGGCCAAAAATGCGTGTTCTGTGTCGATGACCATGAGTTTTTACTTAACCGTTCATTACATGAATACATTCACCTGTAGTTTAAACAAGGTTAACCTTCAAGTATCGTCGCATATAATCATCTAGGTTAAATGTCTTCTAACCCGGCGTTTACACAAGACGACTATAGGCGGCTATTCTTGAATTTAGCACCGCTTAACGACTTTCAGCCATAAAAGGCTAGAAGTCGTCTAGTGTAAACGCCAAGTGCGTGGCAACTGCAGATCGTCTGATTACAGAATTCGGCACCATCTGACGACTATTGGACACCCTCTGACACCAGTGACTAATTTAAGCCGGCTTGAATTAGTCGTCTAGACAGGCAGTGATTCTGCGAAAACTTAGTCGACAGTGTAAATGGTCGAGAGTCCATTCTGACGTTGACGATCTTTGTGGTGGACATTGCCACCACCTGACGACAACTGGCTTGACGATCTACAGTCGCCACGTATTTACGTTCCTCATTCAAGAGACGATAGGTCGTCTAGTGTAAACGCTTGCGGAAGTTCTTGGGTTGACGACTGTTGCAGCCAACATTGCATAATCGGGCACCACCTGACCACTATTAGCTAGACGATATATAGTCGTCACGTCCTTAGTCGTCTAGTGTAAACGTCAGGTAAATCACCGCAACGTAGTCTCTATAACTGTGTAAAAAGTAGTCTCTAGCTTAAGTTGTATAAACAACGGCTCAATTGAATGAATGTGTGTGTGCTGTGTTTGGACAATTGAGAAAGCAGCAGTTTAGAGTCATTGGCCCCTTGCCATCGAGTAGCAAGATGTGTTTGGGCCGCTTGATTCCTTAGTTGGGGAAACTTTCCTTGTATTATCGGTAAGACTTTTAGAATCCAAAGATGCGCTTGATAAGAATTACGAGGGAAATTGCACGTGTGACTTCGCCGGAGTTCCATTTTTCCATTGCAAGGAGATGAAATGATGAATAATAAGCTTAGCTCACAGGGAAAACAATTATGACATGCTAAAAGTGTACCCCTTCAGCAATTACGTGACTTGTTGATGGATCGCGGGGACTTGATTAGAGATCCATATATATGTGAATTTTGTAAGTTTACTTTATAAGAATTTATATTAAAATTATGTGGCATTTCCAACTGCCGATTATAATAACCAAGCATGGAATTTTGCACCCCCGACCGATTATGTGATACTCTTCTTGCCATAATCGTCAGGTGGAAACAAAAAGGGCCAATGACTTTTCTTTCCAACATCACTCAATATGGCACCACCGACGGACTTATGAGGCTGCCGGCTTGGATTGAATTAATCAGTGTTGGTGACCAAAAATTGGTCGGTGACCAGCTTCCTTTTCTTTTAAAAAAAATTGGTGGCAGATTGTGAAAGGGCGATGGTACATAATCAGTGACCTGCACTGCAAAATAGCGGTGGACACTCACTGACTTTTGGAAGTCAAATGCAGAGCAATACCGATTAATTCTATGTGCTTTGATCTTGTTGGTATGTACAGAAGTCGGTCGGTATAGTGCCATATTGCATAAGGCAGGAGAGAAAAATCGTTTAGTTGACGGTTGAACATTTAGAACTGTTTCCACCTGACGATTACTGCACTAAATGTGTCGCATAAACGGTTGGTAGTACGAAATGCCATAATCGGTGGTCATTGTCGGCAGGTGGAAACGCTGCATGAGTTTTGGGAGGGTTAATCTTCAGGTTGGTCCTATGCATATTGAATAATCGATGTGCATGGAACATGTAATGTGATTGCATATCATACATGTATTTTATTCGAAATACCCCATTACTCAACCCTAACAATGGCGTCATGCATAAATCTTGAGCAAAATAATAATTAATTGTCCTTCTCGAAGCCTGCACCTATATGCATACGACTATTAAATGTAGCATACAAAAGGTACTAACGCACAATTAATCAGAATAATTCTACTCTTTTCTAGATATCCTGAAAAAGTCATGTAACTGCCAATTATTTCTCTCCAATACTAGCATGCATGTATTTTTGAACGTCAAAAATATGTCTAGAGGCATCTTCAAGACTCACTAGGGGAATATCTCCTGGCATTCTCAGTTGGCCCTACTGAGGGGGTATGGATCCAACTTTCTTTCAGATTTCTTTCTGTCCTCAGTTATTAGTCTAATGTGCTTGTACTCATGTGGCAGCTGAACTTGAATCGTACATTGAATCGTGCAAGCAGTGGGTTCTAGAACAAATGTTGACAGGAGCGCGTTTAAACATGGCCTAACCACTTCTCTCTGGACTGAAATCATAATGCGGACAACTGCCATTCTAGTCTAAAGTGATATAAAGAACGAGACACTTTAGTTCCCAAGTATAATCAAACTATACCAGTCACGTTATTACAGTTACTTTTTCAATGCAAAAACGAAAACATTTATACTCTACACCATACAAGCTTTTTATGCGATATTGGGCATATGGCGCCGGAAGGACTGATACAATTTGATAATGGCCGAGAATGGATCTGAAATGTAAAGGTCGTGGACTTATGTTTTGCAAATAATGATTGCCACACGCACGAGTATACCTCTCATGTGACTTTCTGGCTGCTGACAAAAAAGACCACCGATTATAGGCATCCTTTACAAAAGTCAGTCAGTGGTTCTCTTCAAAATATCATCAGTGCGCATAAAGGTTCATTCCGCCACCGATATGATCAACACACAGGCATTTCGTCGGTGGTAAGAAAAAGTCTGTGGGTGGTGCTTTATTAAGTAATATTGGAGACAAAGTCGTTTCCGCCGATGATTATCTTACCAAAAGTGGCATATGATCGGTTGGCCCGTGGTGAATACCATAATCACTGGTCATAATCAGTAGATGGAAACACCATAAATGCTAGCTAAACCCTCGGAGAAAATACGACAAAGTTTCTTCTATTTTCGACCAGAAGTCTTTATGGCGAAGAGACAAACTTGTGCTCATAAAAAGACACATAGAACTGAATATGGGTATAACGTGTGTGACATCTTTTTCTTATTATTACTAACCTCAACGAAGCAGTATTGATTTATCAATTCTTTTTGGGACAAAGTTTATTGACTAACACAGTATTCATCAATTGCTTGACGATCCTCCACATCGTGGTGTTCGACATCTAGAGACAGTTATTCGTTATAAGACACAACGGGATACACGATACTAATACAGTAAGGCCCGGCGTCCACCTACTACGATATGGCTCCGATATGATCTACGATGCACCTCCCAATAAAAAATCAAAATCACGTCAGAAGGTCACCTAATATCGGGGCAGTTGACCACGTTTCTGCGATTAGACACCGAAAAAAAGCCCATACAATGCGTGGTGGATTGGCATGTCTAGACATATGTCTACGATTTTGCTTATGTCTAGGATATTTGCTTTTTGTATCGGTGCCATATCGGTAGCTCTAAATTTCTATCGTAGTAGGTGGACGCCAGACCTAACATCGCCTGCACAGCACAGGACTGTGGACAATTCTTCTTTCTGTCAGAGCTCATACAGTTGAAATACAATCCTTTTCAAATATCAACTTAGTTAAAACGAAGCAAATCACATAAAAGAAGTTGAAATATTAAAGAAAATGTGTCGGTATATGCAACCTAAGATGACTGCTGAATGACTTGACCAATTGAATAAGAATTAGTACCATTTGATATCATGAGGAATTGGAGATACGTAAAATATACAAGTATATTGCATCTGACCTATATATCATTACACTGAAATTTCAAGCTGCTTGTAAACGATTATGGAAATAAAGGCTCATATCTAAAAAAAATTCAATTTTAGTTTTATAAACATGTTATATCCAGCAGTGCCAAAAGTCCGTCGGTGGTTACTGATTGTTGATCAGTGATGGGAAATCGGTCAATGGCAACAGGCCTATATGGTTTACATGAGACTTTAATTTTCAAAAATAAGGCCTGCTTCCATTTGCTGAGGGAAACAGTGTAGATTTTTGGAGTTCTCCTAAAAGCCCATTTCCATCGGCCGTCACCGATATACACACTTCATACAGGGCTCTGACGAGTGGACCTTTCTTTCTCAAGTTTTTATTGACACATACCGTCATCGCGCGCGCGATGTTTGTCAGATACAGTCACTAACTAGGAGCAAATGTTATTTCCATTCATAATGGAAGAGCGCGGTATACCAAAATCTCGTCAAATAAAAGTGAGAGAATATCATAGGAAATTATTGATCAGTAAGCCATTTGTATTTGAAAGTATCAAGAATGCTCCAATAAACCCAGACATTGGATTTAATAGTTGTTTTCAAGTATCCTCAACAGGAATATAGAAAGACATGGTTAGTGTGTCTGAATGGAATCTGTTCAGAGATATTTTGGTCAGAAATACTCACCGAATTCGAAGAATGAGGTAGGTATTTCTGACCAAAATATCGAGGAACAGATGGAATTCAGACACACTCACTATGTCTTTTTATTATTATATACCTAAAATCATTAAGAATGCCATTCTAAAACTTACTTAATAGAAGAATGAGTGGTCACGTGTTACAGAGGGTAGTATTATATTTATTACGCCACAGTGTGGACGAATGAAATCATTACTACTAGGGCGTAAACATGAGGCATTCGTGCACCAATATATAATCATATGTATTATGGTATAAATCTTTTAGACGTGTGATCCGCTGTAGCTACTGCTGGTATTATGGTATAAACATCTACATGTGTAAACAGAACAGCAACTGATTACTTAATTGAAATAGGTGAATCCTAAATCTGCTGAACATCATTAAGTATATCATGTAAACGTCTTTTGTTGGTATAGTTCTTTTGAGGTGTTTGTCATTTGTTGGCTAATGTTTTTGATTCTGACTTGTGCCTGGTCTAGCATACCACATATCCCATTCAACTTGTCACAGTTGCGACTGAATTTTTCATTGAGGGCCTTGGTCAACTGCCCTACTTTTCTGGCTGATAGGTCAGCTGTGCCACTCAGTTCACTCATTAATAGCCCCTTAGCGCTTCATGCACTCATGTTTGTTTAGCTTGAGGGTACTAAGATAAAATGTATGTACCAGTCAGGTAATACATTTTCATTTTATTATATACCTTCAAATATAAGTATTTGATGGATTACATAAGGAAATATGACAACGTCCGAGCTGGATTCGATCAAAGTGTGCTGGTATATCTCTTGACATCTTAGTGAAAGTCAAGCACAGAATATATGCTCCAAGCACATTTTTTACTCTTTTTTTCCCTTCAACTCCTGTGATCCTTGTGCAAGTCACTGCCAGCACTCCCTAAGTAGGTCAGTGCAATTTTTTTCAGCAAATCAGAATTTGTATTCAAAGTAGGGTGGTACATCATTTTATACCACCATACTGTGCCGGTATATATTTAATACCAATACCCTAGCAGAGGTTGGTATTTGTGTAACATACTGGCACAGGTATATAATAATTCATTTGGAGTACTACTAGTGCCCTTGTTAGTCCTCTTACTAACATATTTGCCATCTGTTTTCCTTCTACTTCTAAGAGGTCTTTTAACATCTTCTGGAACATCCATACATTCTGCACTATTATCATGGTCCATTGATATGAGATTTCTGTTGATTTGCTACACCACACCGCACACACATTCACATGGTCACTCATCCATGAAAAATCTATTAAAAGGAACAAAGTGGGGCAGGGATACGGGATACTGGCATACTGGCCACCTGACCATTTTACCAGGCCTTTATGACTGGGGAATGGATAGTAAAGGGTTAGATTCTTTGCAGTAAGCTGAAAGTCTGTGTGAGCATTCTAGATGACGTATATGAGCGCGATTTCCTGCGCTCAATAAAAGAACAGCTAGATAGCACTGTTGATGCAAAATGGAGTTTAGGAGAACTCAAATAATCTACACCGTTTTCGTCGGCCAATGGAAACGTGCCTCCAGCCTGGAAATATGGCCAATGTACTCACATCGTACATCGCGTGCAAAAAAACTCGAACCAGTTGTTCCCTTTTGTAGCAATATACCCAGACACGCCCTTTCTGCTATGGTTCATTCTAGCCACATTGGAAACATAATGTAATATAGTTTTCTGATCTCCTTACTCTGAGACAAGCCGTGTGACAGCCTCAGCCATTGTATGATAGCGCAAGGTGCGCTGGTCCCTTAGTCACGCTGAAATTGAAATTAGTTTCGGCCACCACTGCCTATTTGAATATTCATGATCTGCCATCTCCCCCGGAGACGGCAACCTGTAGCCAACATCCACCAGATATCGTGTCCATAGCCTCTACCATCGAAGTTGCTAGTTTATTACCAAATCTTGGGAATCTAGGAAAATGATGCATTAAGGCATCACCTGACCGATCCAGTGTGATGCTTCAAGGTATAATCCACCGCTAAAGCCGGGGACACCCCAGGCGAGTCAAGGCAGCAAAATCCAGAATAGTCAACATAAAATGGCATGTATGTGAGATATTATTTCATAGTACTATCTTCCACAGATGATTTAGCATATCAGAAGCAATAATCAGGTGAAATATGAAATAGCTCACATACACGCTATTTTGTGCAGGCGACTCCGCTAATCGTTGCATTTCTCGCTTGGTGTATCCCCGGCTTTAATGGGTAAAGCAGGTTTGACCCAAATAGACTAAAGAGAATACCAACACACATTCCAATATCATTTGTATATGAGTAGACAGCCAACAGTCTCCTCAACAACTCCATATAAATACCACACTTTTCATCTATTTAAATGTTCATTCTTTGCTTTGAGCCCCTTACATATAGCTTAAGAACGGGCTAAAAGTTCACAAACCAATGCAATGTGTTACTACAGTGTACATCGTTAAGTCATTCTCCCCCGGGGGTTTAGTTACAGACCACTGCCATGCAAAAGGGGCCGGCTGTGTGAGCTCACCAAGATCGCCAAGCACTTACTTGGTCACGTACTTTTCAGTACAGAATACCTGCCTGAAATCATAATACATCCCATTGCTTTATCCTTAATCTTGGCATTTCCCCCTGAACGCAATGACCTGTCTGGGGCTACCGGTGGCGCCACTCCTGGGGAATGAAAGAACTCTTACGGGAAAAGTCTCAATCATAGCCTGGGGCCTGTTTGATAATCTAGGATCGTACATGAAGGCACTTTTCTGAATGCCGTAGAGACATAGGGACGATGTGGGTCAACATAACTCAACCCATATGGACGACATCTTAGCGAACAGACTTAGATAGTATCAAACGTTAACCCTTGCACAAGCTACAGAAAAGTTTCTTCTTGTACGATCCTAGATTATCAAACGGGCCGCAGGAACTCACATAATATGGCATCGTTTAACAAGTTGTGGTCCTAGCAGAAGAATCCTCCTAGGATCATGCCAGAAATCTAAGACATATCTTAGGACGAAAGACCTTTCCTGGGGGCTGTTGAATAAAATACGAACGAGAAAAATGTCTCTCAGAATCGTCCTTGGGGCCATGGTGTTGTATAAAATAATGTGCTGTATACAGAAGATATTTTGACAATAAGAGTAATCTAAACCTCTTACAAGATGTTGTATACAAATATGTTCATCTAGATAATATCTTCTGTCTTGTCATAAAACACTAAATAGGTAAAAATCGTCCAAGATATCATTTATCGTTGGAATTATCATATCGTTCAGAGCAGAAACGAACGAACTTTATTCAACAGCCCCAGTGTTTAACAAATGGTGTCCCCAGCAGACAGATAAATCATGCATAATTAGTCTCCTAGGACTGAATTTGGTCTCAGGCTAGGACAAAAAGAGGCTGTAAGACAACTCCAATGGAGGAAAATTCCTAAGATCTGCAGGTAGTGCCACATAGTGGAGGTTGTGATAACTAAGTTCATAATTTGCAATCTAACAGAATATTTAAGATATTTCCCCTCTAACACTGCCATTTTGTATTACATACAATAATATGTTAAGTTAATAAGCTAGTTAAACTGATAAATACGGTTTTCTTTGTGAATTTGAATCATCTAAGACACCTATATAAGTGTCCCCCATCTAAGACCTTTTTGGGTATGCGGAGGCCAGTTTGTAAGATGTGGGTCAAACTTTAAGAGTAATCTTAACCTCTTAGAAGGTGTTGTATACAGATACATTCATTTAGTAAATATCCTCTCTTCTGTCATGCAAAAGTGAATGTAAAAAGCCGTCCAACATGTCGTTTATCGTTGGAGTTATCGTATCGTCTAGCACAGCACCAGAAAAGAACGAACTTTATAAAACAGCCCCCTGGCTAAGGTCCTTGGCTAGGACAGTCCAGATTCTCTTTATAGTTAAATGCAAACTGTCCTAGGACCTCTCTTACAGGCATAACTCTCCTAGGACCACATTGTTAAACTCCCCCTGGTAATGCCCATCATTTTTCTGTTGCACTGTGGGATTGCACTGAATTTGTTTTGAAATGCTAGGGCAGATATAATATATTCATGTGTCAAACTATAGGCCTTTTTCCATTGGCAGACAAACACGGTGCAAATTTTCTGTGTTCTCTGTGTTAGCCCATTTCCATTTTGGGTCAGCAGTGCTAAGGTTCGTCCGTGTCGGCCAATGGAAACGGGCCTTATAGTAGATGTCTGGGATGGATACAAAGTTAGACATGAACGACTGGACCTTTATTACTTGCACTTAAGGACTTCTTGGAGGACCCCTGGATAGAAGTGCATATACATTGTAGTAGTCTAAAGCTCACATTAGTTTATACATTTTGTAATGTTATTCATTTTAAAACAGTGTTGATAAGTGATTTGGGGGATTTTCTGAGGGAGAGAGGTTTGATTTGCAAAGTTTACCATCGCTCCAAATCACTCGTGACCTGTCATATTGTTTATTTGAAAAGGGAAACAGTCTATCTCAGGTAACGAGGATACTTACCGCTATGTACTAAACTATCCGGGTGCAGACACCCCGACGGATGTGAACTTTATTGATCGATAGGGTATAATCCACCTAACCGATAGTGATATTCATCGTTCAGCTAACTGTGCCTATTGCGGACGGAACTTCTCGCCGTCCCTCCCAGACATCCCGGCTGCCATGCCCCGTCTGCATCTTCCCTCACCTGCCCGCTGCAAAGCCTGTGCGTCGCCGGCCGCCTGCTCGCCGGCCGCCCGCCACGCGGCTGTGCACTCACCGCTCCCAGTCCGTCCACCAACCTACACAGCACCACTGCTACCACTCACCCAGCTCCCATTTCAAGGCTTTATATAATAATCAGGTTGCTTCTAAATGGTTATCTGCTGGTTGGTCTGTCCTTCACATTCACAACTGTCCACCATCCACCAATTATTCCTGGTAGCGAGCAGTACTGTTAACCCTTTCTGGCAGGGCAATGCCATATGGCATTCCCCTGGCCATGGCAGGACAATGCCATATGGCATTCCCCTGGCAAGGTCCGGACAATGCCATATGGCATTCCCGTATGGAATGGATGAACCACTCTGTATTTGTTCCTTTGTAACTTTTTGAAAAATTGGTGACTCATGGCCGTTGGTCAGGGGTGGTCATTGCTCCCCCTGGCACCACTACCCAGCGCACCCTGCGCACTCCCCTCTGGTGTTGGACACGTGAACCCCGCGGTCACGTGACCAACCGCCACTCTGACCTCCTCCTCAGTCTGTTCTTGTACTTCACTACGTACACACCTACTTTTTATTTCTCCCAATTTTTTGCCACCTCTCCATGCCGTACCAGATACTCCCCGAGCATCTGACCGTGCAGAGACAGGGTCTTAATACGGGCGAAGTTAGTGAAAAAGGAACAGATAGGATAGCTCCACCAACTACACGTGCGCAAGCGAGCGCCTCCACGACCACGGACCAGGCCTCCGAGTCGACCGTGAGGAAGAGCGACCACGTGGAGTCCGCGTCTCAGGCCGGTAGCCTCCGGTCTGCCCGCCTCGTGGCCGTAGAGACGGGCTTATCCGACATGAGTAAGAAGCTGGACGCTCTCATACAGATGCAGAGACAATGGTCACCGGAACGGGCCTCCATGCCTACGGTTCGCTCGGTCGCTGAGGTACGCACCCGGGACTGGGCCGAGGAGCAAGCCGCCTGCGCCATGCCGCCGCCCCGCCAACTACGAGACCGATACGCCGGGGACGCCTTCATTCAACGCGAGCTCGACCGTGAGGCCATCAGGCACGACAAAACAGCCAGTAAGCTTCATTCAGACATTCATGTTTCCCGCCTCATTAGCAAGCCGTATATGTTCGTGGATAGGGAAGGGGTATACACGTTATCCCAGAAGCTAGAATTGAGGGGGACCCGAGGGCCACTCGAGTACCTGAGCGCATTCATTGGATTGCTGGGGGATGACCGTGCGGTCGACCCCGCGGACCGTGAGGCCATGTATAAGCATCTACATCAAGTGTCTATCGACGCCCAGAGCCGGCCGTGAGCCGGAGTGAAGAGGTGGTCGAACTATGTATTTGACCAAGTTGAGACCGGGAGGTTGTCTTGGTGCGACTACGCACCCATCCAGGAGGAGCGAGTCCGACTCGCGATGACGACCGGGACACAGGTTAGCGGACCAGACGCGGGAAAAACCCGGGGACGTGAGTTGCCATGCAGGCAATACAATTCGGAAAAGGGGTGCCGCCACAGGAACGGCCACGATGACAGACCCGTGAGGTGGATACACGTTTGTTCGTACTGCGACTCCGTGGGGAGACAGTGCGGACACTCGTTGCACGCGTGTAACCGGAAACTTGGTTATACGATGGGCTACGACAACGGACAGGCTGCACCCACACCAGCACCTCGGCGAGCACCCCAGGCCGGACACACACCCCAGGCCGGACACACGCTCCGGGCGGTCGACCCGAGGGCGGATGCGCTCCCACAACACGGACCCGGGCCAAAAAACGGTTACGGTGCGCCCCGCAAGTGAGCGGTGCGCACCCGCAAGCAGTCACACCACGTGCACCCCACTCCGGGCCCGGGGTCACCGGGTGCAAGCAACGTGACGTAACACCAGCGGGCCCAGCGATAGTCCCCCCCCCCCTCCGCATGTCCGGTGACCGGACGTGGGCGGAGGTTGGAAGGGGGGCGGCCCGGCGACCCCTGCGGGCCCCCACCCCGCCACGTGCAGCGCGGACAACACGTGGAGTGCACGTGATCACAACACGCAGGCCAGCTGGCCACGTGGACGGGTGCCGGACCAAAACAATAACAAGGTAGGGGGCGGTCGCCCTCACGTGGATGACAGCATCACGGGGCGCCCACCAGGTCGCTCCCCGACTGAGAGTGTTAGTGTTACCGCGCCATGTCTCCAGGGAACAAGTAACACTCCGGATTTCGACAAACTAAAGGAAGTTTGTGGAACCGGAATACCGGCCCCCGGACTCCGGACGGACCCGGAGGCCTTCATGGGCCACAGGCGGGCCGAGTGGCCCCGCTTCACCGACGCCGGCCCACCAGCGCACGGCCACATATATGAAGCGGTCCGGGCCTCGGGCCTACCCAACGCGTTGTGCTCAAAGATAACCCTCCCGATGGATCTCAAGCTACGGGCATGGGAAGCATACCTCACGGCCATGGACGGCAAGAGCGAGCTCCTGGGATTCATCAGGTACGGCTTCCCCGTGGGATACCTCGGGCCCGCCAGTGACACACGGGACGTGCCCAACCATCCCAGGGTGACCGGATTCCCGAGACAAGTCGGGGATTTTATCCACAAAGAGTTGGGTTTCTCAAATCTGCTCGGCCCGTTCCCGGAGGCTCCATTTGAGCCGTGGTGCCACGTATCCCCCTTGATGTCCCGGGAGAAGCGCGGGTCCGAGGCCCGCCACGTCGTAACGGGACCGTAGTGTCAACGCTTTTGTCATGAAGAATGCTGTCTACGGGGAGGAGAGGGAGCACAGCCTCCCTACGGTCGACGGTTTCATCTCCTGCCTCGTGGCCTCGGGGACCTCGAGTTACATGGCGACCATCGACATCTCGCGAGCCTACAAAAACTTTAGGTGCGACCCCCTAGACTGGCCTCTGCTGTGCTTCATGTGGGACGGCGGGTACTATTGTGATACGGCCATGCCGTTTGGTGCCCGTGCGTCCTCGTACCACATGCAGTGCGTGGCCGAGACCATCGTGGGGATACTCGCCGGAAAGGGGGTTGAGGCCGCCATGTATCTCGACGACCTCATCATCCTGTCACCATCCCGGGAAAAAGCGGCCTCGGACTTCGCAATAGCACGAGCCCTGTTCGCCGAGCTCGGCCTCCCTGAGGCGCGGGAGAAGGCCCAGGCACCGAGCCAGACCATGCGCTGGCTAGGCATCGACATCGACGCAGCCGAGATGTGCCTGTCTATCCCCCAAGACATGCTCGAGGACGTGAGGGAACACGTGGGCACAGTCGCTAGGAAGCGGTCGCACACGAAGCGACAGCTTCAGTCCGTGCTCGGAAAAATTCTGCACGTCGCCAAGTGTATCCGCCCGGCGAGGCCCTTTGTCAGCAAGCTACTGGAGGCCCTACGGTCGATGAACGGGTTCTACATCAACGTAAGCTCGGACATGCGGCAGGACCTCCAGTGGTTCCTCAGGTTTGCCGCCGGGTGGAATGGCCGTGCTCTCATCCCTCGAGGGCCGCTGACAAAATGCATCACAGTCGACGCCTGCCTCACGGGCGTGGGGGGCACCGACGGCCGTGAGGCCTACTGGTGTCAGGTCTGCCCCATCAATGATCCCGAGGACTGTATCTCCGAACTGGAGGCGCTAAATATCATATATGCCCTCCACACTTTCCTCGGGGACCGTGATCGAGGGACCAGGATCGAAGTCTTCTGCGACAACATGGGGACCGTCCAGGCACTCACTTCGGGGCGGGCATGCAACCGCGTGCTCGCCGAGTGCGCCCGACAGGCCTGGATGGTCCAGGCCAAGCTACAAGTCGACCTGGTTTACACGCACGTCCCCGGGGTCCTCAACACGGTCGCGGATGCGCTCAGTAGGGCCCACCTGTCCTCGAGGGACTATACTAATGCCGCATGCCATATGAAGTTCCATAATCTGTGGTCCGTAATCCCGTGTAATTACTCCTCATTTGTCCCTGTCCTTCGGCTCTCCTGCAGATCCGGCGCTACGCTATCTCCAAGGGAAGGCATCTGCGCGGCAGGCTGAGGCACGTGCCCCAGGCACGGTCGCGAACCAGAAGAGCGCCGTGTCGACATACCTGGCTTTCTGCCGACGGACGGGGACCGACCCTCAGGCACCGACGGTGAGTTTCATCACGGCCTACCTCGAGTACATCGCGGACCACGCCCCCTCGCCAGCGACCGTGGCGAACCAACTATCCCACATGCAGTCGCACTTACGGCTCTCGGGCGGGAATGTCGCTGCGACCAAGGACGTGAGGGTGAGGAGGGCCTGTGCGGTCCATAACTATCAAAAATGTCCATAACTATCAAAAATGACTTGATTTGAGACTTATGGATATTCGTCATGTCCATAACTATCAAAATGTCCATAAGTATAAAAAAATGTCCATAACTATCAAAACCTGCTTAAACAAATGCGTTACCCATTTGCGTTACATTGAGTTACTCAAACCACATTACACTACCTAAGAAAACGTTACTGATCTGGTATCATTACAGTTACCGCGTTACCGTCATGATTCTAACCCCGTTATCATGTTACCGTTACTGCATTACTGTTCTAACCGGGTTACCATTCTAACCCCATAACAGCATACCATTACCATTCTAACCCGGTTACCGCGTTGGCGTTATGCGTTACCGTTCTAACCGCGTTACCATACTAACCGCGTTACGCGTTACTGTTCTAACCGCGTTACATTCTAACCGCGTTACGCGTTACCGTTCTAACCGCGTTACATACTAACCGCGTTACGCGTTACCATTCTAAACGCCTAACATTCTAACCTCGTTATGCGTTACCATTCTAACTGCGTTACATACTAACCCCTTTACGCGTTACCGTGCTAATCATAGAAACGTGGTCAACTGCAATGGTACCAGAGACGGACGATTACTACGTTAATAATGGTCGTAGAAACACGAAATAAAAAACAGAGGATAGGTTTCAACCCCCCACATACATCTGAGATTTTTTAATTTTAAATTTTTCAAGATTTCAATTTTTTAACTATACATAATATACCGGTACAGTATAGACTTGCATAGGCCTACATATTACACTTGTACACATATTACATATTCAATACCTACCAGCTCATAACCCTTCTCATAACTTATCGATGTCAATATAAGGAACAATAATAACTACAAATCACACATACAACTATGATTAAAAATGATTCAATTATATTTGTTGGAATTTCCTCCACCATACTGCCCATCTACCATACCTTCCCTCAACCATACTGCCCCTCCACCATACTGCCCCTCCACTATACTGCCCCTCCACCATACTGGCCCTCTCCCATACTGCCCCTCTACTACACTGCCCCTCTACTACACTGGCCCTCCACCATACTGCCCCTCTCCCATACTGCCCCTCTACTAAACTGCCCCTCCACCATACTGCCCCTCCACCATACTGTCCCTCCACCATACTGCCCCTCCACCATACTGTCCCTCCACCATACTGCCCCTCTCCAAAACTGCCCCTCTACTACACTGCCACTCCACCATACTGTCCCTCAACCATACTGCCTCTTTCCCACACTGCCCTTCCACCATACTGCCCCTCGACTATACTGTCCCTCCACCATACTGCCTCTCCAACATACTGCCCTTCTACTACACTGCCCCTCCACAATACTGCCCCTCTATCATACTACCCCTCCACCATGCTGCCCCTCTCTCATACTGCCCCTCTACTATACTGCCCCTCCACCATACTGCCCCTCCACCATACTGCCCCTTTCCCACACTGCCCCTCCACCATACTGCCCCTCTACTACACTACCCCTCCACCATACTGCCCCTCTCCCATACTGCCCCTCTACTACACTGCTCCTCCACCATACTGCCCCTCCACCATACTGTCCCTCCACCATACTGTCCCTCCACCATACTGTCCCTCTCGAATACTGCCCCTCTACTACACTACCCCTCCACCATACTGTCCCTCAACCATACTGCCTCTTTCCCACACTGCCCCTCCGCCATACTGCCCCTCGACTATACTGTCCCTCCACCATACTGCCTCTCCACCATACTGCCCTTCTACTACACTGCCCCTCCACAATACTGCCCCTCTATCATACTGGCCCTCCACCATGCTGCCCCTCTCCCAGACTGCCCCTCTACTATACTGCCCCTCCACCATACTGTCCCTCCACCATACTGTCCCTCCGCCATACTGCCCTCTACTTTATTGCCCCTCCACCATACTGCCCCTCCACCATGCTGCCCCTCCACCATACTGCACCATCACCCAGCTGCCCCTCCACCATGCTGCCCCTCCACCATGCTGCCCCTCCATTTTACTGCCCCTCCACCATACTGCCCCTCTACCATACTGTCCCTCCACCATACTGCCCCTTTCTCATGCTGCCCCTCTACTATACTGCCCCTCCACCATACTGCCCCTCCACCATACTGTCCCTCCGCCATACTGCCCCTCTACTATATTGCCCCTCCACCATTTTGCCCCTCCACCATACTGCCCCTCCACTATATTGCCCCTCCACCATACTGCCCCTCCACCATGCTGCCCCTCCACCATACTGCCCCTCAACCAAGCTGCCCCTCTACCATACTTTCCCTCAACCATACTGCCCCTCTACCATACCTTCCTTTAAACATACTGCCCCTCCACCATGCTACCCCTCCACTATACTGCCCCTTTCCCACACTGCCCCTCCACCATACTGCCCCTCTACTACACTGCCCCTCCACCATACTGACCCTCTCCCATACTGCCCCTCTACTACACTGCCCCTCCACTATACTGTCCCTCCACCATACTGCCCTTCTCCAATACTGCCCTCTACTACACTGCCCCTCCACCATACTGTCCCTCAACCATACTGCCTCTTTCCCACACTGCCCCTCCACCATACTGCTTCTCGACTATACTGTCCCTCCACCATACTGCCTCTCCACCATACTGCCCTTCCACTACACTGCCCCACCACAATACTGCCCCTCTATCATACTGCCCCTCCACCATGCTGCCCCTCTCCCATACTGCCCCTCTACTATACTTTGCAAATTGACTAAGTTATCGCGTTATTGTTACCGCTGTGCGGCCCAATCGCCACCTATGCTGTCCCTCCACCATACTGTCCCTCAACAATACTGTCCCTCAACCATACTGCCCCTCCACCATACTGCCCCTCCACCATACTGTCCCTTCGCCATACTGCCCCTCTACTATTTTGCCCCTCCACCATACTGCCCCTCCACATGCTGCCCCTCCACCATACTGCACCATCACCCAGCTGCCCCTCCACCATGCTGCCCCTCCACCATGCTGCCCCTCCATCATACTGCCCCTCCACCATACTGCCCCTCTATCATACTGCCCCTCCACCATACCGTCCCTTCACCATACTGCCCTTCTATCATACTGTCCCTCCCCCATACTGCCCCTTTCCCATGCTGCCCCTCTACTAGACTGCCCCTCCACTATACTGCCCCTCCACCATACTGCCCCTCTCCCATACTCCCCCTACACAATACTGCCCCTTTCCCATATTGCCCCTCTAAGTACTACACTGCCCCTCCACTATACTGCCCCTTCACCATACTGCCCCTCTTCCATACTGCCCCTCCACTATACTACCCTACATCCTACATCTCAACATCCATACATCCCACATCCCCACATCCTACATTCCCACATCTCCACATCCATTTTTCCTACATCCCTACATCCTACTTTCGCACATCTCTACATCCCTACATCCCGACATCCCTACATCCCTACATCCCCACATCCTACATCCCCACATCCCTACATTCCCACATCCTACATCCCCACATCCCTACATCCTACATCCCCACATCCTACATCTCCACATCCATACCTCGTACATCCATACATCCTTCTTTCCCACATCCCTACATCTGCACATCCCTAAATCACTACATCCCAACATCCCTACATCATTACATCCATACATCCCCACATCCTACTTCCCACATCCCAACATCCCTACATCCCTACATCCTACATCTCCACATCCATATATCCATACATTCCCACATCCTACTTCCCCACATCCCAACATCATTACATCAATACATCCCCACATCCTACTTCCCAACATCCCACATCCCCACATCTCAACATCTATACATCCTACATCCCCACATCTCCACAACCATACATCCCCACATTATGTGGGGATGTATGGATATATGCATGTGAAGATGTAGGATGTAGGGATGTAGGGTGTATGCATGTGGAGATGTGGGGATGTAGGATGTATAGATGTGGAGATGAGGGATGTATAATGTAGGGATGTGGGGATGTAGGATGTTGGAAGTAAGATGTAGGGATGTAATGATGTGGGATATGGGGAAGTAGGATGTGGGGATGTATGGATATATGGATGTGGATATATTATGGATGTGGAGATGTAGGATGTAGGATAAATGGAGGTGGAGATGTGGGGATGTAGGATGTGGGGATATAGGATGTGGGGATGTATGGATGTAGTATGGTGGAGGGGCAGTATGATAGAGGGGCAGCATGGTGGAAGGGCAGCATGGTAGAGGGGGAGCTTGGTGGAGGGGCAGTATGGTGGAGGGGCAGTATAGTAGAGGGGCAGTATGGTAGAGGACAGTATGGTTGAGGGACAGTATGGTGGAGGGGCAGTATGGTTGAGGGACAGTATGGTGGAGGGGCAGTATGGTTGAGGGACAGTATGGTGGAGGGGCAGTATGGTTGAGGGACAGTATGGTGGAGGGGCAGTATGGTTAAGGGACAGTGTAGTAGAGGGGCAGTATGGGAGAGGGGCAGCATGGTGGAGGGGTAGTGTAGTAGAGGGGCAGTGTAGTAGAGGGGCAGAATGGGAGAGGGCCAGTATGGTGGAGGGGCAGTGTAAGAGAGGGGCAGTATGGTGGAGGGGCAGTATGGTTGAAGGCAGGTATGGTAGAGGGGCAGTATGGTTGAGGGAAAGTATGGTAGAGGGGCACCTTGGTGGAGGGGTAGTATGGTGGAGGGGCAGCATGGTGGAGGGGCAGTATGGTGGAGGGGCAATATAGTAGAGGGGCAGTATGGCGGAGGGACAGTATGGTGGAGGGGCAGTATGGTGGAGGGGCAGTATGATGGAGGGGCAGCATGGTGGAGGGGGAGCTTGGTGGAGGGGCAGCATGGTGGAGGGGCAGTATGGTGGAGGGGCAGTGTAGTAGAGGGGCATTATAGTAGAGGGGCAGTATGGTAGAGGACAGTATGGTTGAGGGACAGTATGGTGGAGGGGCAGTATGGTTAAGGGACAGTATTGTGGAGGGGCAGTATGGTTGAGGGACAGTATGGTGGAGGGGCAGTATGGTTAAGGGACAGTATGGTGGAGGGGCAGTATGGTTGAGGGACAGTATGGTGGAGGGGCAGTATGGTGGAGGGGTTGTTTGGTAGAGGGTTAGTATGGTGGAGAGACAGTATGGTGGAGGGACAGTATGGTGGAGGGTAAGTATAGTGGAGGGGCAGTATGGTTGAGGGACAGTATGGTGGAGGGGCAGTATGGTGGAGGGACAGCATAGGTGGCGGATGGGCCGCACAGTGGTAACGATAACGCAATAACGCGATATGACCTTAACGAGTTAAAATGGTAATGTGGTAATGTAGTAATGGTAACAAGATTAAGATGTAATGCAGATAGAAAGATAACACGGTAATGGGCTTTACCATGGTAACATGGTAAGGCCTGGCGTCCACCTACTACGATATGGCACCGATATGGTCTACGATTCACCTCCTGATAGAAATAAAAAAATTGACCATGTTTCTACGATTAGCACGGTAACGCGTAACGGGGTTAGTATGTAACGCTGTTAGAACGGTAACGCGTAACGCGGCTAGAATGTAACGCAGTTAGAACGGTAACGCGTAACGCGGTTAGAATGTATCGCGGTTAGAACGGTAACGCGTAACGCGGTTAGTATGGTAACGCGGTTAGAACGGTAACGCGTAACGCGGTTAGTATGGTAATGCGGTTAGAACAGTAACGCATAACGGGGTTAGTATGGGAACGCGTAACAGGGTTAGTATGGTAATGCGGTAACTGTGATGCAGTAACAGGGTTAGGATGCTAACACGGTTAGAAGTGTAATACTGTAACGAGGTTAGATGCAGTAATGGTAACGTGGTAACGATAACGCGATAAAGGGGTTAGGATGTAATGTGGTCATAAATATAACGCATTTAGAATGTAACGCGTAACGCAATTAGAATGTAACGCGATTTGATCGGTAATGTTTTCTTTGGTAGCGTAACGCAGTTGAATGGTAACGGGAAGTAGCGCTATGTAACGCAAATGCGGTAACACATTTTTTTAACCAGGTTTTGATAGTTATGGACATTTTTTGACACTTATGGACATTTTGATAGTTATGGACATGACGAATGTCCATAAGTCTCAAACCAAGTCATTTTTGATAGTTATGGACATTTTTGATAGTTATGGACCGCACAGGGCCCTCGACGCCATGAAGAGGAACAAGGCTTACACCCCAAATGTGAAGCCTCCGATCCCGATGGCGGCCCTCCAGGCGGTCCTCGCTCAGTTATCGGACACGCCCCTCGACCTAACCCTACGGGCCGCGTTCCTCCTGCTATATTACGCCGCACTGCGACAGAGCAAAGTCGCCCCACCTACGGCCAGGGGATTCGATCCGGCACGCCACCTCTCACGTGGAGACGTGGCGGTCACGGCAACTCATGTGGCGGTCCGCGTCAAGGCCGCCAAAAATCTCCATTGTATTGGGTATTGGGGAAGAGAAACACGTGAATCTGCAAGCCTCCCCGGACCCGAGGTCGTGCCCAGTCGCAGCCGTGCGGGACATGACCGCCGCTGTGCCTACGATCTCACAAATGGACCCGTTCCTGATGAACACCGACAGGTCGCGGATAACGACGCGGTCGCTATCGAGGGAGTGGGAGCGACTCAATATCTCAGCAGGCCACCCCCCTAAGGCCTATACACTCCACAGCCTGAGAAAGGCCGCCGCCACCCAGGCCTTCCAGGCCGGGGTCCCCGAACTGTCCATACAGCGATACGGGGGGTGGCGCTCCAACGCTCATAGGAGCTATATCAGAGACTCCAACGCACAAGAAGTAAACACTTCCCTCATCCAGTCCCTCAATAAGTGATATATCACTCATCACAAACATTTTTCCCTCCCACCTCGCCTCTTTTTCTGGTTTTGGCTTTTTTATACTCATATTGTATAACCATATATACTTATTCTTATATAACCATATATACTTATATCAATTGACATATCATTATATTTGTCAATTACCAATATGTATCTTTAACTTAATTGACGTCATTATATATTTGTCAATTACTACTTTTTACCTTATCTCATATTAATATTTACCGTATTAATATTCATGTCGGTGAAGGTATATAAAATTAAAATAAATTTTATTATTCCCAATTCTCGACTCATACTCTTGTGTTCAGGGTAAGGGGTAATGATCACAGAACCATAAAAAAAGTACATGAGACATTATGCTTAATGTTGCCAGAAGGTCATTTAAATATCGAAAAGTTCTAATAAAATATACAGATTTACTGAAAATTTTAAATTTTAAATTTCTTTTAATAATATTGACAACAAGCCGGCCATTCAAAGGCCACAATTGGTTCTGGTGACTGCTATAGTTTCTTGGTGAATGATGTGTGGCTCTTGAAAGGTTAACCATCACCAGGCCTGTTTTATTTTTTGCCCGAGGAGACTTGAAATACCGGGGAGAGGTCGTAGGAGAGTTTGGGTCTGATAATTCAATTTATCGTGGGGAAGGTGAGTTGTAGCCGACGATCTAGGAGCTTTCCTCGATTTCCGTTTTATTTTTTATCCTCGGGCCGGGAGAGCTCGTGAAAAGTTTCCTGCATTCATAAATAATGAAATTAGTTCCCAAAAATTCCACTATGTGTCTCCACAGGGCTCACTAAAGAAAAGAGTCATTAGCAACCAATAGGAGACCAGTAAACACGTGAATCTGGCCAATAGGAAGAGATTGATTACGAGACCTCGTTCAAGTCTCCTCCAAACTCTCCTACAGACCTATTTTGTCCTGGAATTCTCCACAATGACGAGGATTTCTCTCCCTCCCGAGGACAGGGTAAATCGAACAAGATTGAGGATATCTCCTCAAATATATTCTCCTTGGAGCTCTCCCTCGTGGGTACTCTGCTCGCCTAGGAGAATTGAAAATAAAACGACCCCCAATTTCAACTTTGCCCGAGAAAAATCGTAGTATATCGGAAGCCATGAATATCGCTCGCGATTTATCCAGATATGTAAAAACATAATTCGTAGAGTTTCGTAAAATTTTGTGAGCCTTTAGATTGGGTGGAAGAGGTGTTTTCAGTCAAACGAAATTTCCCGAAACTTCCCGAAATTTTCCCGAAATTAATCGGCAGCGTAAACGGGCCTCCACGAAATTCGCGTGAGCGCCCGATAATCGTCGAAACTTTTATCTGCCTCTTGCACCGAGAAAGTATGCTTGCACGATTATGACAGAAACAGTGCGATATACTCCGATATGAATTTCGGAGATTTTCTGGTTAGATCGGTGGCTCGGTGGACTTGGCGCATCAAAACCGCCTCCCACTTGTCCCCCACGCCCATATATACCACACGCACTGCCTCGCTCGTGTCCTAGCTGCCCCGTTCGCCTTATTGAGCAGTGCATTGTGATGCCGACGGCGACCTATGCCAGGCACTTTTTAAGCTTGGTCGCACTGGTGTATCGCAGTGGGCTGGACTGTAGACCAGCATGCAGCACTGGTCTACAGTGATATGATAATCATAATAATGATAAGGGAAATAGTAGCAGATGGCGAGAGTGTAGGTTTTGTGAACTGTAATTGAATAGTCCTAGAGTATTTCATTAACACTGAAGTAAGTTATCACTGGAATACTATAGTTTAACCCTTTCACGGTGGGTGATGCCATATGAAATCAACTGTGCTGGGGCGAGTGATGCTATATGGCAACAACCGTGCTGGGGCAGGTGATGCCAAAAGGCATCATTTTCTTAAATTTGCAAAATTTCGTTTTTATGGAATGGACAATAATATCAATGATTGCATATTCTATCATGTCCTAAACTATAGAACTATTACAATAGGCCTGAGACTTCCTGCCCCCTGGCGGTAGAAATTAGCACTAGTACCCACCCTTTACCACATACTATTGCCACAGGTACCCGCCCTTAAAGGGTTAAGTCCATGATGGTTGTATAGGGTAGAGAACTTCTTCTTGGCTGCATCAGCCCTTTACAGATTTTATTATTTTTTTATTGATATAGTTCACCAATGAAGTACATTTAGCGGTCTACCACTGTACCCTTTTAAATCAATGAAGTAAGTAATATAAGGTACATCTAGATTTCCTCATCAAGTCAAGATTACAACCAATTACATGAAGATATACTGGATATGAAAAAGTTATATAGAAATATATAATAATGTATAAAACACCGTGTATAAAGAGAAGAAAAATGATAATAGCGATAACACATCAACTAATTAATGTGAATGAGATGAGATGAGATGGTGACAAAGCACACGTTTCATTTATCGTTGGCAAGATCACATACCCATTCTTAGGTAGTGAAAAAGTTAATATGATTCTTGATTCTCTAATAGAGTGATTTCACTTTTTTTTAATTATTCACCAGCCCAAGTTTAGGCAGTGATCAATCCAGTGATACCCTACGTATTATGCTTTTTGACAGCTCTCTTAAAGTTAAATGAAGGTTCGGAGTCAAGTTTCTTTATATGTTCAGGGAGATTATTCCAGAGTTGCTTTCCACGATAAGCTGGGTTCTTCTTATAGAATTCCGTCTTGGGCTTCGGTAAGGTAAACATTATTTTTTTAGATAATCTAGTTTGCTTACGGTCCATCGTTTGATCTAGTTGTTCAGTTACACTGGGTTATATTGGCTGGTCCTCATCTCTCTGACTCTCTAGATTTAGATTTAAAATACCATCGGAGATTGCCTGTTTCCGCATAAAGGAGGCTGTTGATTCATCCCTTCTTCTTTTAACTGCACTGATTGAGCATAGATCATGTAGCTCTAAAACTGACTTTTCCCTACTATTATGGAGTAGACCCCTATTTTGTACACGTTGTAATTTAGCCTTAATGCTGTAGTGCTAGAATCGTGAACGATTGAGGCGTAATCATTTATTGGCAATATCATTTGTTTGTACACTCTTTGTAAATTCACTGAACAGATTTCGGTATTTCGAGAAAATGGACCATTTCCTATTTAGTTTCTTTATTATGTGCTTCATGTTCTTATCAAAATTTAACCTGTCATCGAGGCCAACTCCTAGGTAGTTATACTCTGTAACTCAATTATATTTATTCCGATAAACAAGTCTGGGAGTACAGCGTTTTTCAATTTATTATTGGATCCTTACCATACTACTTTAGTTTTCTTCGTGTTAATTGATAACATGTTTTCACAGGTCCACAAATTTAGTGTGTCAAGCCTTATCTGTATTTTTTCCACTAATCTAACTTTGCTTCCATCTGAGGTATATATAACCAGGTCCTCTGCATACATCTTTATAGAGAGACCAATATCAGTTAATTGCTCCGCCAAGTCGTTAATATAGAAAATAAATAGTAACGGGCCTAATACAGAGCCTTGAGGGACACCATGTTTTACACTAGCCAAATTTGATGAATGAGTGCCAAATTCGTTTTCTGACTTCTATCTGTTAAATATGATTTATCCAGAACCATATGTTACATGGTAACCCAATTATTTATTTAGGAGGATACCATGGTGAACCCAATCGAATGCCTCGCAGAAGTCTACATACACACTGGCAGTTGTTAGACCAGCGTCCCTGGCCGAATAAAGATCATCCACAAGGAGGTAGATGGCATCTACAGTACCTCTGTTCGGCAAATAACCCAATTCCTCTTTATTGATGAAGCCACCTTCAGTAAACTTATTTAACCTGAAACCTCAAGAATTTTAGTTTGCATTTGCAAAATTGAAATTGGTCTCCAATTGCTCGGGTCTGTGAGTTTGCCAGACTTCGGGATCAGGGTGATAGATGCTGTCTTCCACTCTTTAGGCAAGCACCCATCGTTAAGCGTACATTGGTATATGTACACTAATTGAGGTAAAATCAATTTCAGTGCATCTTTTAGTACTTCGCTTCGTATGTCTTTCATTCCACTTGGCTTTTAGATGCTAATATTGACTAGGAGTTTCTGCAGCAGGGCTTCATCAACATCGTATGATGCATCCGGATCCTTACTTCCAGGCAGTGGGCGGTCTATATTATGGGTATCAACTAGGGTTAGGTTTATGGTTCTAGCTAGATTTTCCCCTATTTGTGCAAAAGAGTTGTTGATAAACTCAGGAGAGTTTGTAGAGTGCATGGTTTCATTTGATCCTGGATCAATTATAGTAGGAGGACAATTACTCGAGCTTTTGGTATGCCATAAAGATAAGATCTGTTCACAGAGGTACTTGATAATGCTCCTTTATTGGTGATCCACAAGGTAACAACAGGTTTGTCACATACCAGACTAAGAAACCAGAATGATGGGTGCAGCTGGCTTATATAGCTGGTATTGAGGTTGCATGGATCACAATGTCAAGGTCGTTGTCCCAAATGCTTGCTGTCAACACTCTGTCCTACTAACCCAAATAACCTGTCCTACTGACCCCTGCTAGGTGGGGTAGTGGTTGTGCAGGTACTGACCTTCTGGTTCACATGCTCCACCCTACTGGCCTTCACCTTATTGGCCCGTGTGCTGACCTACTGTCCCAAATGCGACATCCCACTCGCCTTCACCTTGTGGAGCATGTGTGCAAACCCGATGGCCTAGATACAGCTGTCTTACTACCAGGGCATTTCAGGGGATATGCTTATACTTCTCATATACACCAGCTCACATGCTTACTTATACCTTTCTTATATATTTCGCTATTTGTGCATGGATCTGGTCTAGTGTAGCAGCTTGCCTGTTATATTGATGCCATATAGGCCCGTCAACCTATTACTGAATACTGCAGAACTCGCCCCGAAAGGAAGACGTCTGGGTTTTGTCTCGCCCAAAACAAACCCACTCCTTTTAACGTTATTCTTGAATTCTATAAACAAGTAGCAGATGAACCTCCGTCATTGATGAAAAAGCGCCGATGTAAAAAGTAGGGGGAAAATATACTATGCCCCCATGTTGGATTTGTGCAGGAACGATGGCAGCCCGTCAATTTTCAAATAAATACTGCGGTTAACTGAACAATGAAGGTAAATACAGATAGGCGTTAATGTTATGAATGTGTATAGCATTCTCTGGTGCAGAAATCCTACCAAAACTTTGACAAATGTCTGAACCATTGGCCTCCACTCATGGGTGAGCGGCTCAACGGTATTGTCTGGGTTCCCTGACTGTGTCCGTTGCGGTGGAGTTGGGGACCAGTCAACGGAGGAGCCGTACTTACATCTAACCTACCGGCTCTTTACTTTTCCGCTGAATACTGCAGTTAACCTAACAATCAAGGTGAATAAGGATAAGCGGTGATGTTATGGTGTTTTCCTGACAAAACTTTGAAAAACGTCTGAACTTATTTGATCATGAGCGTTGCCCATTCACGTTGACCGCGTCCGTTAAGGTATAGGCCAGGAAGCAGTCAAAGGGAGCTGTATTTGTCATCTCGACCATCCGCTTGCAATGTTTTCGGAGCCCCGCCTATATGTTATTGATTGATTTCACGTATTTAAGCTATTTAAACTAGATTACGTGAATGTTCCATATTATTTATCTCGACTACAGACTGACAAACATCTGCCCTGGTGCCCAGAATTGCGGCTAATATTGGCTCTGAAGTGCTCTCCTGAAGTCCTTCTCTAAAGTCCGTCTACATATAACATGACATATTATCATGTGACGATTTTGGCTTTAGCCTAAATTACGGGTTGTCTTCTCCAAATCGGGGACGAGTTAACCTTTAAATTACGTGTCAACTTCGTTTCGAGGCGTTTCTACCTGACGATTTTTTCGATACTGACGCACAGTCAGTGGCACCACTGACAGAGTCTCTGGGTAACTCCTCAGCGTTTGTAAATGGGCCTTATCTGGTGGCGGTCAGCAACAATGGTGTTTTCTGTTGAAACCTAAGGTAGCTCCCGACTGATTTCGGACAGTCAAGTTCCTTCCGCCACTGACAAAGTGACCACAGAGAAATTTCATAGGTGGTTCAGGAAGTCAGTCGGTCTTGCTATATTATGTTATAAAGGAAAACAAAGTCGTTGATCCTTTTTATTTCCACCCGACAATTATCGCAGCACAAGTGCCACATAATTGGTCGGCGCTGCTTTATGCGGCATTTCCATCTGCCAATTATGAATACCGATCATGGCGTTTCGCACTGCCGACCGCTTATGCGACATATTTAGCGATATAATCATCAGGTGGAATCAGAAATGGTCAACGATTTTTTTCTCCCACCTTATAAAATTTGGCACTTCCGACTGACTTATGCACCCTCCGACGAAGCCAAAGCGAATTGATTTAATCATACAGGATTAGTGTCATGAGTATAAAAGACCTTTCTAGAGATACACATTCTACAGAAATATGCTTTTTGATAATAGTTTGGGTCTGAACAACTGGGCAAGTATAGCTAGAACTTGGTTATTATTAAGTGTTTGTATATATTTCTAGATAATTCCTCAGAATCTATATAAAACCCAATTATTTTTACGAGTGAGCTTGGTATTAGAATATTAATTTCTAAACAAACAAATTGTATTTCCGTCGAGAATGAGCAGCATATATGTTTTTTTTCTATTTGAAAGGGTTCCATATTAGTGCATCAATGACCATCATCAGACCATAATAAAGTTGAAGACAGTAATCTTTATTGTTATATTTGAAATGTCCTGTAAGCACAAAACTACTTAATACATGTATGTCATCCTCCCTAGGTGCAGATGTATTATCCAATTTCCATTTCTCCTGTCTCTTTTTTTAAGTATTGTGCGCAAGTCATCATTAGCATAAAATGAATGTAAAAGAAATACATGGTTTGGTAGCAAACAAGATTTCCAGTTTACTTCTTGAATGCATGGAAGATGTTGCCAAAGGCAATGCAGATTGGATCCAGACAGCAGCCGGTGTATAGGCCCCAGATCCTCTTGTAGACTGACGTGCTGATCTCCAGGACACGGAAGTTTGGTGTGATACACCAAATGTTTGTGAAGGCGATATTTGCAAAGGTGCAGCCCCAGTGTGCAGCAATGCAGCAGCCGCACAAAAGGGTGGAGATCATGTAGCACATTTTCTTCCAGAATTCAAAGCACTTGAAGGAGCACTTCCATACGAAGTCAATACTGTGGATGCCATCGGGCTCACCAAGGACCTCCTCAAAGGCGACCTGTAAGATGAGAATAGTTTCTATAGTATTTGACATGTATCCAGGAATAAATGGACATGTGTTCACAAGACTACACTCGAGTATATTCCAATAGATACATAAACATACAAACATCGATGTATACATATATACCTAAATGCAAAATGGCCTACTTATAGATATGCCTAGATACACGTACATGTATTTATATAGAACGTCCTGCCCATGCTGTACAATTCACAGAACAAGATGGTAATTTATGGTTGGTACAGACCGAGGCATTTATGCCGAATTCCGTACAAACGGTAAATTATCATCGAGTTCTGTGACTTGTACAAACATGGTTGGACGTTATATATGTACTATATACCCGAAATATAAAAAAAGATCAATTTCATTTGGCTAAACAACCAATTTCTTAATAAACGTGTATGGCAAGGTGGTCCGTATTTTAGTGTACGGACCAGTGGTCCGTACAGTATTTTTACGTCATATGTCGAAACGGTGCGTATTTACATACGGCATGGGTATATAGTAAACATCTATAAATAGTTGTACATGGATATAAATATGTATGGATGTGGAATTGGTTGTCAGTTATAAATACTTATAGAGCACCTAAAAGATATACATGTACTTGACTGGCAGAAGGAAAAAAACCCATCAGTCATGTGAAGTGGAAGAAAAAGGAAAGAGGGAAACTATTTTCCGATGGAAATAAGTCAAAGTTACAAGGTAAGGCTTGGAAAAATTACCTTGGGCAGTAATTTTTCCAAGCCTTACCGAGAAACTTTGACTTGTATGTGGTTTCCCTATTCCCATATACCTTCAAATATCGATAAAAATCGGCGATTCACTGACCACCTATCAAATGTGAAGCAATAGCTATTTCGGACGTTTATTCATTCAAAACTTGGGACCCTTCCAAAAGTATTTCTTGAGATGAAATAATGTTTAGTGAACTATAAACATTTCATACATCATCACGAATCAGGCTACTAAATTGCGGTTTGAAGTTACGTTTTGAAGTAGCTGTAAATCTGGAAGCTTAAGTAAAAATCTAGAAGCTTAAGTAAAAATTAAAATCGTACATTTATAAAGGTGTGTATATTCTGTTTCCTCTAAATCATTAACACATTAAATATGATTCAGGCATTTGATCTCCATGGATCTTTCACAGTCTAATTGGTGCATGGTGCTATGTGTAATGATCAAACATGTATAACAATATGCTAACGAGATCGGTCTCAACCAATAGGAAGCACCTTTGGTGAATCAACGCACCGACCTTGACTACGCATAACAACCTTTTGAACCTCGTTACCTATACCGACTTCCCAACAGATATTACTTTCTGTAAACATGAATAATGAATAACAGAACATGCAATTAAACCTATACAGGAATTCATATGGTAAGAAAGGCATCACTAGATGACAAGTCTTGGTCTAAGTTAATATAGTCTTCGTATCATACTTGTAAGGTTTATCAATATATAGAATCTTCCTTAGCATTAAACCAACGCTAGAATTCTATGCGTTCTGGCCGTCCTGTGATTGGGCTGAAGGACATGAATCTGCTTTTTTTCTTTCTGATTTTGTAATAACTGGAAGACGATCTGGGGCGGGAAGGCTGGCAGCCGCGGAAACCGAAGGTCATAAAGTCAGCTATGGATATGTCCCACAATAGCTCTTCCCAAAATAGTGTCGAATTTAACAGCATACCCTTTCATGTAGAATGTTTCTAAGGGGTCTATATGGATGATTTGATATATTTCTCATTTATCAACGTTTCATGTCATTCGTTTTAGCAAGGGTTGAATAATCAAAAATCACATTGCAGGTGCTATCACCAAGGAAACCACTTAAAGCCCAATATATATACACCTTGCGACCTTCCCCGTTTCCATGAGATTTCTCCCTGCGATGTGTACCTTGCGATATTTTCCGAGGTGTGAATGCCTTGCGACATTTTCCTGCGACCTTATACCCCCCCCCCTTTTGCATCATTTTCCTGGAAAATGGAAATAATCGCTTGTCCCTGCTGGGAAGACCATCGGTCCCGGCCTGGGCCTGGGTATAAGAAGCTTGTATCCCTGTTCACACGTGTTTTTTTGGTTCATGCCCTTGCGATATTATCCTCCCCCGCCACCTGGGCAGCAATTGCAAGTGAATATCGTAAGGTGTGTAGAAAAGTTCCCATGCGATATGTCCTCCCCCACCCGTGGTGCAGACTGACAGCAGAGGTGACTTTATATGTGACTTTCCCCCGTCCCTGCTGTGAATAGGATGGCCCTTGCGGTTTTCCTTTGCATATATCGCAAGGCGAAATATCACAATGTGTGTATTGGTATTTACAGGACAACAACTGTCAGTAAAGAATTTCAAACCGCACCTGATATTACCCTAATGTAACTTAAATTCAGAACAAATCTCCTTAATCTATCTACAATTTCCTCAATTAGCAATCTGTAGTTTTTCATAGAGTGCTTCCAATATGCCAGTGCATTGAACTGTAATTTAACCAGAGAACGTCAGGTTCATGCATGTGTGTTAACTATGGGAAATGTCTTACCTTGCCCAGATGGTCGTTCAGCGCATTGGGATCACGGTTTAGCATATCAAGTTCTTCAGCCATGATGAGGTAGTAGGTGGGTCCTGCTTTGACAGACTGTCGGATTAGATCTGTAGCGGCCCTTGCGTTAACTGAACATTTATATTTGTTAGCTGCTCGTATGTTTGCAAATCCCCTCCCACCCCTAGTTTAATCCTTGTTTTCAAGGAGCAAACAAGACACCGTATACACGCCAGGGTAATGTTAAGAACAATTATTCATCCGCATTAAGTCTCTGGAGCTTTCGCACGATATTGAAACAGAATCATAATCATTTAGCATAGTTTAATATTTGTCAGTACTCTTCCCCGCTACTGTTATGTTTTTATCTATAGAGGAGTGTTTATCTCACTCCGGTATTTTTCTCCATAGGCTTAATGTTATGAACTCATACTCCACAGCCATGAAGTATAGTATAGTGTACCCAATACACAATGGCTAGTTGGGTGAGACATTTTATCAATGAATAATGTTATACAGGGTGAGATAAAAAAACCCACAAAAAAAACACTCAATGAAAATACCTTGGTCTGAACTCCACCTCGTTTGACCGCAGAGAAATTCACGAAGCGAAGCTCAGGGAATTACTGTGCTATCAAACTCGGTGGAGTATGGACCAAGCTATTTTTATCTTGTGAGTTTCCTTTTAAGTAACAATAGGAAGGTATCGGGGTTTTTTTGTATGTGTGTTCTTAAGGAATAGTCGTAACAGCCATTTAGAGTAACGATTAAAAACTATAATGTTGGTCACTGAAAAGAACAACTGTTAATGGGTAATTATGAACTTATACAGAACGTTACATATCCAATACAACATTATCAATATCACACCATACAGTTCACACCGTTAAAAATAATCTAATAGGTTTTGGACTTACTAGGAATCTACAGTGTGAAATGTTCGCTATATTGTTTAGAAACGTGGGTGTCATATACAATTGAGACCCAAGGCTAAACTGTTTTTATTTTGTTTTTTTAAGCAAAGGTATACTTCACACTAGTTGGTTTTTTAGATACCGACACGTACATAGAAAGGGATTGATGTAATGGGCTTTATCACATCTGTGCCTCCGCATCAGTATACTTAATAGATTGCTAAAGGTATCCATCTGGATAGTCTCTTAGTTCCTCTTTACTTTTAGACAACCGACATTTGGATGACAGCTGAATCCACAACCTCACACCTTTCATATAAGGGCTATACAGTATTTATTTTTGAATGATAGATTTTTGATGATATTTTATAGGTAAATAAAGTAATTTTCTTAGTCTCATCAATCCATTCCTTTTTAAATCTATTTTTATACATTATACATATTAATTGCTTTAACAGTACGCCGAACCTGTAATGATTTCATATTACATTGGCTTGCGTTCCTTCTTTCTTTTCTTTGATATAAGAGTAGTGTTTATTTTGCAGTTTTCAAGACATTTCGCAGCTTATATGTATTCAGAAATCTTGGCATTGGTTATCAATCGTAACATAGTCTCTTGCGGCCATAGACTTGCTCCGATTTAAAATCCTTTACTTGATTCTAAGTAATTTTCATTTATTACGACATTAACGGCAAGATGAACGGTAGCTTTCTAAATTCAAATAGCCTAGCTCATGCTTTCTTTAAAGTTTTGTCCATAATTCATGTTAAATTATCATCTATATTGCAAGAATCAACATTCTGTGCTTATTATATTTCACATAAGCTTTTTCTAATTCCTATCCCTCCAAGTCAAACCCGACTCCTGATCTCTTTAAACAGACTGTGGAATGTCAAAGCCGTGCACGAACATGTAAATGTTGATAACCAAACAGTGCTAAACACACTGTCGTCTTGTACCAATAGCGAAGTGACCCTGCAAGAATCCACATTTTGCGCATAGAAATACTAAGACTATTCGGATATAATTTTCCTGCACTAAATTCCAGCATGATGCCTTCAGGCATCGTAAATACATTAGGTAAAGTATTCTTGGAAATATTAACGAGGTCTATATGGAACAAGCAACAATAGTGTGGATCTCATTTACATGCATACTATGGGGTTAAAGGGTAATTTATCAAACTTGCTCATATACTCTGCCTTAGTGGTCACATAGACTTCGAGATTGCTGCAAATCAATAACCCTTCACCATCTGTGTGCTAACATTGTGACATATGGAAAGGAGGAGACATATGGAAAGGAGCAAATTGCTAATTGATATTTACTTATAATCTCCTGCTTTTACATCAATTGCTAATATGCCATTGTTCCTATTTCATTTGCAGACCAGGCACAGTCACAAAGCTGTCACATTACTGTGTTAATCAACATGCACTGCGCTGCCAATACAAGCACTACCTTGAAAACCCCTATTATACATGTGTATACACCCGGTATATATAGGTATGATTTTGCGTATACAAGGTAGTCCTATTTTCCGTCGAGTATACGCCTCATCTATAGACGTATGTTACAAACGTTCATGTTGCAGTCATATATACGTCATACTTTAGATCAAAAACTTCCCGGGCTGTTTTCGCGTTACCGGCAGGGTGTGGACGTTGTTCGGCAAATGTGCCCATCTCGTTTGAATTGCTACGTTATTCACATGGCTTTGCCTTGTGAATTACTGTGCGATTCAGACTCGATGGGACATGAGTTCTGTCCGTAAACCTTTAATAGGCTTCCTCTATAATAAACGATGATCTAGATGTGGGGTTTTCCAGTTACTTTTCTCTCTCTCTCAGATTGATTCACCCAATGGTTTGACATTAGTAATGAACTATTTTATGGACAAAACAAACTCAAATGTGATTGACTATAACCATAGGGTGCCTTGCTTTGAAGGTGACCGGTATAAAGTAACTCACATGCCGCTGGCCGGCCGAGAGAACCCCACCACATACCAGCAGTCGCTCAAGCCGATCGCACGTTACAACCCCATATATATGTCATATATATATACGCCTGATTCTGTTGTATTTACGCCAGTATCCAATAATTTCGATCTCTGCAACTAGAGGACACCACTGTAGTATATCACATTTGCCATTAGTCATTAAGTCCTTGGTATATGGAAAATCCAATGTTATATTATCAATTTTGATTATAAAATCGTTCTAAAACCTTGTTTCTTTTCTTTTCATTAAATACATATAATGAACCCAGCCTTCTGTAAATGCCAGGTCTATACACTTGGACTATTCCTAGGGGACACCCCTTAACATAGAGTTTGGCCGTATAATGGATTCTTCCATTCCACACATTATCAGCACTGCTTCGTGACTTCGGAGTCATCTTACATACTCCCTCTAATGACCAAACATGCCTATTGGCCAAATATTGAGGTATCTAATATCGCATTCACATAGTGCACTTTGAATAACTAAAATATTCGAAATGAATCGATAACAACAAGTTCACTCGATGACATGCACAGCTGGTGTCACAATGCGGTCTAGGAATTGTTGATGACATACGGCCTAACTTGGCAATGCAGTAGCACAAGTGAACTTGCTGTTATTGATCAATTTCGCATATTTAAGCTACTTAAACTGTATTGCATGAATGTCCCATGATAGATACATCTTACTAAGGAGGGGCCCTCTACCCCAGGGCCAAATTAGGATAGGGATTCATAATGGAGGGGGTTCATGATATCCAACAGAGACACTGATGAGGCAGGGGCTGAGCAGAACAACCAGAAGTCAGCCCTCCAGACAATAGGGTTTTTGTAAAGAACCAAATACAGGAGGAGTTATGGAATGGAAGGTATGTGGTTTTGGGTTCCAAACATAAGATTATGTCTGTGCTAGAGGCCGTAACCAAGCCGCCCAACAAGATAAGGCTGATCCATGATGGGAGCAGGCCAGAAGGTGTGTCTATGAACTCCTTCGCAGTCAATGGTACCTTAAGGTACCAGAGTCTGGGGGATGCAGCTACCTTCATCGATAAAGGGTACTTCATAGCCAAGGTAGACCTGTCATATGCCTACTGAAGTGTTAAAGTTCTCCCCACCAATTTCCCCCTGGCGGGTCTTAACCCTTTCTAGGTGAACAGGTTGATGGGTACCAGTGGCTACAGAGGCCAGGATGCTCCTAGGCTTTATAATGTCTCGGGGGCGCGGGGGGGGGGGGGGGGGGGCGGAATGCCTTAAGGCATTTATTAAAGTTTCACTTGTCATGTCACCTAAAGAACTTCTTCATTGCCATAGTTAATTTTTTAAAATCAATATACAAAATATATCCATCTCTACATATATCTTTATTGGGAAATTTCTGAATACATCACAAATGCCTGTGGGTATTTTTTCTTCCTGTGTACATAATGCCTGTAGGCATTTTCGCACCCTCACATATATATAATACCTGTAGGCATTTCTGCCCTGAATGGGTTAAATTGGTATTTACTCCCGGTGTCTACACCTATAGACGCATGCCTTATGTTTGGTGCGAGGCTCATTGCTTCAATTTTCAATCGCCTTACTCAGTGCATCAGATTGGGTTATGGCTGCCTTAGGTTACCACCATGTCTGTGCTTATCTAGACAATTTTCTGGTCAGGGGGATAGCTGCAGTGAGGCCCTAAATGCTTTAATGACGGCTATGAGGGAGTTGGGTTTCAGCATTGATTATAGCAAGGTGGAGATGCCCCTGATCGCCCTGACCTTTCTGGGGATTGACACTGTGGACCATTTGTACCAATTACCAACAAATAAAGTGGCCCAGCTACAGGAATGTCTTATGGAGGTGCGAGGAACCACATTGGTCTCAAAGAGATGCCAGAAGTCATTAGTGGGGAGGTTCAGCTGGGCCTCTTATGTCATCTACGGAGGCAGGACATTTACAAGAAGGTTAATGGACCAGATGACAGTGCTCCAGGCCCCCTCCCATAAAACGAGGGCCATGGTGACGATACAAGCGGAATACAATGGTGGTCAGATTTCCTAAAGGTCTTCAATGGCCTAGTCCTGCTTCTAAAAACATGCACATACATTCAATCTCCATACATTTCTCTAGCACAGGGAGAGTCTATGGCACAGAGTCAACTGGAGTGACTGCCCTCAGGTAAAGGACTTACTGATCAACTACCTGGAAATCCTGGCTCTTGAGACAGCTCAATACTCTTGCTGATGCAGCCAGCAGAATTAGTGAGGATACAGTCCAACCCCTCCTCAGGGAGCTGGGGAGGTGTGCCATGGACATGGAGCTACTTGATAGGAGGGCAGAAGAGTTAAAGCTCAACTCCTTTGCTAGGAACACCAGGAAAGCTTACAGCCCCCACAGGAAGTCATATGTATCTTTCTGCAATATCTGTAACTCCAAGACTACACAAACACTAGTTAGGTTTGTTGCCTTCCTGTCAATGAGGCTGAAGATCTCTTCCATCCAACAGTACTTGGGCATGCACAAAGAAGTGGGCCTCCCGGACCAGCTTAAGGATAATTATAGCCCCATGCTAGTACTTAGGAGAGCAAGGAGCACTCTAGGAGATGCGGTCTGCAGAAAAGAACCAATTACCCCCAGTATGCTGCTAGTACCCCTCTCAAAATTGGATATTTCCCCCCAGATGGGCATCGGTGAGGGCAGGAGCCTTAATCATATATATATATATCCTTTTGAAGAGCTCCAACATCTTTTTAACCTCACTGGAGACTTATGACCCCTGCAAGAACCTGAGGACATCAGGGTGACTATAAAAGGATTAATGATCAAGACTAGTTCTGCTCTAGGAGCTGTGTTATCCTGCTCCCTAGGATCAAAGCACACAAGCTGTGCCTGGCCCAGGGATGAATGAATGCCTTCTGAATAACCCTGAATGGCCAGTCAGATGGACGAGCACTCCACCCCTCACAGCAAGTGCTATCACAGCTGGAGTGATAGCAGCTCTAACAGCGACCAGCATAGACACTGCTTCCCTTGTCTCCCACAGTTTCCAGAGGAGGGTTTGAGCTACTTATGGCAGATTAAAGTGCCGGAGCGATGTATCAATGAGTTGGGGCACTGGGCCTCCAATGCATTGACACTCTATGCTATCAACGCCCCCTTGACCCTGGGGGCCCTTGTCACCCACTCTTCTTATCTTCTCTAACTACTCACTACCCCCTGGTGATTGGAGGAGTCAGAGACTTGTGCCTCAGCACTTCCACAACCAACTTGGACTGACAAATCTTTTAACAGATTATCTTATAACTGGTTGTTTATTCTATTTTTGTCTCCTGCTAGTTTTATTCTTATAATCTAGTGGTTTGCATTAGCACCAACCTTCTTACCAATTATTACCCTTATCTTAATTAGGTTACCGTCAACCTTATCTCAACTTTATGTGGACTCATATCTGTGCTGTGCACACCCTACTATAGGTCAGGAAGGCATATTTGGGACTATGGTGGGATCTGGATTCAAAAAGTGTTTCCCTAAAACATCTTATAGATTGATTTGTGCTGCATATTTAATAAGTTTGAGTAAGCTTTTGTTTATAAGTCAAAAATGAAAACAGATAAATCATCTCAATAAATCCAAGATGTATATGACAATGACGCCCATAATATCTGGTTTAATATGGTATCTTTTGCAAATCTGTATTCTTTTTGCAGCCTAGGTTATAAGAATTTTCGTAATCTAAGTAAAAAATAACTAGTTTTCAGTCCCCAATACGGTCGCGCGGCCTATAGTTATCAATAAACCTTGTTTATCTCCAAATACTGTCTCCTTATGTAGAATAAAATAACTGAACTTCATTTCACATTTAGAAAAAAATAACGAATTGTTTCAAATACAAATATAGATTTAAAAAAACAACCTCCAGATATATATGAATCAAGGTCTAAGAATAGTAGAACAAATAAAAAAAGCCAGAGACGTAAGTACAGATGACTTATTAGAATCATGTAAAATATGAAATTTACAAAATAGGCGAACAAACCATACATTACAGCTTGCCAATGGACTAAGTAGCCAGGAAACATCGTGGCAGAAGACCATTGATCAATGTGCAACTAGGAGTTCTGAAAAAATAAAAATAAAACATCCAAGGACTGAAAAGTCAAAGAAAAGTCCAAAAGTTCAAGATTCAAAATAAAAGTGAAATTGTAGGCATGAATATCCAGGAGCTATTAGATCAATAGATCTTTCAATGTGCAATAGATTTCATCATGACTATATACAGTCCCTAATCAATAGATCGGGTGTGTTAATAGAACATGTTTGGAACTTTTTTTCCACTGTGTGTAATGTTGTATGACGGGCTTGTCCTCTTGTATATTTGTTGACTGCTGTATGGAAGAACGCCCACTGCGTGGCGAATATTGTACGTCGTTCAAGTTTATTAAATGATAAAAAAGTGATTTGGACATATGTGGATTTTGACCCCAATTCATAGATTTGATCCTTTTTGTCGAATCCTTTTTAAAATTCGGTTCGGATTCCAGGCCTTTCACGCAGAATACATGCGAATTTTCACCAGAGTACCAAAATCTGGTTTGGGAAGTTATATATTACTCATATGAATTATATTTAATTATGATACATTTCGCTTATATTAAAACATTCAAGGAGCCCCAGAGGATCATCCGTGCGCTCTTATGACCGTATGGGAGTATATAGGGGATACCTTTTAATGCACAGATGTCACCCGAGAGTTCTATATGACTCCATACAATAACTGACTATCAATCATCCCGCATTCGGCTAGACATCGGGGTGTATTCCTCAGTGGATGACATGGACAGATGGTCGAGGTGTCACAGGTCAGAGTTGACACCAACGCATGGCGGCAAACAGCGTATAAAACGACACCGACAATTTCTCGTGATTTATTCCACCTCTTCCGACACCAAGGATATCACCATGAACTACGCGTGCTTTAAGGACCAAGTCTTCATTCTCACCGGTGAGTTTAATAGTCAACGTGAAAACATTTTAAAATGCAATGCCCCTGGTCCACTGACCTCTTGAGAGCCGTTGAATAATGTAGGCTCGCACATACATGCAGACCCTTTTCTATACCTCGCAAAAGCGTTTTCGTTTAATAATATCTCAGTCCGTTCGCTAATACAGTCTTAAGCGCCAGTTCCACTAAGGCGATTTTCCATGCGAATTTGGGTTCGCAGACGTTCGCTCGGTCGCCTGAAATCCGCATGAAAAATTGCTTCAGTGGATCAGGCCGTCGCATGGAATTCGCTTGGTGATCCCATGGCTCATGCGAATTCGCATGGACATGCGAATGCCTTGCGACAATATTCAATATATTGAATATCATCGCATGGGATTCGCACAGTCGCATGGATCGCAGACGCATTCGCTTGAATATTCCGTCGCCTTAGTGGTCATGGCGCTTTAGCCGTCCTTAAGGCCTCCCATATCATGACTCTAACTTTACAGTGAATCGTGCGTGAAAAGATTTGATTAAGTCCCTGACCTAGTATATTATACGATCACGACGGTCGGAAGGTACTACAATTTCAAACAACCTAAAGTTGTCATGTGAAGGTTCGTTGGAGGCAATCAAGAAGGCATGAATGTCCGGTCAAATATACCTGTGCTTGCATGGAGACTGACATTATTTCGTGCGCATATTAAAGAGTGGGGAATTTTGCTCGAAGAATATTCATTTAATGATCTTATCTTTCTCTTAACACCTCCTCCCATCCATCTGTCATCAACTCTGGCTTCTGCCTCTAATCCTGGGTTTTTTCTTCCTAAAATTACTATTCAGCATTAGACACCATAATTACTATCACTACTTTTCTTAGGTATATTACCATTATCTCTCATAATCTTGCGGCCCATCATGGAATGTCAATAGGAAAAAAACACAATAGACGTCGTACCCAGGTTATGTGTATGTAAAGTATGTGAATAGGCAGAATAACCGTTTGGAGTGTATTCCTCGACTGAATCATCTCCTTCATATTGTCGAAAATCCTTGAGACGTAGGCCTATTAATTCCAGTATATCGATAATGTACTTAATAGATCCACCAGGGATGAGCCATCATCTGTTCCTTCATTGTAATTTCCTTCTTACATGTCTTTTCTTTGTGATTCAGGGGGAGCCGGCGGATGTGGGAGGGGCACGGCCTTCGAACTGATCCGCCACGGCGCATGCGTATCTTTGATTGACGTCAATGCTGAGGGTCTGAAGCAAGTCGCCCAGCGTTGTATTGAGCTCGGCGCCTCTCATGACAAGGTGTGTTGATATGCGGGTTCATTGTCCACCCAATACAGAGTCTAGACTAAACGTATAAAACCTACAGATTGCCACTGAGTCGGATTCGCAAAGCCATATCCTACGGGAGAAGGTCCCCTGCGTGCAAATAAGTGCTTGAGATGATTGATGGATATATTTTCTTTCCTTTGATAACTTATATTTAGAATGATGAATTGTGTATTTTCCGGCAGCATTTGATTTGCACCTTCCAATATTATATGTGGCGTTTCCACCTTCCAATTAAAAGGCACCGATTATACATCTGCACCCTCTACAAACAAGTTTTTCAATGAAAATTGAGGTAATTTACCGAACGTGGACACATTTGGTCGGTGCTACAAAAGGTTTGTTTGTGGAACTGCATACGTAATGTTATACGGAAAAATCATTTACTACTTTTGGTTCCACTGACGATTATTATACCAAAAGTGTCACGTAATAGGTCGGCGGTGCTCAATGACATAAGTAGTGGTTATAATTGGTATTAGGAAACGCCATATAGTAACATCTGAGTTTACGATGCCTTTGCGGATCGCAGAATAACGATCCGAGGGTCTTACCGTTGGTCCCGGAGTATAGCGGATCGCAACACAATCGCACAGACCTATCGGCTTTCAGAGTTACTATTTTACGCGGACTTTCACACAATAGCAGATCTTCTGCGGATCGCATCACTTCAGGCTCTTTGATAAAAAATGGCATAGTCTGACATTCTCAATAACGATGTGTGGTGGCGCCACCCCCCCCCCCCCCACCCCTTGGAGGCTCTGATACCTTCTGTACATAGCTGTCAGCCGATCTTTAATGTTGGTGCCACCTGAATTTACATGAAGAACTAATGTCTCATTCAATATGGAGCATAGATTGGCCGCCACCTCTGTCTACACTACGTTTCAACTAAGAGGTTGGTAACATTAACCCATAGACGTGTCCACGGATTCTCACTCTGAGACCAAACAATTTTGTTCTACATGGATTCTGATATCCCAAATACTTTCAAAGAAATATTCATATGTTAATACATTGTTAAAAAACATTATCTCTGTGGCCATTCTATTATAAATACACTTAAAAGATGATGAGAACATGGAAAAGCGACTTCTAGGGTAACAACGTGGGTCATGGCGGCCAGTGTACCAGACACATCAGCCAAAGAACGCCCCCAAAGAACCAGTTACAACTTACAGTAGCTGCCGAAAAATAGCTAAAGCGCCGTTCCTTTACCCACTGCAATGGCATGAGATACCCGCTACCACGCCAGGTCAAGGCCCCTGTCAATTTAACGTGACCAGAGCTAACGTAGTGTAGCTCGGGTTGCCAGTGTATATGGAGCATCACAGGAGCAACATCCCCCAGGTGGCGACACCAGTCGATGATAAAGATCTTCCCGGTTGTCTATGATTTTTGACATTGTGTATTGTAGTGCATCATTAGGTCTTAAATTGATATCGTAGTAGGTGGACGATGGCCTATCGGGGTGACTCCAATCCGGTGTTTTACTCCATATACATCATGCAATCAATATGTATTTTATCTGTGTTTTTCTCAGCTTCTGACTTATGTTGGCAATACCACGGACGAAGACACGTGCAAGAACTTTGTAGAAGCAACAGTAAATAAGTTTGGGAAAATCAATGGACTGGTAAGTCATCTATTCATAACACTTGTACTGCAATTTTGAAAGTCAAATTCGAGAAGTTTCAGAAATATATTAGCTAGGAACGAGTGCATATTCCAGTTGAATATCACTAATTCTATTGCTCTTGAGCATGTGCGACGATATATATAATATCAAGGGAAACCCTTTGTCACAGCATACTATACAGGACTAATTACTAACAGCTAAACCAAAAACCTTGTTAACCTGTAGGTACAATGCAAGTTTTTGCATTTTAATGGTAAAAGAAAGATAAATGAAAACACCTTGCCTCAATGAGATACATGTAAATCTTAGTGTATTCCTTTAATGTTCTGTGCAGTACAATATAGTTGGAAGGAAGATTGCTGGCAATTTGCACACTGCAAAATGGAGCTACTTTGAAGACACCTATAAAGCTTTCATCAAGTCCGCCTTCACCCTCTCACAACTGTGTCTCCCTTACCTGAAAGAGACCAAAGGATGCATTCTGAACATGTCTGGGACTGCAGGCGTTAAGCCCGTGAGTACATTTATTATATACCCATGTCGTATGATACTCTAAATACGCACCATTTCACCACATAACGAACAAAATACAGGATGGTCAAATGACCTTAAATGTTAGAAACAATGGACAAACTAATGAAAAATGGTCAGATGACCTAGTACACGGACATATGATCAGGTCAGATGACCGGTCCAAGATACTACTTTACAGAGACTTAATTTTACATTAAAGTATCTATATAATGAAATAGTATGGCCTTTAAATTTAGTAACAAAAGAACTGTTATGAATTTTGTAAATATACAAACCACTTTCTGCACTTGTAACTATGCTCCTGGACTAAGATCCAATGGAGCTATAACAGCATGGATTGACACATATGGCTATTGTATTACACAAATGCACTATATTGCTTTGATTACTATTGTATGTATTACTCTGTGTGGCCAGGGAGACCCCGTATTGTATAAACACAATAAAGTGTTATCTGAAACATACCCTCTTGTCATACATTAACCCTCAAGAACTATGCAAACTAAACGGGGAAATATTCCTTAATGTAAATGTCCACAGCCTGTTTACTAAGTTAGATCAACTTTACCCAGTATTTCTGAAATGCAAATACATAACACTAACTGAAACATGGCTGAAGGAGAGACATGCTAGCAACCTATTAGCCATAGAGGGCCTTTTTCTAATGAGATTAGATAGAAACTATGAATATGAGAAAGTGGGGGGGGGGGGGGGGAGTAGCAATGTATGCAAAAAATAGTGTAAGACCTTATTTCAAAAGAATTGATGAATTTTGCAAATCTACCCCTTACTATGATTAACATGTACCATTCATGAGCCCAACAAGAAAATGCTTTTACTTATCTCAATCTATCGACCCCCATATAAAAACGTAAAGATGTGTCTTGACTACCTCGAGAATATAATACAGGCGCCGCAATTTAAAAACCATGAGATCTGGATACAAGGAGACCAAAATATAAACAGCAATATGCGAATGAGTCCTAAATACAGAAGATTAAAAACTTTTCTCCAGAAAAATAATCTTACCCAACTGAGTACTCTAGACACTTTTATACATAATGAAGGAAAAAGCACCATTGATCATTTTTTTACAAATAGTAAACATAAAAGGTTCTGGCAATCTAAACATGTACATCTCGGACCATATAGCCATATTTGCACAGCGTAAATGTATAAATGAAAAAAAGATTATAAAAAAGATAAAAGGTAGACATTTTAAAATTATAAGACATGAAGTGGTAAGACAACACATGGACAGTTATAAATTCCTGACAAATCACAGCGAGACGGATCTGAATGAACACCTAGAAAATCACATATACAAACTGCTTAACGAAAAATGCCCAATAAGAGGATACGCAATAACATTGAAGGGAGGGATAGAGTTACCAAGGAGAACTAAGGAATTAATACAACAGAGGGAAAATTTACTAAAAGAAATAAATAAACAAAGAGAAGTAAATAGAAAACAACTGACAGAGATAAGATGTATAAGAAGAAGAATACAAAAAGAAATAAGAGAACATAAAGCCGCACTTATCGAAAAGCAAATTACCGAGAATAAAAAGAACCCTAAACGCTTATGGAGGATATTAAACAGCAAATGGGACCCCACTGATAAAACAAACGATTTATACTTAAGCTGTAATCCAAATAACAATCAACCCAAGGAGGCAACCGATATAGCTAATGAAATTAATATGTTCTTCGCAAGTATGGGACCTACCATTCTAAAAGAGCAGAGTGACATAATCATTGAAGATATTCATGAACCAGTAAATCAAAATGTCACAAATATGCGCTTTCAGAAAATAGATATTTCAGAAACTATAAGAGTAATAAAGAACTTAGACTCAGACAAAGCCACAGGCATAGAACACCTGAGTTCAGATCAACTGAGAGTTCTTTTATTATCAAAACCATCGATATTAACCACGATAATAAACAAATTTATTGAAAATGCTGAATTTCCACGCTCCCTATTACACGGAACAGTTACCCCATTGCCGAAACAAGGAGATCTGATCGAATATGCAAACTGGCGCCCAATAACAGTTATCCCCTCAGTATAAAAAATTATCGAAAAGGTACTGCAAACACAGTTAATAAAACATCTTACTGAAAACAGATTGATACACCCTAACCAATACGGCTTTATGCCTGGCCGCTCTACGAGTCAAGCAATCTTTAATCTGACAAACGAGCTCAATCAGTCTATGAACAGAGGTCAGATGACCCTGTGTACTTTTGTAGACCTAAGAAATGCCTTTGACAGTGTCAGCCATACAATACTCTTTGAAAAATTGAGACAAATACGCCTGGATATGAAAACGGTAACTCTCATTGAAACATATCTTAACAATAGAACTCAGAGGGTTAAACTCAATAAGACACTTTCTGCAAGAATACAGATGCCTTGCGGGGTACCGCAAGGCTCTGTATTAGGACCCACCCTTTTCATAATTTATGTGAACAGTATCTTTGAGGAAATAAATAACAGTCTTGCACTGATGTACGCGGACGACTTGGTGCTAACAATAAGTGGTAATAAGCCTGAGCTAATTACTAAAAAGAAGCAACAAGACCTAGATCACATGATGGTATGGTTAAAAAAGAACAAGTTCCAGATCAACACTCGGAAAACAGTGCAATTGTGGGTGGGCCGCAGACTAGAAAACCGACACTTTGAAAGTAACATAGTAGACAAGCAAAAATTGCAACGAGTGGTAAAGTTCAACTATCTTGGAATAATAATTGACAGTAAATTGACATTCAAGGCTCAAATCCTCAAAACAGTGTGTAATGTAAGGCTAAAAAACCCAAAACTACGAACTTTAAGAACACTACTACCAGAAAAGGCCCTTATAACACTCCTGAAACAAATGATATTACCAATTTTCGATTACGTGGACTACGTATATTTTAGGAGCATCGAAATAAGACAGGAAAATCATTGTATGCGCACAGCCCTATACATCACAAAAGCAAGGGAATACCCAGTGGTCGAACTATATGCAAGATGCCGCATTCGCCACCATGAGTATAGGAGAACCTTACACTTGATGATGAATCTATGGTGGTGGTCACATGACCCAACTCACATAGCAGAATGCAACCTCAACACAAGAAATAAAGATAAAATAAAAATAAAAAGAGACTTCCCAAAAACTGAAAAATACAGACAAAGCCTTTTGTACACTGGAGGGGACATCTGGAATAAATTACCAGAAACCATACAAAAAATAAAGAACAGAATATTTCAAAGTTTGCATGAAAACATTCTTATTGGAGAACATTGACATGATTGACTAAAGTGAAAGCGACTATATGGATATATCCCTGGCCAACACAACCCTTTACTTACCTTCATTCCTCCATGTATTGTCCTGTGTGTTCAATCTTCTCTTGAAGCATACTACTACTGTTAATGTAATATGCCTTCTGTACTTGTCACTATGTTTTGTTTGACGACATGTAAAAGCGCCTGATTTAAGGTGAATGTATATCTTATACTGAATAAAAAAAAATTCAAAAAAATTTAGTGGCGGTCAGCAAAATTACTGTTTTTGATGAAAACTGAGGTAGCTGTCGACAGTGCTAGATGCCCTAATTGGTGGTCGTAATCAGTAGGTAGAAATGCCACATTGGTAGGGTAGATTACCCTGACATACGGTGCAGATTGTGGGTTTTGTTGTATTTAAACTGGGGTTGTGATGTATTTAAAACCAGAGACACAGCGAACAAGTAATGCAGCAATTTCGAGAATCGCCAACACAAAATGGCGTGTATGTGAGCTATAACTTCCACATTATTGCTTCTGAGATGCTAGATTATCGGTGGGAGATACTCGAGGTAAGGTGATATTTCACATATGCCATTTCGTGCTAGCGGTTCTGGAAACGCCTGCGGCTCTACATAATCGTAATTACGTACGATCGAGACAAACTGTCAACATGAAAAGGAATTACTGCACATGATGTGTTTGCTAGAATCATACCCATTCATTGTTAAGTATTAGTATAGCAAATTAGGTGTTTGCTAGAATCATACCCATTTATTGTCAATTATTAGTTTTATCTTAAAACAAAGCTTTCTGCTTTTTTCGTTTGACACAGTGCTATCATAACCTGGCATACGGTGTCTTCATGGCGGCCATGGATCGGTTCACAGAGGCTTGCGCAGCCGGTAAGACTCCAACCCATCCTCATTAAATAGAAAGAAGGAACTGCATCGAGATCCATAGCAGCTGAAAATACGCCATGAGCTTTTGTTTCGGAGTAATCTCACGAGGCAAAGCAAAATGAGATTATGTAGCAGACTAAAACGAATGGCATGTTTATGTCATCATGGCCAATGAAATACAATGTACTTTTCTTATAATACTCCATTTGCGTTTAGTACGCGCTCTCAATGCTAAGTCTAGGGGGAAGAAATACCAGGGGTGAGATATATAATTTCCATTATAGGACGCTAGTTAAACCAATTTCCATAATATATCTGAATTTTCACACAAAAATTGGAGATAGTTTGAATATTCATGTTTCGTATGGTATTGTGAGAAATGATGACTCTGTCATAATTATGTACAGCTCTCCTATTTGGATGATTAATTATGTCTTTGCTCTTTCCTCCGTTTTTCAGAACTGAGTTCTTGTGGGATTCGTGTAAACGGAATATCGTAAGTGTATTATCTTGTAAATCTACCATTCTCCATATATGTGAAGGCTAATACTCAGAAACTGTTATTTAGATGATTAGTTGAACGAGACAGGACTTCCTTGGAACACTTACTTCTTACTGAAATGGTCTAAGTTCTGTTTATGAAACGGCCTCTGTCTTATCTATTTCAGTCCGGTGGCGCTCCAGAACGATAGCTTCCAGAAGTCCAGCAAACCAATGACAGACCAAGACTTACAAAATGTAAGTTTATTATAGTTAGAACATTTCAGTTAGATCACATAATACAGAGGTGTATCTTTCACTTAATCAGGAGGGCTATAACATAGCAACTTCATCACTTGTGTCCAAACAATGGCCTCCCCGAATGTTGAACATGCAGGGTACAGATAGTGTCATATCTACATTAAGAAGGAATTGCATTGAGATACATAACCACTGAATAAATGTCATGAGTTTTGGTTGTAGAGTAATCTCACTAGGCAAAGGCCAGTGAGGTTATATGGCAAACCAAAACAAATCGCTTATCAAATTCCGTGATAATAGATCGGATGCTCGTTCAGATGTTATTTGATTTTATGTTTTTGATTTTATCTTAGCCTTTAAATGTTTATCTGTTTATCGCCCATTGAGTATGCCTCGCAAGCCTTTTGAGGTCGAGTTCCTAATTTTGAGCGAACGGACGTTTATACCAGGCTTGGATAGATAATAATATCATACTCTATATGAAGTAATCAAACTCTCACATAAACTCTTTGAATTAAAATGCCACGCCAGGAATTTTTCAATGGTAATTTATTTGATCTTTTCTTTCAGTACTATCAATTCATCCGTGAGGTGGTGCCGCTTGGCGAGGTAGCAACCTGTGAGCATGACGTGGCGCAAGCCAGTTTGTTCCTCCTGTCAGACCAGTCGACGTACACCACAGGCTTCATACTCCCCATCACAGGCGCCTACGAACACACCATCACGATATGAACAGTAATCTATTCGCTGAGTATCTGATCAGAAACATGAATTAGAGAAAAGAGAGCAGTGGTTGGTTTTAAAGAAAATGGATGGAAAATCATCAAAGAAAGACGATCGGCTCACAAGTCTCGCATTGTTCTCGTTTTCATTCTTGAAAAAAAATTTAGGTCATTTCAAATGGAGAGACTGGATACCATCCAGAATATGAGGAGTGAAATAAAGAAAAAGAGACAGAGCGCTAATCGAGAACCACCTTTTCGTACCTCTCACTACTGTGCACACTCGTTGGTATGGAAGTAGAGGGTTCCCTAGGAACCGCCAAGTTGGAATTAATTTTAATCAAATGCGTTAAACTCTGAATTCCTCATATGTACAGCTGGTCTTGGAGTGCTCATGAATTATTTGTCTCTCTGAAATTGTTTAATATTAGAAAATAAAGATGAAGAAAGTGAATGTTTCCTCTCACATCATTGATTCATCAAATTGTGTAAGACAATATATCAATGGGACATTAACTTCGATATACCGGTTACTACACTAAGCATACCATAGGCCTTTTGGCTAGTGACGTCCAGAATAGAACAATGATATTCAAATTTTATGGTATCATTGAACTAGGAACGATTGGTATATTCTTCATAGATGAATGTGCGGGGTAGTATAAAAAAATAACTATTAAAAGACTGAGGTTTTACCCAGTCTGTGGGAGCTGTGGGTCATTTACTTTAACTCAGTTTGGAACAGAACCAGCTACTTCTACATCTGCCTTTGAAGGCTCCAAATATGCCAAGCACCAGTGGGTCAATGGGGTACTTCGGTCTAGAGTGATGGGTTATGGTCAGGTGGGCATTCTACCCTTGTCAAAGAGTTGGCACGCAGAGAGTAAAGGTTTAGGATTTTGCAGCAAGCTAAGAGTCTATGTAATCTTTCCAACCTCTAAGCCATAATTCCTATTAGGAAGTGACCAAGAGTAAATGGATCTTGAAATTGGTATGAAATCAATCAAGTTATCTGAAACAATGGATAAAGGTTAACTTGATGATTTTGAGGCAAGAATAACAATCAAAACGGTTCTCAAATACTCGTACATACATTTTATAGATGAAAACGGACAATGTCTTAATAAAATGTTCTTTATTTCCTCATGCTGTCAGTGATGGTCTTGATTATAGTAGATGCAACAGTTCGATTTTGAAAGCCCAAGGTGTGCATAGAAAGTTCAGGATTTGGAAGGAGCTGAAGCTCATACCGCCAATGTAATACATGACCGACTGAGATCATTCTTTTTAAGGTGCTCTAGTGGAGTATTCATTTCTCCATAAATTTATAATAACACAATGGAATATTGCTGTGCGTTTTGAAAACGTGTACTAATGCATTAACCACAAATTAAGTAGACATAGATTGAAGCTATTATAGATAATAGTTAAGAGCTACACAATGAGCAATGAACGAGGACTGTCTATGTGAGACCGGAGGCGACAGTTTTGTGCAGTTCACGTCCTCGGGGAATCCTTGGAAATAGAGTCTGGTGGTACCCGGAGTGGATACAGAGGCTTGTCAATATACCATACATCATTACTTCCTGAACGCGTGGAAGAAATTGCCACAGCTGGTGCAGAGCGGATCCATACAGCAGCTGACTATGGTCGACCATATCCTCTGGATATTAGAGCAGCTGATCTCGAAGAGCTTCAGGGTAGGAGTAAGGATCCAGACTTGGTAGAAGGCTATGTAGGCGAACTCACATCCCCAGTAGCAGGCAATAAATATTCCGAAAACGGCAGTGAAAATGGTGTAGCATAACCTCTTCCATAGGTTGAAGCAGGTGAAGCTTAGTTTCCACAGACAGTCTGGGCTGTGGATTCCATCGGGTTCAGCGAGTACATCCTCATAGGCGACCTGTGTGTGCGTGTGAAGATGAAAGCGAACGAAAAATAAAACAGAGAATTATTTACTATGCATGGTCGCACCTTCACTATTGTGGCATTTCCAACTACGAATTAGGACCACCGGTTATGGCATTTAGCACCTCCGACCGATTATGTGACCAACTTCTTAGGCCACTGACGAAATCAAACCAGGTTAAATTAATTTATGGCAGTGACGAACACCTCCATTTTCATTAAGAAATATTTTCTCACCGCCACCGATTTATATGTTAACTCTACATGATCATAATCTTCATGCTTCTCAGGTTCCATACATGTTGAAAATTGATGCACAAGGAATAAATAATCTGTCGTCAGGTGAAAACAGAGTGTATGCAATGGGTCATCGATCATTAATACGGATAAATTCTCAAGGTGGACCACTCAACGATTTCGGTACAGGGTGCACATGATCGGTTGGGGTTTTGCAAGCAGGTGGAAACGCCAAACAAGATTATCACAGGTAAATGTTAATAAGTCAATTTTCTCATCGTATGATGAAAACATCTTATAACGATATAATAGCGTTCCTTTATCAATAAAACCTTTAGAATTTTGGCCCTATTGCAATGTATAAGTGAAATTAAGGTTTAAGACAAACTAAGACACAATCTTATAAAAAGTCATTAATGAAAGATATTCACTTTCCATTCTGATGTAGATTCTGATACTAATCTAGAAAAATATCCTCTCCTTTGCTTTTCCCCAAACATTTTGACATACTCCTGCAGTTACGACTTAAATTTCTTTTACCAAAAGTCCTTAGATAAAACCCAAATCAATGCAATACACTGTGATACAATATGCCTGGGTTTTTGACAGACTAGCACAAGACGTGTTCCTTGGAAAATGAAGCAGCTTATGAATAGGGGAAGACCAGTGGCCAAACTTAGTAGTGCACGGAAAGTGCTGTTCGCTCACGGCGAGTTTAGGCTGCAGCTCTATTGAATAGGACATCGGAATTATAATCCCAAATATGTTGCTCTATCGTGAATTCCCTGACTGACAACGCCATATCAGAACAATGTATTTCCAAAAAGGTCATTGTTATAAAACCGTATGCCATGTCAAAACTTCCTTTGTGTACGTATTTCTGAATACAAATGTAAGATGTATCATACCATGAAAAGAATTGGGGTAAAATATGCAAATGAAGGTCGGACACATCAAACCTAGAATGTTGGAGAGAATGCCTCTATATACCACTTTGCAAGAGATATAAAAATGTGATTAGGATCAATTAGTTTGATTCCTTGAAGGTCTCTATCTATACGGCAATGTTTAAAGTATGCTTGACCATGTTACTGTAATCAAGCTTTTTTACTATTGGGCTTTACAGTTGATGTTTGCTTGACGGTAGTTGTTCATAGAATAGAGATGAACATAAAAAAAATTCGTGGCTGCTTTCTGTGTGGATGTGAGTAATCCCCGCATGTGAGCCTCGAGCAACATTCAGAAGAGGTTACCGAATATTACCAAAGGCACTTGGAACCACGAATAACCACTATGTAGTTATATTCGCCCTACGCAATTATCTATAAATAATTAAATGCATTTTACTCATTGTTACCAATGAAATGAATGGTTGATTAGCTGCAGTTTACATTCGTCGCCAAACGGAACCTGTTTAGCACGCAATGGATTAGGGAGTATTCCAGCAGGGTTCATTTCTCGTGCATAAAAAGGCGTTGTGGATAATTACCTACTTTATTATACGCGGACAAAACAGGTGCGTTGGAGTTCAAAATAACTGGCTAGGACATTGCGCCCTCCCGGCGAATTCTCCCAGAACGAATTTGACAGCCTGGCCATATGCATGCAAGGATAAATCCATGGGTCCATGTAAGCAAGGTGAGATTGTTCTTTTCAACTAATGTTGAAATCCTTGAACTTTAAGCGCACTGGGACTTTCCCATTGCAGACTTCGCAAGAAGTTGACCTAAGTGTCTTCATAAAGTTCAAAAACTATTAAAGATCATGAACAACGGCCCGCTTCAAACCTCTCAGTGTTTTCATATTTACAATCAATCTCACCAAGTAAATTCCCTTATGTATGGACGAAATCTCTGAAGTGAAAATGACCACCATTTTTGAATTCAAGACAGCCCATTTTCTAAATAACGTTAAGCGATGTGAAATACAGAGGAAAAGAAAAAAGGTCCCACTCCCGCTTTTTAACCTCCTTTTTCCTTCAAGAACCAATAATGATAAAGGCACCTACCTGAAGGTTGGCATTAATGCCATTAGGGTCGCGATTAACAAGGTCAAGTTCCGCCGCCATCTTGTTGTAAAGTTTCCTTTTGGACAGAATCTGCAGTCGGCTTGTTCCTGAGGATGCCTTGATGTGAATGTACCTCTCACAGGCCCGTCTCTAGTTATAGTGCCGAGGTGGCCTGGTCAACCGCCAATCTTACGAGCCCCTGTTGCCCTGCACAGGTTATGCACCTTGGTAACAGTACCACAATATATGTCGCCAACGAATTATTGACAACAAAGCTGCTCCATCCCATGGTGTGGGCAGGTTTTGTTTGCTGAATGCAATTGGCGCATGGCTCCCTGAACAGTAATCTAACGAAGAGATCGATTGGTGACATAAGACATCAAGCATTTCATGTAGTGGGAGGTGGTTATAAGCTTCGATTTGGTCTCAATGAATGCATGAATAGCAACTGTGCTTAGACAGGACTAGAAGAAAATCTAGAAGTCTGCCAGCTTGAAAAGTGTGTATATGAGAGAAAAGACCTGTTGACTTGCAAAAGGTCTGCCATACACATTTACCGTGATCTATTGGTCATTTACAAGGTTTAGCATGTTTCTTATGAACAATGTCAAGGAACCAGAGGTATAACTGGGAATTGGAATCTTGAGTTAAGGCTGAAAAACGGTTTCCGGAGACCGCAACAGGATATGGCGAGAATGTCAGTTAACATTTCATGATGATATCTGCCACCGATAAGGTAGCCTCAGGAACAGTTATCATGTGAAATATGCCTTGACTCGCTTGATACGTTTTGTCATTAAGACAATAAATCAAATCTACAAATATAAAATTGATTGATCAGAGCAATCCACAGGATTTCCGAGAGGACTGCCTTATTGATATCTAGAGAACTACTCATTTCAACATGTACTCCTAATGGTGTATTATGTGAAGATCTATTCAGCAGGCAATTACGTATCCATCCATTATCTGATCCGGTACCTAAAAGTATAGATTCTGTATTATATCTTCTGCTGTTAGTTTTACATTACTGATATGAATACGACATATCATAGGCTCATGAAAGACTATTTACGTTATAGGGACATTTATTTTGTGTGTATATGGGGGCAAATAGATCTATTTCACAAGAAGGTATTTGTGTCCATGATTAATATATCTCAAGTTATTCAGTATCCTGATGGTATACTCTTTTTTCTTTTCAGTCGTAAATTCACATTTTCACGTGGTAATATTTCTTTTTTAGCACCTTTTTTTTGGACAATACAGATTTAAAACCCAACTGGGTTATCAACTATATATGTTCAAGCCTTATATTGCCACATTCTAACAGTCAGTCAGGAACCGTTCGTAGTTATATTATAAATCTCTAATTTCCCTCCATATCAACATAGCTTTTCACTCCATCAGTATTTATGTTACTCTCATTTGGGATGGTTGGTCGGTTATAAACTGAGTACAGGAAATGTTTGTCATTTCCTTTTTCCTTTCATTAGAATCGATTCGTCAGGTTTTTCAATTTTCTCCTTCTATCATTTCACCATATCATACTAGTAGCATTAACATTAGGTGCATTGGCGTTTTTCTTTCCTCTGTTGTTGTTTGCTTGTTGTTGTTGTTATTTTATTCAGTGGAAAATGGATATACAAGTACATTCGCCGAAGAGGCGCCCTTCCTAGTACAGGTCACAAAAGAAAGGTGCTGAACAATACATATCAAGGATAAGTTCTTCAGGTTTTGTCTTATTTTACCTTCGACCTAAAGGAAGGTCTGTATTAGGTGATTTATACGCACTCTAGCGTGATTTACATGTCCTGAATATGATTTGCCCCTAGATCAATTATATTTGAGATTACATCATCTTCCAGGTGTGTATAATGTTTATATTATTATATATTCTGATGAAAGATGGGGTCTACGATTTTCTACCGATGAAAAACCTGTATCGTAGGGTCTCTACAACATTTCAGCATGTTGAAATGGCGTTGGGTAATCCTGAGCATTACAGAGTATTCTATCGGGAAGATTGCTCTCACGTGTGAGATACTAATCAGAAAATTATGAAATTTTGGAATTATATAGAAGATTAGGTTTAAGTTTAGGTTTATATTATTTTCGATTAGGTTTAAGTGTCTGAAATCAACACTTTCTTAGTTTAAATTGATACAGAGCTTTTAGTGTCTTTGAATATTTGTATAATAATATTCCTTGTATATTGGTAAAAACAACAACCCCAAAAAACATCAATAACCCTAAAATATTTCCTGAATTTAGTGCATTATACAATTAAAAATAAAAGTGCTACCGCATTAATAATGTATACGTTGTATCGTGGTGTATATCGGGACTGTTGTCATCTTTATTTTTTAACTAGAGAACCCATTACGATGTGTTGGGAAGTCGCCTGTCTAGACATTTGTTTCCGATATGGACCCTCCCGATAAGGCCCGGCTTCCACCTAGTACGATATGGCTCCGATATGGTCTACGATGCACCTTCCGATAAAAAAAATCAAAATCGCGTCGGAATGATATCCTAATAGCCTAATATCGGGGCAGTTGACCACATTTCTGCGATTAGACACCGATAAAAAAACCCATACGATGCATGGTGAATTGGCATGTCTAGACATATGTCTAGATATACGATTTTGCACCTTCCCGATATGTCTCCGATATTTACTTTTTGTACCGGAGCCATATCGGTAGGTCTAACTTTCTATCGTAGGAGGTGGACGCTAGGCCTTAGACCGGGCTCCCACTGTCCCGACACACTACGAAAAGTGCTGCGATTAGGCTACGATAAGAAATTTTCCGATCGTAGAGCTATCGGGAGGGCTCTGTCGGAGTGTGTCGCAGTGTGTCGTAACGGGTATAGCGGCAATAAAATGAAGACCACCGTCCCGACACAAGCTACGATTCAAGAGAGGCGGCAATGCAAATCTCAGGCAAACAATCAATAATATTTGTTAAAGATTCTTACTAAAAGAATGAAAATCATGCATTGGGATCTAAAAATGAAATAATTTCAATTTCAGACATGTCAGTTCCTGAAAATGTACAAAATTCCATCGGAAATATCGAAAATAAACGAGATATAACAAATAAAAGTTCATATATATATACATCGGTATTTAAATATGGAGATCGAACAATATATGTTCATATATTCAATTGTCTAAGGATCCTCCCGGGGCAATTGCTATTTTGCAGACCGAAAATCGACGAGAAGGGGAGTGCATAGCCTACACACTATAGCGAACGCTTCCGACACACTCCGACACACTCCGACAAATCGAACATGTTCGATTTTGTCGGAATGCCTACGATACGGCATTTATATCGTAGCACTATCGGAGTGTGTCGGGGTGTGTCGGAGTGTGTCGTAGTACTCATCGGAACACAAAACCCACTTCCACGATAGAACCGTTCCTTGCGACAAAAATGTTCTTTTTTCATCGGAACGCTTGTCGTAAGGGCATCGTAGTGTGTCGGAGGCGCAAATCGTGATAGTGGGAGCCCGCTTTTAGTCTACGATTTTTACTTTTTGTTTCGGAGTCATTGTAGTAGGTGGACACTGGGCCTTAAAGTATTACAATGACTTCTTTTTATTTGTTCCCCTTTATCTTATACGTGAAAAATTCAGAGAATACATAGAATATTCCTTAAAGTGCCTAGAATCTTGTGACATTACATACATTACTTCCTTTTTACTTCTTTGCATCTTTTGGCAAGGGGTATTTTGTACCAGCCCATAATGTTAGGTGCATTGCATGTAGGTTACAATTTATCATTTGAATTCTGATAATCGCATATGGTTAAGTGTTAGTAAGGCCCGGCGTCCACCTACTACGATATGGCACCATTATGGTCTACAATGCACCTCCCGATACAAAAATCAAAATCGCGTCGGAAGGTCACCTAATGTCGGGGCAGTTGACCACGTTTCTGCGATTAGACACCAATAAAAACCCCATACAATGCGTGGTAGATTGGCATGTCTAGACATATGTCTACGGGTTTGCCCCTTCCCGATATGTCTCCAATATTTGCCTTTTGTATCGGTGCCATATCGGTAGGTCTAAATTTCTATCGTAGTATGTGGATGCCAGGCCTTACAGTTACATAATAATTGCATAGGAGTCTGATGTTACCAGGGGGCCATTTCACCAGAAGTGATAAGTCTCGTTGTTTCAAAAAGTGTGCGTTTCATTAAAAGGTGCAGTCAAGCGTGAAGGGCACTTGGGACATGTGGGGCACTAACAGTGGCAGTGACCGTTTCATCAGTAGATTGGCTCTCGCTGTACCTGCCACTGTGGTGCTGCTGTGGGCGAGAGGGTCGACCCTCTAATTGGTGTGTTCTCCCCGCAAGAATTAAGTGATGAAACTTTAAGACGAGTAAGGGAAACATATAACCTATAATTGTTCCGAATATGGAGAAAATCGGTCACTTTGATCCGCTGATATTTGCGTTTGAATTTCGTTATAGCAGACGTCTGCTCTGGTGGCCAATGTAGGCCGATTCAAGTTTATTCAAGTCTAATTTATGCGGCGACCTTGATATTGACTGTGCTTGTTCCCGGTTCATTAGATTGTAGTTGTCAGGGACAGAGCACAGCATCGCGAGACCCTATACTCACTAACGGGCACGGGCACCTCAACCGCGAGACCAGTGCTGATGAAACGCGAATTTCTGTTAACCACTTTTGGTGCCACTGTTGGTGCTACTGTTGCTGCCTAACCTCTCGCTACAAGCCATGTACTCGTAAAATGGGTCCCTGGTTTCGACTACACTGGGAATGGAGCTATGTCCACTTGCATTATTTATCTGGTTACTTGTAATACTAGCCTGAAGATCTATAAACCAAACAAGTGTTGCAACCCGAGGAGTTAACACCCTTTTCCAAATATCCAATAACCCCTGTAACATTGGGGTTTATATGTTGAGAATGAACCTTATGCATAATCTCCATGGGTTCGTAGATTAATTTTCGGGGCTTAAGTATCTAATGATATAGTGTCTAGAAAATTAAATCAATGCTGCTATGTATCACAACAAGGAGTTGAGGGCGTGGTAGTAATTGGTAATATCTGACAAGGATTTCCCTTATAGGGTGAACGATGCCTTGAGGAATTGTCACATAGGGCTGGTTATCTCAGACATACCAATCTACCTCCTTATTTTGTATGCACACTTCTAACCACTGGGTATATATGAACATGTCACATGACATTATGCTTAGAATCCATTTATTGAACGTACAAGGTCGTCCTTCCTATGTATATTGAAGCTATGTAAGTAAATTGGACATAAAATAGTATTGGTAGAATGTCTATTGATAGTGTTTATTGATCTTCGCAAAGGAAATCAACTATGTGGTCAAGTGCCAGTTGTGAGGGAAACGCCTGACTAGAAAACTTTTAAATCTTTAACAAAAAGATATTATATGAAACTCTTTTATAGATCTGTAGGATACTTACTTTGATTATGATCCTTACGTATTTTGGTTGCTGTAATTGTTTTACTTCCTGTGATTAGAATTATTCAATCTCTTATGACATAAAGGATATGTTATGGACTAGTTTTTATTATCTATTTCCTTATGTGCATTTAATCTCGGCCCAAGAGATGGACGACTAAATATTGTGATTGGCCGGATCATTAAAACCAGTCCATGCTAGGACTGAGATCATCAGCGACTTTGTTGATCGTATTACCAAAACTTTGTCAAAGAACTGATGCAGCCATATGTTTTACGTAAAGATCAATAAAGAAATTTGAAAAAAGTGATACAGCAAAACAGCACAATAGAAGGGGAAATTCCCTCTGGTTGACAGGTTCTCGTTGAAAAACTTGAATGATGAATCCGTTTGCCAGCTTTAGTTTAATACAATACAAAATGGCGGAGGTTTTTGCAACCGTTTCCTCAAATTATATGAAATTGCCTAAAGTTCGTAGATTCATATTTCTAGAATATAGTATTGCATACTAATTCAAAGCTAAAATTCAATAGGGCTACTCCATTGTTTATTGGTGGATAATATCCTTTACCTATTACATCTCGTAGTTGTTGATCTGAACTGTTTTGCTTCTACAGCGAGTATTACATTGCATATGCGTCTCTATGAATAATGAATAATATACTACATTAAGAAAACACTCGACGATTGATGAATGAACTCGCCCTTTCAATGTTTACATAATCTCTTTGTCAGAGTCTGGGTAGTATCGACATGAACACACCTGGAGAGCTATCCTTACTGTGGGTAATATGCTATATTGATATTGTGTGCGTCACTCAAAACACTCTTTACACAGTCACCGGGGTCATGGCACAAGATCTACTGAAGCTGCCTGATGGCAGTGACCACAAACTTTATGATTTATACCATTTTGTTACTTTTTTTCTCCTTAACTTCCCATAATTGTTTCCACTACAGCTTGTCTTGTAACCCAATTTTGTCAACTGAACCAATATGTCATTTGTGACTGTCACTTGAAGTGCTAATGCCAGAAACTTACGTCATGTTCCACTAATTTGCTCTTGACCTGTACTATGTCTCACGCCACCATGTGCAATCATGTATACCATAAGACATCAAAAGCAGGATTGTCAGAATCCAGTAGAGTAACTTCTTCAACAGCATATAGATAAATTAACAAAGGGCTTCTATTGTAACACTCAAGGTGAACAATGACAAGAAATCTAGATGTATCAAAAAAGACTACTTATGAGAAAAAGAAAAGAGCAACATCATTGAAGAAATATAGAGAATACATCTACATGCTGACAGCATATATGTGGCATCTACATTTCATCCCACACATCTCGTAAATATTCACACAACATGAGGCACTACAAAACTCGCCTCTCGGATTATGCTACTATCCCGTCCGTCCCAACAGGTGAGACGCTTCCTCTTCAATCCTCCTACTCCTTCTGATATACAAGTTATGACGTCACCCAGACAGAACATAATCAATTAGTGAAGCAACAGAAATCATCCTGACGGCCGAGCCAGCTCCGGAAGAAAAATCAGAATCGCGTCCGGAATCCGCCCACCTCCGCTTCCTGTTGTAGTCCTCCATGACGTCATGCCTGTCTTTCAGCGTTCCGTATCGTCTGGCGCCCGACCACCGCGCCACCTCGTGGCTGGCGGCGCGTGAGGACGCAGCGGAAGCCACGGCAATGACCTTGGAGGAGACGGAGCGACCTTCAGAGGATCGCCTCCTGATGAAAGGCAGAGAATGATAATGAATCAGATCAATGTTTGATCATAATATACCTTTTTCCACAGACCGCTAGTGCTACTGAAGGCGTTCGGCCAAACAACTCCATAGAAACGTGTTCTTTAGCATTTGAGTGCCGAAGGTGTGAGCGGAATACGTTTAGAATATGCGGAACGAGAGAATATAGTCATTGTATCGTATTGTATTGTAATTCAGCTCCAATCTGTTGGGTTAATCATATATATCGTTTTAATAATACTTCATGATTAGATATGGTGAAGACAACACAGAAACGGCACACTCAGGGGGTAGAGATACACTTCCACAGGCCTGGCCACCAGGGATTTTCTTCCTCCATGGGAAAGTAAAACAATTGTGAAATCGGAAGTTTAGACAGCCGAAACTGGTTGTTACATTGCTCTAGTTTGTCCCAACAGCCCACCTTTTGGGAAAAACCAGCCTTGTGTTGACACTCTGGGTGTGAATGCATTGACTTTGCAGCGCCATGAAGCGAGATTTCTTTCTTCTCATATAGATTTAGTTTGGTTGATGAATATATTCTTCTGCTTCTCTTCCCCAACCCTCCGTTTGTTCCCTTTTTAAGGTAGCTTAGTAATTGTGTTACTAGGCAGGTGTTCTTTACAACATTTAGATTTCACTAATCTCCCCTGAGAAGTTAAATAAATCTGTCATTTAACCGCCTGTCACGCGTCTGTTCCGTCATCCTAAATATATTTATCCTGGTTGTGTACATTGGAGTTTACTATATACCCATGCCGTATATACTGTAAATACGCACCGTTTCGCCATATAACGTAAAAATACTGTACGGACCATTGGTCCGTACACTAGAATACGGACCACCTTGCCATGTACGCTGACTAAAGTTTTAGTTGTTAGGCCAAAATGAGTTAATAATTTTTCCTAATTTCGGGTATATAGCAAATATATAACGACCTACCATGCTTGTACAAGCTACAAAACTCGATGATAATTTACGGTTTGTACGGACCATAAATATCATCTCGTTTTGTAGCTTGTACAGCATGGTCAGGTCGTTCTATATAATTACATTGCAACCGCTATCAGCGTATCTCCAGCGGTAGAGTTTACAATTCCATTCGCCTTCTTTTGTATTATCGATCTGATCTCAATACAATCAGTATACTTAGTTGTCAAATTTTGAGTAAAATTGTACATAAGGACAACCATTGATTGTAAATATGAATTCAGTGAGAAAAGATATCATCGTTCTCAGTTCTTCAGATTTTTGTCATGATCATTTGCCTTAAAAGTTACTTATAACCTGAATTTTAAGCAATAGTTGATTCAAGTAATAGTACAAGTATATAAAGAAGGTGCGTTTGGCTATGCCACCAATATTAGTAGTTTTCATTAATTAGCAGTCTATTTAGAATATAGTCCCCAACTCACTAAAACCGTACCAAGACAGGATAACATTAAAACTAGACAGAACCATACAAAATTATGTCATGATAACAACAATAGTATACATCAATTCCATTTACCGTAAAGCACTAGACAGCCTAGGTCAGTGACAGAAAATGTTATGTGGCGTTTTCCACTTGCCGACGAAAACGCCACCGATTATATGCAACCTGTACAAAAGTCAGTCGGTGGTTCTATTTCGGAAATCATTGGTGCGCATAATCAGTAGTGGTCAGCAAAGATTTTATTTTCTGATGGATACTGACACAGTTGCCGACCGATTTTTGACCAAGTTCACTCTGCTATCGATGTATTTAATAGAGAGACATTTCGTCGGTGGTATAAAAAAAATAAGTCGGCGGTGCTATATAGATTATGTGATATTGGGGAAAGAATCGTTGACCCTTTTGTTTCCAACCGACGATTAAAAGGGGGAAATGATCGATGGGAGGTGCATAACATGGCAGTAAAACACCTTACAGGGTAAACCTCAACAGTTGTCAATTTAGGCATCAACATAAGGTAAATGTATACATGTACATAAATCAGATCTGGACTCGGTCGAGGGGTCAAACGTTATCATGGTAAGAGTTTTTCCTTCGTCAAACACGCTGACCGCAGTAAGCAGAACACTCCTGCAACAGGTAGTTGGCTAACGAGTGTTAACAAAAAGAGCCAATTGTTACCCAACAAATAAAACCAGAACTAACAGAAACCATCGACATGGTGCCCCGACCCCATTTGAGGCTCAAACCTCAAGGCATATTTCAATCGATATAGACAATGGGTTCATCGATTGATGCATTACAGAATGGGAAAGCCAATGGCTCTCTAGTGTCCCTTTGCTCTGCCATACCAAAGTCATATATGAGAATTGATGAAACTGCCATTTTCCCCAATATTATTTGGTCCTATGTTATTCCTATCAATCTTGAATATTTACCGACACCGCCAGCTTGTTGCAATGGTGAACCGTTTGTAACTATCAGTATATATATATTTTTTTCATTCAAAGAAAAGTTTTATATTGTGTGTATATATAGTTAGGGTTTCTAGATATATACCAGATCCGGTAGTCAGTTTTCTGTAATTGTGTTCATTTGACATTTTAATAAAGGTCTAAGGTCAAAGATAATCACATTTATAGGGTTTTTAAAATGGGGCGTTTTGTTTTATCATTTCTCTATAAGTGTTAAGGGTGGATTTCTTAGACATTTGGCACAGAGATAAGACATTATAGAGTTATCAGCATGATTTACTTGTACTTGTAGTGAGTATTTTCGTTGACATCTCCAAGTGGATGAAATCAGCATATATATATGTTCAATCATAGGGATCAATACTTAATATTGATAATAAAAATATTACCTAACGGTAAAAGATTGTGTTTCCTTTTAAATTTCCTTTTGCTACTTTTATTTCATGATATCCTTCTTTGTCCCAGGAACCGTGAATTACGTAGCGATTCAAAGGAGATGGGATCAAGCTTTTGACTCTAAACTTGAATAGGTTTCTGAATTTATCTCACCCGTCACATTGACTAATGGACTAACCTTTGTGGCATAATCTCCCACTGAGTATTTTTTCTAATTACTCAATATCGTTGGATACGAGTTCCCAATGTCAAGTCTTTGGGGAAAGATACCAGGGATGAGATAAAAAATGAAATTAAACCCTAGAAATGGAGTAGAGATTTAGCAGTAAATCCTGGATTCAAATAGGTTTAAGTGTTTGTATGCATTTTAAAAAGAAGTATACGATCTAGGATAATGATCTTTAGAGTTGAAATCGTATTTACCTGGAATCAGTTTCCTTCTTCTGGGTAAAATAGGATGCAAAACTCTGGGATGATCGAGTGGGCTTGGAGCTCTGTTTCCAAGGCTTGTCTATGGTAAATGCCTGTAGATAAACCAAGAAATAAAATTCAGGTAGCAGACCAAGTTGATGTAGTAAAGATGTTGCCACAAATGTGCCAATCGCTGTAGAAATATGCATGAAAGTCCTATAATTATGAATGTCTCAAAATATGTGTTCTAATACATACCATTTTCACGTAGCTGTAATGGATTGTTCAACTGGTCACGATTATCTATATTTCCCGCAGCATCTGGTGCAACCTACACGGCAATGCAGCTATGACTCACGAAGTTTTAAGTTGAGAACCACTCAGCTATGATCTATCATGCTTATATAGATATCTATAGTGCGATGCGCTCAGACAAATTCATGGAGTAATTGTGACTCACCTATACGGTGGCCATCTTAAAGAGGGGCCATTGCCAAAAATGTGAATTCTTTGTCAGATAAAACTTAGACAGCCATTCTGTATGTGAATGACGGATTAAAGGAATACATACACTATGTTATGATGGTAATCTGACGTTCAGTAATACCCGCACCTTGCATGCGAAGAGATTACAGATATCCGTACGCCCATTCATTACGGGATCACCGAAAAGCTTTTCGTACGGTGATGCCTACCTCACGGCAAAATATTTGAATGTGGAGAAATGTATCGCCTTTGGAAAGTTTTCAGACTCTAAGACTCGCTCAAAAACTCGCAAGGGCAAAGAATCTAGACCTTTTGGACTGTGTTGGAAATATAATGAAAAGGACAGTTGCACTTCTACCGACTGCAAATACAAACACGAATGCTCGGAGTGTACAGGAAATCACACGGCCTGTAAATGTCAGAAGAAAAGTAAACAGGAGTCAAAATGACTAAAAGGTATAAATGATTCGTTTTCTGATGATCTTTTGTTGGCTGATAAAATGGCAGACAAATTCATGGAGTAATTGTGACTCACCTATACGGTGGCCATCTTAAAGAGGGGCCATTGCCAAAAATGTGAATTCTTTGTCAGATAAAACTTAGACAGCCATTCTGTATGTGAATGACGGATTAAAGGAATACATACACTATGTTATGATGGTAATCTGACGTTCAGTAATATCCGCACCTTGCATGCGAAGAGATTACGGATATCCGTACGCCCATTCATTACGGGATCACCGAATAGGTTTTCGTACGGTGATGCCTACCTCACGGCAAAATATTTGAATGTGGAGAAATGTATCGCCTTTGGAAAGTTTTCAGACTCTAAGACTCGCTCAAAAACTCGCAAGGGCAAAGAATCTAGACCTTTTGGACTGTGTTGGAAATATAATGAAAAGGACAGTTGCACTTCTACCGACTGCAAATACAAACACGAATGCTCGGAGTGTACAGGAAATCACACGGCCTGTAAATGTCAGAAGAAAAGTAAACAGGAGTCAAAATGACTAAAAGGTATAAATGATTCGTTTTCTGATGATCTTTTGTTGGCTGATAAAATGGCAGACAAATTCATGGAGTAATTGTGACTCACCTATACGGTGGCCATCTTAAAGAGGGGCCATTGCCAAAAATGTGAATTCTTTGTCAGATAAAACTTAGACAGCCATTCTGTATGTGAATGACGGATTAAAGGAATACATACACTATGTTATGATGGTAATCTGACGTTCAGTAATACCCGCACCTTGCATGCGAAGAGATTACAGATATCCGTACGCCCATTCATTACGGGATCACCGAAAAGCTTTTCGTACGGTGATGCCTACCTCACGGCAAAATATTTGAATGTGGAGAAATGTATCGCCTTTGGAAAGTTTTCAGACTCTAAGACTCGCTCAAAAACTCGCAAGGGCAAAGAATCTAGACCTTTTGGACTGTGTTGGAAATATAATGAAAAGGACAGTTGCACTTCTACCGACTGCAAATACAAACACGAATGCTCGGAGTGTACAGGAAATCACACGGCCTGTAAATGTCAGAAGAAAAGTAAACAGGAGTCAAAATGACTAAAAGGTATAAATGATTCGTTTTCTGATGATCTTTTGTTGGCTGATAAAATGGCAGACAAATTCATGGAGTAATTGTGACTCACCTATACGGTGGCCATCTTAAAGAGGGGCCATTGCCAAAAATGTGAATTCTTTGTCAGATAAAACTTAGACAGCCATTCTGTATGTGAATGACGGATTAAAGGAATACATACACTATGTTATGATGGTAATCTGACGTTCAGTAATATCCGCACCTTGCATGCGAAGAGATTACGGATATCCGTACGCCCATTCATTACGGGATCACCGAATAGGTTTTCGTACGGTGATGCCTACCTCACGGCAAAATATTTGAATGTGGAGAAATGTATCGCCTTTGGAAAGTTTTCAGACTCTAAGACTCGCTCAAAAACTCGCAAGGGCAAAGAATCTAGACCTTTTGGACTGTGTTGGAAATATAATGAAAAGGACAGTTGCACTTCTACCGACTGCAAATACAAACACGAATGCTCGGAGTGTACAGGAAATCACACGGCCTGTAAATGTCAGAAGAAAAGTAAACAGGAGTCAAAATGACTAAAAGGTATAAATGATTCGTTTTCTGATGATCTTTTGTTGGCTGATAAAATGGCAGACAAATTCATGGAGTAATTGTGACTCACCTATACGGTGGCCATCTTAAAGAGGGGCCATTGCCAAAAATGTGAATTCTTTGTCAGATAAAACTTAGACAGCCATTCTGTATGTGAATGACGGATTAAAGGAATACATACACTATGTTATGATGGTAATCTGACGTTCAGTAATACCCGCACCTTGCATGCGAAGAGATTACAGATATCCGTACGCCCATTCATTACGGGATCACCGAAAAGCTTTTCGTACGGTGATGCCTACCTCACGGCAAAATATTTGAATGTGGAGAAATGTATCGCCTTTGGAAAGTTTTCAGACTCTAAGACTCGCTCAAAAACTCGCAAGGGCAAAGAATCTAGACCTTTTGGACTGTGTTGGAAATATAATGAAAAGGACAGTTGCACTTCTACCGACTGCAAATACAAACACGAATGCTCGGAGTGTACAGGAAATCACACGGCCTGTAAATGTCAGAAGAAAAGTAAACAGGAGTCAAAATGACTAAAAGGTATAAATGATTCGTTTTCTGATGATCTTTTGTTGGCTGATAAAATGGCAGACAAATTCATGGAGTAATTGTGACTCACCTATACGGTGGCCATCTTAAAGAGGGGCCATTGCCAAAAATGTGAATTCTTTGTCAGATAAAACTTAGACAGCCATTCTGTATGTGAATGACGGATTAAAGGAATACATACACTATGTTATGATGGTAATCTGACGTTCAGTAATATCCGCACCTTGCATGCGAAGAGATTACGGATATCCGTACGCCCATTCATTACGGGATCACCGAATAGGTTTTCGTACGGTGATGCCTACCTCACGGCAAAATATTTGAATGTGGAGAAATGTATCGCCTTTGGAAAGTTTTCAGACTCTAAGACTCGCTCAAAAACTCGCAAGGGCAAAGAATCTAGACCTTTTGGACTGTGTTGGAAATATAATGAAAAGGACAGTTGCACTTCTACCGACTGCAAATACAAACACGAATGCTCGGAGTGTACAGGAAATCACACGGCCTGTAAATGTCAGGAGAAAAGTAAACAGGAGTCAAAATGACTAAAAGGTATAAATGATTCGTTTTCTGATGATCTTTTGTTGGCTGATAACGAATTCCTGTATATAAACATTGATGAACCTGTCGGCAGTAACGATTGTATTTCTATGTTGGTGGATTCACATAATGTTTCAGTTACCGCTGAAAGCACTGAGGTTGGTAGAAAGGTCGAGAATGAAGTTTTGACACCTAATGTACCTGTTGATATACTTGATACACTTGATACTGGATTGGCTGTTGTTAGCAATGGCACAGATACGTCCCCCAACGTCCATAGCAATTCCCTTGGTAATTTATCGAGTGTTAGCACCAATAATGTTATTCCTAGTAAAGGCGATCATGATGGATCCGCTATGGGTCAGTGTGTCAACGAGTTCTGTCGACCATGTACTACTAATTGCTCTGGTGGTCATACCTTAGGAGATCGACCTAATACTTTGAACCCATGTACATTTTGGGACTACTGTTATGGTCAAGGTTATACAGATGTTAATGCTGATTACATTTATGACGGTGTCTTGAACGGATTTTCTATTGTGGATAACTAATTTTCTGGAAGTTATGATGCCGTTAATTATAACAGTATTCTGGATCCAGTTTTCAAGTCCCAAATGAATGATATTATCGACAGGGAATTGAAAGAAGGCAAGGTTACAGTCGTTAGCGATAAACCAAAGTGCATACATGCTATCGGGGCGGTTATCAAGAAAGATTCAAATACTTTAAGACCTATAACCGACTGTAAACGCCCTTTACAGGCCAGTATTAATAACTATATGACAAGAACTTGTTCCAAATTCAGTTACTTAAAGTTGACGAGGTCACTGATGATATTACTGAAAACTGTTTTTTTGCTATCGTCGATATCAAAGATGCTTACCGTTCTATACCCGTTAATCCACACCACCGCACATTCCAAGGTTTACGATGGGAATTAAACGGTTCAGATTGTTTTTTAGAATCGAATTCCCTGATATTAAATATATTATATATTAAAATGTGCCCCTTTATTTTTAGTCAAATAACGGATTTTATTGTTCGATGTGTAAAACGTAAAGGTTTCAGATACATTTATGGGCATTTGGACGATTTCTTGGTAACGGGTCAAGATAGAATGGAATGTAATAACGCTCTTTTGGCGATTATTCAATTACTTCGTTTCCTATTGGTTTTGGTATTTTTTGGAAGAAAGTTTTTTCCCCGAGTAGAGAAATAATTTATTTAGGTATCGCTATCAGCAGTATATCGATGACACTGTCATTACCTGTACATAAGTTAGGAAAACTCAAACGCATGGTTAGCGAATTCTGCTCAAAAACGAAAGCATCGTTTAAAGAATTGGAAATTATTTGTGGACTTCTGGCACACTGTAGTACTGTAGTATGGGGCGGCCGTACATTTTCTAGACGTATTATCAATTTTTCACGCCAGATCAGGGATACTAAAGGTCCACAATACCTCCCAGATTGGATGAGAGCAGATTTCTATGGGTGGAAAAATTTGTGCGATATATTTAACGGTAACGTTAATATAATTCCAAGAGAGGAAAGTTCCTTTTCGGCAGATTCTTCCATGTCCGGTTTTGGTGCTGTTTTTTCCGGTGATTGGTTGATAGGTTCTTGGGATCAATCAATTGTTTTTCCGGTTTTTCTTACAAGTCACCATTTTTGCCCAGCACCTACAGAATTTGATGATGAAATAGATATAAATGTAAAAGAGCCTGTTGTTTGTGCAGCGTATCGCTGGGGCCACTTATGGTCTGGAAAAAAAGTTTGTATCATATCTGACAATACACAAGTAGTAGTAGCAATAAATACGGGTAGAAGCCGATCCATTGCTACTATGAATTGGATATGGGAACTTTTTTGGATCTTTGTTGTACATAATTTTCATATTGTTTCTTCCCATATCAAAACAACTGACAATATCGTACCTGATTTTTTGTCACAATATTTCAGTCTAAAAAGAAAATCGGATATACCTTTTGAATTTATACAAGGTTTTTGTTGTTTGCAGTTGCTGAATTGTCCGAGAAAATGAATTGTTACCAGGAATCCTGGCTTTCATCGGACTCAGCACGCACACGCAAGTGCCAATGGGCACATTTTTTCAGATTTTGTGAGGAATTGGATCTTAAATTACCTCTACCAAGTTCTGAAAAAACGGTTAAATTGTATTTAACATTTATGGCAGAAAAATTCAAATATGTGTCAATTCTTAATTATTTGTCTGCCATAAAATCCTTAGATGAGATACATGGTTATCCCTTTCCAGATACTCATGGTATTAGACGTCTTTTGTTGGGTATCAAAAGATCTATTGGTAATATCATAACACAGGCTAGACCCCTGACTATATCAGATATGAATAACATTTTTCTATCTCTGGATTTATCAATCCATGAAAATTTATGTTTTTGGGTAGCCCTTATTTTGGGTTTTCGGGGTTTTCTCCGCAAGTCTAATTTAGTGGAAATGGATTTTTGTATCAAAGTTGCTGATGTTAAAATCTTTTCAGATCATTTGGTAATTTATATTGTTAAATCAAAAACTATACAGTATAATGAGAGAGTTTTTTCAATCCCCTTCTCTCGGATTCCTGGTTCTCCATTTTGTGTTCACCATTATGTTTCTTTATTGTTGGCACAAACCAATTATCCCAATCTCTCATCTCAACTGATTTCATATTACAAAGGCCCATTACTGATCAGAGGGTCTTATTCTTGGTTGTTATCAAAACTGAAAAAGGTTTGTCAGGAATTGTCGATACCATCTACTACAACTCACTCTCTCCGTAGGGGAGGAGCGACCACATTATTTGAAGCTGGTTTCTCCCTAGCCGAGATCAAAACAATTGGAGACTGGAAAAGTTTGTGCATACTCTTGTATCTTGATCGTTCATTGGAATCAAAATTGTCTTTGGATAAGAACATTGTTAGATTAATTTTTATGTAAGTTTTTGTTTATTCACCTTTTTTCTTTCTTTTGACTGTGTTTTGTTTGTGGTTTGGGTGTTTGGCATGTTTTTTTCTGGTGTCTTTAATAAATACACCTACACCAAAACCCCACAGTCTTGTCTTTATATATCTATGTATGTATGTATGTGTTCTTTTATTAAACACACCCGCCACAAAAATTATTTTTTTCAGGTGTGTTCAGGTATGGGAACGGAGTTGAAGTGACCTACGGATGGTATAAGTGTCTCCTACTTCTGGTGGTAGTCGAAGAGGGAGCCACTCGAGACTATGACCACTACCTCTAGTGGTAACCCGTGGCACTATCACGGATCTATACTCATATAATCTGACGACTTATATTTCCTATATATCTGTAATGATAGAAACAGTTGTGTGAGTTCAATCAATTACATATAGAATAATATTATATATCATAAGTTACATAACAATATATATATATATAATAAGTAAGAATGAGATGACACAGGAATGGCGTTATTAATGTGTTCTTTTATTAAACACACCCGCCAACCCACCAAACGTAGTCAACTCAATATTAATGTTCGATGTATTGATTCCAGTCCATCAAAACAAATGTTCAATGATGGTTTGGTCTAAGTCCATTTTGCTCCTGAGTGTTTTTTGTATATATAACAACATGGACCAACTGGACCAATTGCCCAACTGTTTGATATCAAGAAATTATATCCCAGCTGAATGAAGATCTGATGCGCCTCCCCGGCGTAAGGAATGTGAAGTCACATTCCCCAACTCAAATTTCACCACCAACTGTTGAAACCTTATCCTAAACCACTTATACGAACCACGAATACATACTTTATCATTCATATACGATATCAATTGATCAGACGAAGATTTGTATTTTACCATAGTATATAATTTATTTATCAAAGAAAAAACACAAAAGGGGGAACCCGGAATGATCCCGAAAGGAATAATCAATTCTCTTTCCAAAAATTGAATGGTCTTCTACCTAACAATGGTAATGAAAACATGTGAAGATGAAAAGAAACCTTATCGATAGTAATTGCTAATCCTTCTTCTAAAATATTAGACTTTCTCAATAACCCTCGATAGCCCAATACACATGATAACCAGAAGGCCAAATCTTCTGAGTTATCTAAATCCAAACAATGGAAAAAACATAATAGACCTGTTTTAGATATAGGGATACTCTGAGAAATTGAAGATCCAATTGATCTTCTAATTCCCAAGAGAGTTTGTTTGATACGAAAATCATTTTTATCTACATGTTCGACTCCATACAATTTATGTAGTATCCATACTGCAGATAAATAATTTATAATTGATGTATATTTGAAGGATTCTGCTATAAATGTGAGATACATACATATAGTAAAAATCGTAGCCGGGATCGGCATAAATTCATAATCTGTGCAAAATCTTATATAGTGCCGCCATTGACATTTTCTTGTCATTGCAGTATTTGAAGACATCCAGTTAGATTGATACTCCTCCAGCTTCTTCTCCAAGTCTAAAAGCAACAAAAACCATAAGTCAGCCATGGCGGAATCTGTGACTTATTCTTATCATCAAAAACCCTGGACAGAAAATCTGGGAAAATATTGTCTTCCGACCGTATATAACTGGCAGTGATCTTAAAATTAAAAATTGCACTAATCCAAAAAATTTCGCGCAACCAGCGCATCGTTTCCAGATTTTTGCTGCAGCCTGTGTTCATTGCCGCTACTACTTGAGTATTGTCTGATAATAACGATACATGGCCATTTCTCCACATAGGACCCCATCGGTGTGCCGCAACCACTACTGGCCAGACTTCCATGACGTTAATGTTATTCTCTACTGATTCCGCTGGAGGAAATACCCAGTGATGACTGGAAATAGTTTCATTGGTAGCTTTATGAAGTATGTTTTTCCACACTCCATATGCCCAGTCTGATCCCCAAGAAACCCCAAACCCCGTCATAGAAGAATCTGATTCCACTGTATGCAATAATTCCTTTTTTGGAATCAACATGCGTGATGACCCATTGAAAATCCTTAAGACAGCCTCCCACCACCTCAGATCTTCTTTCATCCAGACGGGTATACTGCATGATCTTAACCTGTTCTTCATGTAAGTCACAAAGTTTATCACGCGTCGTGAAAACGTTCGACCCCCATGAACTACGGTGCTAGCGTGCGCTAGGTGACCTGCTAAACTAGCTACTTCTTTGTAAGTTGCTGTGTCCTTAGATAAAAATTCCTGAACTATTTCTAGAATTTTTTGGACTTTCCCCTCTGGCAATCTTACTTCCATAACTATGCTGTCTAGTTCAATTCCCAAATATGTAACTATCTGTGTGGGGGGAGTAACCTTATCCCAGGAGATTCCAAAACCTAGGTCTCTCAATAAACGGATTAAGACCTGAAGGTATTCATTACATTGATCATACGTATCTCCTATTATCATGAAATCGTCCAAGTAACCGAAGCATCTTTTTATGCCTCTGCGTTTCAAGCAACGAACCACAAAATCTGACAATTGTTGAAAAATATAGGGGGCGCACTTTAGTCCGAAGACCAAACGATTGGACTCGAAGTATTGTTTGCCTAAGTCGTTTTCTGACTCCCAACAAAATCCCTGAAATTGTCTGTGGTCTGGTCGGACCGGTACTGCTCTGTATGCTTCTTTTATATCTACAACCGTGAAGTAACAATTTTGTGAAATCTCTGAAACGACATCATCAATGCTAATATAACTGAACTTGTGACACGTTGAATCCATAGCATTATTTATGCTAAGATCTAACGGCCTTTTGCAGTCTGTAATAGGCCTGAATTTTGATGAGTCCTTTTTGCGGATCGCCCCCATGGCATGAATACATGTAGGCGACGAAACAACTTCAGTAATCTTGTCTTCTAAACACTCAGTCCGAATCGTCTTATTCATTTTTTCTTTTATCTCTGGTTTGTAAATGCTCGAGTAATTTTTACACTCATAACTGCCTGTAAATTCGTCATCTACAATAGCGAAACCTTTGGTAACTCCTGAGAAAATGAATTCTGCATTTATATCCTTACCATGAACCGTGTTGAAACACTCCTTATGAAACACACATGGATTGAGTTGATTCACTCTACCCGCAATATAATGTTTACCCTGGCAATGATCCCCGCATCGGAGAACCGGGTATGTTTCTGAATTTCCCTGAGTGTCATAACTAACCTCGACCTCTGAAACTTCAGGTATATTTACCAATTCACCATTGTTTTCGGATTTTACACCTAAATCCGTTGCATTACTCTCCCATTGATTACCATCAATGAATTCATCACCCATGTCAACTCGGTTCTGATCATGGACATCGCCATTTTGGATTGTCGGTTTCGCGTTGAACCCAGCAGAGGGCGACTGTCTCCTCGCTGAGTCACGGACGCTACCACCTATACCTACTGAACCTCTGGTCGGAGAGTTACCACCTTGATTTCCCGCCATGAATCTGGGCGGTATCAATTCACCTATATTTCTGTTTCTTGTATCACCATAAAACGGAATATTGTTATCAACCTTGTTCACCTTGATAGGAAATGAGTATTCATAATTTCGGTCCTGAATTAAACCATCGGATTTGTGACTTTCATCACGAACGACCACTGCGCAGGAATCATGCGGCAGTCCCAACGTGGTTTCACCCACGCCTGCCTCAAAGTTAGTTACAATACACTCTGAAGGAATGCCTTTGTATACATCGAGATTCATAGCGTAGTCCTCTGTAATTGTTAGTTTTTCCAGAGGACCAACCTTATCCTATTTGTCATTACTTTTGTTTGTTTTGACCTTTTTGCAGGAAACCGCTGGGTGTGTACCACCGCACTGTGTACACTCGTGCTTGTACTGACAATTACGAAAAGCGCACCCTTCCTTTGTGTTAAACTTCCAGCACGATCCATTAGCTTGCCTATCCGTTCTCTTTGTCTGAGATTTGCGATCCTTCTCTGTTATTTCTTTTAACTTCTTGTTAAGATTTACGAATGCATAAGTGGATTCGTGGTTCAGGTATTTTTCGGACAAAAAGGAATCACCGTAACCGAACCCCTCTACTCCCATGTAGTCACACTTCTCGCGTACTGCTTGGTCGTATTCACATAAGCTTTTACCTGTATGGGTAGGTTTTCTGTCAACCAAATATGCAATATGGTCAGCGTATCCTGATGCATCCCTACCTGACATATTTAAGCTTCTCCACAGTCCCATAGAGGCACTAAGTACCTGATCAAAGTTAGGTGTTTCAACTGTTGGTGGCAAAAAAGGAGTCAAGGAAAAGTATCGTGACTTACGCTTTGATGACTTGTTACAAGTATGACTCCCTCCATCACACTCATGACCATTTACTGAAGGAGGTATGTAGTTGGTACGGCCGGCAGGGTAGACTGGTCGAAGGTTTTCACGTCGTCGATTTCCTTCCACTGGCGTGTGCCCTCCTTCAGCTCCTTCATGCCCTCGAGAACATGTTTCTGGTAGGTGATGCCCCGTTTCGCCCCTTGTTGTTCGCAGCTCTGGACCTCCTTGAGTCATCCGATCCGTCTCTGGAATCGTCCGCCTCTCTGCCGGTGCTCTTGCTTCGTTTTCGTCTTCGCCGCTCCTTCTTCAAGTAGGTGAAGTAGTTGAAGTAGGATTATGAATCGACAGTTGTAAGCTTTTTAGTGAACTTACTATACTCTTCAATTCGTTTTGCATCCCTCGCACCTCTGAGCGCATAGTTGTTTGTTCTTGTACCATACTGTTCAACCATACCGGTGGTTTCGACGCTGAGTTTTCGACGCCATCTTGTTTCTTGTGTATAGTTTTGTTAGGTGACATTCGCTCTACTTCCTCTTCCAAACTGGAAATATTATCTGTAATCTTACAGAAGGGGCAGCCTTCGCGACGAGATCTCCCGTCGAATTCCCTGTGACATGTTTCACAGTGTTTCATCGTTGTTTCCGTAGTCTTTCTGGATTTTTTCAGAAATTTTTTTCAGGTGTGTTCAGGTATGGGAACGGAGTTGAAGTGACCTACGGATGGTATAAGCGTCTCCTACTTCTGGTGGTAGTCGAAGAGGGAGCCACCCGAGACTATGACCACTACCTCTAGTGGTAACCCGTGGCACTATCACGGATCTATACTCATATAATCTGACGACTTATATTTCCTATATATATATATATAAATATATATATATATATATATATATATATCCGTTTTTATCTTATGATTGTCTACACTATACAGTAAACCAACTCAGTTTCATTCCTGAACTAGTTTTTCAACAGGATAACATTACAGAGTAAATAAAAAAACAGGAATTTCAATAGTTGTGAGATGATGTATGAAATAAATGTATGAAATACCTATAAATCAATGAAGTTGTAAATGCAAAATAAATTCCACAAATGTGTGAGTCTTGTGGGACGTGACTGTGTTGTTGTTGACACCATGTGACCGTATCCAGTGGCCTGATTGGCCTATCCGCGGGAGGTATAGGGGTCTAGGAACAGAATCGCATGGAAAATTTCAGACATGTTTGAAATTTATCGCATGCGATTCTGGGTCCCTCCGAGGTACAATTTGTTGACGAGAAAACGTACCCTCCATTGTGGGTAGTACCGGAATCGCAGGGCTGGAAATCGCAAGGCTGAACCCACTGTGCGATGCGATTTAGAGGTACCATATATCGCAGGGAAAGGAACAAGAATCGCACAGTGGGTTCAAGCTTTTTGACGATTTTTCTCTCCAACATTAGGTAATATAGCACCATCGAACGACTTTTAGGCCATTAATGAAATTAGACCAGGTTATCGATTTCTATGTTATGTGCCGTTTCCTTCTGACGAATTTGACCACCAATTATGGCATTTAGCACCGCCGACCGACTATGTGATATCGTAAAACTGGATGAGTTTTAATCTTGGAATCCATCTATCCTACCCCGTCTCCTCGATTTTGGAATATTACTTGGTAACACTTCTGTATGCCACTAGTGGCATATTAAACTCTGTATGCGGAAACTCAATGTTAAGCCTATGGGATTTTATATTAGGGGTAGGATAATACTCAATATGGCACTTCTCAACATGGCAGCACCGACCGACTTTTGAGGCCACCGACGAAATCAAACGACGTTGAATTAATCAGTGACAGCAAATCGGTCGGTAAACGCCACATATATTGTGCTCTTATTGCCCCTTCCATTTCTTCTATGGCGCACAACTAATGTGGCGTTTCCACCTGGTGGTACAAAATGTCGGTAGGTTGTGCCAGAGAATGTGGAGGAGACCAAAGTCTTTAACATTTTTTGTGTAATTTTTGATTCATGTAACGACTATCGCACCAATAATGAGTACTGATCACCAGGCTATAGAATTTATGCAATGATACGTACGTTCATAACTGGAGTACGCCTTTAAATGAAGCACCTCCTAGCGTATACATGTATATATATATATACATATAGCGTATACATGTATATATATATATATATATATATATATATATATATATATATATATATATATATATATATATATATATATACATCAATTCACACTATAGCAGAAAATTCCAGTAAGTAATGTGTCCACATTGGGCATTTATTGTGCACGCTGTCAGATACAAAAGATACTCACTGTTGTGTACTCAAATACTGTAATAATGGGCCATTGCAAACATACAATGGGACTATACACTAGTATACTCGGGCATTGGATCAATCAACCGACCATAACGTTGATCTTGAGGTATTTTCTCATTATGATATCTATAAATCCAGGCACATCCAGATCGCACATTGAAGACCTGAACCAACTGAGTTCCCGACACACTACGACAAGCGTTCCAACACACTTCCGACTTACTACGACACAGAATTGTTTAACCTCCCAACACTGCTACAATAAATGAACTTCGATTTGCAGCCATGTTATAGCCATTTCGAAGCAGTGGGTGCCCGGCTTTAACATAATATACTCACGATTCCGTCTTTATCTATTACAAAATATCCCCTTAACTAAATAATCCTTATCATTTTATTCTATTCAAAAATGAAAGTTGAGACAAATGCATCTATTTGTTCCTAAACACGTTCCGCATAATCATGTGCCAGATCGTTAAAATAACTAAAATCAATATTTTATATTAAACCACCAGGGGGCATGGTAGAAAGGAGGTGTTGTAAGATGTTTGTTCGTGCTTTACAATTATGTTTTTTTATAGATGGAAATTTTTAGTTTGACATGAAGCCTTCACATGCAGAATATACAATGAACTATCATCTGATAGCTATTGATTTTATAATGGATTGAAAGCTTCAGAGATGCGCATACATATGTCACATTGAGTGAGAAATGGTCATTAGTGCCGTTTAATAGAGAAAATGACGATAGAAGAAAGGCTAATCTAATTTCAATATTAATTCAATACTAATTTTTTTTTATCAATATCATAGCATATGAAGATATTGCTGAGGCTTTGATGAAGCAAATAAATTGTATCATGGTCAATGCTATTTGTTTCTAACTAATATTTGCACAAGGCTTAAAATAGTTCCTCTGTTTTCCTCCAGGGGGTGTGTCTATCGCTGGGTTCTCACTGGGCCTGAAGGCAAACAGTTTGGACGAAGCTACGATACTTTGCTCGAGGTCAACGGCCACTAACTGCGTCGACCTTATTTACCAGCCCATTTAGAATCACGCATTGCAATGACTCTTTAGGCAAAATACCACTGACATCTCATTAACTAATATTAGTCGATGGAAGCGAGATGTCACATAGGTTTCTCCATTACAAGGAATTAGGGATAGATTACCATAGGCCTTTAGAAAAGGCAATAACTAAATTGTTCGAAGGAAGTAGGGATTTGCGTATGTGTATTTTAAGATCCATTTTCACAACTCAGATCCAAGATATGTATTAGTGTATAAATGCACGATATGTAAGATGAATGTACAACATGTATTTCTTTTACATATTTTTAATTCAAGAAATTTTAGGACATATCATTCGCCAAATGATTTGGCGTTCTTCCACGAGTGAGTCCAAACAACAAATAGTGCATTTGCGGACATATAGTTTACATGTGTACTACACGAACTGACAGCATTATGTTAGTCCATTTGGTTGTTCCAGTGTCAACCTAATTATTGGGAAGTTTTCTTTTACCTGAATTGTACTGAATGAAGCTCACATTGTGCACTAAACTGAATTTTAATCCAATTGTGGGGTACTTATTTATCTATATAAGATGTTCATGATATTCCGACTCGAAAACTTAATTGAAGTTTTTGAAGTCCTATTTGATATGTATACAATATTGTCGGCCTGTATACCGTGCATTTATACAAAATGATATGTTGATTTTTTTTAATAAATGCACAAAATTGTACTAAATGAAGCTAGCATGGTGCACTAAACTGAGATTTACTCCGAATGTGGAGTACTTATTTACCGCAATAAGATGGTCATGATATTCCGACTCGAAAACTTATTTAAAATCTTTGAGGTCCTATTTAATACAATGAAAAAATATCAATAAGATATATTTTTTTATAAATGCACAATATGCAGGCTGACAATATAGATCAACATGTATTGTACTGCATGAACCTAACATTTAATGCAATTGTGGGTACTTTTTCTTCTATCTGAAATACTCATGATGTTTTTCTCTTTTTTATGACGAGCTTTGGTCTTTTTATTGATCATATCTATTCATATTCTTGCTCGAAAATATAAAATAAATCTTTGGAAATCCAACTCAACAAAATGGAAAACACGGTAATAAGATTTATTATTTTGTTTCATGAGTCTACTGGCAACGAGGGTCGTTAGGGCCGGGAAGGTGGTGGCCCTACTCCTTCCTTCACTCTTCTTCCCTAATGAGGTCAAGTTCTTATATAAAAGTAAACACTCCAAGTCCTACTACAACCTGGCACCCCCTGCCCTTAGTGTAACTCACCAAGCAACGTCCCTGACAAAACATCGCTTATGTACATGTAATATGAGTGTGTAAATTTATGGACACGGAAATAGTCCAACATGTGCATGTATGCTCAATAATATCGGGTATTTTCATCCTGATGCTTAGTCGGACAAATTCCAAAGTTGAAGATATAATTTTCGGTTCATTTGTAAAGTTATTTTGTTGCTATCCGCTATAAGTATCTAATTTTAATAAAAACAGAAACCCCAAACGTCGAGAAAAATGAAATTATGAAATATTGTAATACGATTTTCTGAAAAAATATTCTGAGAATGGTAATTTCGTTAAAGACAATGGAATTGATTATGTATTATTTTGATAGAATCAGATATCACTACATTGAAAAACAAATAGTATCATATTATTAGAACTAAAGTATAAGATTGAGTAATTCCTATACTTTAACCTATAGACATGATGTGCAACATACTGAGCCGGATAAGCTATTGAAATGAGACCTAAAGAACTTGTCAAAGAAAGTTAAGAACTTGTCGATCATGAGATCGTGAGATACTCTAGAGTACAGTTAGTCAATCGATTAAAAGATCATGCAATCATTTCATGGACATCAGCTAAAATCGATCATAAGATCGCTAGAAAAAATCATGAGAAAAATTTGGAATGTTGTTTTTATCTTATAAGTAAGTTATAATCAATATAAGATATATTTACATAATTACATTACATATATCTATCTTGTTGGGGATGCATGTGTGTATGAATGACTGTTAAGTACCTAGCTTTCTTTCTATCCCTGTTTTGTGGTATTCAATGGATGAACGTTGTCTGTGAGGGGGACTTCTCTATCGTTATGTGTATTTGACCAATAAAAGATAGTTATTCTATACTCGCTAACACAATCCATGTTTTGTGCCGTGCCTTTACTTGGTCGGTATAAAGTACTGACTGGTTCCATCAAACCAGGTTGGTTATTCTCCAGTCTGTGAATAATATTTTTGATTCGGAAATGTATCTCAGCCTCTTATTGAAACAGTAGAATCGATGAGTAAAACCTACAGTAGAATATCATTTGACGCTACAAACTGATTGATCTTTAGGTATGAATCGAAATTTGCCTATATGAGAGGTTATGATACTATCCCACATCATTCATTAACAGAGAATTGTCATCTGCCGCCTATTTTCAATAACAGTATTTGATTGGGGGTTTTGCATAAGAACATTCATCACAGATATTTTGAGGTAGGAGCGATCTGGTGTACTTTGAACTGTTATAGATGGCAGAATTTCGGATATTTTGTTTCTTAGATATTCTAAAGACGTATGATACAATGTGTAAGCAAGACATCACAATATCTGACGACTCCGACAAGATTATTCTGGTCTAACCACAGCCTGCAAGGCACCAACAAACAGAATCATTTATCTTGAGGCCACCAGCATTTTGCTATAATTCTTTGTTTATCTTATTTGATTGTCCCGTGTGCATTGGGGAGTAACACGCAGTAGAATATTAAGCAGTTTTTAAAGAATTTATCTATTCCAGGTAAAGAAACATACGACAATACAATTACTATACAGGCATTCTTCCCCATTCATGTCAAAAGTTGAAGGACAGTACAATTAACACGACAAAGACCTAGAGTTTTAGTGATTTCGTATATAGTTAAGAGTTATTGTGATTTTGTTAATCAATCATAAATTGTTGATTGAAAACACAATTTAGAAGTACATCACATCCACGGTTTTATCTCCATATATGTTTTTAGAATTAATATGATACTTGCAAAATTTGAAATTCAATAAATATATGTATTTTTCGTTTTAGTCAACACTGCTCTAAACAATTGTCCTCAAAAGGAACCCAAGATACATATATTTTTCTGTGAATGAAAGTTCCTGCTCATAGCGGTATTTTTTGGGCAGGGGACCTTCCATTGAAATAAAGTGTTTGGTTCCTTGCTAGGCAATAAGCGTCCAGTTACCTCATAATCCCAGACCTGGCGCTGTCGACCAAGGTGTGTCGAGTAGGACGGATAAGTGAATGTCCACCGGCGTTGCCAACAACACAGAAGGTCAACAGTGGCTGTTTGTGGCAAATTCCTACAACACTGTCTTGTCCAAACAGGTACTGAGAACTAGGCCCCGGTTAATATGAATGGGCGATATATACAAAGTTGCCTTATAAATTTACGCATTGTGTGGAATAGGGATTATACGGGAAAATGTGACTGAATAACGAGGCCATGACATATTAAGAAAATTGAATTCAACAATAAATATAGAAATATGCAAGTTTCTAAATTTGAAATGCGGTCGGTAGTCAGTGGAGTTTTGTAAAAGAGTACCATATATTCACAGTTTCGGTATTGTGTTTATTAAACAAATAGTTCACAAGGTCAATGGGTATTTTCATGGAAATGCTAAATATCTCTACTACCCGTACAATGCCCTCAATACGCCCTACAACGATAAACCTGTGGGAATATGGAAATATGTATTTTCTTGGAAAAAGGAGGTCAAAACCAGAAGCATGTACTGCGATGTACTTTATTACCCACTGATTACGGAGTTTCCATAGGAAATCTATTGGGCACCTGCAAACAGCTACCCGGAGATTCTGGCATGTCAGAATCTCCTGCAGGAGATTCCAGAAAAATAGTCCTGTCCATAATGAAGTTAAATTATCATGTACTTCGAAATAAGTTTCTTGAATGTTCATGCAATATTAATTATTTTGAATCAATCATAATAATCTCATTTACCATCAGAAATCATTGTGATAACACACGTTGCATGTTAAAATCACAGGTTAATGGCGAACTATATTATTGGTGTAAGACTACACCGAATTACTGCCACACTTGAATTTGCTATGATGTCTAGGACTAAACATCTTGCAGAAACATTATTATTGCAATAGATTTGTTATTAATATTGTAGGTGGGTAATAAATACAATAACGACTGGTTTTATATACGAGTGACCGTAATTTCCTCGTAGTTGACGACATGATATCCTCGCTAATCGCTCGGATATTACTACGCGCTAACTACTCGGAGATTACGGCCACTCGTACACAAAACCAGTCGTAATTGTGTATGTACTCGGAATACACTATACATACAACACTAGCTGAAATACCAAACTTCTAATTGGCCTTTAAACTTCTATAGAAACACCATAGCAAATTTATTTCAAAAGACATTATTTACAAACTCCAGGAAGTTCATAAAAATATTGTTCTAACGTAGCATTTCGTTCATTTACATGTTTAAAATATTATGAATTCAACTGATGTATCAAAGTAAAACGTATATTTGGTCTGCGCAATTTGCTTGAAAACATGTCTAGCTCAATTCGGGGAAGGATTATGGTGGTTGTTTGAAGTAGACCAGGGTAGCCACACAACAACCGGATTGGGCTTCTCACGACAACACCGATCGTCCGACGTCGCCATGAACACGGCGACCAGGTGGCGCCACTGACCAAGGCTTCTTGGGCATGCGCATTAAGGGGACTTCCAAAATAAAGGTCAAAATCACATACTAAGAGCCAACAAAGTTACAACACTTCCCCAAACAAAGATTAATAATTATCTTTTTAAACAATTCATTACAATCCACTTTTAAACATGTCTAAGGCCAATGGAGGTACTTTATGAAGCCAATAATCGGGATGATAAAAGAACCGTATGTATTATATAAATTGTTTACATCGTTGTAAAACTATTCAATATTAAAACATGGCTGCAGCAACGACGTATAGATAATAAGATTCTTCAACGGCAGCGTTAGGACATGTTTTTTGCGTGCTGCTGAAAATTGGGAATCATTGGTGATTGGTTATTTTTGGGGAATTAATCCCCTAAGATCTGGAGACTCAAATGTAGGCAATGCATTCATAGCCGGAAAGTACACTATCCATGTGGAACTTATAAAATTTTAAAAGTCGAGTAGGCCTATCCTGTGTATTAGCTGCTGATTTGAGGAAAGGTTGAAAGGTTAACAAACGTATGAATTGAGCCATTTTAATCCTTACAATTTTATTAATTCACTCAATGATATACAGGTATATAGTTAGTTTTCCCACACATCATATATTCTCTGGAATAAAGGGCATGAATTTCACATATATCTTCGCTGCCCTAAATGAAACGAATTTGATCAACGCATTTTCTGTCTAAGGAGATGCCACAAGCCAAAGCAAGTTATACCTATTGACCTATATTTTTATGGCACGTCTCAACAATTCATCAACGCCAAAATCAGCAAGGCAGACGAGAATTGACCGGTCCGGACGCAGCATGTGAAAGGCGCGGGAAACGACTGGGACGCCGGACGACGCGTTACTATTTGGATTTCCTAAAATAAGGAAGTAAACAGGAACAGACGCATGTCTTGGCGCGTGCATGCGTAGGGTCCAGTCCTGAAAGTACCCAATCGACCCTGGAGGCGGCCAAGTCTAGGTTGCCGTGCTGAGGTGTTGTCAACAATAGAAATCGACTATATATATACGCACTAAGTCGTGATGTAGTTATGGGCGGTAACGTTTCTCCATTGAGGTTTCTTGTTGGAACTAGAATGAAATTCTATCTACGATTTACTAACTTATGACCCATTTTCCGATCGTTATGCCTAATCCTTATAGATTACTTTTTTTCTGGCGCCATCAATAACAGCAGGGACCCCCCCCCCCCCCCGAGGACTGCTTTAGTTCTTTGGGAGTTAGTTTTGATGTAGACATCTCACTACTTGCAATGAATACCATTCTGTAAAATAAAATAAAATACCATGAAACATATAAGATTGGAAAAGGGAAAGTATTGTATGCAAGATGGGTGCATACGTGCATATGTTATTTAATAAATTGGAATACAAGTTTTTAATATTTCACTTGCGGATTCATACCCAGCATTTCGCTTTACATTGTATCTGCGTTTTACATTATATCCAAGGGCAACATAAATATAGATGTCTACAATTACGATCGATGACTCTTTAGGAGCTATGAATATTAATGGTGAATCAACGTGGTGGTACAATCTACTACCATACTCGGACAACCTGGCTATATCATACCTAGCGCGATATACTCTATATACTGAATTCATCATAAAAGTACCGATGGGCTCACTAGGGTAGAGTCTACATGTATATACATACCTTTTAGTTTATTCAAAATGTTTATGTAAATGAACATAAATTCAAAATAGGACATAACGTACAAAATGGTACGTTAAAACACCTAGACCATAAAAGTATAAAGAAATGGTAAATATCTTTACAAAAGATAGCACAGTACATACATTTTCTGTCTTATAAACTGGTCTATACACTCCCCAGCCCCATAGCTCAGTGTGTTAGTATGTTGACACAAGATCGAAGGAAATATATACACACGTGGAGTCCAATTTTTAGAGTGTCTGTAGCATATTGGTCATGTTGCATAGCGTCTTTTATTAACCACCTATTACGGAGTCTCCATAGAAAACGCATTGAGTATGTGTAATTTGCAAGCAGGAGATTACAGAGGCCCATAATATCCTGCTTGTGTAAGTAGGAGTTTACGAGAAAGAAGTATCTAAATAATGACACTCTTGCCGACCTTAAAAACTCTTCCCAATTCTGATCAGGCCTTTTAAATACTGATAATATGCATACCAACTTCCTACATCCTAGTATTATGCATCAATTAGTAGGGGAGACCAAGGTGGTTATATGTCGGAAAACAGCTTTCCGATATATTAACCCTTTAGGTACGGCCGCCTATGGCAGAACTACAATCTTGGGAACGGCTACTTGTGTCTGTGTATGCTTTTAAGGGACGGATTCATTGTCCTCTGCACTCAGAATTTCAAGGTTCATAACGTGATTTAATATGGCATACTTAATATTTCAAATTCTAGTATCTATACATCAAAATTATCATGTTGAACCTACATTCTATATGAATTTTAAGATTATTGATAAATTATTTCCTTTTTAAATCTTTAAAAACAATATCATAAATATTCAGCAAATAATGACTCTCGGCATCATCCGCCCAGCATGACCCAGCTCCCGTCCGCTCTCTTTGATTTCAATCGGATGGTTTTACGAGGTTTTAAAGGGAGGAGGCGTGATTGGGTAGAATATATGAGGGTATAAGACAGCGACATTGTCATTCCCGATTATGATCGTCGATCGGACCAGAGAGAATAGGTGGTAGATGTCGCTGTTTTACGGACTTCAAAAGCCAGCGACATGCCAATCCTTCCTGATCACATCTTAGCCCAACAGAGCCGTCGGGTCAGTCAGAATCGGTGAACTTTGTGTCGCTGTTTGCACTTTACAGACCTGATTATAATCGTATCGGGCATTACTAGCACGGGGGTAATGACTGACTCTGTCCGACCTATTCACTGTAAACCATTGGTGTACGGTTGCCAAAGCCGAATGTTTAAATGCTATCTTTCTGTAACAAAAGGCCATACAAGGCCCATAGAACAAGCGATTACCAGTTGAAGTGGAAACAAAATGCTGGCTACAATCTATTTACAAAGAAAATAGAAAAGAGGAGAGCTTACTCTATAGTACAATTAGGCCCAGCGTCTACCTACTACGAAATAGCTCCGATATGGTCTACGATGCACCTCCCGATAAAAAAATCAAAATCACGTCGGAAGGTCACCTAATATCGGGGCAGTTGACCACGTTCCTGCGATTATAGGCACCGGAAAAACCCTTATGATGCATGGGGGATTGGCATGTCTTGACATATGTTTACGATTTTACACCTTCCCGATTTGTCTCCGATATTTGCTTTTTGTATCGGTGCCAAATCGGTAGGTCTAAATTTCTATCGTAGTAGGTGGACGCCAGGCCTAATGATGATCCAGGTGCAACTTCTCCTATAATTAGATAAGATCTCACAAGCTCTTACCTATATGTTCAACAATGGACTGAGTAGATGTATTTTTACTTGTTTTTTTCCATTGCTCGGTGGTGGATATTGTATCCTTGTCGATACATCGGACATTCAATTGTTCAAGGTTGGATGGGACACATGCAACTATAATTTACGACCATAAAGAAGATCGATGCTCGTTTAATCAAAAAGACAAACACACAAAAAAACCCATAAAAGAACATGACTTTGATCTTAATATGTTGGCTAGTCTGACTTGAAGCAATTATTCAAACACAGGCGAAGATTTCCAGCGAATAAACGCTCTGTGTCATATTTATTTTCGAAAATTATAAATCTGGTAATTCGGATTGCGTTCGGCAGGAGTTTGGAATACTTATGATTTAAGATGAACCCTGGGATCGATTGGAAGCATGTCAGGTGCTTCAAGATCAAAACAGACGAAATCTATGTAATATCTAATATGTTCATGCAAACCCCTGTCGCCAGATTTGCGGTAGATACCAGATCTGGTGAAAATTTGTGCTAGTGGGAAACCTTTTGTGTCTGGCCTATTTGGGTGACAAGTATCTGTCACAACCTCACAGGACGCGTGATGATCTATGCCGAGTGTCTTCAGTCTCGAGAAATTAAATCGGAAACTTTTCCACCACACCGATTCAGAGCGGGCGTCCACCAACCACGACAAGGCTACAACAAGAACCGACAAGAAAGTTCCTATCAGCGCCTTGTCGTGAGAAGATGTGCTTTACGACAGCAGTGTCGGGGCGTGTCATAGACGTTGCACTGGTTCCCGTAAACTAGGAGCAAAACGTATGTTCATCAGAGATGAATGAGCGTGCAATTATAAATGAATAACAATTAAAAGGTTTGGATTAGATCAAGTCTATGGACAGTTTTCTCTAACCCACTTCCACCTGTTCAACTTGCTATTTCTGCAACTGACTAACTAGGATCCAAACAGATCAAGCACAAGTGGGTCTTGAGGTATTTCGGTCTTGAGTGACTGGTCATGGTCAGCTGGGCACACCTCTAAGAAACTGAGACACTGGCTCCCTACTCTGTTCTCACTATCACATTGAACATCATGCAGATAGTGAAGGGATAGTTTTTTGGAAGCACACTGAAAGTTCAATGTGACCACTCTAAACTCTAGATGATGTATTTAGGGCGTGCAAGCACGCTCTAAAAAGGCGTCCATGGTCCCGACACACCATGACAGTGATATCGAGGAAACCACAACACTCCACGACAAGGCTCCAGTCGTGGCAAAAATCGAACATGTTCGATTTTGTCGTAACCTTGTCGGAATGCCCCCGACAGGCCCCCGACAAGCTTCATGTCGCAGCCTGTCGTGGCCTTGTCGTAGCCTCTTGTCGGGAACTAGGGTCCACCAACCACGACAAGGCTATGACAGGCCTTCCAATCGCAGGCCTGTCGTGGACCTTGTCGGGAACCCATTGTCGTAGCTTTGTCGTGGCTGGTGGACGCCCTCTTTTAATGTTGCCAGATGTACACAAGACATTGCACTATACACCACTTGGTTGGGGATTCGTTTTGGTGAAACATACCATTTAATTGATGTCAAAATACAATGCACTGTAACGTTTCATGGAAATCAATATGCATGTACTTGTTCTCATGGTTGGTAAAACTTTGCCTTCGACATATTTGTGAAATGATTGGATACGTAGAAATATATGATGATTATCTATGCTCAGTAGATGGCGTGTATAAGTCTAATTTATCTAAAATGTTAATTGGTACTCATTTGAGTATATAAGCTGATCTTATTACATGCATAAATATAATATGTTTAGCAATATTAATTGGTACTTATATTGCTTTCAATTCACATTACAATAGCATGAACAAATCTTCTTTCTGTATGTGGCTCCCATGTTGGAGAAACGGTAATACTTTAATTCCCACACTGAGTAACTGGTCATAAACTGTAATATGTTGCAGCCAGTTTATAAAATCTCTCACTTAATTAAAACAGTGGTGCCCCCGTGAGGTCAGTGCGCGAACTAATATGTTCATGCAAACCCCTGTCGTCATTTCTGGTAACTTTTGCATTGTTCACAATAATTGTTTTCAGTTTTTACCCCTTTTACTGCTCAAATTTCTTTCGAATGTCTGTTAGAAAAGAGAAAATTTCAAAAAACCAATAAGATTCACTTAAGCACATGCGCAAATACCAGTCCCATATGATATACGCATGATATAGCCGGAATTATGTATGCATATGAAATAAATATACATGTAGTTCTCAATGAAAAATAGCACTTTCTCCTCGCGGTTTTGGATACTATATCGAGTAAGGTGGCTGTAAACCTAAGCCAGCACCACCTGTGAGACTGAATTTCTATGCCACACTGGTGATCATCTGTGTAATACCTCCTTTAGTCCTCTCAGTCAACACAATCCGATTTACCTCATTGCCACTCCTGGAGTGTTGCCCAGGAGTTCTCAGCACGGCTAGTTTACTTCAGAACCACCAGGGGGCAACACGAACGTTCGAAGTGTGTGGACTCGGAAATGGCTTTTCTCAACCGTGAGAAATGCTCAAGCTAGATGGGTGTTGGCAATTGGAACCCAGACTGGTAAATACGCCCCTCCCGCCCAATGGCGTCAGAGCAAGTATTTCCTAGTCTGTGAGTTCGTAGCAATTCACAGAAGTGCTATATAACACATTATATGTATATGTACATGTACTTCACTTCCTAATTCGTTTGCGTCCTTACAACCCAGAGCCATATTCATGTTTCATTATGCCATTCATGGAATACCTGTTCAACCAACAGAATGAATAAGATTCTTTAAACCAACTCAAAATAGAAGGAAGAAACTGTTCTAGGGGTGAATTTCAATATCATTGTCCTTGTTAAAGGCAACAGTCCTTTTTGCTTCACCGGACTGTTGATTGCAATAACTGTGGTCACTTTCCTGGATAAGAAATGTTTTTGTGGTTTCCTGTGTGTGACACAAATATGGCACCAAATTTTGTGGATCAATGCTTGTACCAAATGACGGTATGTTTCGACCCCTCCTCTCTCATCACCCATCGCCATCAATACGACCCGCAGAACTGTTAATCTTAAACCTTTGGCAAATAGATGGCCTATGTGGCATTTCCACCTCATGACGAAAACCCCGCTAATTATCGGTTATGTGCACCCTGTACAAAAATCGGTCGATGGTCCCCTTGAAAATGTTTCTGTACTAACAATCATTAACCCCAAAGTACACACTTTCTCACCTGACGACCAATTATGTGCTCCAAGTTCACCGATTATTCAATGTGTATATGAGCTGAACATCAGCCGTCCCTAAATTAACATAGCAAAAGGTGACGTTGAGAAAACGGAGGTGGTCATGGTCCGATATATGGTCACCGCCACCAATTAATTCAACCTGCTTTGATTTCGTCGGTGGCCTAAAACGTCGGTCGGTGGTGCAATATTGTGTAATGTCGGAGAGAGAAATCGTTTACCCTTTTCGTTCCCATCTCACGATTATTCCACTAAAAGTATAACATAGTCGGTCAGCGGTGCTAAATGTCATAGTGGGTGATCATAATCGGTAGGTTGAAACGCCACAATAAAAGCGGGTAGGCGTATTCTTCGCACTAAGATGCAACATTTGCTTTTCTACATAATGGTCATCACAGTAATAACACATATGTTTCAATGGATCACCGAACTAATCGGTTAAAAAAAAGAAGCTTCTTGATAAAACTATCCATAAAAAAGTATAGGCTCACATTATCATTACTTTGGTAGAATACACCCCCCCCCCCCCCCTCCGTATCCTCGTGGGGTGACTTGAAAAGGTCACTGAAACATCATTTAGCGTGATAAGTAATGCGTGGGAAGATTGACAGCCGTTTTCTCTTCTCTTCTGTAACTTAAATTCGCAATGCTGAAAAAATAGATGCAATATTGATATGTTTCTGATACGCCTGGTTGTTGACTCTAAGCAATACCTTTGCTCACGCTTGGAAATGACTACCCACCAACTACCAGGCGAATAAACCCAATAGTAACAGGAACTGGATAGTACTATGTATATCTGGGGGAAATGGGAGAGAAGAAACCACTCAGGCAATTAGAAGTTTAAATTATCAATATTAAGAAATGATATTGTTCCAGCATCAGCTCTTTGCTTTCACTTATAACATTCTCAATTGGCCTTCAGTAGTTCATTGTTGCAAATCGGAAAAAAGTTAATAGGTGATTATTACAGGAAGAAGGATTCACAATTTCGGTTTCAGGAGAAAGCCCCAATGTCAGTCATGGTTAACACGCACAGACTATTTAAAAGACTTATAGGTTTTATACCAAACTGTTAGATAACGATGGACGTGAATCATACAAATCAGCATGGGGCCGTCCATAAATTACGTGTCCATCGTTCCACCCGCTGTGCTGTTGTGTACCGGGTACCACTACGCCAGCTTATAGTAGAGGTACATGTAATTGGCCTGTTCCAGATCTAAGCCAATACTAGCACTGATAATTGGTTCAACAAAAATTAGATATCTGTATTTAACAGGTAGGTACACAGAACCACCACAAGTAAATTAGATATATCAACACAAGGATCACTACTCCTCTAATCAGACAAAGCTACGATAGATGCTAGTACATATACTTGGTCAGGGTGCAATTGTAACTTCTATTTGGCAGGGCGTAGTCAATGTCACTCTGTTAGAACGCAGCAAATTTGCATACATATGGATGAAAAACCGCTGACTTGCTCAGCATATTTTCCTTTTCTTGACAAATTTAATACTTCGTTACCTGTTAACCCTTTGAGGGCGAATGATGTCTTGAGGCATCATCCTGTCTAGACAAAAATATACAAAGTGGTTTTTACGAAGAAATAATGGATCAATAAATATATAATTTTTACAGAATGTTGATATATAACGATATATTTGATATCTTAAAGTAAATGATAAATGGTGTTAAAGATGGCGTACCATACAACCTAATGAAACAACAAAAATATGAGTCTAAACAATAATATGCCCGTCCCCTAGCCGTATACAGACTTCGGCTCCGATATGAAGTGGCCGCATTTGGACTCGCTTGGTTAGCTGTAATGCGACGCTGTCTTCTAACGAAATTAATCCTAGAGGTCCCAACAGATACCATGTATCTATGAAAAGACTTGTTGATCAATAGTTATGTACATTGGGGTTGGAGCAGGAAGCACCTCATTCCGATTCTGTGACTTGTGCTGGTACTCTGACCAGCTCAAAAGCCACAGTAGTGAAAAAGAGTAAGCAAGAGACAAGAAAGACGCAACATGATGGGATGGAACGGGACACGACGCGACGTGACACGACGCAACTCAACGGGAAACGACGCAACGGTACACGATGTGACGGACCGGGGAAAGACAAGACAGGATGCGACGCGAGGGACACGACGCGACGTGACGTGAGACAACGGGACGGGACACGATAAGTCGGGACGCGATGCGACGCAACATGACGCTATGCAACGGGACTATTCAGGTTTATGAAGACGGAATACTCCTAGACTCGCGTATTTAAGCGAGATTGTAATGACTAACCCAGAAGCAAGATATTGGACATAAAATTTATTGAGTCCGACTTGAGGTACGAGGTAAATTTTATAGGTCCATATAATAGCAAATATATTCAAAATATAAAAGAAAAGTCACGAGCTATTGAGAAAGCCCTACGAGGTAGGAGAAGTTGAGGAGATGAGATTGAAGAGATTTTGTAGGATGGGTAAGTGGTTCCTTTTGGTTGGCGTCCCCGTGTTGAAGTGGACGCAGACGGGTTGCGGAGTGGGGTGGTCACGTGACCGGAACCACATGACCGGAACCACGTGAGGAAGCGTCTAGACATGCCACTTCACCACGCATTGTAAGGAGTTGACTGGTGACAAAAGGTGACCATGGTCTTGATATGCCCCACAATATTACCAGAGCTATAGTGCATGTTTTGGAGCGTTATCTTCATTTTTAGATATACGATGCACTTTAATTCAGAAAAAATCGCATCAGCAATGGATCCCAGACCACATAGAACAACAATGTATTTTTTGTGCAGGCACTAAAAGATCTGTTCCAACGCGGGGTTCTACTGTACTCTGCGATGCTCCCAATTAGCCACCGCCACCGCCTTTTTAACATGTTTAAATGTCGTAGAGACCCTACGATACAGGTTTTTCATCGGAACAAAATCATAGACCCCCATTTTTCATCGCAGAGATATGGTCAACTGCCCTGATATTAGGTGACCTTTCCGACGCTATTTTGATTTTGTATCGGAAGGTCCATCTTACACCATATCGGAGCCATAGCGTAGTAGGTGGACGCCTGGCCTTACCGGGTACTTAGAACAATTTCGTATAGATAATACACGACGCATATATATTGCATTTGTAATCATTCAAATGATTCTTTTTCTAATAATTGGCCGAAAGGTGGGTAATAAATAGATGTGAAACATTACCATGACTTTTATCTGCATGGCCGTATTCTCCTTGTAATTGACACTACGCAATACTCATCGCAGTCGCTCGGAGTATTCATGCTCGTCAACTACGCGCAGAATACTGTCGTGCAGATCAAATTCATGGTGATATTGTGAATGTACAGTAGAACCCCGCCTAACGGACACCCAAGTAAACAGACATCCCGCGCTAGCGGTACTCTATTAGATGTTCGATTAAACCCCGCGTAAGCGGCCACCCCAGGTAAGCGGGCACCCCACCTACGCGGAAACCCCGCATAAGCGGAAACCCCGCGTAAAGGGGGCCGTCCACCAACCACGACAAGGCTACGAAAATAAGTTCCCGACAAGGTCCACGACTGGCCTACGACTGGACGCCTTGTCGTGGTTGGTGGACCCCAGTTCCCGACAAGAGTCTACGACAACGCCACGACAACGTCACGATTGGGCTGCGATTGCAAGCTTGTTGGGAGCCTTCCGACAAGGCTACGAGAAAATCGAACATGTTCGATGTTGTCGTAGCCTTGTCGGTTCGATTTCCCCCACGACTGGACTCTTGTCGTGGAGTGTCGTGGTTTACTTGATATCACTGTCATAGTGTGTCAGTACTATGGGCGTCTTTTATATGGGATCCAGCGACATCTACGACACCCCCCGACAACACTCTCGCAGACCCCCACCTTCTTACGATAAGGCTGCGACATGGCGCCTATTGGAACTTTCATGTCGGCACCTGTCGTAGCCTTGTCGTGGTTGGTGGACGCCCCCCTTTAGCGGACACTTATTTCAGTATGAAAGGGCAAAAAAACCTGCCTAAGCGGACACTTCGGACGGACATCTCGGACAGACACCCTATCAAATATGGCTTATCAGTGTGGGGACAACACTCCGGATTGTCAAGATTAATCAGTTTTGGTGCGGTCTACAAGTCCACCGACATAGGTGAGACATTAGGAATGTGTGGATGTTGTCTTGCGGGCCTGGGCGGGCTTTTTCTCAGCAGTATATATGACCGGTATAAAACTGAAAAACCCGCGTAAGCCGAGAACGGAAGGTTCCGCTTACGCGGGGTTTTACTGTATATTGTGGCGTTTCCACCTGCCAAGTAAAAACCCACCGATCATTTTCACGTTGTACAAAAGTCGGCCGGGGGTTTTCCTTGTGATAGGTTGGGGGCACATACACAAGTAATAGGTAACTGGACTTAATAAATGCTGTGGACGCCGACCGACCTTTGTCTGTAAAATGCAGACCCCCTGAGATCGATTCAATGCCCTTGAATTTTGTCAGTATGTGCAGAAGTTGGTTGCTGGTGTCAAAAACATAAGGTGGGAGAGACAACCGTTGACCATTTATATTCCCACCTGACGAGTACTGTACTAAATGTGTAGCATGGTTATAATCGACAGGTCGTAGAGACCCTACGATAGCCACATTATCCTACCCCTAATAAAAAAAACCGCCATAGACTTAACATAGGGAAATTTTATGTGGCAGGCCGTGACATAAAGTGTTTTTTATGCCACTAGAGTAATAACAATATTGACCAATCAGAGAGCAGGATGTCAGCTACTATGAAAAAAAGTTCTGTTGGTCGTTGACTCAATATTTATCTTTTTAACAGTAATACAAAAGCATAGATGGGGTAGGATAAATACGAAACCGATTTCGGTTTCAACTAATTAGATGCTAGTCGATAGATACTTCAGCAGTCCTGTTGGGAACGTCCTATTCGATACTATATAGTCAATGCCTGTTTAAACATCAATTCCTACCAGCTCTCTGATTTCTATTCTCTGATTTCTATTCTCTGACAGGATTAAGCATGTAGATGTGCGAGGTAACGGTGAAAGTAATCTCATTTAGATCCACAGCAGCTATGATAAAATGTCTACTTCCTTAAGTCGTATTACCTCACTTTGGTATACAGTCTCCATTTATATTAACAGCTTTGGGTAAGAAGATTAGTCTCTTAACATGTTGAGGCCACACGCGTTTACTTCTCAAAATCGGCAGCGGCGTACCAAGGATTTTATTGGTGGCAGAGTTGGGAGGGGGAGGGGGACCCCATGAACTACAAGGGAAGATTGCCTGGGGTCCAGGGGTTGTGTAGGTTCAGTGTGAGGGAAAGCACCTGCCGGGGTTCCCCGGAAGCGCTTGGGTTCTCTTTTTTTTTAAAGAAGTTACGAACTACACCTCCTTTGTTGAATGACACTGTAACGGTGGCATGTATAGATAATTTCATCTTCCTTTTTGGGGGTGGTGGATGGTAGGAGGTAGGAAGAAGGCAAGCCTGAGACCCTCATGGAAATATCCTGTTGCCATACATGTCATCATATGTCACCAGAAACAAAATAAGAATATGTATAGGTATTTTAAACGCCCGGTTGTTTCAGCATGATTTGTATGGATCATCGCGTTTTGCCGATTGCATTTATCCGTACCTGGTATAACGACATCTATTTCTTGAGTAATATTTAAATCATTGAATTTATATTTGAATAAGTCATTACAGTATCCCATTTTTAATAGAAGTGTACTACAGAAACACCTCATAGTACATCGTTCGGCCTATATCGTCTCAGTTTTCTTTATCCACCTAATACATAGTGTCCATAGCAAACCTATGAACTCGGCATGGACATACCTGGCGCATATGCTCCGGACTGCAAAATCCGGTGCATACGGAAAAATAGTGCGCCTGAAAAAGAGTTTTGCAGACCTAAAGTGAACTAAAATTAGCATGCCACCAGTTGGCTAAAGGTGGATAATAAATACAACGTAGACTGGTTTCAAATAAAAGTGGTGTTCATATTTATATTGTAAAGTAAACAAAGTTAACATAAGTTAATTTTTTCTGAAGTAAGATTGCCACAAAATCCCCAAATCCTGTAGATATAGATCAAATAATTGATAATCAAATTTATAGTCTTCAATTTTCAAAATGCACCATTTTCGTGTGATTCGACCATATTTATATATATATATATATATACCGTTTCGATGTATGATTTATATCTCGATACATAGGTTCTTATGATGTTGTATACTTAATTGATAAAGCCGGTTATTTGTTATTTACCTCGAAACACCTCGTTCATTATTTATTCATATTACCTTATTCATTATTTATTCATTATTAATTATCTTCCAGCATAGACCTACCTCGGATACTGCGGAAAAACTCTTTGGGGCATCTGAAACCAGTCAATTTTGTGTATTCATGTGAAAAATATTTATCCTGGTCGATGTGGTGGCATACGCCCTCCACAGCTTCCTCTTGCTTAAACCCTTCCCTGGGTATCCAAACTATGAGCGCAGTCCATGGGCTGGGGTTCTATGTGTCTTGGGGGCCTCCATAAAGTATGTATGCAATAATTCCGAAAAGAATTGACCCCCACCCATGATCTTGTACGCAATACAAGAAAGAAGGAGCATACACAAAGTTTCCGAAAGTTCTGACCCACCACCCCCTTGGTGGGTAAGTACTTTATGGATGGCTTACATTTTGATCTACCGAGAGAGGATACGATTACATATTTCCATCAAATCAACAGGACCTATTGTAATAAAAGTCAGGCTAGATCAGGTCAAGTGTTGTAGTAGAGAAAACGACATAATTGTGGGTGAAAAAATATGTAAATCAATGTCACGCTCCTAATCATAGTCCTAGATGCACGCTTACCGAATAGCAGCGATGTTCGATAGCGTTTTGAAGTGGCGGAATACGGAGAGCTACTATGATTTGGAGAGTGAGGTTCATTTGAATATTTCTGTGCATGCGCAATGAGTACACCCAGTGTGTCTGTGTGTAGCCCGTTGCGGACCAAGGCAAGAGACATCTTGTTACTATTGATTGATTTCGAAAATATGAGCTATTTAAACTGCTGTACATGCAAACCCCATGTTAGATACATGTGTACCTAAATATTTGGTCATTACGCACTTGCGATTTTTAGGGGGTACTTGTGTCCCGAGTTTCAAGTCGAGAAGCCACATCGTCCGCATGTTGACATGGATCTTGTCCATAGCAAGTTAAATTATGTTTAGTAAGATGATGCACACCATTGTGGGCCGTAGTCGCCGAATACGACACCCCTGTGAGAGGGTAGTATTTCACTGTCATTCGCATTGAGGTATTTAATACCTGAGGTATTTAGCAAATGTGGATCATTCACACACTATCCCTTGTAATATTTGTTCATTGTATACCGTGTGATATCATTGAAAGTCTCATGATTCTAAAAACTAGATTTTTATTGTCTTATTTTGCCACAACAAAGAGCAGTCGGATCGTTTTTCGGATAGAATATTAGCTTTCCACCATGGAATATTTGTCATGCATCCCTGATGAAGATATGCTTCTTTTAGTCTACCATTCTTGGATAGACATAAAAGAATGTACCAGAACGTTCACCGAAGATGACAGCATCACATTTCATTTGCTTTAAATTTATTTGGGTACCTATTCGTACAAGACATCGCACTCTCATCCTCCGAATTTACAGTTAACATTACCTAAAGTAATCGCTAAGAGGCCTATTCCACCAAAAAAGCCCTCAGCAGGCGGGTTTTTGCCTTCCAGCCGACATTTGCCGCCAGGGCCGGCTGCCCGGCCGCCCCTAAACCCCTAAATTCTAGGAGCTGTTCCACCAAAGCCCAACAAGGCGACCAACAGGCGTACACAAGGCGCCCGGCGAGCGCCCATAGAGCCGGCCGGACCCGGCGCGGCGATACACCCGGGTGGGTTTGCTATTGCCGTCTGGTGGACGTTGGCGGCACTAACGCGCTATCCCGCGGTTCTCTATCCATCTGATAGGCGGCGCGGCATGCTGCGATACACTATGACGCTCTGAGCCAGCGAAAGTCGCGTATCGAGCGCAGCAGTGTGTCAGCGTGTCGGGATTTGTACGGGAACGGTCAGAAAACGTCAAATAACAGCGGAATTACATGTTAAATCGAACAATGAAGGTAAATAAAGATAAGGGTTGATGTTATCAATGTGTATATTCGACTCTGGTGCTAGAATAATATCTAAATTACCTGAAATTTCGGTCATAGTCCATACGAGTATCCCTTCTGGGCCTGCAAGATCAGTATTGACGGTGTTTGTCAACGCGCGCCCGGGGAACAGCTCTCGGCGTGCTCTCGGCATCACTCTTGGTGTAGCTTTTGACACGCCGGCCGGCCTACCGGGGGCTTAAAATCAAATGAATCAGCTTTCCCCTGCCAGGGCTTTGCGGGGGAGGTTGCGCTCATAAAGCCCGGCCACCCGGCTGGCCTCCTCTGTCATTATCACTATATTCTGGTGGAACACCTCCAAAATTGGCTATTGCACCGAGTATTGTCCCCCGCCGCCGGCCGCCGGCCACCAACAGGTCAGCCGATACTGCCCGGCTACGGGGTTTTGGAGGCACGGTGGCCGGCAGGGTCCGGCCGTGAGGGGCCTGTGAGCTCTCATGAGCTGTTCCACCAAGCAGATTATCGCCGCCAGCGGGAGGTTTGGGCCGGCTATTGCCGCTGGTCGCCAATAGGCGACCACAAGGGGCCCGGCCTGGGCTTGTGCTTCCTTGGTGGAATAGGCCTCTAAATACTCAGGTTGCATTGATATATTTAGTTGATAAAATATATACATGAAGATATATGTTAGATATAATATACAACACACAATACAACACCTAATACGGATACAGATATTAGATGCAACGATTGTAAAACTGTATAGCTCTTTGGTACTATCCAGCTTCTAGTGGAGAAACTAATCCTTCCGTATCTCTCAGTCAAGGCCCAGATTACCGAGTTTCCAAATTGCTTTCTTGAAGGTACATTTAGTTCAAGTGCCTTAGCGTTTTCAGGTAGATTTTTTCATAAGATTATTGCATTGATTAGACGAGAACAAAATGACTAAAGTGCAAAGACCTTTAAAGTGTTCCAGTTTGCAGATGATATATCCACTAATGCAAATTACTTCAAGTAAGGGGTCTCTTGTTTGAGGACAGAAAAGCATAGATCTGGCTGTAGTTGGCTATGTTGATCTCAATGAATCTAAAGTAGGGTGTGATAATCCAGATCTGGTTATTAAGCCTAGCTCAGATTATAGTCGGCGTAATTACAAGTGACAAATAATGATGACAGTTGATATTGATTTTTGTTATAGGGTTTTATTCAATCGATGGATTAACAAAGGTGAGACATGTTGAGGTAGGACCTATGATTTGACTACCGTAATAGCGAACAGTGGTTGCAGCGTCAGCTCAAAAGTAATAACTCAAATTCTAGTAGAGATTCCCCTAGGGAATCTTCAGCATTGGGAACTGCATGATTTAACAGTTTACAAGTCGAATTGAAAATAATGGGTTGATGCTACTGAATGAAGCTACTGATGGCACAGACTTGTCAAATAGTTTCAGATTTGACAGAAATCAGAGCAGAATGTTCATCTCTATGGGAGATAGCAATGAATTGTCTATTTCTTGAAGGGAGCAAAACACTTGGCAACGGACTCTGCCACAGGGTCTAGAATAGCCATGAGGAACAATCCATAGAGCTTGCTGCAGTTGCCCATGTTGATCTCAACGAATCTGAAGAAGGGTGTGAGGATCCAGATCTGGTTGAATGCAACTCCAGCGAAGAGGCAACCCCAGTAAATCATGATGAAGCATGAGCAGAAGGTGGACATGAGACAGTAGCAGAGGGACTTCCAGAGGTTGAAGCACTTGAAGGAGCATTTCCAGCAGCAGTCAATGCTCCGTGTGTGGTCTGGCTCACCGATCAGTTCCTCCCAGCTCACCTGCAGTGAAAACATGTAGCTATTGTTATTGTCAGGATGAAGAAACTTAGAAGAGGTATGTATGAAAACGGTGATAAGAATAGGGTTAGGCAGGAGAGCCATTAAGATCAACGGAAATGAGGGGAGAAGTAGGGAGAAATTATAAGTAAAAGGATAACACTGTCTTTATCTAAGATATGATGACAAGACTTGTCTAATCATGTACCTCTCTCGTAAGGGAATGTACTCTAGTTTCTTCTTATCCTTTCTTGTCATCTACATACAATGACTCTGTTTTCAGAACCAAAGTACAAATACGATTGTAAAGATGTTGATCGCATTTAATGTACGGCTTGAATATTTAAAAACTGAATTCATATGGGTCTGTCGATCTAATGACTTATTAAGTACGATACTGGGACTTGTCCCCTTACTGGCAGCTCAAAATATTCTGGTTACTTTTGAATATACACATGCCTGAAACAATTGTAAAATATTGTAATTATATTATGAGAATAAACATTAAACCGTCCCCGTATTGCGAAGGCATGTAGTGCCAAGATCATATTCAGATCATAAAAGAGTTTGACAAGTTTCTACCTGGAATTGATCACCTACTATCCGGCCAAGAAGTACACCAGAAAGGTGAATCTCACGGTGTGGCATCAAAAGGTAACTATTACTCGGGTCCAAAAGTAGAAAGAATATTTCATATTACACCCCACAAATCCATTTCACCTCGATATGAGAGAAAGGAATTAGTTCGTCAGAATAATGACTCACCTTAAGACCCTCGTTCAGGTTGTTGGGATCTCTGTTCTCCAGATCGACCTCCAGGGCCCACGCGGACATCGGTGAAGTGGCCATGTTGATGAAATTTGTGGTATTGTACCTGAACTAAAAACCTAGGAGGGAGTACGGCAGAAACTCAGCTGATGTCTGATGAAAAACCTTGGGATCCGTCTTATATACCTCTGGCTGGACGTACAAATCCTAAGTAGATGGGAAACATTATGTTGTGAAGGGATTAAGGATGGATAAGCTCGGCGGCCCCCTCCCCATCTCTCACTGTCGATTACTATGTTTTAACTCATGAACCCAACCATGGATGGATTCTTCTTCGCTTAACCGTTATTGAATTGCCTTGTATTGTCTATCTAACAAAGTGTCATGGTCAGTAGATGAGAACGTTATCTGCATATTAATATTTATCAGAAGTCAGATCTGACTCTGCATTTAAGTCTTGCATATTTGTCAAACATGGCTATTTAATCAGTATAGTAGAACTTTGTTCTGACAAAGTTTTGGGGACCGGGCATTACTTTGTTATAACCAAAGTTTGTTAAAGTTTAGTTTTGCACGGACACTCTTGAAATATTGAACAAAACCCAGTTAATACTTTATAAGTTATTTCTTTCCATCAATAAGTGAAATATTAGACAATGGAATATAGGATAAAGAACATTGTTCTTCTTCTAAGAGCTTATTTCAACTATAATACAGAAATTCCGGGAAAACAAAATGAAATTATGTATTTGAGATGCATAATTAATAACAGTTCACAGTTCTTACTTTATTGAGCAAAAACGTCTTTCACTCCGGTGGAATTACTTTGCTGTACATTTGTAATTATTTGGCACCTGACAGTAATATACTTTAGAAGTATTTTTTCAAAGGTCTATATTATTTCATTGAAAAGCAAAATGCTCCTCATCGGAATTGGGAGCTTAGCTACAGAATTCTAAGGAAATAACTTTTCATGTGTTCTCTACCAAATACCATGGTATGAACCTTACATACATATTCCAGGTAATAACTTAAAATTGTATTACAGTTATTGTCCACTGATAAAACTGAATCATTCATAATATCCTGATCTACAAACTCAGAATCACAGGGATTAGAACCTTCCTGAAATTTCCTTGGATTAACCTCATTGTATCTTAGGCCGCAAGGAGTTATTCTGTTCTAATTGCTTCTAGTAGAATATATCATTTTCTTGTACAAAGATTATGGTATTTTTAATGTGGTGTCAAATGAACCTATGTGACGATATAATATGATATTATACGATAATATAAGCATGAAATTATTTGAGTTGAGATGATATGATAAGGTATTATGTGATAGCTCAAAATATGTCTCAATATATATAGGCTTCCCATCCCTACGTATAGTTACTACATATATCAAATCGTTTGAGGTTCCTAGATGTTCCTAGATGTATCACGTATGTATCATAATATATACATGTATGTGGGATCCATAGGTCTTATCCATCTGTGTGTAAAAAACAGCTATACTGTTATTATTGATCTCAGGATGAGATTATCTTGATCCGAGCCATTCGTCTCTGATCCGGATTCAGTAGCAACATCTTACTTTTTAGAGCGTTCTCAGACGCCCTATATACGTTTGCTAAAGGTTTGAGTGATCACATTATAGACTTCCAGCATACTGCAAAAACCCTATCCCTTCACTATGTGTATGCTGTTCACTGTGATATTTGGGAATGGAGCAGGGTGCCAGTGTTTCGGTGTCTTAGAAGCGTGCCCACTGGTGCTTGTTATGTTTGGAATCTGGACTCTGGCAGTTGCAGAAATGGCTGGGTGCAAATGGGTTACAGAAAACGATCAATAGACTGAATCTAATCAAACCTTTTAATTGTTGCTCATTTACAATTCTTTTTATTCAGGTTTAGAAAAAGTACATTATACTTTCGCCTTGGGTGTCGTTCTTCCATGCATAACCTGCAACTATATACAGTAGTGAATAAAATATTTGACCCATGTAGGATCATATCTCCGTAGTTACAGTTCTTCAACTGTCGGTGCTATCATAGATACATTTCAGTTTTCGATTTACATCAACACTAGAATGTTTCAGCACGCACAATTAATGTAGTATCAGAAATGAGACAATACGCGTCAATACAGTACAAACATGGACAAAACAGTTATGGCAATTTGAATAGAATGATACAACACAGAACCTCTATGTCCTAGTCATTAAATACATCTAATAACTCCGTGGCATTGATGATCAATTCAGTTTTACTTTGTTTCTTGTCCCTTATTTGACTCGAAACATTAGAACATCATAAAAGTTTGGTCGGAGAAGATAAGATTTTATTGCCATTTTAAAGCTATCCCTACTGCGCAAGTTTTGGATGTCCACTGGTTGCACAATTGCACGCTCATTCATCAAAGGAAGCAATTGAAGATTTAATTGACTTGAACAACTGGGTGAATAGGAATAAACTAGCGATAGATTTTGGGAAATCAAAGGTCATGCGGGTGAGTCATTAAAGGAAACAAATTGGAAGAGGAGCCTGGAATGTGATTCTAACACTTTGAAATCTGTTAATGTGTATAAATATCTTTGAGTGCTCATTGATAACAAGATGAAGTTGGATGCACAATTTGAAAGAAATTATAAGATTGAGCATGATAAGATAAAGATAGAAGGAGCACCCGTAAAGTGTGTTTCAAAAAAGATAAGACCAAAATCTGAAAAATACCGGAATCTTTGTATTTTGGCACTGCATTATGGGATAGCTTTCCTATTGATGTTCAAAAGATGGCGAGTATTTTCAGTTTTAAAAATGATGTCAAAGGGTACTTGTTAATGGAGCGTAATGTGCTTGCATGATGATTCGCTTTGTCTGAAATGATTCCACCTATTCATAATTTGGCCAAAATGGTATAAAAAAAAAAAGAAGAATTTTTCGGGGGTTGCCCATGCAGTCTAGACAGTTTTATGGGATCATCCCTAAAATGGCTTTATTATTCTGCCTCCGTGTACATAGGTATATCAATTCAAAATTCTATCTTAGGCTTTTATAATATCAAAATGATAAGGTTTCTTTGTTGGTTATGCATTAAGAACATGAGAAAAAAAAGGTGAAAAAGATTCCGTTTCTAATTCAATAAAAATATTGATTACTTGATAGAGAAATTAACATTTGCTTCCAAAAAATATATATATTGATTACAAAATGTATGAAGGTTATTTTTCTCCCATAGCTGGACGTTTATCAATGAACACTGCAAGTGCCATGAACAAATTGAAAAAGGTATGTAAATGTTACTGAACATGTTCCAAACAACTGTGGTTGATTACAAGAAGCTAGTACCATTCAGTGGAGAGCTATAAAGTATTGAAACATTGTACACGGAGACAGACGTGTACACGGAGGCAGAAACAAAATTTCTTAACTTGATCTGTTCCCTTCCTAAATGGATATTTATACAGTATTTCTACCAGAAAATAATAGGCATTATGTGTGCAGTTTACTTATATATCATCTCAAACCTAAACTGAGACTTTCTAGTTGTCGTTTCCTTTTTTTCTCCTTAATGTTTGACCACCAAAATCTTTTTCCCCATAGATTTATTCATCAGATATGATGCTTGTGAACTGCACCATGATGTCTAAGGTCTCCCTTTCATTCTACAGACTCATTTATGCAATGACAAGAGATTAACCTATGTACACTGAGGCAGAAGTGTGTATATCCTACTCATATTACATCTTTTTCAAATTATATAAGATCTTATGAAAATATTGACAATTGGGTGTGGGCATGGAGGCAGAAGCACCTTTTAGCCATATCAATTAATTCCATGTTGCTCCTACTACACATATTTCTGGTCAATTATATTCTAGGCAGGGTAGAGAGGCATTTCTTCAACAAGTCAATGAAATTGGGTTGGTTTGCTGTAAAGTGTAGACAATCTTATGATAAAAACGGGAATCTTTAATAAATTGTCGCCAAATTCTGAATAAATAAATAAATAAATATATATATATATATATATATATATATATATATATATATATATATATATATATATATATATATACGTATGTTTCGTACATCCACTTACGATGTACGGAAGATCAACCCTAGAGAGGGTGTTATACTGTCGTCTATTGTCAAACATAAGATACATATATGTAATTTATTAAAAGATGTATTCATAATATCATGAAACATCACAAAATTTCATATGATTGTTTATATTGCATGAGTTGTCTTCGTGGAACGATATCACGAAGCGGAGCTGAGTGATATCTGTAGCAAAAGACAACGAATGGCATGTAAACAATTGTATGAAATTGAGTGATGTTTAGATTTTATCCTACCCTGTCACATGTTTTTAACTTCATATATATGTCACCAGTGGCATATAAATATTTTATGGCATAACCGTGGCTTACAGAACCACCAAGTTAAGTCTATGGAGATTTATGTGAGGGGTAGGATAAATGGTATTATTGTCATGTCTATGCATCAACACAAGTGGCATACAATTCACAGGCATCGACCGGTCTTCACTGCCATTCAATATGCAATCCCCCATCTGATTCCTTGCGCATGAATAATATGAAATATGCAATGTATTTTATTTCCAGCACATGTATACGTGTACCTGTATATACAGATCGCATAGAACTGAGGTTGCATGGCGAGTCTTATCCGAACTTGAGGCAGTGGGGTATCATTATACAAATCACTGATAATCCCCAGCGCCGTTATAATCCAACTATTCGCTTATTTACTTTGGGCCTAGTAATACATTATGTGTAACTCCCAAGTGATCTTTTTCCTTATAGATAGTAGTTTCTGTATACGCATCTTTATATGTGACAGAGGAGATTCAAATGCTATTACAATGCATATTTACATATATAATCAGGTAGGTATGTCACCCTACTAGAAGTCTGTACGCAGAATTTCCAAGAATTTTTGAACCCCCACCCCCTCCCAATCTAGTACGCAATAGAACAAAGAAGGGGCATACGCAAAATGTCCAAAATTGTTTACCTCTCCCCCCACACCCCTCAGTGTGTACGGACTTAATGGATGGCCCCACACACATATACTAGATATTTCTTCTCTACGTCAGTGAGTATTAAACCTCACAATTTTCTAGAAACCCTATGCACTACAATAGTCCGACTAATATGTTTAAGTCATAATTATATCAGTTGTTGATAATATTTGCACCAAGTCAAGAAATCAAAGGTGAACTTGTTTAGAAATACTTTTGAAAATAATCAATAGTGAGAGTGAAGTTCAGCAGGTGCCAAAGCAGGGAAATGTGAAAGAAATTCAAGGGAAAACATAGGACATGCTAACTAAAAATTAGCAAGGTAAAGCAACCATATATTTTAACTAAGACTTACAGAGAAATTACAGGGGAGCAAATGGTCTAGGTTAAAAGTCAATCAAAAAGAAAAAAACACAGATTGAGTAAAATATTGAATGCTAGAGAGAGAAACTGATGGATAACTGAAGCCGTACAACACGTGTATGGTAAAAAACAGAAAGCCCTCAATAACCATTGTGACTGAGAAGCCGACATGTTTATAATGTAGTCTATGGAGCTCCCCGCATTGTAACAACATCTAGAAGCTGACCCCCAACCGAGTGTCAGCTCATTTGCATGACGCTCTTAATCTGCGGATTTGATTCTCTAACCATTGGAAACGCCCATGCCTCACAGCGCCAGCGCAAAAACAGCCTCAGGTATAAAAGAGCTAGCTCAATGGCAGAAGAAACCAGATCTTAAAGCATCTCATACTAAACAGGCCACTTCCACCACCTTCAATTGTCAAGCAACAAGGATTACATCTCAGCAACATGGCCACTTCACCGATGTCAGCTTGGGCCCTGGAGGTCGATCTGGAGAACAGGGATCCCAATAACCTGAACGAGGGTCTTAAGGTGAGTTATTCCGAAGGAAGGCTAGGAATTTTGTTACCACAAGCTTGGATATCTATCTTTACTGTGAAGATACCTTTAAAATTGCCCTTGTGGGTAAAGGCCCAGATGTCTCAGAACGGAGATGATTAGATAGAATTGCATTGAATAGTTTAGACGGTTCACAGGAGAAAATCCGTTTCCTTCTGAGAGAATAGGGTCAGTAATAAGCATTATGATTCTACATGAGCTTTTCTTTCTATTTGGAGTTGAGATACGTACATGGTTCTCCTTAATTGATATTGTCGGTAAAAAGGAATATACACGAGTTCTTACTGGAGGGGGTAATAGCTAGACCTAATCCTGTGCAGTGTAGTAGGAGCATCCTCGGCCAGCGTATTTGGATCGAACTCCAGTTCCATATAACGATCTGTTTCACAATGAATGTTAACGCTGAAATACCTCGAACTGCTTCCTTTATCTTAATTCTCTAGCATCGTTTGTTAGCTTATTAAGCCCAGAAAAACCCGCTCAGACAATTGGGGACAATGAGCTATGCATGTAGACAAGGGCCGAGAAACCGAGAGTCAGGCAGTCACAGATATATAGATTTACAGAGACAGACACAGAGAGACAGACAGTGTCAGACATAATACCTTCCGTCAGGTAGAGACAGATAAGCCGACAAATAGAGATTTCGACATGCATAACTATAAGAAACTTGCTGCTTAATCAATACATGATTTTATCTGATGATATAGTATAAGAGTACTGCGCTCATCCATTATAAATCGAAATATCACTAGCCCCTAGAAATTATATGAGAAGTACATCTATCATAGTGATCCCTCCTCCTTCTGTTTGGTTGCCAGGGACACAGGCTTAGACCTTGATTGATTCAGGTAGAGAGTTAATGAAAAGCCAACTTTTGGGAGAATACACCTAGAGTTATGACAGACACCAGTTCTAAGTGCATCGGGGTCTGAAATGTACCTGAAAATATCAGAAAATGAATAAAGAATCTGTTTCCCGATACTATAGATATTGCTCGTTTTACTTCGTTTGATGAAACCTCTCACTGGAATAATTAGGTCACAGAGCATGTATATCCCATAGAGTATTTCATTTGCCAATACTTTCATTATTCTACTTCATCCACCTTCAGTGAAGATATTTCAACAAACTCGTTTTCAGTATTCAATTAATGATCCTATCTGACAATAGCTACATGTTATTCCTGCAGGTGAGCTGGGAGGAACTGATCGGTGAGCCAGACCACACACGGAGCATTGACTGCTGCTGGAAATGCTCCTTCAAGTGCTTCAACCTCTGGAAGTCCCTCTGCTACTGTCTCATGTCCACCTTCTGCTCATGCTTTATCATGATTTACTGGGGTTGCCTCTTCGCTGGAGTTGCATTCAACCAGATCTGGATCCTCACACCCTTCTTCAGATTCGTTGAGATCAACATGGCCAACTGCAGCAAGCTCTATGGATTGTTCCTCATGGCTATTCTAGACCCTGTGGCAGAGTCCGTTGCCAAGTGTTTTGCTCCCTTCAAGAAATAGACAATTCATTGGTATCTCCCAAAGAAAAGAACATTCTGCTCTGATTTCTGTCAAATCTGAAGCTATTTGACAAGTCTGTGCCATCAGTAGCTTCATTGAGTAACATCAATCCATCAATCTATTGGTCATCTTGGTAATAGTTTCCAATTCTAAAGACATTCTCAATCACATCATATTATTGCTAATGTTCTTTATTAGGGTAGTCAAATCATAGGTCTTACCTCGACATCTCTCACCTTTGTTAATCCATCGATTGAATAAAAAAGCCTGTACCAAAAATCAAAATCAATTCTTTTTTCAAATTTATTTCTGTAATCTCCAACGTGAAAATAGAAGAGATAACGATCATGTAATGCCTCGGACTAACGATCATGTAATGACTGGGACAGAACAGTGTATGCCATAATTGGAAAACCGTCATTGTAGATGAATCATGTGATTCAGAAAAGAAAGATAAAAGCCTCTAAGGTCATGCTTACCATGGGAACCTGGGAAATGAAGTCCTCTGCACACATATCATCATTGTGCCAATCTGTCGACCTAGATATCGTGCCTGGCGTCCCTCAAGGATTGGTATTTGGCTGATAGCATTTTAACATACTTACCATTGATCTTTGCATCAATGTTCAGATAGCCAATTATAGGTAATGTATGAATAAACAATAATTGATGGTCATGTAGACAGGCAGTGTAATCATGAATGGTTGAAGTCAAGTAATTCATGATCTTTAGCGCGTTTATTATTTAAGTCAACCTTCAGTGGTTAACCGAGACGCCTGTTCACAAACCATCATTTGTTGTATTTATTACCCATTTTCCCAATTAGACTAAACCCAGTCCTGAATTGCTATATTGTAGAGCACAGGTAGTTAAGTGGTGGTGTATTCGTTACATACTAAAGAACACGGCGGTACCGCCCCTGCTGTTGTGTGGTTCATTTGCTTTGAGCCTCTCCTAGGAGACGGGTTGAATAATCTTGTCTCGTACATGAAGACTCTTCTGTACGCCAAGGAGATCCAGGGACGAGGTGGGTCAACTTTATTCAACACTTATGGACGACTGACTGACGGCTAAGACTGCGAACAAACCTAAATATCATTAAACGATAACCCCTGTACGAGGTACAGGGTCTTCATGCATAAGCCTAGATTATTCAACGGCCCCCTGATCAGTTTGGGTCCTTGTTGTACGGACTTTCGTGTTGTCTTGATTGTTAAGCCTGTTAACCAACCGGTAGGGTAGCACATAACCACCAGGTATTATATACATGATACAAGTAAATAGTCGGCAAACGTTACAATACTATGGGATATCTCATAAGGGACTTTTTTGCACTCCAACACAAAGGGACTGTCTTCCCCAAATCAATGGCTTTGAGGCTTTATCCTACCCCTAATATAAAATCCCATAGCCTTAACATTGAGTTTCCGTATGCCACACTGACTGGCATATGGAGTTTTGTATGCCACTAGTGGCATACAGAATTATTATCATGTAATATTACAAAATCGAGGAGACAGGGTAGGATAAAATCAAAACCTGATTCGTTTTAATCTTGGCCATCGCATTGCACTCCTGGAGTTTTGGCTCCGGACTTCACTCGGCTTCACCTCGTGAAATCACTATGCCAAACCCCAGTCGTGGCATACGGTGGCCAGGATTAAACCTCATCCAGTTTTACTATAGTAATTATTGGGTTTTAAATCCGTAATCAATGGTTATGGCTTCTCACAACATAGAAACAATGGGTAATGGTTTATTGTTGAACAAGTAATATCCGCTGCTTTTACAACTACATTGGAAATATCAACTCATGTTGTTATTGGATCTATTATTCACCTACATGTTTGATTGTAATAAACAGGGTGGATTACAGTAGCCCTGTACCAATTTTATCGTGACTTCGTAATAGATGGGCAATAAAAAAAGGTGTTTTCATTTTAGATAAAGAACATATATATGCATATAACATTTTGTCTAATGTAGTTACTTATTCTAATTTTTAGAGCACTGTCTGCCTAAAAACGTAAAAATTCGGAGGTCCTGCACTTGTTGTTGATGATCGGGGTTTTGTTGGAGTCCTGAGATGTGTAGAGGTAGGCGGGAGCTTGTTGGTGCACCTTGCTTGCCTGGACAGCAGTCATCTCGAAGCGAATCCCCTGGGTGGCCTCCTGTGGCATCTGAGACGCGGGGCGAGCTGTAGTCGAGATATCGTGGAGGGAGGCGCTGGAGCCAGTGTATAGCTCGAGAGCGGCAGACAGAGTCATTGTCGATATTGGCAGGTTAATAAATCAGTGAAGTATTGCAACTAACCACATTTGCAAAGCGCACGGATTCTTATTCTGTTAAGCTTGACGGAGTAAGATGCTGCGATGCCGGAGGATGCCACGGGTGTTTCTACGCTCCTCATTGCAGCTGGGCCACCCGCCAGCTCGCCATTTTGCCCCTCGAGTCGGGAGAGGATGAAAGACATTGACCTCTCCAGAGGCTCAAATTTCACCTCGAGGGGTGTCTGGATATATATATTTCGAATTACAGTATCGGTCTGAGTCGTTCTGCTTTTGGGCCTATATGTCCGATGATTTTCGAATGTTCAGGCGTTGAATGAGGAGGAATATCAAAGGGCGTTGGAACTCGATCAGCGGGTTCAGGGAGCTGGTTCCTGGACTCATATACCCCGATAGGTGGTGTGGTGGATACGATAGTCCTAAGTACCATAGTAAAGATCTCCAACATGTATCGAACAGAATTATTTGTTGAATGCCTTCTTCATACTTTCACAATATTATCACTGATCTGACATTGTGTCAACTGTGGAGCACCGCCTGTGCGGATGCTGCACATGCGACATACAAGTGACTTGCTAATGCCCCTCAGACAAATATATCAAAAATTAGTGGTTATTTGCTCACCGCCGGCTGCTGTGTATGGCCAGAGCCTGCTAAAAGCTGAAGACATAACCTCTGTCTGTTACCCGCCGCTGGCACCCGTACAGCCGCCGTATTGAATGAGCTTCCCTATAAGCATGTTTAGAAGATATTGTGAGATTTCTCTTCACAAATCGTCTGGCCTGCGTAATACATCACTGACGTTCATGTCAAGAGAATTTACCTACATACTACAAAGTATCCTAGATGCGGTAGCGCTTCCGCTATCATGGAGGCAAGCGATTGTGATACCGATACCGAAACGTGGTAACTGTGTAAAGGCTGGAAACTGGTGACCTACTACCTGTGCCATCGAAGTTTATACCAGAAGAAATATGTGACAAGATATCAGATAATCAATATGGATTTAGACAGGCTATGGGCATCGTAGAATGCAATTTTCAAACTTATCCGAAGCAATTTATGAAAATAAGACCTGTACCAGCCTGTTGTTACTTCGATGCCCGAAAGGCATTTGACTGGCTTCCATGTAACATTTTAATTTTGTGATACTTTAATTGAAACACATATTTGGCTTGTCAAATCAACTAATGGCGTGGCTGGAAAGCTGATCGCTATCAGGAGGTAGTAGCTAATGGTGTATTATCATATCCCATACTGTTTAAGTTTGGCGTGCCACAAGGTTCAGTCCTCTGACATACACTCTTTAATTGTTTTGTAAATGACCTCACCGATTCGCTGACCGAGGAGCATGTTATCCAATATGCTGACGAAATGGTAGTATATGTGTGAGGTCATAATACTGGGGATGTATCAGGTAGGCTACAAATTGGGATATTACAGGTTCCTACATAATGTGTTAAAAATGCTATGACAATCAACATCACAAAGACCAAAACAACCTGGTAAGCTATTGGTCCAACACTTAAGCGATTACCTCAAATTATTGCAACTCATGACAATGATTTATAAGCTCTCGTTCAATGGGTGTGTGATATGAAATGTAGAGGGCACCAGGAGTGACAGTAAGAGGAAATTTTGAGAGTGCCAGTTTAAAAGTGCCATATATTGTTTTCCGTTTTGGTCGTTGTTCTTTACTTTCGCGAAGAATGTGGATTACTAGGATCTTTTTCGTAAATCGGCCCTGTGCAGGAGCGCCAAGCTCTTGAACTAGATGCCAAGCTAGCTTTCTTAGATTACCAAGAACAAATTGAAGACAGATCTAAGAAGGTATTGGAATGCCAAACCAAAATTTAGGACTAGATGGCTCAGCGAAGCAAAGCGAGGTATATTGTATAGGTTTCATAACTCATCCTCAGCTTCCTGTATGGTGACTACAGCAAAATACTATATGAATGCTAACTGCACTTGAGTTGAATCACGTCAGATTCACTGGAAGAACTGCTATTTCCAACAGAAGTGAAGACAAAAGCTTGAAAACAACATTAGAAAAATTGTCCTTATTTAGCATATATTTACCAGGCTGAATATCTTTTGGTTTGTAATAGTGATAGCTGAAACGTGTGTAGTGTTGGGCATTCGTACTGTGTAATTTTACCTCTGAATATCAAAGGCAATCAATACCATTCTTATTTCGAGCGCCATAGAAAAACAATCAAAATATGCAGTTTTCTTATGTGCTTTTGAATTGAAGTACCCCAAAAATGTAAACTTATGTCAGACAGATTCGAAACTTTTTGCTAAACTTCTTTTTTCAATGAATATTGTTAAAAAACACAAAGAGGATAGCGTGCCAGAGCACCTGCCTTAAATTGAAGACAATAACGAATCAAATTATTTCGATGACTTTATTTACAACAACACTCATCTGGTTTTCACAAACATAATATGGAGACCTGCGAAATGATTGACATGATTCAAAGAAGCTACTGATGGCACAGTCTTGTGAAATAGCTTCAGAGTTAACAAAGCTAAGAGCAGAATGTTCATCTCTATGGGAGATACCAATGAATTGTCTATTTCTTGAAGGGAGCAAAACACTTGGCAACGGACTCTGCCACAGGGTCCAGAATAGCCATGATGAACAATCCATAGAGCTTGCTGCAGTTGCCCATGTTGATCTCAACGAATCTGAAGTAGGGTGTGAGGATCCAGATCTGGTTGAATGCAACTCCAGCGAAGAGGCAACCCCAGTAAATCATGATGAAGCATGAGCAGAAGGTGGACATGAGACAGTAGCAGAGGGACTTCCAGAGGTTGAAGCACTTGAAGGAGCATTTCCAGCAGCAGTCAATACTCCGTGTGTGGTCTGGCTCACCAATCAGCTCCTCCCAGCTCACCTGAAAAAGATAGTATTTGTAAGTTCATGATAGAGCATGTGAGTTGAAATTTGATTTGTACCCCAACAATTTATTCATATATAAGCTATGAAACGATCAGCAAAAGCTCCCTTTACAGGATCCTATACAGAAAGTCCAGAAATGTTAAGTTATCCTGACAGGATCAAGTCGACATTTTCCCCTTGTTTTTTTACCTATTTTCCCCATGATATTTTGTTTATCTGTTGATGGTATATCAGTTTAAAAGCCATGTCGATCTTATGGGTAAATCTTTTCCACAAAAGAGTGGTACAACAGATCTCCATGAGAATATGAGACCTTTACAACTGGTGTAAGTGATCAGTTCTGCATGTATGTGTAGGCGATTGATTTAGTAAATCAATGATTAACTATATCGAATATCTCTTTTCTGGTTAATAAACATCTTTTCAAAGAAAAGGAACTTTCCGATTTATGGGTAATTAGTGGCAAATAGGACAAACTAAAAAGCGATATCACCCTGTCGAGAATAAATGACCGCATTTAAAGGTACAGGCCTTGGTATTCTAGCCACTAGCTTATATACATGGACTGGTATTTATAGCTACAGGTCTGGCACATTTATAAGTTCGTATTGAGCATATTTTGGGGCTGCCTTTTTGATTAGAAGAAGCCCGCTATAACCATAACAGTATACTCCATTATCATCACTACGACTTCAATCTTTGAAAACAAAATATGTGAGGTGAGGCATCGGCATGCGCCCAATGTAAGAGCGTTGCTGTGGGTTCAGTTATTACTGAAACTGGTAGCAATTCTAATATCAAGCACATTGATATTTCTGAGACACATTTTTGCTGATTGTATATAATTGAAGAGATTAGTGTCCCTCGCTAACTATAGCCATAATCATAAGTAAAAAGCATCCGAATTGCAAAATTGTGTTTTTCATTTCTTAGTTTCTCCTGATTTTATCCCACTTTTAGCTATATTTTCTCCCAATTTTAGGAATGTAGAATTTGATAATTTCGATTTAGCTACCCCCCCCCCTTACAGCTCCAGTTATGATATGCTTCACAGATGCGTTCATGTTTTGGTTCACGAAAACTTATACAGCCCATCTGGCTTGTTGTAATCTATAGAAATCTGCACAGAGACAAACATTTCAATATCTGAACATGAGTTGTCTTTCCTCAAATCTCGATATTGAAAAAGAGAAAAAGAAAAAGAAACTCAAGTTCTGTCACAGTAACTCACCTTAAGACCATCGTTGAGGTTGTTAGGGTCCCTGTTCTCCAGATCGACCTCCAGGGCCCAGGCGGACATCGGTGAAGTGGCCATGTTGCTTTTTGGTGCGAAATAAAATGTTCAGAGAACCTTCTGCTTGTGAGCTGGGAGTAGTTATGCTGTCCTTCAAATGTATCTCGTCCCTTTTATATGTATCCCACCTCAGTCGTTTCCAAGCATCAGAAGCGGGAGAGAAGGACCCCATGGAAGCTTAATCCAGAGATTAACTCAACCTCCGCAGTATGGAGGCCACAGCAAAGCATTTCATTGTTTCATCGGTTGACTGATATACAATGTATTTTTTTAATCAAGAATTACAGAACTATTAAGATTTGTGTAATTCATTAAGTCAGAAATGCTAATATGTGCATTGAAATTTAAAATTTGTGTATTTAGTGTACTAGTACATTTATTTTCCCTAGGAATTAGATCTGGGTAAAATTGATATAGTTCATTATCCATGGTACACAATGTACACGGATTCAAATTAGTAGTAGACGGCCTCAAATCCATTGTAAACAGGAAAATAGTCCCTTTGTGGCACAGAGCAAAAGAATATTCCCTATTGATATACCCTTTAATATGGCAATTACTGGGTTTAGTTTATTGGAGAAAATGTATGATAAATACAATAGACGATGGTGTTGTGGACAGGCAGCTTTGTAAATCACTCGATGTTAACAGCATAATTCACTAGCTAACGCTCGTGTGTTACTACGCGGTAACCTCCCATGGTTTATGGCCGCCTGTCCACAAAACCATCGATTATTGTTTATCTATATTAATTTGATATAATCCTAATATGAGCCGTTATAATCATCAAAGATATTCTACACGAACAGGAAAAATATAATCTGATATATTTACCGGTTATATTACCGTTGAGAGAGGAAACACTTTTTTCAGACTGCGATTGTCCTTACCCTCAAGATTGAAATAAGTTTAGCGCAGTTGTATCTAGCAGGCCCGTACCACTTATCCTGAAAACATAACAGGGTCTAGTCAGGACTTGTTGGATTATCTCTGTGGGGCATCATAGCAATCAACATAGGCGCTGTTTTCATTGAATACCAAATGGATTCAGGATTAGTATTATTATGGTAACCCATACATGAATGGGCAACTCTCACTTCTGTAGTGCGTGAGGAACTATTGCGTGTTGAATCTGACGAGTACTGACGCGGCCATGAAGGTAGTATAATGTGTGAGTAGAATTCCTATTTATTTACATTTGTAAACCTATATTAATTGTCTTATCTAGAGATATAATGTATAAATTATCAATCTAGTATGTATACTTTAAAATGTGAGGACTCCCTTGCTTACAACCAAGGTCTATCTACAGGCGCTCAACTATAATTTTCTGCTAAAATTTAACTCATCTCGGCGGTTTTGTTTGGCGGTAAATGATGGTGGCAATAAGTAATAAAACGTAAAGCAACGTCAATAAACGTTGATAAATTTATAAGTAATATGCAGCTGCTACTTGTTGCCCACCTTATTCAAATAGAAAACACACTAGAACCTATGATGCCCCAGTCCTTTTTACAGATAAACCGAATTGCACTGTATACATGCGTTCATTGAAATATCATGGTGGTATACTGTGAAACAGGCTGAATCCCTTGCTCAGGAATACTGAAACCTTTGTGAATTTAAATCTCTAACAAAGGCTAATCTCAAAAGCAAAATTTGAGATTTGTAATCTAGGCACGTTCTGCTTTATCTCCGTCCTCAATTGTTTATATTTCATGACTGCATGTTATTGTTATACTTGTATAAAATGTGTGAATTTCTTTTCTTGAACTTTCCGATCATACTGGGTATATGAATCTATAGTTTTAAAGACTTTTATAAAAGCATACCCATGCCGGACTACAGCTAAAGACTATGGCTAGGCCGTTGAAATCAGCCTTATCTATAAGGCTGAGGCCTCAGCCTCTTTGTTGAGAGAAACGCTGCCGTACATGTACGAAGCTAATTTTTTTAAACCATTTTCTCAGTAAAGAAATAGTACCCAAAAAAATACGTAGGAAGTACATCAGAATATAACACCAGTGCAGTAGATTATGTTTTCTTCTGATACGTAGTGGAAACGACATAACTTTAAGCGATTATGACTGTAGCATAACACAAAGAGAGAGAATCTTCATATTGGAGGTTTTTGCTCCCCCTGAAATTCATATGTTGCTGTATCAAAATGAAAGAATGCCTTAGATAGAAACATGCCTTTGTAATTGAGGTTCTATTTAGGTACTTCTGACATTTGAAAGATGAGGATTTTCTGCATTTTTCCACCATTGGCGAAACTTAGATATTACGATATACCGATATACAGATCCACTTACTAGTTCTATTCGTATACATGTTCGTCAATAAGTTCTTTGCGTGTATAGTACTTTAATCTTAGTGATAAATATTAATTCTACCAATGTGGCACCTCAATATGGTGCAATGACATGGCTTAGCCTGTCTACGTGAGGTGCGTTTATGATGTGCCCTTTCATAAGGTCTAAAACCATTACATGTTCTATGGGATAATCACATTTTTTAAGGCAAAATTAGCAGTGTCCAGATAATTATCCCTCCTAGTGTATTGCCAAAAGACCCATCTTTGGGAATAGCATGGTTTGCTACTTTCCTTTGGGTATCCTTCGACCAACGTTTAGAAATAGGCCCCTGATACAATCATTCAATGTCAATGGGAGAGATAGAGAGAAAAGAGAAAGACGAGATATAGGCAGTGAGACAGACAGAGTGAGAACCAATATTTTGAGTTCGTAAATGGCACTTCACAAGATCACGAAGATTGAAACGTGGATAGGGTGTGATGTAAAAGTATAATTTTCTCTATACGGCCTAGTCCGCATTTTTTTTAATTCACAGTACACCCATAGCATCATGCATCTTCTAGTCATACATACAAATCATATGTGTAGCCTCATTAGTTAGTCATCTACAAGGCACCCGGTCGTTGCACACGTTTTATGGCCACATAAACGCCCACTCGGCGGGGTTTATTAACCCCTATTGCGATGGATAAATTTGCAATCAATCGCAAGGATAACCCAGGGTATGCCCCACTGATGCGATGCATTCGTCGCAACGCTTCTGGCACCACCTTTATATAGTTCTGGGTGTAGAACTTCATTTCCTATATTTCTCGAGTATACACACCTAATTAGAATTATATTACCTCTAACCCCTCATGCTTTACAAGGTATCAGAATTATACCTAGGCTACAGGCACCCCTGCTATTTCCACGGCTTTCGTGACACCTTCTGAGACCTGGCACCCAGTGGATGCTCTCAGGTGTGGTAGTTATTGACTAGTAGGCCCCAGCAAGGTACCAATAGTCAGGGTAGCCTGTGTTACTGCATGGAACCAATGCAGTATAGTTGAGCTTCTATACAAGTATAACAGGAAGTATTCGGCAGTGATGCGACGAATTCATTGCAAATCATGAACATTTCAAGATGTGCGATGCGACAGATCCATCGCATCGCACAGACGCACAAACCCGGACCCACAGGGGTTTGTTGCTCCTAGAAATGTGGGAAAAGCGTTGCTCCGAGCCAGAGTAAGCCCACTAAAACCGCAGATACCCGTTCTCGAAACACCATTCCGGCAGGCCAGTAAGAACAAGACTTAGTGTTTAAGCTACGGGGGTTCAAGGCTACAAATTTTGTTTTTCGTCTCATTTGCAACTATTGAAGTGTACTTTACTACAATCGTCTCTGAATGAGACTGTCACTAAGCTACGATGCCAGTTCTAGAGATTGTGAAATATATGCATTTAAAAGATTGGAGAATGACCTCGAACCACATATAGACAAAGAACTGAGTGCCACTATCTGGATATGGTGTTTTGAGCACGGGTATCTGCCGTTTCAGTGGGCTCACTTTAGCCCCGTCCTTGTCCATTGTCGTAGTTTTTAAACGAAAGTTTGGGAATTTCTGAATTGGGAAAGTAAAATGTACCTAGAGTGTAGTAGTTTGATCGTGTCGTAATTCCAATACAATAACTACAACTTACGAGGCCTGCGCTTGTTCATCTGTTATCAAAAACTCTATATGCTCCTTGTTTTCTATTGCCATTGATAATGTAAGGTAATGAATATGTGCTATTATTTCAACTGACGTTCTTTCTGGCGACTACAATCTCTGCTTAATGATAGGTAACATTTACCATGAATCTTTATGATATTGACTTGTTTTGGCTTTTTTTTCAGGTAACTTTGGCGTACAACACCGAGAGCCTGAAACATATTGGAGTAGGCCATTTCATCATGGGTCTGATTTTTTTTAAAAAATAAATTTATTTATCGACTATTTCTTTCACCAGTACAGGTGTTTTACAAAGTAACAGTCGCACGACTTTGTTACAGAAGGGTCAGCGTACAAATGTGTTTCAATTTTACAAGTAATCATAGCATAGGCTATTAGTTCATACGTTTTAACTCTGTATTTTATACACAATTTTGGAAAAACAATTCCATTCCTGTAATTATCAGACTCAATAGTTCTAAACTTAAATGTAAATCTGTGTTGAAATCTTAACCTCTCATTTAATTATGATAGATTTCCACATTTCCTCAATTTATTGGGTCAACCGGCCCTGTTTTCTACTTTTTAGTCTTACAGAGCCCATCATACCAGATTTTCATGATCTGTTAAGTGAGATCAGTTAGTTTCTCCCAATTAATATAGACCATCAGGTCATATATAACATTAAGATATTCATTAAACTTATTATCTTGTTATGTGGTCGCTCTACCGCTTCATTCTTAAAATTACATTTCGCAATTAGCTAAACTTAATTATTCTTGTCATTTGGTCGATCGACCGATTCCTCTTATATTCATTCCAATTATTTTTCTTCTTTAGAACTTTTGTTATCCATAAATGAATAGTTTTCAAACACACATATAAATACAACATATTATAACATATAACAACATATCATAAAATGATAACAAACACAATAACACTGACACCTGATTGGAATCAAGAACCATCTTATTACCTTCTTTCATCTCATCAGTTCTACTTACAGTATAGCCACTATCAATCAAATTCCCAAATCTGTCACATCCATTTCATTACAGCAATTCAAGTTGCCCTTTAATGACTGCTTCTTTAATTTGAATTTTAAAGAGTTCTTTGCTACGGATTTGTTTCAAGTCCTTTGGTACTAAGCTCCATAAAGCGCCGCCCCTATAAATTGGGCTTTTCTTAAAGATTTCCTTTTTTGATCTATCTATTTTGGGTTTGATGTCTACAGCTTCCCTTGTTCTATAACTCATATGTTTTATTTCCATTTGTCCTTGTTCATATACCCACCAATGAATTATTGGTAACAAATGCAATTTTCTCCTCACAATAAGGGGCATCAGGTTTGCTCTATTTAATAGATTTTCTGTGGACATATCCCTCACATGCCTAATACTAATGGCTATTCGTAATGGCTTATTCAACCATATTTAGAATTTATTTTTAACCCTTTCATTCAGTGCATCATAGATAAAGTCACAATCCTCGATTTCTGGAAGGATAATATGCTTCACAATCCCTATACAGGTATCCTCAGTTAGATACTTTCTACATTTTCTTAATCTAAACAATTTTGCTTGTATTGATTTTTCAACTTTTCTAACTTGCGCCTGCATAGTTAATGAACAATCTATAATTACTCCTAGGTAATTATATGATTTAACATTTTCGAGCCAGATATCTCGTTTACACGGGGATGAGTAAATGGAATGACCTACCTTTAGGAGTACAGGAGGGATCACTATACAGCTATAAGATACATTTGAAGTCTAAATTTTTCTCGAGAAAAGAAGATGGTCCAATTTAAACCTGGTCTGACTAAATCGGGAAAATTAGACCAACAGAATGGTCTCGTCATCCTCTTGCAGTCGGTATAAACTTGGTTTTACTAAATCGGGCAAAGCAAACTAGATCAACTGAATGGTCTCGTCGTTCTTGTATTCCTCATCTACTTTCATTGCATTCCCATCTTATTTCACACATCACCATGTATATATATTACTATGCGGAGGACTAAATTTTCTACTACCGATATCAAATTGTCAAAGGAAGCTAGTCTGAAAATATGCAATGTAGAGACTTGTCTAATGTACTTCTTAACAGTGTAATGAAAATTTTTTTAAAACCAAAAAAACTCCACTTCCTATCTTCAAGTCCTTTATCAAATCATACCTGTTTTTGGGTACACACCACATTCCTTTTGATTTTTGGTAATTCATCAATATAAGCAGTTGTTTACTCAAACAAATAAAATTCTTTAAATTTGTGTTTACATTTGCTAGTATCGCATTTTCCGGCAACACCCCGGGGTCTATGACCGTGGTGAGTGCTATAAGTGACCATAATTGATCGTAGTCCGCCTTAGGTCGTCGGGATCGTGAATCGTAAGTCGACTTGGCTTCTGGATAGCAATAAGCCTATGGGGCCGGAGTCTGCTGTAGTCCGCCGGGATATTCAGTCAACTTCCAACAGTCACAGGCAGAGAATACATTGAATAAGATACATGCAAACCACCGGAGAAGGTGAACAACTGTGATTGGTTGGTTTGATTTAACGTCCAGTTAACCATTAGAGGTTCTCACCAGACTTTCTCAAGGGTCTTTTACACCCCATGGGTGGTGATCGAATCTATGTAATGAATTCAGGTAGAAATCCCACCCCTACACATTTACCGAGCTGAGAAAACGGTTGTGAACATGAAAGTTTGATGAATGGTTTTTTTTATGAAACCTATTCATTTCTGTTTTAAAATAGTGAATTATGGGAAGAAATACATATACTTTATAACATATACATATAGGCATGCTGTAGACTTGTATAAATCACACCAGGACCACACCAGGACCACGCTGGGACCGCACAGTATGTCGTTGGGACTGCCGCAATTCACCGCAAGTCAACTTATGTCGACGGGAATCTTCCGGAATCTACTGGGCTCACAATGTAAGTTGTTGTAAGTTGTCGTGGCTGTACCATACCCGTACTGTCTCCTTGTCTACGGCAAATACCACGTCGACCTACGTCAACATTAAAGGGCTGATTCCACCAACAGGATGAATTTGCCGTGGTATATCTTGGTTTATCTCACCCCAGATATTTTTTCTCCATAGACTTAACATTGGAAACTCGTATCTAACACCCATTAGATATTTAGGAAAAATATCCAATGGGGGATAATGTCACAAATGTTAGCCTATTAGTCAATATTAAGGGTGAGATAAATTCAGAAACCCATTCAAGTTTAGGGTCAGAGCTCGATCCCATCTCATTTGAATCACATAGCAATTCACGCGGCTTCGCCTTGTGAATTACTACGTGATTCAAACTCGATGGGATACGAGCTCAGACCCTAAACTTTCATGGGTTTCCTCTATAATATCTTGTAATATCTTACAGTGTCGCGATGTGTCGTACCTCTGTTGTCACAAAACGTAGGCCTACGGTGTCGGGTGTATCTTTTGGTGCTCCACCACCACGACACCTCAAGACACATCCCGACAAATAGGCATGCGATTATTCAATCCTAGCCCGACTTAGCCAGACACCGAAATCATGGCTAATCTCGCTAGATCTTGTGTGTTGGTGGAATCACCACTTAAGTCAACTTAAGTCGCCTTAAGTCGACAGGACGTAGGGGGCCGAGCGGGCAAAAACCATAAAAAATACCATAAAAATCCCACGTCGACTTATGGTTCGGCCATAATCCATTGCCGGGACGGTCGGGGTGATGGTGTAAACCTAGCATAACAAGGCCACCAGACAGATTTTCTCAAAGAAAAAGTGTCTACCTGGAAAATACAGTAGAAACAGTGCACATACTACACTCTCACTGATTCCTTGAAAGTGACATACAGTCAGCGCCAGCACCGACAGACTTTTAGGGCAGCTTAAAAGATCTCTGCCGTTTTCATCGGCCAATGGAAACATGGTTTTACAATGGTTATATACCGACATAACAATGTAGCGGTGAACTCAATCAGTCAGCCTTGAGCTGCTTTTCTAATTGATATTATCTATAGTATTTAAGATTTGATCATCTTTTACAAATTTATACACTGGCCAGGATGGACTAAGCATCGATAAAACAATGGGGAAAACAGAAGTTAGAAGCCCTGCAAATAACAGATGTCATGTTTTTCTTTTGTTACAAAAAATCATTTTCTGATCAAGTCTCACCTAATATGTTTTAGCTGAGCGGCAGTATGATTACAACAAATATACCATATCTATCGATCAATAGGTCGCTCGATCTTACATAATGAAAACTGGTTTAAGATTCTTGAAGGAATATTATAAACAGAAATAACAGTATGCTAGAAGTACTATCGCATATTTGAGTTTTATCACAAATTCTCACTTTAGGAAGAACATATATATATACAATAGAGCAAGATCAATGATATGACAGCTAATTATCTTAGTACAGTTTTTGATATTTGCTAATAGAAGCCCGTTCATGAACCTTGCCAGAATGAAATTTAAAGAATATGGCCTGATGCCAAAATGTATTGGATAGGCTTCCCATTCATAACTGCAGCTTGTTGATAATTCTTTCTGAGTCTTTTCACGGATATATATATATCGTTCAACTCACTATATTGCGTGTGTGGATGTCCATGTGGGTAGGAGACTACTCGTGTGGAAGTCCGCACTGGTAACGACTGTGTGGCTACATGCCTGGCTGAGAGAACACCAGAAAACACATGTATGCCAAGTGAAGAAAGGCCCACCTCCTTATGACCCTCTGTATACTACTGCGTATTAGTTGTGTCCCTACATCTACTCTTTTTTTTCACATTTCGAATTGATGCTGCCGAACACAGAGGTACTTTTCATTCAATATATTTTTCTAATGAATTCTGATATGTAAGTAACATCGAATTTCTTCACTGTTGAAATTATTGTTATCCATTTTGCAATTCATAAAGATGTTTCTTTCAGTCATCTATTTGTAATTCAAAGGATAAAGAATGTATAAGAATAAGTCATATAAGTATATATATGTATATATAATATTATAGCAAAAGATGGCATAAATAACAAGATATATATATAGAGAGAAAAATAACAAGAAAGGCGAGTTTGGCCGAAAATATCAATAAAACAGGGCAAAAACCCGCCAAACACAGCTCGGTTCAGTTTAATTTACCTAAATAATTTGAGGCAAATTAATTTGATGAGGCCACCGAGTCTGAGGTTTCATGAATGTATTTATATACTGCAGAGGATAACCAATTCCCCCTGGATTTAATATCACCAACCTCCATACCAATATTTTTTCAAGAATGTGGCCCCACCATGCCTAAGTGAATGACAAGATACTTTTTTGTCACCGAAATCGCATGCGATCGCCAGCGATTTTAGTTTGTTATTAACCTTTTGATAATTTACTGGTAACAGGGCTGAACCAGAAGATAATCTGAGTAAATAATCTTCCATGGAAGGATTTTCCCGGTAATTAACGATTGCATATAATAATATAGACAAAAGATTGAATTTGAAATAACATCAAATCTTAAACTTTTTGGTTTTAACCCAAATTGGTCAGTTTTTGAAGAACAATGGATACTTCCATATGGTTTTTTGAGAATTTAATATTTTTTCTCCGTAAAGTGTGGTTAGATAAAGTGTATTGACACTTCCGAAGGAGTCCTCTAGACCCTAAGAGAAAACACAACCACAACACTAAGTCTTCCTCAGAGTCCATAGTCAGTATATTAAATATTGAACACATATCTGACACCGTGATAGGGTATTTTGTATTTTAGTTGATACATCCATACGGGTTAAACCCTTATCATTTTTACCAGAAAGTCTGAGGAAAAATTTGGAAAACATGTGTTGATTGAAAACCGTTTGGCAGCGGAATGGCCGTTATCCAGGTGTTCGTTACCATGTTACCTTTAGTTACCGCATCAGATACCTAGATACATAACAATGACGTGAGCTGATGCGAGCTGCTCTGTTCCCGCAGTGAGTAAATATGAGTAGCTCATTGGCTCAATTTATATATACATAAGCGGGGTTATACAATAATATATATATTAGCCTTGCATCAATGCTTTCTGATGCGATACATTACGGACAATTCTCTATGATGAAGAAAAATGTGTGGCGCGTCGGTCGCCGTGATAACGGGTTGCGCTGGTCCTATGTATAGAGTAGTGGCCTACCGAGCACCAGCAAAAGCTACACAACATCAAAGCGAGGCGAGCGCTGCGGAAGTGAAGCCAGTAACACAGCGTTGGTAATAGGCTCATATACCTAGACCTACGCATATCTCTGTAAATATTTTTATAGTGCAGTTTATAGGTTGGTAAAAACTCCGTGAAAATAGAACGTCAAGACGTTGCTAGGTGTGCCTTATAAGAGATCGCGGCGAAGTGGCTTTGTAATACCATTAGTCCTGAACGTTTTGGAGCCTATCTGAGTGCATTTCTGATTATAGGTTGCAATAGTATGGTTAATTCTTGTATTAACCAAATTTAAGGGATTATAATCATGGCGGCCAAGATTTGTCAGGTATAAACAACATTGTTGTTGAGTCAAAATAATATTGAGAGGTTATGATTGTATAAAACATTCACATATATATATTCACCAATAACATAGGCCTAATGTGGATTAAATGAGATGCAAATTGTGACTAATCTGCGTAATTAGAGGTATTTTGATGTTATTCTCACAAGTTATCTGAATAAACTTTGAGGCATAAAAGTGGGACTGTTTGAATCTACATATTTATGCAGTTTTGTGTAAATGTTTATTACGACACATGCAATAGCCTGTCATCTGCGATTTCGGCCGACAAAAACCGTCTTGAAAATAAAATTGTGAGTGGACAGGTTGGTTGTTGAGCAGGTTGGTGGGTAGGTAGTTTGGTGAGTAGGTAGGATAATAGGTGGGCAGGCTAGTTGGTAGGTAGGTCAAGTTGGAAGGTTGATATGTGAACAGGTAGGTGATTGGGTAGGCTTGTATGTAGGTAGGTTGGTGGATAGGGAGGTTGGTAGATATGGATCTTCCAAGGATGGTAAGTAGGTTTAAGATTAGGCAGGTTGATATGTGAGCAGCTTGGTGGGCAGGCTACTGGTTGGGCAGGTTGGAATGGAGGCAGGTTAGTTGGTAGTCAGATTGGTAGATGGGTAAGTTGGTAGGTGGGCAGCCTAAAGGGTAGGGAGGTGGGTAGGTAGGCAGTTTGGTGAGTGAGAATGTTGATATGTGAACTGGTTTCAGAACTATCTCACGTCTAGGACACAGCGATCAGAATGCAATAACAGTTTTACAGATCCTAAACAAACTACCCATGGGGTATCCCAGGGTTCAACCCTAGGTCCCCTGTTATTCATTCTCTATATCAATGATGCTGAGCAAATATTAACTGACGCCAGAATTCAATTGTATGCCGATGGCACTGTGCTCTATTTTGAAGATTCATTAACTGCACCTAATGACCTGCACACAATGAATGAAGAATTGGTGTAGTCAGAATAAATTGACCATAAACGCAAAAAAAATAACGGCCATGAGCTTTGCCTCCAAACATAAACAAAAGAAAATCCCACATACACCTATAGTTCTTGCTGGGGAAAACATCAAATTTGTCACTAGTAATGAATATTTGGGAATCATCTTAGATGAAACGCTCTCATACAAAAAGCACTTGTTAAGTCTGAATAGATTATTATCGCATTAAACCTACTTACAACACAAAATAAGACCTTATCTTTGTAATGATGCCGTGATAAAGGTATACAAACAGACCATGCTTCCGTACTGCGACTATGGAGATGCAGTCTTTCATAAAGGCCCAAAAGGTCTAAATTAAGAAAATTCAAATAACACAAAACAAATGCCTGCACCTAGCCACGACTACCTGCCCAAGACCAAGCACCATTGAACTTCATGATAAATTCAATTTAGACTTTCTTGAAAAGCGAAGGACAAAAAACATCCTGAAACTGGCGATGCTTCGATGAAAAATCCTGGATTACGTCCATAACAGGGCAATGAACACCTTTGCCCTCACCCAAACGATACTTAAAGTCCCGAAACCAAACTATGACCTGTTAACCAGAAGTGTCTTACACCAAACTGCCATACTGTGGAATAGCATCCCACCTGGTGTTTGCGCCCTTAAAACCCAAAAATCCTATCCAGACAAACATAAAAACATACTAGAGACCCTAGTACAGGATTAGCTTGAACATTTAGAGATTCCCTTCATAAGGATATGAATGGATGCACACCATGATATCTAGGAAACCATCCTTGTGGATAGTGCGAGTGGATACATTAACTCCTGTAGTCGAATTACCAAAGTCATCTTGATTTTACTTGTGTAGATTGCGGCAGTAAGCCCCCACGGTTTGAGGGATCAGCTCCTGACCAAATTATCGCAAGTTATACTCTCTGTAACTGACAATGATCTATGTTACTGTTAAGTGTTCCAGCAAAATAAGATGTGTAATGATGGGTAACTGGCCCAAAGGAAGACAGGCCACGTGCCTAAAAGGGAACAGTCTAAATAAACGAATGAAAAAAAAGGTTATGGGTGGGCAGCTTATTATGTAGGTAGGTTGGTGGTAGGTAAGCAGGCTGCTGCCTTGGCAGGTTGGTTGGTAGGCAAGTTGGTAGATAGGTAAGATGGAAGGTGGGCAGGCTGGTTGGTAGGTCGGTCAGTAGGTAGGCAGGTTGGTAGGTCAGAAGGGTTGATATATGAACTGGTTTGTATGTAAGGAGTTTGGACAGTGGGCAGGTTGATAGATGAGCTGATTGGTGGGAGGGCAGGTTGGTGTAGAGATAGGTTGGTAGGTTGTTAGGTGGGCAGACTAGTTGGAAGGTAGGTCAGAAGGTATGCAGGTTGATGGATAGGCAGGCTCGTAGGTGTGTATGGACTTATTACCCCAAAAAGTACCTAAAATGTTTGCAGTTTCCCCTCAAATTGTATCTAAAGCAAAATTTACAGATGTTGCTTCCTACAACAACACCTACACCCACCAAACCAACACTCACCGATATCAACACCTACCTACAACAACAGTCTCACCCACCAATATCAACACCCACCAATAACAATACTTTCCTACAACAATACCCACCAACACATACATTTATAGCAAAACCCACAACCATCAACACACCCACTCACACCAATCAACACCAACAGCCCACATCCACCACATCAGCACCAACTAATAGCAACACCTACCTACAATGACACCCACACCCATCCAAACAACCACCCCATAACCACCACATCCAAACCCATCAATATCAGCACCTAGCTACAACAACACCCACACCCATCACACCAACACTGACCAATATCTACACCTATCTACAACAATACCCAATATCAACACCCATCAATATCATCACCTACCTGCAACAACACCTATAATCATACCAAATCCACACCATGCTCACACCCATTTACACAAATACCCAACATCCATCACATCAACTCATACCAATAACAACACCTACCTACAACAACACAGACACCCCTCCCCCCCCCCCATATCAACACCCACCAATAACAACACAAACCTACAATTACACCCACACCCACCATATCAACACCCAGCAATAGCAAAATCTACCTATAACAACAGCCACACCTACCAACACATACATTCAATCCCACACCCACCAACAAGTCTATCAATCCAATGTATCAAATTCTTGACTACAGCACAGCAGAGAGACTTGGTCAGAGAAAAACAGAGAAAGGCAGGGAAAAAGCAAGATCAATAGAACAGATTTGAATTTAAGTGATTAAAGCTACTGGAAACAATGAAAACTAAGGGCATGAACATCAAATCATCTCCAAAACAAACTGTTGTGCTCATTATCTAACCCCAGTATCAGTGTCCATAGGCTTAACATTAGGAACTCGAACTCCACGGTTGCGATCATAACAAACGGAATGCTCAATGAAATGACATCAGATTCATTAACCAATCAGCGACCGCAACTTCCAGAGTGAAATAGTTCCGTCGCGACCGCGATTTCGACAACCATGGTGGGAGTAGAGTCTGCAACATGCCTTTCTGACATGTTTTCAAGTTGTTTAACAGATTTATTTTACCAGGTGGCCGAAAAATCGATTATAGAAATGAGAGAGGAAGAAAGTATGGCAACACTTACGTTTTCTGTCGTCAATGATGAGTGGTTATTTGGCGAAGACGAGCAAAACGATGTAGGTAGCAAATTACCGTCTGCTAAATATGCATTGAAGAAACCCCAAAATACATTATTGAACGATGACGAACTGCTACCCTTTGTAAAATCCACAAGAAATCGTAACACTTCGCAAAAGACAGACCAGGTAGGGCTTGAATTGAAAATATTATTTAAAATCATATAATATTATTCCGAACAGTGAATCCATACAATGACAACAAAACAATGATTTCTGCAAGTGATCAGTCAGTTTTTAAATATGATTTGAATTCGCTAGTAAAAATTGATAGAAATGTTGATATATATTTTACAGATCGTCAGAAGGTTCCAGAGATATATTTTGGAGTCATACAATGAAGGGCAATTGATGGGGGTAACGCAATTAAACAACGATGTGGTCTACCCTTTCCTTTCGATAAAGAAACGAGATGGATCTGACTACGAGCCAGATAGCCTTAACACATACCAGAATGCCCTTGAGAGGTTCGTAATTAAAAAAAACCGAAAGGCTAGCCTTAAGCCATAGAAAAGTATTAGTCTTTTTTCGGATTTTCTTTTTCAGATATCTTCGAGACTGCAGCTATGAATCTAACCTACTACAATCAGATGTATTCATCTCATTTTTCCAGGTACAGGCGTTAAAACGTAAAGAGTTTAAAGAATGTGGGCTAAGCAATCGCCCCAATTCAGCTCTATCCTTAGCTTCAGAAGACGAGGCAATTGGGCATGTTAGTTGATTCAATGCCCAGATCTTTACAGGACAGTCTAATGGTTTTTTTTTTACAAAAAGGTTCGGTTGGGGAGGGTGCCATGAGGTGAAACAATGTAAATTTGGAGATGTCAGCCTAAAGAGCGAAAATGGTAAAAGATTTCTGGAGTGGAATGAAGGGTGTACAAAAACTAGAACTGGTGTCAAGGGTTCAAATCCACGATCTTTTAGACCTAAGATATTCGATGTCTGGGGAGAGAGGTTTCCAGTTCACTTATTTGAGTTGTTTGTCTCGAAGCGACCAGTAACGACTTGTAAACCAAAACAAAAGAGTTCAGTGTCAGATCCAGTCTGCTATGTAGCCTGTGAGATGGGAGTGAAATATTTGGGTGATGTTGTCTTTAACATGGCTTCCCGTGCTGGTTTGCAGGGAAAGTTCATGAATCATTCGCTAAGAAAGACATTTCAAATACTCCAGGAGCAAAATATCGCACTTAATGTGACCTCATTTGACCACGCCGTAATTCAGGAAGCGAAGCTTCGTGAATTAAGGCGTGGTAAAACTTGGCGGACAACGGACCAAGTTATTTTCATCTTGTGAAACTTGTAATTACTATATACCCATGCCGTAGATACTGTAAATACGCACCGTTTCGCCATATAACGTAAATATACCGTAGGGAACACTGTTTCATACGGGAAAATATCAGTTGATAGGCCAAATTGAATTAATGATTTTTCTTAATTCCGGGTATATAGTAAATATAGAATGACCTACCATGCTTGTACAAGACACAAAACTCGATAACAATCTATGTTTTTTTACGGAACTCGGCGAAAAAACCTCGTTCTGCACAAACTGCAAATTATCATCTTGTTTTGTAGATTGTACAGCATGGTCAGGACGTTCTTTGTAAGAATTCAATGTAGAGCTACTGTCATCAAAATCAGTACATTGTTAAGACAAAAGTACAAACATTGCAAGAAACATTTCCAAAACATTTTCGTAATGATTTGATTGTTACGCCCTACAGCCACCACACGAATACCAACACCCGTTGGCCTATTCACCAACACCCACACCAACCAACACCCACACTTACACCCATCCACACCAACACCCAACACCAGCACCAGCCAATATCAACACTGACACCCAATATTCACCAATCATGAAGTGACGTGAATATATCTCCGCCGTTTTCGTTGGCCAATTGAAACGAGGTTTATCTGAGTGTGTGGCCCACACTCAACTAGAGGGAAGAGCGTGAGGGTATAGAAAGGATGATGGCGTCTTTCTGTTACCTACTAATTGACTTACCTGCGAATTCGCTCGGCGCATTTACAATGGGGAATTGCGGGTCTATGATTCCATTGGCCGACGATAGTGGCACCGACCTTTCGAGATACCTGAAAGGTCTGACGTTGGTTCCACTGACGGGATTGCACGTCGGGATCAAATAATTGGTGAGGGTGCATTGTATAGGCCCCTTTTCCATTGGTCAATTCTTTTATCTGCAGTCAGGAGCCTCCAACAACAGATTTTTTTTGCATATAATCCATTTCCCACTGGCCAACTATTTGCCACCAATCTGCAGCCGGGAACCACCACCTGATCATAAGATTATTCCGATGCCAGATTGGTGAATGGAAACAGGCATGTAGAAAAACGCTTTCCAGTTAATCAACCGGCCAACGAAAATGGCAATGATTCATTGAATTCTCTATATAGTCGGTTGGTGGTGGCTTACGACTGCATGTCTGTCTCTGAAAATCGGTGAAGGTACTGTATATCCCTTGTTTCTGTCGCATTTAACAGGTCCATAATGACATAACTGTCCTCCAAACACAATGACCATCACTGACGATTTCGAACCTCTTTGATTCTGTTGGTTATTGACGAAGTCAGTCAGTGGCGGCCTTATTGCATGAAATATGTACAATTAATCGATGGACACTTCTCTGCATGTCTGTTTCCATTCACCGAAATAGCGTCAGTGGTTCCCAACTGTAGATCGGTGGCGAATAGTCAGCCAGTGGAAAATGGCCTGTACTGTTACAATGTAGCTTTTGCTTCAGGAGAATATCTTGGTGGTTATATATCACCACAACAATTTGGCAGTAAGCACAATCATGATTTGATCCTAGACTGAGGCAGTTAGGGAAATGGCAAGTTTGGGTGCAATTGGGTTACAGAAAACGGTCCATAGACTTAAGGAATGTAACCCAAATCTTTAAGTAGTTATTCATTTCAAATTGCACGCTCATTCATAAATGATGAACATCACATTTGTGCGGTCCATAACTATCAAAAATGTCCATAACTATCAAAAATGACTTGGTTTGAGACTTATGGACATTCGTCATGTCCAAAACTATCAAAATGTCCATAAGTATCAAAAAATGTCCATAACTATCAAAACCTGGTTAAAAAATGTGTTACCGCATTTGCGTTACATAGCGTTAGGCCCGGCGTCCACCTAGAATCGTAGACTTCCCGATATGGCACCGATACAAAATGTCAAAATCGGTGCCATATCGGGAAGGTGCAAAATCGTAGACATATGTCTAGACATGCCAATTCACCATGCATTGTATGGGTTTTTTATCGGTCTCTAATCGCAGAAACGTGGTCAACTGCCCCGATATTAGGTGTCCTTCCGACGCGATTTTGATTTTGCATCGGAAGGTGCATCGTAGACCATATCGGTGCCATATCGTGGTAGGTGGACGCCGGGCCTAACTTCCCGTTATCATTCAACCGCGTTACGCTACCTAAGAAAACATTACCGATCAAATCGCGTTACATTCTAATTGCGTTACGCTACCTAAGAATGCGTTATATTTATGACCACATTACATCCTAACCCCGTTATCGCGTTATCGTTACCACGTTACCATTACTGCATTACCAATCTAACCTCGTTAACTACAGTATTACACTTCTAACCGTGTTAGCATCCTAACCCAGTTACTGCATCACAGTTACCGCATTACCATACTAACCCTGTTACGCTTTACCATACTAACCCCGTTATGCGTTACCGTTCTAACCGCGTTACCATACTAACCGCGTAACGCGTTACCGTTCTAACCGCGTTACCATACTAACCGCGTTACGCGTTACCGTTCTAACCGCGTTATATTCTAACCGCGTTACGCGTTACCGTTCTAACCGCGTTACATACTAACCGCGTTACGCGTTACCGTTCTAACCCCGTTACGCGTTACCGTTCTAACCGCGTTACATACTAACCCCGTTACGCGTTACCGTGCTAATCGTAGAAACATGGTCAATTTTTTATTTCTATCAGGAGGTGAATCGTAGACCATATCGGTGCCATATCGTAGTAGCTGGACGCCAGGCCTTACCATGTTACCATGGTAAAGCCCATTACCGTGTTATCTTTCTATCTGCATTACATCTTAATCTTGTTACCATTACTACATCACCGGATTACCATTCTAACTCGTTAAGGTCATATCGCGTTATCGCGTTATCATTACCACTGTGCGGCCCATCCGCCACCTATGCTGTCCTTCCACCATACTGCCCCTCCCCCATACTGTCCCTCAACCATACTGCCCCTCCACTATACTTACCCTCCACCATACTGTCCCTCCACCATACTGTCTCTCCACCATACTAACCCTCTACCAAACAACCCCTCCACCATACTGCCCCTCCACCATACTGTCCCTCAACCATACTGCCCCTCCACCATACTGTCCCTTAACCATACTGCCCCTCCACCATACTGTCCCTCAACCATACTGTCCTCTACCATACTGCCCCTCTACTATAATGCCCCTATACTACACTGCCCCTCCACCATACTGCCCCTCCACCATGCTGCCCCTCCACCAAGCCCCCCCCCCCCCCACCATGCTGCCCTTCCACCATGCTGCCCCTCCATCATGCTGCCCCTCCATCATACTGCCCCTCCACCATACTGCCCCTCTACTATATTGCCCCTCCACCATACTGCCCCTCCACCATGCTGCCCCTCCACCATACTACCCCTCCACCAAGCTGCCCCTCTACCATACTTTCCCTCAACCATACTGCCCCTCTACCATACCTTCCTTCAACCATACTGCCCCTCCACCATACTGCCCCTCCACCATACTGCCCCTCTCCCATACTGCCCCTCTACTACACTGCCCCTTTACTACACTGCCCCTCCACCATGCTGCCCCTCTCCCATACTGCCCCTCTACTACACTGCCCCTCCACCATACTGCCCCTCCACCATACTGTCCCTCCACCATACTGCCCCTCTCCAATACTGCCCCTAAACTACACTGCCCCTCCACCATACTGCCCCTCGACTATACTGTCCATCCACCATACTGCCTCTCCACCATACTGCCCTTCTACTACACTGCCCCTCCACAATACTGCCCCTCCATCATACTGCCTCTCCACCATACTGCCCCTCTCACATACTGTCCCTCTACTACACTGCCCCTCTCCAATACTGCCCCTCCACCATACTGTCCCTCCGCCATACTGCCCCTCTACTATATTGCCCCTCCACCATACTGCCCGTCTATCATACTGCCCCTCCACCATATTGTCCCTCCACCATACTGCCCCTCTATCATACTGTCCCTCCACCATACTGTCCCTTTCCCATACTGCCCCTCTACTAGACTGCTCCTCCACTATACTCCACCATACTGCCCCTCTCCCATACTGCCCCTACCCAATACTGCCCCTTTCCCATATTGCCCCTCTAAGTACTATAGAATTACTATGTTGGTGTTCGTGTATGGGAGCTGTACGCCGAGGTTTGGTGCACGGCCGTACTTACCAAGGCCGTAGGCCGCGGTGAGTATGGCCGTGCACCAAACCGAGGCGTACTAAGCTGGACAGAGTGCATTGGTTATATGATATTAATACTATTACCCTAGGAGCAGTCAGTATTTACACATACTTTGTGCATAGGTATATAATAATATATAACAATACTGCCCCTTTCCCATATTGCCCCTCTAAGTACTACACAATACTGCCCCTTTCCCATATTGCCCCTCTAAGTACTACACTGCCCCTCCACTATACTGCCCCTCCACCATACTGCCCCTCTCCCATACTGCCCCTCCACCATGCTGCCCCTCCATCATACTGCCCTCCACCATACTGACCCTCAATCATAATGCCCCTCCACCATATTGTCCCTCTACCATACTGCCCCTTTATCATACTGTCCCTCCACCATACTGCCCCTTTCCCATACTGCCCCTCTACTAGACTGCCCCTCCACTATACTGCCCCTCCACCATACTGCCCCTCTACCATACTGCCCCTCCACTAAACTACCCAACATCCTACATCTCCACATCCATACATCCTACATCCCTACATCCTACATTCCCACATCTCCACATTCATTTTTCCTACATCCCTACATCCTACTTTCCCACATCCCTGCATGCCTACATCCCCACATCCCTACATGCCTACATCCCCACATCCTACATCCCCATATCCCTACATCCTACATCCTACATCCCCACATCCCTACATCCTACTTCCCCTCATATTATAATGCCCCTCTACTACACTGCCCCTCCACCATACTGCCCCTCCACCATGCTGCCCCTCCACCAAGCTCCCCCTCCACCATGCTGCCCTTCCACCATGCTGCCCCTCCATCATACTGCCCCTCCACCTGTGATGTATGTATTAAGAATATCACAGGGTGCTTCCTAACAGGTCCTCGCTCCAGATAGAGGTTAAGGCCTAACCGTTTGGACTGCCACCCCCAGCATTTGACCCATCCCCTGTCTTCGTTTGGACTGACCCCCGATAGGGTATATAAGGAAGCAGATTTCAACTCACAGCTCACTTGGAACCCAGACACCGTGGCGTCAACATCTCCATGCTACTCAGCATTACTACCACTGCAGTGTCAGGCTTGAGACACCATAGGACTCTATGCTACAGAGGCCTTTACTGAGGATTGGGCTTCTCCATAAGCTACTATCACCCCAGCACTGGAGGAAAAGACACTGATGACTGCTACCACTACTTGGATCATCTATATCCACAAGTCAAGGAGACATTGAACAATAACTGAAAGTGATAGACTGTGAGTACTGCTTAGACCAAGAGGACTTATATCATATGTACACTACAGAAGTGTATATGATTTTGTATGTTGATGAGAATTGTTATGTAACTGTATACTTTGTTATAATATATGTTATTAATACATATCTGTGTATGGTTATCTGTCTTCTTCATTTAGTATAGAAGATATTCTGAATTCTCTTTTCTTGTCACTGGGTTAGCTAGTCTATAGGATTAGGCCTTAGCTACTGTACGTGACAGAAATTGGGGGCTTGTCCGGGATATGAAAAACTGTTCTCTTGATGATAAGTACAACAAATTGAAATGTCTAAGTACCAAGCTTTTCTACAGTCACCCTCTGTGGAGGAACTAGAACAGTTCAGAAGGGATGAATTGTTAGCAATAGCTAGGGAGTTAGAACTTGATGTGAAAAGGTCTAGCCGAAAAGCTGAACTGAAAAGAGCTATTGTTGAAATATTGGTTGATGATGAGTTATTACCAGAAGATGTTTTACATGAATCGGATTTTAGTGGTCCCTCAGAAGCAGGTCATAAAGAGGTTTTAGAGAGAGAGAGATAAAACTCAAACAACTAGAAGTAGAACATGCTCGACTTCAGGCTGATAAGGAAAGAGAAAAAGATTCTCAGATTCAGGCTGAAAAAGAGCTTGCTCAGATTCAGGCTGAGAAAGAGCTTGCTCAGATTCAGGCTGAAAAAGAGCTTGCTCAGATTCAGGCTGGAAAAGAGCTTGCTCAGATTCAGGCTGAGAAGGGGCTTGCTCAAGTCCAGGCTGAAAAAGAGAGAGAGCTTGCTCAGATTCAGGCTGAAAAGGAAAGAGAGCATGATCGGATTCAGGCTGACAAAGAACTTAGGCTTAAAGAAATGGAGCTACAGCTTGCTGCTGAGAGGACAAACCAAAGGAACATTTGTGATGTTAGTAAAGATGTACAGCTAGTGCCATCATTCAATGAAAATGAGGTTGACAAGTACTTTCAACATTTTGAGAAGGTTGCCCAAACATGAAATGGCCTAAAGAGAAGTGGGCGCTGATGTTACGGAGTGTTTTGAGGGGTAAAGCTCAGGAAGCTTATTCGGCACTATCTTTGAATGACAGTCTAGATTATGAAAAGGTCAAAGCTGCTGTTCTCAAGGCTTATGAACTGGTACCAGAGGCATATCGTCAGAAGTTTAGGAGTTACCGTAAACAAGATAATCAAACCTATGTAGAGTTTGCTCATGAAAAGGAAGTGTACTTTGACAGGTGGTACAAATCTATGGAAGTGGAGGATAGTTTTGATAAACTCAGACAACTGTGCCTTGTTGAAGAATTGCACATACAATGATCTCAAGACTTATCTCGATGAAAAGAAAGTAATGTCCTTGCATGAAATGTCCACTCTTGCTGATGATTATGCCATAACCCATAAGACTAGCGTTCAACAAAAGAAGAGTGCACCTCAAGGGAGCAATTCTAGTCTTGGAGCAAAAGGTGGTGATAGCAAAGATCTGAAATCTAGTGTGAAGCCAAAAGGTGAGTACTCAGGAAGGAGTTCAGGTCTAAAATGTCATTACTGTCACAAACTGGGTCACATTATGTCTGAGTGTTGGGCACTGAAAAAGAAGAAAGCTGAGCCCAAGCCAAATGCATTCATAACATCCAAAAAGTCAGAGTGTGTTATTGTGCCATTTGTTACAGATAAGGTAACTGATGTCAGAGAAGAATACAAACCATTTGTACTTGAAGGTAATGTGTCTCTAGGTAGTGACACTGCAGATTCTGTCCCCATTCGTATCTTGAGAGATACTGGGGCATCTCAATCCATGGTTTTAGAAAATGCTTTACCTTTCAGTTCAAGTTCAGCCACTGGTGAATATGTTATTATTTGTGGTGTTGAGTGTGGTTTCATGAGTGTACCTCTTCACACAATCAGACTAGAGTCTGATTTGGTATCAGGGTCTTTTGAAGTTGCAGTAAAATCTGAACTGCCAGTTGACGGTGTATCAATGTTGCTAGGAAATGATCTAGCGGGGGAAAAAGTCTTTGTAGAACCAAAGATGGTTCTTGAGTCAGTCACTTTGTCATCAGAAGATGATGTCATTGATGAGGAGATTTATCCCTCTTGTGCTGTGACTAGGGCTCAGGCTAAAGAGTTAAGCCAAAAGCATTCTGTGGATGTTGAGACTGAGGATGATATCATTGATTTGTCTCTGACATTTATCAACTCAAAGGATGAACACCTTAAAGGTCATTCTTTTGTCGGTTCTCAACCAGGGTCAAGTCAAAATGATGACAAGACTAACTTGAGTAATGAAGTCCCTCTTGGCAGGAGTAAGTTAATTACTGAACAAAGGCAAGATCCTGAGATCTCATTGCTTACCCACCATGCACTTTCAGAAGAAGAGCTTGACAAAGTCTCCACAGGGTACTTCTTTAAAGATGGTGTTCTCATGAGAAAATGGAGACCACCAGATGTCCCAGCATCAGAGGACTGGTCTATTGTTTACCAAATTGTGCTTCCTAGGGCTTATCGCTCTGAGGTTCTTAATGTAGCACATGAAATATCCATGGGTGGTCATTTGGGTGTTAACAAGACATCCGAAAAGATCATGAGGCACTTCTATTGGCCTAAGATGAGGCAAGATGTTGCTCAATTTTGTAGACCCATTCCCGCAGTAGGAGAAGCATTCAGCCATGTCATTATTGACTGTGTAGGTCCTCTGCCCAAAACTCGATCTGGTAATCAGTACTTGCTCACAATAATGTGTGCTTCTACAAGATTTCCTGAGGCTATACCACTCAGAAATATCTCTGCCCCAAAGATAGTCAAAGCTTTGATTAATTTCTTCTCACTGGTTGGCCTTCCACAAGAGATTCAGTCTGATCAAGGCTCAAACTTCATGTCTGGCTTGTTTCAACAAGTAGTTCATGAACTAGGTATAAAGCAGGTTAAGTCCAGTGCTTACCATCCAGAGTCTCAAGGTGCATTGGAAAGATTCCACTGCACCCTCAAGAACATGATGAGAACTTACTGCTTTGAGAATGAGAAAGATTGGGATGAAGGTATTGGTATGTTGTTGTTCGCTGCTCGAGAGTCTGTTCAAGAATCATTGGGATTCAGTCCTTTTGAGCTGGTCTTTGGTCATACAGTACGAGGTCCATTGAAGGTATTGAAGGAACATTGGTTAGGAGATAGCTACTGTAGTGACACACCATACTGCTCCTCCACCATACTGTCCCTCCGCCATACTGCCCCTCTACTCTATCGCCCCTCCACCATGCTGCCCCTCCACCATACTGCCCTCCACCATACTGACCCTCAATCATAATGCCCCTCCACCATACTGTCCCTCTACCATACTGCCCCTCAACCATACTGCCCCTTTCCCATACTGCCCCTTTCCCATACTGCCCCTCCACTATACTACCCTACATCCTACATCTCCACATCCATACATCCTACATTCCTACATCCTACATTCCCACATCTCGACATCCATTTTTCCTACATCCCTACATCCTACTTTTCCACATCCCTACGTGCCTACATCCCCACATCCCTACATGCCTACATCCCCACATCCTACATGCCTACATCCCCAAATCCTACTCTACTCTACTAGACTGCCCCTCCACTATACTGCCCCTCCACCATACTGCCCCTCTACCATACTGCCCCTCCACTATACTACCCTACATCCTACATCTCCACATCCATACATCCTACATTCCTACATCCTACATCCCCACATCCTACATGCCTACATCCCCAAATCCTACTCTACTCTACTAGACTGCCCCTCCACTATACTGCCCCTCCACCATACTGCCCCTCTACCATACTGCCCCTCCACTATACTACCCTACATCCTACATCTCCACATCCATACATCCTACATTCCTACATCCTACATTCCCACATCTCCACATCCATTTTTCCTACATCCCTACATCCTACTTTTCCACATCCCTACGTGCCTACATCCCCACATCCCTACATGCCTACATCCCCACATCCTACATGCCTACATCCCCAAATCCTACATCCCCATATCCCTACATCCTACATCCTACATCCCCACATCCCTACATCCTACATCCCCACATCCTACATCTCCACATCCATACATCCTACATCCTACTTTCCCACATCCCTACAACTGCACATCCCTAAATCACCACATCCCAACATCCCTACATCATTACATCCATACATCCCCACATCCATACATCCCCACATCCTACTTCCCACATCCCCACATCTCCACATCCATACATCCTATATCCCTACATCCTATATCTCCACATCCATATACCCATATATTCCCACATCCTACTTCCCCACATCCTAACATCCCTACATCATTACATCCATACATCCCCACATCCTACTTCCCAACATCCCACATCCCCAGATTTCCACATCTATACATCCTACATCCCCACATTACGTGGGGATGTATGGATATATGCATGTGGAGATGTAGGATGTAGGGATGTAGGATGTATGCATGTGGAGATGTGGGGATGTAGGATGTATAGATGTGGAGATGAAGGGATGTAGGATGCAGGGATGTGGGGATGTAGGATGCGAGAAGTAGGATGTAGAGATGTAATGATGTAGGGATGTGGGGAAGCAGGATGTGAGGATGTATGGATATATGGATGTGGAGATGTAGGATGTAGGGATGTAGGATGTAGGATATAATGAAGTGGAGATGTGGGGATGTAGGATGTGGGGATGTATTGATGTAGTGATGTGGGGCTGTGGAGATGTGGGGATGTAGGCTGTAGGGATGTAGGATAAATGGATGTGGAGATGTGGGGATGTAGGCTGTAGGGATGTGGGATGTAGGGTAGTAAAGTGGAGGGGCAGTATGGAAGATGGGCAGTATGGCGAAGGGGCAGTATAGTGGAGGGGCAGTGTTGTACTTAGAGGGGCAATATGGGAAAGGGGCAGTATTGTGTAGGGGCAGTATGGGAGAGGGGCAGCATGGGAAAGGGGCAGTATGGTGGAGGGACAGTATGATAGAGGGGCAGTATGGTAGAGGGACAGTATGGTGGAGGGGCAGTATGATAGAGGGGCAGTATGGTGGAGGGGCAGCATGGTGGAGGGGCAGTATGGTGGAGGGGCAATATAGTAGAGGGGCAGTATGGCGGAGGGACAGTATGGTGGAGGGGCAGTATGGTGGAGGGGCAGTATAGTAGAGGGGCAGTATGGGAGAGGGGCAGCATGGTGGAGGGGCAGTATGATAGAGGGGCAGTATTGTTGAGAGGCGGTGTAGTAGAAGGGCAGTATGGTGGATAGGCAGTATGGTGGAGGGACAGTATAGTCGAGGGGCAGTATGGTGGAGGGGCAGTGTGGGAAAGAGGCAGTATGGTTGAGGGACAGTATGGTGGAGGGGCAGTGTAGTAGAGGGGCAGTATTGGAGAGGGGCAGTATGGTGGAGGGACAGTATGGTGGAGGGGCAGTATGGTGGAGGGGCAGTGTAGTAGAGGGGCAGCATTGGAGAGGGGCAGTATGGTGGAGGGGCAGTATGGTTAAAGGAAGGTATGGTAGAGGGGCAGTATGGTTGAGGGAAAGTATGGTAGAGGGGCAGCTTGGTGGAGGGGCAGTATGGTGGAGGGGCAATATAGTAGAGGGGCAGTATGGTGGAGGGACAGTATGGTGGAGGGGCAGTATGGTGGAGGGGCAGTATAGTAGAGGGGCAGTATGGGAGAGGGGCAGCATGTTGGAGGGACAGTATGATAGAGGGGCAGTATTGTGGAGGGGCAGTGTAGTAGAAGGGCAGTATTGTGGAGGGGCAGCATGGTGGAGGGGTAGTATGGTGGAGGGGCAATATAGTAGAGGGGCAGTATTGGAGAGGGGCAGTATGATAGAGGGGCAGTATTGTGGAGGGACAGTATAGTCGAGGGGCAGTATGGTGGAGGGACAGTATGGTGGAGGGGCAGTGTAGTAGAGGGGCAGTAATTGAGCGGGGCAGTATGGTGGAAGGACAGTATGGTGGAGGGGCAGTATGGTGGAGGGGCAGTGTAGCAGAGGGGCAGTATGGTGGAGGGGCATAGTGGGAAAGGGGCAGTATAGTGGAGGGGCAGCATAGTGGAGGGGCAGTATGGTTAAAGGAATGTATGGTAGAGGGGCAGTATGGTTGAGGGAAAGTATGGTAGAGGGGCAGCTTGATGGAGGGGCAGTATGGTGGAGGGGCAATATAGTAGAGGGGCAGTATGGCGGAGGGGCAGTGTGGGAAAGAGGCAGTATGGTTGAGGGACAGTATGGTGGAGGGGCAGTGTAGTAGAGGGGCAGTATTGGAGAGGGGCAGTATGGTGGAGGGACAGTATGGTGGAGGGGCAGTATGGTGGAGGAGCAGTGTAGTAGAGGGGCAGTATGGGAGAGGGGCAGTATGGTGGAGGGGCAGTGTAGTAGAGGGGCAGCATTGGAAAGGGGCAGTATGGTGGAGGGACAGTATGGTGGAGGGGCAGTATGGTGGAGGGGCAGTATGGTTAAAGGAAGGTATGGTAGAGGGGCAGTATGGTTGAGGCCGTACTCACCGCGGCCTACGGCCTTGGTAAGTACGGCCGTGCACCAAACCTCGGCGTACAGCTCCCATACACGAACACCAACATAGTAATTCTATAGTACTTAGAGGGGCAATATGGGAAAGGGGCAGTATTGGGTAGGGGCAGTATGGGAGAGGGGCAGTATGGTGGAGTATAGTGGAGGAGCAGTCTAGTAGAGGGGCAGTATGGGAAAGGGACAGTATGGTGGAGGGACAGTATGATAGAGGGGCAGTATGGTGGAGGGACAATATGGTGGAGGGGCAGTATGATAGACGGGCAGTATGGTGGAGGGGCAATATAGTAGAGGGGCAGTATGGCGGAGGGACAGTATGGTGGAGGGGCAGTATGGTGGAGGGGCAGTATAGTAGAGGGGCATAGTGGGAAAGGGGCAGTATAGTGGAGGGGCAGCATAGTGGAGGGGCAGTATGGTTAAAGGAATGTATGGTCTATTATGGCGGGAGTAAGGTAGGTCGGGTGGCGTGAGTGGCAGCAGACAAATTGTGAATTCAACTGATTTTGAAAGTGTAAAGGTATACAAAAGTGAACATACCTGTGTGTAAAGGTGTCCTGAACAATTGTATGTGACTGTACTGATATAACTATGTGAGATTACTGTGATTTGCTTATTTTCTAGATCGAAAATTGTACGACTTGCCATTGTTGTGGTGTGGTAAAGATCGGCATGGAGAGTGAGTATACAAAAACAAAACAAAAAGATCAGTCGGTTGATCAAGAGACTGAAACTGGTACACAAAATGTATGTGATGAAGGTATCATAATGACTGATACTCAATTTGAAGATAAAGATGATAACATACCAATTTCGCAGTTAAGGGATAAAGGTGAAACAAAACAAACTGCTGACACTGATCCCGCACTAAATGCGGCTGAGGTAAACAAAGCGAAACCGCCGGTGACGCTGACTGTCAACTACAGAGGCAATAGACCTAAGAGAACAAGATCGAAAAGTACAGAACAATCGACAGGTAAAGTAAAACAGTGTATGGAAGAACCACCTAAAAAGATACCGAACAAAAGAAAGGGAGTAAGCAGGAAGGTAGATGAGATTGTATCTGTTCCACATATCATGATTGAAGAATTCATGAATCGCATGGATGATACTGTAAATAGACTCACACATAGGCTTGATAAGAGCATAGAGAGTACAAACAAAAAGGTCGAAGAAATGATCGGTGGTGTAGAACAAAAACTTACTGAAACATGTACGAGTATAAATGATAGATTAAATGCAAATGAAATAGTCTCAAAGGAGATGAACACAAACATGGCAGGTTTGGCTGTAACGCTAAATACCACTAGAGATACTTTAAATGTACAATACGCAAGTGTAGATGAAAGGTTGGAAAAGTTAAATGTTAACTTGAAGGACACATATGCTGAATTACAAGAAAGTAATACCAGGTGTATGGACGAAGTCAGGAAGTTATCGGCCAATGTTGAAACAATAAAAAAAACACAGGTAGAAAATGACACAAAAATGGAGAAGGAAATAGATGATCTTAGGGGGCGAATGCAATACGCATTAAACGTTGCACAAGGGGACTTAAATGAAATGACTAGTAAATATGAAAAGCAGGAAATGGAGATGAAAAAAATCAGAGACAACCCACAAAGTATGGGTGAACAACGGTATGTTTCGCATAGACGACTCAATATCTACATTGAAGGGGTCCCTGATCGATATAACGAAAATGTGTACAGTACAGTGTTGAATATCTTGTGTCAGGTTGTGCCGGACATAACAATTTCTGATCTGAACTTTGTCCAGAGAAACAGAAAGATGGAAGTACAACAGCATGAATATCCTCCTGTCTTAGTTTGCCTGACTACAGTTCGGATGAGGGATCTAATAATGAGGTCCAAAAGGGCATTGAAAGATATTGAGGGTTGTAAATACATATATATATCAATCCTGACGAAACACCCGAGGTAAGACAGGCTAGGGGGAGAGCACGCTCAATAGCTATACATTGTAGAAAGCTGGGATACACTACCCAATTGAAAGGCGCTGAGGTGAGTGTACGTGGTACTTGGTACAACAGTAACTTCCCTGAAAATATACCTGAAGAGTATAAACCATGGGGTGCTGAAAACCCAACTGGAAAGAGTCGGTCCAATGACCTAGATGGTATAATGAGAAAAAAGCTGGAAAAGAAAAAAGACTCACCAGACATGGAAGGAGTGTGTGAGGAAATTGAAACCCAGGCGAGAGTATGGTGGAGGGGCAGTGTAGTAGAGGGGCAGTGTAGTAGAGGGGCAGTATGGGAGAGGGCCAGTATGGTGGAGGGGCAGTGTAATAGAGGGGCAGTATGGTGGAGGGGCAGTGTAGGAAAGGGGCAGTATAGTGGAGGGGCAGTATGTTGGAGGGGCAGTATGGTTGAGGGAAAGTATGGTAGATGGGCAGTATGGTGGAGGAAATTCCAACAAATATAATTGAATCATTTTCAATCATAGTTGTAAGTGTGAATTTGAGTTATTATTGTTCCTTATATTGACATCGAGTTATGAAAAGGGTTATGAGCTGGTAGGTATTGAATATTGAATATGTGTACTTTTAAGTGTATATGTAGGCCTATGCAAGTCTATACCGTACCGGTATATTATGTATAGTTAAAAGATTGAAATCTTGAAAAATAAAAAAAATAAAAATCTCAGATGTGTGTGGGGGGTTGAAACCTATCCTCTGTTTTTTATTTCCGGTTTCTACGACCATTATTAACGTAGTAATCGTCCGTCTCTTGTACCATTGCAGTTGACCACGTTTCTATGATTAGCACGGTAACACGTAACGGGGTTATTATGTAACGTGGTTAGAACGGTAACGCATAACGCGGTTAGAATGTAACGCGGTTAGAACGGTAACGCGTAACGCGGTTAGTATGTAACACGGTTAGAACGGTAACGCGTAACGCGGTTAGAATGTAACACGGTTAGAACGGTAACGCGTAACGCCGTTAGTATGTAACGCGGTTAGAACGGTAACGCGTAACGCGGTTAGTATGTAACGCGGTTAGAACGGTAACGCGTAACGCCGTTAGTATGGTAACGCGGTTAGAACGGTAACCCATAACGCCAACGGGTAACTGGGTTAGAATGGTAACGGTATGCTGTTATGGGGTTAGAATGGTAACCCGGTTAGAACAGTAATGCAGTAACGGTAACATGATAACGGGGTTAGAATCGTGACAGTAACGCGGTAACTGTAATGATACCAGATCAGTAACGTTTTCTTAGGTAGCGTAATGTGGTTTGAGTAACTCAATGTAACGCAAATGGGTAACGCATTTGTTTAAGCAGGTTTTGATAGTTATGGACATTTTTTTATACTTATTGACATTTTGATAGTTATGGACATGACGAATGTCCATAAGTCTCAAACCAAGTCATTTTTGATAGTTATGGACATTTTTGATAGTTATGGACCGCACATTATTGTTCTATGAAAAATTGATATATCCGATGCAACAAACTATGAACCTACCACTTATGATACCCGATGACGATTTCCTTACAAAAATTGATTATTTTAAGATTGAAAAGATGATGCTTTGAGGCATCCGACGTCCTAAGCATGGTGATGCCTGGAGCCATCATGCGTCAATGTCATAGAGATAGGCATCATGCATCCTAAAAGTTTTAACCAAAAGAAAGTTTTTACCCTTGCCTTATCGATTCATTGCAGTCTGTCATGAAGAATTTAAACAATAAAGTACATCCAACATATATGCTTGTAGTACAGTAAGTTTATTGCTATCAGGTAGGAGCAAGCCATGTCGCATTAATATAGCAAATGAGATTTATGTTGCAAAAGGGACGACAGTAAATGTGCATGTGGCGAAGTAGAGGAAAGAATAGATGTAACCATAATTCATACTCCAGAGAAATCAGGAGCTTAAGTGTCAATGTAATATTTCTTGTGGTTCTATTTGGCAAATGGTGCAAAACACTTGGCTGCAGATTCCATCATTGGGTCGCAAATGCTATGAATGACGATGGCATACATTTTGCTGAACAGGCCAATGTTGATCTCATAGGCACGGATCATCGGTGTCAGGATCCAGATATGATCAAAGGCAACACCAGCGAAGTAGCAGCCCCATCCCATCATGATGAAGCAGGAGCAGAAGGTGGACAGGAGACAGTAGCAGAGGGACTTCCAGAGGTTGAAGCACTTGAAGGAGCATTTCCAGCAGAAGTCAATGCTCCGTGTGTGTTCTGGCTCACCAATCACCTCCTCCCAGCTCACCTGCAGGAAATACATGTAGCTACTGTCAGATAGGATAATTGATTTAGTAGAATCAACAAGACTGTTTAAAAATCTCTACTGAGGACGGACAAAATAGAATAAGACTCGGTATCCACTGAGCTCAAAATCGTCTACAATAGGCCTTATGATGTATTTAAGATCTTATCCTGATGCATGTCGATGTTCCTAGTCTAGTTGATTGTGTAAGACAGATAGGCTCTCGAAGTCTATGATTTCTGACATTATGCGTTGTATTTAGTGCATCTTAAATTCCTATCGCAGGCCCCGCGTCTACCTTCTATGATACAGATTGTTTCTGATGCGATATCGGTTTTGCTTCTGAAGCTGCATCATAGTGGATCGGGATCTTAGTGGCTGCAGGGCCTAATGAAACTATTGGCACCAAAAACACAAAGAGATGTTCGCGCTGTCTGGTCTGATTGTGTCTGCAGGAGGTTTCCCAAAATGAAGTTAGAAAAGCTATAATAGTGGGAAACAAATTCCATATTTCGATGTATTGGTATCATCTCTGCAGGTTGACTTGGTTTCCAAAATTATGGATATCAGGGTCATAATTCAGAGATTATATTGTACCATATTTTGCAACATATCCTAATGGGAATTTATAGACAAAGATTATTTTCCCTTCGCTCAAATCATATCTAGGTAACACTGATTCAGTACCACAAATTGGTTAATAGTTTAATATAGCATAGCAATATATGACAATAAATATGTGCAATTTATCTTTGTTATTTTCCAAAACAGGAAAGAAATCTGTGCTACCAATTATGTTTTGAAAATAATTCTTTGGAACTTTTCAATGTTTACAATTTGTAATAAAATGACATTTTGAGTAATGCCTCGCGGGATGATCAGGAAAGGACATTTAAAAGTTTTGTTTCATGTATTGGTCGCATGTGAAGAATCTCCGGGAATTATACTAATAAAAGAGTGAATTTCATGTATAACTAAATGTTACCATACCGGACAAGCATGCCAACCAATCATATATAGAGGCTGAGTTATGACTAGGATAGATATTTTTTACATCTAGGTCGGCGGGCAAAATATCCATGGCAAGATTCCCTTACTGTAAGTTATCACATATCCATGATGAACTTGAGGATGCTTGATAGAATATTTGAATCAGAGCATGGTACAAGTTTCCTATAAACTGATTTAGCAACATATATGGGCACGACACAATTGTGCTGAATTCATGTGTTCTTTCTGTTTTGTCGATTCAAATGCAGATTCATTGACCCATAAGGCACGTCGCCCCCTCCAGACAATTTTCTGAGTACGCTATCTCTTTCGCGTATAATTGTCCATGTTACCTGATTAAGGGCCGAACCCACCGGGCTTCCGATGCACACCGACGCACCTTACGACACGCTCTACGACGCACAATTGCATTGAAATGAATGGGCGTCGGGGTGCATCAGGAGGTATAAATTCTACGTCGGTATTTGGTGTGTTCCAGGTCTTATTGTATGACATACCTTGAGGTGGTCGTTGAGATTGTTGGGATCCCTGTTCTCAAGGTCGACCTCAAGGGCCCAAGCTGACATTGGTGATGTGGCCATCTTGTTCGGATAATAATTCCTTGGAAGTAGTTGCTCCTTTCCTCTGGACTCCGGCTACTGACTGACGACTGCTTCCTATCGTCCCCGTTATATACCGCCTCAGGTTCAGGCTTCTGTGTACTGGAACCTGGATTTGTTAATGCTGTATTGGTATTGGAAACGCTAATCACCAAACGACAGTGCCGGGAGAGCTTATAGCAACCCCTGCTTCAACTCACACTCCAATTGTGTATAGTTCACAGGTTGCATGCCAATTTCCTTTGCCTCGTCACACTGGCGTAAAAAACGGCATTTTCCTGTACGCACGTCTACGTTCTATTACGGCAAACCGAGGAGACGTAAGTCGGGATTCGTAAACGAACGTGGACAAAACATGGACAAAACAGAATAACTTTTTAAAATCTTTGATGCGTTAATAATTCGATAAAATGCTACAGTGCGCATAGAAGCCTAGATGGAACTTTAATGCCCCAGTCACACTGGCGTACATTTCGGCATTTTTTCTAGGTCTTTGAAAGGACGCGATTTCGCAAATACAACGTTTATAGAGATTACTACGCAATCAATCAATTTCATTATCATCAAACTAAGTGGCTACGGAAATTCCGGTATGTTACAACTCACTATACTATGACTATACAAATAATTCATTTTGTACCTACTTAATTTTGGTAGCCACTTTGTTTGGTGATAATGAAATAATTTATGGTGAGGGATATGATGTGATGAGGAGGAGGAAGTATTGCCCACTGCTTAGTACCATTGTTAGGGTATTTCATACTCATTGCATCTACTCCTGGTTGTAAATTGTTTACACTTTTCGACCTGTTTTAACTACCCACTTCCTGGGCGAAAAATAGTTTGTCTGCAACTCTCTGATATGACCAGCTTACGATGATCATCAAACAGACCCCCGCCTGTACAGGGTGAAGTTCTGGTAACAACCTCTCGCTTCATGGCATTTACATCAGAGAAATGGTATTAACTTAATGCCACGTTTCCACCTGCCGACTAATAACCGACCGATAATATTCACGTTTTACAAAAGTCGGTCGGCGATTTTCCTTGTGAAAGGCCGATGGTGAATAATAGTTGACCTGCACTGCTAAAATGTGGCGGAAACTCATCGACTTTTGATAGTGAAATCCATAGCATCACCGATTCATTCAAATGTGCTTCGATTCTTTTTGGTAGGTTTAGAAGTCAGTTAGTAGCCATATTGCATAAACCCCTGGTCACCGGTGCGACGAATTCGTCGCAAGTCAATAAACAGTAACAAACGCTGGCGATGGTCGTAGAAACGATGCCGCCCGTCACATCGAACATAATCGCTCTTCTGGGCCTGGGAGCTGTTTCAAAACCATAGACTTGACCCACGTTTTGAAACAGCTCCCAGGGTTGCGAGTGTGTGCGACCAGGTGCGATGCGACAGATCCATCCCATCGCACATCATGAAATGTTCATGATTTGCGATGGATTCCTCGCACAGGTATAGCTTTATTTGTTCATAAATCCTCTGTCCTCTATGAAGTCAGAAAGACCCTATCACCGTTGTATGAGGTTCAATGCCTGTTGATATATATGTATGAGGCGATGCCAACTTTTTACCTTTCCATAGAAATTCATTCATTTATTTTCACTTTATAAAAAAACATTTTCCTTGTATATACCAAGGGAAAACTTAATTGAGCTTCATTCAAGCAAGTTATGCCATTTGCAATAATTTGAACATTACGAATATGGGAGCTGTTTCATTATTTGAAAAATTTCTCGTAGTTGCTCTCACTATCCAAATAGCGGCACTTCATGTTGCAATAGGAGAGGATGGCACCAACATGCAGTGGTAGTACCCATTTCAATAGTTAGTGAGGTCTCGCTGTTAGTGCCACTGTTACTGCCACTATTCACGAGAGGTTGGGTACTGTATAATTCTGTTTAAAAAAAACGCACATAGAGACATCAAATAAAAACTGAGATGTGTGGGGAAAACACGAGGAATAATTTAGAACTATAGAATTATCCATTAGAAATAGATTTATCAAATGTCTCGTTCGTTATGCTGGCATAGTGAAGGAAAGGGCCACTTCAACAGCGATGCCACTTATGAAACGAGACTTTTGCTGTTAGTGCCACTGATTGCTCTTGCTGTAGTGGTTGCCATTTCCGTACACCCCCAAACTAGTGAAACGGGTTCCTGGATTTTCTTGGAAAAGAGTCCACACTTCTAGAGCATGAATGCGGGCATCCACCAACCACGACAAGGCTACGACAAGTGCCGACATGAAAGTTCCAATCGCAGCCTTGTCGCAGCCTTGTCGTGAGAAGGGCAGCTCTGCGACAGCCTTGTCGGGGCGTGTCGTCGACGTCAGTGGATGCCGTAAAAAGGCGTCCATGGTACCGACACACTACCACAGTGATATCGAGGAAACCACAATACTCCACGACAAAGGCCCAGTTGTGGGAAAAATCGAACATATTCGATATTGTCGTAGCCTTGTCGGAAGGCCCCCGACAGGCTTCCAGTCGCAGCCTGTCGTGGCCTTGTCGTAGACTCTTGTCGGGAACTAGGATCCACCAACCACGACAAGGCTACGACACGCTTTCCAATCGTAGGCCTGCCGTGGACCTTGTCAGAAAGCCATTGTCGTAGCCTTGTCGTGGTTGGTGGACGCCCCCCTTGAGTGTAGCGACGATTTCATCGCACGAGTGGGGCATGCGATTGAGTGCAATAGAAAAGCGGGGTTATAAATACCATCAATGGACCGTTTATGGTCCCATAAAATGTGTGCGACGATCGCGTGGGTCCGGGCCTTAAGGCGGGAGAGAAAATTCTCTGACCATTTCTGTTTCCGGCTGAGGATTAATAAACTACAATGTATATGTGTTGCATATTGGTCGGTGGTGCGAAATGCCATAATCGGTGGTCATTATCGACAATTGGGAATGCCACATTAGGCCCAGTTTACACCTGCCGAAGAAAAATATAGTGATAAAATATCGGGAACAAAGAAGTCGTGAGTTAGTACTCCCCTAGAAAATATCGGTGCTGATAATCAGTAAGGCCCGGCGTCCACCTACTACGATATGGCTCCGATATGGTCTACGATGCACCTTCCGATAAAAAATCAAAATCGCGTCGGAGGGTCACCTTTTATCGGGGCAGTTGACAACGTTTCTGCGATTAGACACAGATAAAAACCCCATACAATGCGTGGTGGATTGGCGTGTCTAGATATATGACTACGATTTTGCACCTTCCCGATATGTCTCCGATATTTGCTTTTTGTATAGGTGCCATATCAGGAGGTCTAAATTTCTATCGTAGTAGTTGGACGCCAGGCCTAACACTGCAAGTCATTTCACCTGATGAGCGATTATTCGTTATATGTGCATCGATTTTCATGTGAATCGATCATATATATAGAGAAGGAGAAAGTCTTAAGGTTAACCCTCCCTAAACTACCCTTAATGTATACATTGCCATTACACGGAACCAGGATTCCTCTGTGTGAAAATTGGGTTAAAATCGTTGTCAACGATGTTTACGCCCTACATTCCGGAAACGTAGAGGTGCTCGTCGACGAATAGTTTCACCGATTATTTCAAAGCGCTTGGAAATCATCGGCAGCCAGAAAATTCGGTCGCTAGAGACATGTTACGCAATTCAGGCTTGAGAAATCATTGTTCATGTTTGGATTTTTGTTGTTTACACTTACCGACATATTATCCGGAACGTGTAATAATCGGTCAGCGATGCCAAATTCTAGAGTTGGTTTTCAAGATCGGTAGGTGTGAACGGGGCTTAAGGTGGTTTTGCATCTCCGACCACTCATGCGGTAAATTAGATCAATAATCGTCAGGCGGAATCAGAATTGGTCACGGATTTTCCTCCCCTACCATGTGCAATATGGCACCACCGACGGACTTCTGCACCCATTAACCAATTTCAAAGCAGATTTTACTGAATCTCTATAAGATTTTATTTTTGTTTAAGTTTCATTAATGTAAAATCATTGCTCGGGGAAGCACTGTTTAACATATAGAAATCAATATACATATCTGTATCCGCTCCCCCATCCCCGCCCAGACATGCACTTCATATATGCCACGTCCGGAATCCTTGTCAAAATAAAGAGGTGTGATTACCGTAACGCATGTTTGTGCTACCTTGCACATGTAGGAAAGGCGGCTTAAATTGATTGATTTACTTTATCTAGAGAAAAGCAAAGGCACTGCCAGACGATTTGTGCATATTTTGGAATTTGACCCCATGCCAGTTTAGCCCCCCCCCCCCCCCCCCCCCGTAAACACTATAATTAAGTCATGGTTGTTATTGAAAAGCAATGTCAAAGGAATGTTTTCTTTTAATTTGGCCTTTTTGATGTCTTATTTTGCACATGGTAAATGACTTCAACACCTGGTCAACATTGAATGTACATATACATCAACATTTACTTGACCTAGATAAATGATTATAAAACATAAAAAAATGAATATTGAGTGATCGCTTTAGTGTTTCTATTGTCCAGAATTTGTTTCTGTGTGATTTTTGTAGGTCGACGGTGCTATATTATGTAATATAGGAGAAAAAAATCGTTGACCCTTTTTGTTTCCACCTGACGATTGTCTCACAAAAAATATCACATAATCGGTTGGTTTTGTCTCTATCGATACTCGTAGCACCGCTAAGATAAAGGTAAAGAGGACAAATATGGATCTCTACAGACGTCCTCCTCTGAAACAAGTTGTACAGGTCTGAAATTGCTTGGATGTGGATAACCAAAAGGTATACAATAGGAAATATATCCACAATAAAGTCCGATGGAACTGAAGTTGTATGAGCTTGTTATTTGGCCTAACCAAATCATGCTGATATAGATATTTTTATCCCCGCAACCTGCCTTTAACTTCCTTACTGTACAAATAGTAATATGATATGATTATATAACTGAGATATTCTTTTTCAAGTTCGTATGTACTCTGCGTTGTATGAGGACTGCCTACTTTTTGTATACTTTCTGTATTATTGTACTTGACGTAGTTTCCCACACACTCTCTTTCCACCTATCCACGATTATGTAGGAACTTTTGTTCCTATGTGGTCACTGACTGACCTTTGGTCACAGCCACCAATTAATTCAAACTGGTTCGATTTTGTTGGTGGCCTCAAAATCAGTTGGCGGTAGTACATTATGTATTGTTTCCAGCTTTCGATTGTTTTGTCATATAATCGTTCGGTGTTGTTGAATGCCACAATCGGTGGTCATAATCAGTAGGTGGAAACGCCACATAAGAATATAAACTGGACTTCTTAAGCAAGATTTGCGGAACAGACCAAGTTGTAAACCCTACGGTTACGCTACTACTTTAGCAAGATTATCCATGGAATCATAGATGTGTAAATCAGACCTTTTTTTAATAAATGAGATGCAGTGTCTTTTAAGGTGGTTATACTCTGTTTTCTCGCCGGATCTACTATTTTCTCAAATACAAAGAGGAACATCAGTTCAACCTGTCAGTACCCAATGTTTCAGAAGCAATCGCAGTCTATAACCTGAAGAGGGGAGGAGAGCCCTGTAGCCAAGGTACTGATATTACTCCCACTGCTACTACTCTAAAAAGCCATGTGAACCTACGATATCTGGTACAAATGAAGATTTTTACTGGGTTTTTTTCAGAAGTACTACATTGCTCAAAGAAGGTTGCTAAACGTAGACGAAATATTGAAATAACATGTTTAATTCTTTGACCTTCTTTATTTTACTGTTTAATCAACCCCAAATGAATTTGAAGAACTTCGTTTCAACTTCTCGGGCTTTCTGTGGATTTTAATCAACTTGAATTAAATACATTTTATCTTCGATCATATTAAGGCGTCGTTTTAAAGCCTTTTCAGTCCGTTCAGAGTTATCCATGGCTTGATAATAATGGCGTGATTTTAGAGGAAGACAAATAAAATGTAATTTGACAAGGACTTTATTGTTAAAAGAGTAGGGTTTCCTTCTGTAATCACAGTTCATTGAACAGCATACTGAATTTCTATCATAGTTTATGTCCCTTAGATGGGACTAAGGATGAAATAGAACATTTCAAAATTCAGCCAATTTCCAGCTAAACTGTCCTTGGAAAAGGCATCCACAGCTATCGAAAATCGAAAATCTTTGGAAAGGCGCACGCTGACACACAGTCATTGAGTGCCAGTAAATTTGTTCCAGCGAAGACAATTCTCATAGTATATTCAGGGGTCTCTATTTTTGAAATGGTGCGAAACACTTGGACACAGATTCCATCAGTGGGTCGCAAACGCTGTGAATGACGATGGCATACATTTTGCTGCACAGGCCAATGTTGATCTCATAGGCACGGATCATCGGTGTCAGGATCCAGATGTGATTAAAGGCAATATTAGCGAAGTAGCAGCCCCATCCCATCATGATGAAGCAGGAGCAGAAGGTGGACAGGAGACAGTAGCAGAGGGACTTCCACAGGTTGAAGCACTTGAAGGAGCATTTCCAGCAGAAGTCAATGCTCCGTGTGTGTTCTGGCTCACCAATCACCTCCTCCCAGCTCACCTACCAACAGAGAAAATTGTCAATTTCTTGAGCTTATCTTGATTGCATCTGACAACCAGATTATCTGATTAGTCTTTTAATACTGAAAGCCATCTCATTCTTAAAATCAATCGATAATTATTGAAATCAGTTTAATCATTAACATGGTCATGCATAGACATTCCAATGAACAAGGAACTTTCATTTCTAACTGTGAATAAATAGAGAGTAAAATGAATCAGATGCATTTTATTATTCAGTTTTCGAAATACTATCAAAATATACCATTTTTGTCCTCATGAATCGGCAGCTGAGATATTATTGGGCAAATATTTCAGTGAACCATGTGCCTCAGAACTGGGTGAAGTTCTTAAAAAAAATTATCATCAGTAAATTTCCACCTATTCAGGCCCCCTGGAGGTCTTAATATAGGCCACTGACCCATAAAACAGATAATCACTTAAGGATCTCATTGATTTCATGTGTTTGTAAGGTATAATCAACCATACATCATATAGGGCGGACGCGAGGAACCTGTAAAGGGGTGCGAATGCTTATGCATTGGTTCTATGAGAAGGAGCTAGTGACAAGTGTAAAAAAAACAACAAGCAGGAACAATCGGTATGAAAGAGGGGCCCGTTTAATAATCTAGGATCGTACATGAAAATCAATTGATGTGCCTCGTACAAGGGTTATCATTCAAAAATATCTATAGACAATAATCGATGGTTTTGTGGACGGCCGGCCATAAACCACGAGTGGTTGACGCGTAGTAATACACGAGAGCTAGCGAGTGTATTACGACGTCAACCTCAAGTGGTTTACAGAGCCGCCTGTCCACATAACCATCGTTTGTTGTATTCATTATCCATCTTTTCGATTGAATTAAACCCAGTTATTGCCATATTAATGGGTATAACAATAGGGACTATTTCTTAGCTCTACAGCATAAAAGGGCTATTTCTCCCATATACCATGGTTTTGAAGTCGTATGCCACAGATATGAATCCGTATACCACAGTTATGGTATCTGACAGGTTTTATATAATGGGTCGTGGTTTACTGAGTCCCCATACATTTTCAATGGGGTTTTTGTATACGATGGATAATAAAAGTCTGTTCGCCAAGACAGTATTAGCCGTAAGGTTCTCCATAAATCTTGAATAAAGTTGACCCACATCGTACCTGGGTCCCTTTGGCATACGGAATGGGTTTTTTACATGTACGATCCTAGATTATCAAACGAGCCCCAGGACCCCTCTCCTTAACTCCCTGATTAGACTTGGTTCAATCCCGGGTTTCAAATCTCTCAGCAGACATCCTGTCCAGTGGCAAGAATATCCCCGCGAGGAGGAGTAAGGTAGGTGGAGGAGTATCTATAGGCTGCAGGGACTAAAGCCTGTCTGGGAGAAAGCTAGTAATGTCAATAAAACAGATTCATAGAAAAGGCTTAAGCGCTCGACAGAGTTCACTCCTTGAGGTTAGAATTCGAATACTCCAATATTTCTACGTTTGAATAAGAGTTTGTCAGTGTACGTTGTATGTCACTGTTGTAGACCAACGCTCTGAAGTCAATAATAGGCTGTAACTGAAGAGCACTGTTGGTAGTGTCTGTCCTCAAGCTGACTACATCCTCTCTAGATTCTTCCATGTCTTAATTCTATATCAGGCAGAAGGTCTCTGTGGAGGTCTGCAATATAAACCGGATCCAACGCCCATTGTCTCCTTCCTTTACGAGTGATTTTATATAAATCAGGACCCATCTGTCACTATTCTAACCTTTTCATATATCACTTGAGTTTCTGTCAATATCTGACCAGGTTTATAAATAATTTATACAGGTAGTTCAAGTACTTAAGATATTGATACAATTTCACCGTTGACAACTATGTCGATATTCGATATGATCAAACTGGCTAATATTATTGCCCTTTGTATTATGCTTTTATCGTTGCCTTTAGGTACGCTGATATCAGAAGAATTTACTATTATCTCCTCACAAAAAAAATACTCGCATGGAAATATATTTGATAATAAAAAATAAAGAAATAATCTTTCTTACCTTCAGATGGTCGTTGAGGTTGTTGGGATCCCTGTTCTCAAGATCGACCTCCAGGGCCCAAGCGGACATTGGTGATGTGGCCATTTTGATTGGTAATGAATCGGAACGGCTGCTACAGGCTTATGATCCTTGTGGGTCCTGGAGTTGATTTGCTTCTCTTCGTCCCAGCGATGGGTTTTTATAAAGAGAAATGGCTTAGCTATTGCAGGTCAAGGGCTTAGGTGCCTTTGGATTGCACTTCGCTGCCCAGGGCAACGAGCCCTACTACAGAATACCTAACAGCGATGCCGAAGGAATTCCGTTCTCAAACCGATTAGCTAGAGTCAGGTCATACGCTGACCAATCAACATACAGCCAGCTCCCACTGCCTTCAACCGTCAACAATACACTGTGAGCCCAACAAACAAATAGTCTCCAACCTGCTGCATTAGCAGCCGTCCTAAACTTTACCCTCATTCCATATTCTTTTAACCGACATTTCAGCGGCGGATCGGATACTTCAAATTGAATTCATTGAATATGGAAAAAAATCTGTTTCCTTGATCAGTCTCTGACCTAGGTAGTGAGTATCATATTATTATCACCGGATTTTACGATACGAAATTTTCAATAGATTGCTTCTAATGAAATGTCCTACCAAATGAGACGTGATGTTTCTCTAGTATGTCAAAAATGCAGATTATGATTATGATAGTATCTCTTATTTTCTCCTATTTATCTGTGAATGTCTAACACTGGCCAGTTGTACAGATTTACTACAAATAATACCACTCTCAGTACCATATGACTTGTTTTTAAAGATATTTTTACTGATTTCTGGGAATTGCTCGCTGGGTATTTTCGGCAAAATACAAGACGGAATAGATGCCATATGCCTCCCTATGATAAACATCTGAACTGCACACAGACTGTCATTTCTCTATGTTCTGGTCATTCGTAGTGTGTTTGGGAATAATAGAGTTCACTACATCTCTAAAAAATATCTTGGGAGTTACTTAAAAACAACCCTTAAAATCGCTGGAACTTGTTCTCATTAGATAAGCCTTTGTAAAACGTAACTTAATGTGCTTAGAACAAGAATGGAAGGTATTAGTAAAGCTATGCAGCCTATGCGTGCATAATACTCCTTCATTTTCAACCTGATATTTTTGACGCAGACTTTTGGTAATTCTGTTCGATGTGGACGATGTGCTATAATCTATATTTTACTGTAAGCTAGAATATCTAAATTTTTTAAGCATTTACTGTTATAGGTGACCCTTGATATAGTAACTATATTTATGCAATATATATTAATACGGGTTATATCTAATTGATAATTATACCAAGTATTTCAAAACCAGAGTCAGCCTGTTTTCGTATCATATGCCTAGAAATGGTGAAACTTTACCTAGTCCCGTCGTACAGCATACATCTCAGCCTGATGTACATCTATAAATACATTTTGGGTAGCAGTGGGCATTATGTATATGTGATATGTCCATTATGTATGTATCATATAATAATAATTCCGGAGGTTCCCTTAAAATCCTGAGGTATATTCATTGGAATGATTGTAACAGATCTGTAAAGCTAAGTTTTATCTATAATAACACAAAAGACTTGCGAATAAATACAATCTGAATAGGTCTTTATTAAAATGAGACACAATTTTGCTAGCAAGTACCTCTGCTGAAAAACCCCAGACTCCCTATGCCACCTAGGATATCAGTATCATGCAACACTAGGAGTCAAAAGTCACATTATGTTAATCAGTTGGGCGTGATGGTTTCCAACTAGATTTGATCCAATGTTTAAAAGATACATTGTTCCTAATTCACTTTCTGGATATTGTTAGATTGCGCCATATATAATAATTCTCCTGATGCAGTGTAAAGTGTAGTCCATGTTATTACCATTTACTTTGCAAATGGTGAAAAACACTTAGAAAATGATTCTGCAAGTGGGTCACATACACTGTGTATGATAACAGCATACAACTTTCCGCACAGACTCATATTGATCTCATAGGCACGGATCATCGGTGTCAGGATCCAGATGTGATTAAAGGCAACATTAGCGAAGTAGCAGCCCCATCCCATCATGATGAAGCAGGAGCAAAAAGTGGTCATCAGGCAGTAGCAGAGGGACTTCCACAGGTTGAAGCACTTGAAGGAGCATTTCCAGCAGCAGTCAATGCTCCGTGTGTGTTCTGGCTCCCCGATCACCTCCTCCCAGCTCACCTGTCAACATGGACATTGACTTTCTATTAGTGTGATGCATGCAGAGAAAGTTTAAAGTTATATCCATTTATGAGGAACAGAAGTGTGGAATTTATACATTATTACTATATCATGTTCTTGCTGCAAATGCCTTTTCACATAAGAAATTAAAATATTACATAATTTTACCAAATGTTTTGACTATTATGCCTCACTCGTTTTCATGTTCTTGATTTCATCATACCTCTTTTTTGATATTATATGAGTTCTATCGTGTACGAACAGTGCACTTGCATATATCGGTTTTATGGTTCTGGTTTATCACAAATCCTGTGATTGCCAGATTGAAGTGTTCGAGACATTGAAATACCATCAGCCTGATCCTGCATTCATTCTGTAATATTTGTAACGGAAATTGATAATATATTAATCATTCTGATTACTTTTGTCCTGTTTGGATCACCTGCCTTTATTGCTTGTCAGACCACAGTGATAGTATGCAGTTTCCATGAGACAGGGGTTTGTGGAAATTAGCAACCAAAGATATATCAAAGATAGGTCTGCTGGATAGACCTCTCAGAGATAGGTCTTTTACATATAATAAATATTGAATAATTCGCTATCAGAGTAGAACACAATTTATTCCACCCACATACTACAAATTGCACCGATGTTTCGAATGTGTAAACTATTGCCACCCATAGATGGTCGTGATCATCACACACTTTGACATTTTCCTAATCCCTCCTTAGTAGAAACAAAAGAACCCATCTCAGGAATCGATCCTGCTGCTAGTTGATCAAGTGAGGCATGCAACATACTTTTGATGAGCTGATTTTGAGAGCTGAGTTTAGCTACAAATAACTAGGACTCACTAGGCAAGAGTGAATACTATGAATTTTGTTAGCCCTGAACCATGCAGCGGGCAGAAGCAGGAGAACTCCCGCATATGGAAACTGTATAAGCGGAACACTTGTACTGGACAGATCTAAGCATGACAATGACTGATATTCAGACATGTCACCAGGGCAGATGCTTCCTGTTGCACACTTCTTACCTTGAGATGGTCGTTGAGATTATTGGGATCCCTGTTCTCCATGTCGACCTCCAGGGCCCAAGCGGACATCGGGGACGTCGCCATGTTCCTGTACTACACTTGTTGAATGTAAAACTTAAGAATCTGCAGACTACCTGTTCCCTTGATGTCTCAGCCAAACTCCCTTTACGACCGCGGCTTCACGTCAAATGAGGGTTTTTATGGAGGTTCACAAGAGGTAGGTGGCAGGCCAGTTTGGCGCAATGAGAACTAAATTGCACGGCTTTAGGATAATCCCTGTCATTAAAGAATGCTCTGTGAGCGTGTAATACGTCTTCAACATGAAATAAGCCTTGAATTGAGCGTCACACTGGGGTAGATCTATTTCTACACGAAATATAAATATTCGCGCTATTGCATATACCTAGAACTATGACCTGTGAATTCTCAAAGAATATATTATGGGTAACTACCGTTGTCTGTACTAGAAGCAACCTTTATTTCATCAAGTATTTTCCCTTGATAGATTTCACTAAAAATTAAGATATAGTAATTGGCCCATACAGCAGAACCGTTGTAAATTTAGAACAAATGTCCAGACGAAGTTCAACCGACTGAAACATGTGGACTATCCCATAAATCAATCGATGTATGGGTTTAAACTCAGCTATTCAATTAAACCTTTATTGTGGTGTTTTTCTCTTCAGTTGTTTATCTTGGAAATGTAGTACTAGGTGGCCCGACATGACCCTGTCTCTTGCATGGGCCGATTCTATTTGATCACACAATATAGAACAAATTAAGGAAATATGTCCAAATATATCCTTGACTAATATTGCGTTTCCGGTCAGTGGCATCCTTTGACAATTCATCCTGGGTAATAATCATTGACCCCAAAGCACACAAAGGTTAAACTGAAGATAGAATTGATTTTACAATGAAATCCTGAAAATTATGTGCATGTAGGGTTAACATAAGAATCGGTGAGAAAAAACGTTGTTATTTTAAATGAAAAACCACTTTATCTCACTCCTAGTATTTTCCCCCATATACTTAACATTAGAAATTTATACTCAAGGTCCATGGAGCATTGTAAAAAAACTCGATGGGGGATGCGGTCTAAGACAATAGCCGACTAGTCAGTCATAAGGGTTAGATAAAATCTGAACCGCATTCGATCCATAGCCACTGAAAATAAGTCATTTATTTTGGTATGCCACATAACCTCACTCGACTCTGCCTCGTGAGAACACTCCGCAACCAAAAGGTATTGCGTATTTTCAGTGGATATTGATCCCGATGCAGTTCTTTCTCAATACCTCCCGGCCAATCGCAACGGATCCTCTGTGATAAACGTGTAGAATGTTGTTTCAATGTAGTTTTGGTATCTTTTAAATCGATAAGATTTAAAAACAATGGTTGGAGTTCATGAAATAATCATAAGCAACGTATAAATTCATTTTCTGTAAAGTGTTGTAATTTAGTTCCATACAATCCATTCCCATGATGTAATTATACCTCTTGACCTAGGGATGTGAAATTAGTGAGCATTGCATCTATGAGCATTACGTCGGTGGCAGTTGGTAATATTCCGGATTTATTACTCTGGCCTTTGGATTAAATTTTTGTGACGAGGAAGAACAAAACGTCAGTCTTAGGTGTAGGCTATCATCTCCAGATCTGTTTATTGATAACGTATGAATGGCTCTTTGAGCCTCAAAATTGTTTGGGGCAATAAATACAATGCCAGTATCAAGGAGTAATCCAGAAGTAATTATCTATATATCTAGGTCGGCTGTGGGTACACCTGACTGTACTGTGGACACATGAAGTGTACAACATTACACAATAGTATAAGTTATGGGTATTTAGCCCTACGATATACGTACAGACTATCGGTATAAGGCTAATGGCTTGGATGACCAAGCTTCGGGCATTCTACTTACAATAAGAAAGACATTGTGAACTGTGATCGCTGGACTCACTGTCGATGAATTTATCGAATATCAGCACTTCTCTTACTACCTAATACACTTCAATGTTCATATCTTCTTATAAAGTTTGGGTTTTATTCAAGTTCGATACAATGTTTATTCACAATAATAGGCATCCGGCCAAGGCATGAAACACGTAGTATTTAGATATAAGGTAAAGCTGTCGATCGGGGATTTGAGGCAAGAAAGGGACCGCGGTTTAGTTGTTACGTAAACCTGACCTGTTCAACGCGACCACGGCTCAAGATGGCAGTGAAGTAGATACGATAAGAACTAGACACAAATAGGACATGTTCACCATAGATCAATGAACCTGGAATTATGAAAAAATAACAATTAAAAGGTTTAGGTAATATAGTCAGTCTGTTATATAGCTTACTTGAACCCAGTTAAATTGCCATTTCTACAACTGCCTTTCTAGGATACAAATATATTAAGCACCAGTGGGTCAATGGGGTATCAAATCTCTAGTGATTGGTCATGGTCATCTGGACATGCCTCTCAGATACTGTGACACTGACCCTCTTCTTCATTCCCAATGTCACAGTGTTGGCAGATTGTGTCTTAGGCCCGGCGTCCATCTATTACGATAGAATCGTAGACCTCCCGATTGGTACCGATACAAAATGTCAAAATCGGTGCCATTTCGGGAAGGTGCAAAATCGTAGACATATGTCTAGACAAGCCAATCCACCACGCATTGTATGGGGTTTTTATCGGTGTCTAATCGCAGGAGCGTGGTCAACTGCCCCGATATTAGGTGACCTTCCGAAGCGATTTTGATTTTTTATCAGGAGGTGCATCGTAGACCATGTCGGAGCCATTTCGTAGTAGGTGGACGCCGGACCTTAATATATTTTTCAGCAGTAAGCTTAAAGTCGATGTGACCTCTTTAACCTTTAGGTTTAGGTAAAATATGTATATATGTATGAATATATATATATATGATATAAATCTCGAAGGACCAACAAAGAGGGAAGTTTGGTGGAAAACATATTGCGTAATCGAACAACACCTAACGCCTATTGGCTAGATGATCTACAGCCATCGCGTTTTCAATCGCCGAGTGTAAATGTCAGGTAGGCCTACCACGTTCCTCGTATACATCTAGGCCAATAGGAAGACAGGAAACCAAAGGTGGCACGGCACAAAGACTGAAGTCATCTACATTCTTATGATGTAGTACTGTGTCACGCTGACTATAGATATAATGCTGGGGACACGCCAAACTATAAACGCAACGATTTCCGGAAACGCTATTATTTATATTTCGCCTGATTGTTGCGTCAGAGATGCTAAATTATTATGAAATGATATTTCACATACTAGCCATGGTCCATCCTGCTAAAATTCCATTGAGTATATACTACATTAATATATCGGTATAATATGCGTCCTTGGACTTGAATGTATAGCCCGTGATGTTTCATATCCGACCGCATGTTTGTCTTCGTTTTCACAGCAGTTCAAGAGAGGTGGGTATAGCCAACGAGTATGGCTAAAACACGGCAACCAAGTCAAGGCACCAATCTCAGGCGTAGCCACCAACATATGGCGAGTCTTTGAGCTATTTTGTTATTTTTCACCCGATTATTGCTTCTGATATTGCTAAATTATCGGCGGGAGATATCATTATGAAATAATAGCTCACATACTCGCCATATCATGTTGGGGACTGCAGATATGGCTGCCTTGAATCGCTTGGTGTGTGCGACCCTACACCGCGGAAATGGACCGGAGTGCGCCCGGCCTTTGACCGCCGGCACACCGTGCGCTACCGGGGAGCGATCCACTCGTCCTCCGGGCGACGTTCTGTCGTGCAGTCCAGCCTGGGAGCTGTTTCAAAACCATAGACTTAACCCACGTTTTGAAACAGCTCCCAGGTTAAGCTGGTGACACAACAATGCAGCGATTTCCAGAATCGCCAACACAAAATGGACTATATGTGAGGTATTATTTCATATTTCACCTGATTATTGCTTCTGAGATGCCAAATCATGAGTGGGAGATATTCCCATGAAATAATATCTCACATATATGCTATTTTGTATTGGCGATTCCAGAGATCGCCGCCTTGACTCGCTTGGTGTGTCCCCGGCATTAGGTCCGGCGTCCACCTACTACGATAGAAATTTAGACCTACCGATATGGCTCCGATACAAAAAGTCAATATCGGCGACACATCGGGAAGGTGCAATATCGTAGACACATGTCTAGACATGCCAATCCACCCCGCATTGTATGAGGTTTTTTTGTCAGTGTCTAATCGCAGAAACGTGGTCAACTGCCCCGCAGACCTTCCGACGCGATTTTGATTTTGTATCGGGAGGTGCATCGTAGACCATATCGGAGCCATATCGTAGTAGGTGGACGCCGGGCCTAATTCTCACCATACTGGATTTTCGGAGGGAAGGGAAGTCTTGAAAGAAATGACTGAAATCGAAAATCGTGTTTGAGCCTTATTTCAATGTCAAAGGATGACATTTTAACAAATTATATAAGCGATGTAAAAAAACTAATGGAATTTTAAAACATCCTGACATATGTGGATTCCTATGTCTTGGAAGAAGAGCCTATTATTTTGTTCAGTGGCTACTTTGCCGTTATATACAGGTGAAGCGTGAACAATTTCGCAGTCATGACGCCATGTCTGTATATGGTGTGATATACATGTATATCAAACTACATGTATAGTGTTAATTGATAAGAAATCTGTAAACTGTTGTTGACAGATACAACCAGTTTTGAATTCGTCTGGATATTTCTTAATAGAATAACCATCGAAACACAGATAGGAACTAGGTCGATATAGTTGAAAAAATTATTTGTAGAAACTCTTTCTCAAAAAGATATTCTGTTTTGGACTTCTTAGAGACTGAACCATGATAAAACAATTGAGTAAATGCTTTTAACTAATGAAGCTCTATAAACTTGCCTCAATAGAGTAAGATGACGGGAAACTCAATCTGTAAATTGTATAATAATTGGTAGCACTATATTGGTTATTGAAAAGACTGAATTAATTCAAAAAGGATATCCTTGATTTCTTAACTCCACCAGTGAAAACCACAATAAATGATTCCGGGCTTCGTCAGTAGGACGGGCACATTGCCTTTCGCCGCCCGTCAACTGGGGTCTGGCCAACTGGGGCCCGTCGACCGCCGACCGCCGACCGGCAACGGCGACCGGTGAACTGCGAACGGCATCTGGCGACCGGCTCACCGGCGTGTGGTTCCACCCACAGCCGCGTTTCGTATCCGAGCGCCCGCCTGCCGTCTCCGTTAGTCTGGCCTGCCGCACCAAGTCTGTTGGTATATTCTGTGTTGCCCTTACCCATCTACAATATCCTTTGTTGCAGGCGGACGCGCCTGATTTCTGTTTATCCCGTGTCTTCCATCTGCTATCTACATTATTTCGGGCAACATTTCTCTTCTCCCATCATCTTGTCTCCAATACTGTGGCTGGCTGCTCCAAGTCTCCCCTTAATACAGTCATCCGCCTACCTAATCACACCCTCCGCTAACACTGCTTTCCCGTCTGCCTAATTATGACAGGCTGGTCCTCGGTCGATTGCAGGACGTTTGGGCCCACCACCCGAAAGTCGGGACGTCAGGGCACAGCCGAGACCGGAGGTGAGAAAGCCTCAGTCGCGCCTCGGCCGCACCGCGATGCCGCGGTCGCACTTGCGGTGCCGGGAGGGAGAAATAGCATAAATGGACGTTAGGGCCCACCTCATTAATGTTGTCAGAGAAAAGACAGAGTTGTTAATATCGTATGGCACGTATTATGTCATGCACTCAGTCATTGATGGTGATACTTCAAAACTTGTATTCATTGTTGAGATTGTGCTTATGATTGTAATTATTACTAATATTTCCATTTGTGTGGGATTCATTGGAACACTTGTTTTTTACCTCATCCATTTCATTATTACGATTTTGTTAAACCCCTCTGTGAATTGACGTCTTTTATCTATCTATTAATAGTATCGAACTTACTCATTTTTTGCCTAAAGTACTGGCTTTACGATCCAATCTGTATGAATACAGAATTTGTTAATATTCGTTAGCCTGTCAGCGCTAAAAAACGGAAAATGACACGGCTTTCACAAATTTCATGAAATGTAAGTAATGATATGACATCTATTTATATTTCAATGATATATGTCGATGTTATGATAGGTGGGCCCTAACGTCCCGATGAGTGGGCCCTAACGTCTCGACTTTCGGGTGGTGGGCCCTAAACGTCTACATACCCCCCATTTGAGCTGAGCTCTCTATATTTTCAGTATTTTTCCGAAGATTGTGTTATACATATGACTATCCCTCGTAGTTAACATGTGTTAATCCAACATAGTTAATATATGAGAACATTTCTATATGGTTTGATATTGCAGATAAATAGAAAGTCTAGTTAAGTTTTCAATGTGATAATAATCTTGGATTGCCTATTCAATATCACTGTAAATATTATTAAACCTTCAATTGGCATTTACTGTGGATTATGGGATTACTTGAGTCTTAGTGCATGAGCTTGCTCTTTTTTTGTATTTTTGGGGTTTGATAAGAACATCACTGTCACATATATAGCATGATCCGTTGCCATCCCTTTGGCAACGGTGATACATATTTCCTGAGATAATGGAGCATTGGGTCTAACAGTATTAGATTGTGTTAGGCACTATATGTACATTGGAACAAAAACTTTTTTCTAACTTGAAAAAATGTGGCTTGCTCTGGCTTTGTGTATAACAGGCCGATCTTTATAAATAAAGCATCGTTAGAAAGCTAAGACTCTGGTCTATTTGTTGGTATAGATATCATATACCTATGCCTTGGCTAAAATTTCCCGTGATAGCTTCAAAACTTAGATTTTTGCTGACAAATTCCTAAATTTCCTGACAATTAACATACCCATTATTAGTCCATTACCTCAGGAAATATCTATCACAACCTGGTAATATTGGTATCATTTTAATTGTCATGAGATGCCTAATAAGATAGGATGGTTATTTCTATATGTCATCGTGATAGATTTTTCATTTAATCGCTGTGAAAACAGGAAGGTAAAATGTTTTAGTGTTTTTTACATAAACAATTCCGATGTTTAATCTCTGCAGGAAATCTTATTCATATCACAGGTATTTCATATGTATATCCACAGATAGGCCCAAGTTTCAGGTTTCTAACAATGTATTGTTTATAAAAATCGGCCGATTATTTATCATGTAAGAGCTATTTCCATCTTTCAGGTTAGAAAAACACTAGGTTTTTATCAGTACTCTGGACTGAGTGGAGAGGGCTTGCCTCGTTTTCGTTCGATCTACTTAGGCGGCCATTACAATATGGCGCCAGTGTGAAGAGGGTCTAATAGTTATGCCTGACTCAGTCATCTCTCACGTTCCTACCACACATCTCCTGCCTCCATAACTGAAGCACACGAATATTTGACTTTCACGACATTATACAAAACCAAATGTTCATCCACTCATTTTCAACAGCTTCCTGTCACGATACAAATGTCTTACTTTCAGTTGGAGCGTGTAGTTTTATCACTATGATAGTTTTAGTTTTATCACTATGCAGGCCAATAGTGTAAGCAAAAATCTCTTCAGGTGAATGAGTTCAATTTTTGGCTCAAATTTGTATCCCCCAAAACGAGTTTGGCTTTTGGGACCACCCGCCGACCATTTTCTACCTTTAGGGAGCATCATCATCAGTTGGAAACCGGGATAAAAGTTTTAGGTCAATGTTTTTTTTATCCCCATATTACACAATTTGCCATCAAACAGAGGCACTATTCCAGTCGCTCTGTTTGTTCTGTGGTCGACGACTGTGCACCAAGATTAGATCTCTAGTGCCACCTCCTGATGACTGATTTTTCATTGACCAAATAATCGATAGACAATTAATCATCAGGTGGGAATACCGCATATCTGTATAAATGTATAAGCTAGCAGAATATTACAATCTATTACACTAAACCTAAATACTTTCCTAAATAACCTGATTTCAGTTATCCTAAGTATTAATCTGTGTAATCAAACTGTTTATCATCATATAGCTCCATAATTACCAATACTGCTCATTTTGAAACATACTGATGATACTAAGAAACCAAACAAAGGTCAGCATATAATGTTATAAAATGTCATTTATTGGCTTGAAGAATAACCTCTAGTAAGTTTGTATGTACAGAAGAAATGTTGAACTTCAAACATTTTCTACTAATGAAAGCAACGTACAAGGGTTATGCAGAACATTGTGCCACGGTAGTACATTTGTACATGTATTTCGTGCAAAGTACTTTTTTCCCTTTCTTTCACTAGTCAATAGTGTAAAGGGAAATAATATCACAGTTTCACAATAGAGAATATAATGATTCATTCTTCTCGAAGAAAGATATCAATTCTTCTCAATAATAAATTAACCTGTGTTGAGATCACAGATTCAACACTCAGTAATGGAAATATGGCTTCATTGAAGTGGCAAGCATTTGTTCCATCCGGAACCGAAATATCACATAAATCTATTAGAGACTGATATTCATGAATCTTAACTAGGAGTGATTGTGATCACAACAATGAGGATAGAGTTCATTCTCAGCTACAAATATTTGCAGATTAAGGGTGAAATGTCTGTGACTTTATATTTGGATTGGATAGCTTTTATCAGTATCTGGAGAAAATATGTCCTGGCTCCTATTTTGCGAATGGTGCGAAACACTTGGACACAGATTCCATCATTGGGTCGCAAACGCTGTGAATGACGATGGCATACATTTTGCTGCACAGGCCAATGTTGATCTCATAGGCACGGATCATCGGTGTCAGGATCCAGATGTGATTAAAGGCAATATTAGCGAAGTAGCAGCCCCATCCCATCATGATGAAGCAGGAGCAGAAGGTGGACAGGAGACAGTAGCAGAGGGACTTCCAGAGGTTGAAGCACTTGAAGGAGCATTTCCAGCAGAAGTCAATGCTCCGTGTGTGTTCTGGCTCACCGATGACCTCCTCCCAGCTCACCTACAAAAAAAATTGAATGGTTACTTAGTTGTAGAAGAAATTTCAATCATGATATTAAGAAAGAAATTCATTTGTGTTTGGTTTGTGTCCCTGTTCACCTTTGAGTTTGGAGCACACAGGAATATTGTGAAGCGATAGCCAAGTGAATATTCCAGCTCACTCCAAATGAGATAGTGAACGTCGACTTATACTGATTTTATCTTAGCCTGGAAATATTTATTTGTTTACTGCCCATTGAGTATGAGTTACGATACTTGCAAGAGTATGTTGAGTACGAGTTCCAAATGTTAAGCCAAGTGCATTTAAATTGGACAAATGTAATCGTATGCAAGGCTCATGCTTCTAACGGTAAAACATTGTTTTAAAATGTCATAATTATCAAGCATTCCAACTCCTCATTTGAATATAAACATTTTCCCTTTACTCAGTCAGGAAAATCATGCGGATTCTAGTGGGAGCAAGATGGAAACCGAATAGGCAAGCTTGGATTGTGCCAACATATAGTAAATCAAGATAGAAAGTGGAAACTTTAAAGTCCGCCACGGTTCGCGGTAGTGATATCATTTATGAATCTTCGCTATCATTATACCAGGACGTTCTTGCCTCCTATAGTTTTACGGTGAAAAGATGTATAATGCTTTGGTTAATTTCTCATCTTTTTCTACAGGTTTACATGTAGACCATACTGCTAAAAACTAATTCCCAAACGCCTTACATCTTCATCCATAAACGAAATATCTACGCTTTGATGTGAACTTTTATGCACATATTCCAAATCATGAATTGAAATATTTCTTCAGAAAGAGAGGAAGCACAGTGGCGAAAGTAAATATAAAAATCCACTTTCCTGATGCCCTGCTTATGAAACAAAATACATTCCATTGCTCTGTGCGAATGCAAGCAGGAAAATGATGAATATGTCAACAATACTTATAACATACCTTCAGATGATCGTTCAAGTTGTTGGGATCCCTGTTCTCCATGTCGACCTCCAGAGCCCAAGCTGACATCGGTGAAGTGGCCATATTTCCTGAGTGTAGGTAACCTTACAGGTCCAGAAGTAGAAGTGGAGGTTGGTTGTTGCTTGTTGTCGCTTAGGCTGGAATGGTGAGGAGAGGAAGAAACCTCGTGCATTTATACGGTTCCTCAAGTCTGGGGTGGGGGTGAGAAATCTGTGGCGTATTGTGTTTACCACGCCTTCCCAACAAGGAGGATAAGCCCCCAACCTGACTACGCCCTCCTCAGCCCCCTCCCCCGCCTGTCGCTACCTGCCATACTCCTCAGTAGACTGCTTTCACGGTCGCTAATGTGGCGTTCTCACCTAACACTGTTTTCCATGTTCCGCTCCATAGAAACAACAGGCCTAAGGTTGCTAGTGTGAAAAGCACAGGGGTGCACAGGGACTGGGTGGAGTGAGTGCGGAGTAGGGTTATAGCTGAAACATGGCTCACCCGTTACTATGAATTACTATTGAGTACACCGCATGGTCAGTTATTTGAGTTTTATATATCTCTTTGTAGCTTATGGTGGATTTTAGAATACCAATAAGAAGTGATGATACGTGCACTTTGAACACACCCGGTATGGAATACCCACTTTTGAATAAAGAAAAATCAAAATACACAGAACCAAGCATGAGATATATCGAATATTGATAATAGTGTGCGAGATATTCGCTTCTGTGTTATTACAATAAGCCAGATAAACTCTTGTACTCCAGTCTAAATAAAGAATTTTTTTTTAATCGATACAGAAATTATATAAACACAGATTCATATTTGTTAATATGTGAAACGTAAGTAAATATATAAATAAGTAAATATGTTGGTTATATATAACGATTCTATCTATTCGAATGTCGACCCTCTAGCGATTTCATTCTATAAGGCACGTCTCATTTGCTTCAAACGCCAAGAGGATGGTCGAAATATATCATCAGCATTTTCAGGAAGGGGTTGTCGTGTATTTTATTGTCTGTTTTAGTTATAGTATTGAAAAAAACGTCACTGGGTGAATACTATATCTTGACCTCCTTAACTGAGGAAGCTACCCCAAACAAACTTGCGTATAATTAGAACATCGCCAAAGGTATTGGCTGATTTGAGGTCCGTTCGTTGCTATTATTGTTGTGGCTATGCATGTTAGCCTCTTAAATCGGTTCTGTGAGAACATAAGCTACTCTGCTTCGTTTTACACTGGCCTCTTTGGCAATGTGGCTTTACCGATGTACGGCGACGTTACACATAATACCATTATCAACAAACGGCTTGCCTTCTCAATTTACTACATTGTTCAGATATTATGTGCTTACGGTAAATCTATATAAAAGGATTTTTTATTTCATACTGTTTATTGTCGATAGATCTTGTGGTATGCAGAATGCTGGTTTTCCTAGTTTTAAATACAGACATCCACAAAAGTTATAGGCATTGTATCAGCTGTTAAAGCTGGTTTTCATGACAATGTCCCTTTAGGGCGTTTTGACAAGGAAGTATGAATGCGCAATTTCCATGAACATCTTTAATATATGGTAGTTCCAAGCCACAACTGTTTTTTGTTATTTTTGCAAATCAAATTAGAATAACAGATACTTCGTCAAATCATTGTATTGTCAATTACTCACATGTCCTAAAACATATATATGTGAGTATATATGATCAGCAGAAATGAATAGTGAAAAATGTTTAAAAACACAGAAGACCTTAATGCTATTAAAAATAATTGATGGAAAATGCATAGGATTAAGAACCAACATTTCAATTTTATATTTTGATATTGGTTGTTGCAGCTGACAAATTGTGTTCCAACATGGTGAGCTGATTCTCATCAATATCATATGTATCATATTTAAATTTTCGAAATAAATACCACCATGAACTGTATTGCTTACAAACCAAACTGTAAACAAATTCAGTGAAATATACAAGATACTACCGTAAACGGTGACTGTATATGATCGTATGTAGAAGTTAGGGCCCACTTATCATAAGATCGACATATAACATTGAAATATGCAAACATTTCAAATCATTATTTACATTTCATGAAATTTGCTAAAACCGTGTCATTTCCGTGGTTAACGCTAACAAGCTAATAAACATTAAATAATTCTGCAAAATTAGGTGGGCCCTAATGTCTATTTATGTTACTTCTCGCCCCCTGTGCCTTAGGTGCGAACTCTGTGTCGCGGTGCGGGAGAGGGGCGACTGTGTCTTTCTCACCACGGGTCTCGGCTGTGCCCTAATGCCCCGACTTACAGGTGGTGGGCCCTAACGTCCTGCAATCCTGTATATCACCGTAATCTTACCTACAGTTTAATAATATTTTGATAATATATACTTCGCATTATTGCTATTGTTCTATTTGGTGTTTCTAGGATGTATTTTGTTATTCCCTTCTGACTATGAACATACTAAGTTACAGCGCTCCTTGTGGCTTTCTTTATCACAAAATTTGTGATCAGGTCTGCTCTTGGTAGAAATCAATCTATGTGGATACAGTAAAATAAAGTTAGAACCATGTACCTATGGGTTGAAAACAGACATACTATACATATCCATACGCATACTTTATTTGAAAACTGTGTCTACATGTGTCCCAACCTGGTGTACATCACTGCACGGATCCGTTTTTTATAATTTATACGAGCTAGCTAGCCCAATAGTCAGAGCCCTAATCTGTCGTGTCTTTCCGAAGCTTGTATTGCACTGGTTTTGATAGAAAACAGCCACATTTTGCCTTGTCAACATCAGTATAAATAAAATGATTTAAAAAATAGTTCTTTTCCGCATATTTGGTATCACGAAACGATATTCGACTGTAGACATATTCAGCACTGTAAACCACCCAATCTACGGTCAATTTACAGTACGAAACTGTAAATACAGAAAGAAAACTGTAAATATGGATACATCAGATACATTTAGAATAACTTCAATATCAGCAATAAATCAAAGTAGTGAATACAACTTAGAATGTTTAATAAATATTCATTAACTGCCTGCAAGGTTTCTGCCCTTTAAACGACATTCATTCACAAGTTTTAATGACATTCATATTATTCAAAGGATAAAACATTACTTTCCTATGATATTTTTTAAATACAAGTAGGATTGATTTCATTGTACATGTTGTACTACATCATATGCAGCCTTGTACTGTCAGATTCTAATGAGTTGTTTCACAAAGAATATACACTACTGTATTCATATGTTAAATATCTCCTACATTAAAACAATTCTAGACACACTTATTAACAGGATTTATGGTAAATGCATATTAATGCGCCATTTATATGCAGGGATGACATTTGGGTCTGAGGAAAAAATAAGAAATCCATAACGCATATAAAAAATAATCATTCATTGCATTATTTTGGAACAGAATGGCCATAATTCAATACACATTCTAACACTGCCTGTGTTGCGGGTGTATATGTCTATAGTTTATTTACTTGCATATATGCAGGTTTGAACCGCTATGAAAATGTGGTTTGTAAGAGGTAAGATTTATGTTCAGAAATATATCACGGGTTTGAACTGTTATCAAAATATGGTTTAGTACAGTTAAGATTTACGGTTGGAAATATATTACGGTCACCCGTAAAATTTACGGTATTTCCCTGGTAAACCAGTTGCTAGGGAAAACCCGTAAAATGTAAAGGGAATTGTTTACAGTGCATAGTAATTCAGAAGGTTGAAAGGTATTTTCTAATGTATACTGACTAAAACGGAAAAGTGGTAGACCGCGTCTTATGTACTGCGAACTGATCCAAGAGAAAAAAAGTGTAATATTGAAAAATGTACATGTTCCTCCCATGGGTCACCTTATTAGATATCACAGGTTAATAGCATTATGTGGTTGCCAATATCTTGCAGGATTTGAGCTCATTCAAATGCACAAGGGTTACGACGTACACTAATGTTATTCCTTATGTTTATCACATGTTTGACACGGTTGATCGTCAGTTAAGTGTGAGATAAACACCTCCGTCGCACAATAGAATTGTTGCGATCATCAAAGCATGTAGTGTAACAAACCAAGAAGTCGAGGAAACTGATTTATTATCCAGCTAATAATAAACTGTCATTATAAACGTATAGAGTATCGAGGTCGCTACCGGGGAGAATATACACATCCATATTCTAGGAGAATACGAAAAAAAATCAACTTCATCAAACACCAAAACAGTGATAAGAAGATCGGCGGCCATTTTGTCTTTTTTTCTGATCACTTTAATTTGCAATGCTGGATGATGAATATACATTTGTAATGTCAACCTGTTACTGAATACAACTGTGTGTATCCTCCTCGCTGTTGAGTCTACGCAATATCCTTGCTCACGCTCGGATATTACTAAGAATCAACTACGCGGAGGACACACCCACTGGTATTATAAACAGGTTAATATTGTGTATTTACTGGACCAGTATGCGCCGAGAGGTTGGCATCAAACCAGATACCGATCCTTTTTTGTCTATCACATCTCATTTTTGAGAGTTTAAGTGCAGAGTTACAAATAAAAATATATACAAATATTAGACAAGAGAACTATACCATATAAACAAAGATGAAGAAACCGAAAGCACTAACCATAGTGGTAGAATCAATGGCTGGAATCAAGAAAAAGGTGGGTGAACCAACCGCCCCTGATGGTAATCCAAACATCAAACGGATGAAACGTTTTTGGTTTTTTTATGTCAAGAGCTTTTCCAGTAAATCAGTCCCGAGAATTATTTTAAATCAGATTTTACTCTACTTTGACCATAAATCCATATCATGGAAGGAAGCATATAAGACATCGACCCGGAGGCTGTGCCTGATTCTACTTTTGCCTGACGGATCCGTCGGGTTTGTGACAATCTGCGTCAATCGGGTCAATGTACCTATATCGATTTGAAGGGGAGACAGAGGCAATCATAGACCTGAAAACAGTTTTCTGATATCTTAAATAGACCAGAAGTTACTAAACTTTGCATTATTGCCGATCACCCGGCCCAGGGCCCAGCCGGGTCCGGCTCCTAGCCACTTTCTTTGATCTCATCCAGCATCAATTACGAGGTTATAAAGGAAGGAGGTCTGATCGGTAAAGTCTGCATGTAGATGTCTTATAGGCGATTCTTGAATTTTATACCACATGACGACTAGACATCGGTACATGTATATACATCTATATGGTGTAAATGCTTGAGGAAATTCTTGGGTTGATGACTATTGCGGCCGATATTGGATAATCGGTCACCACCTGGCGACTTTTGACTAGAAGATCTGCAATGGTCACGTTTAAGTCGTCTAGTGTAAACGTCGGGTGAGATCTCTGTTTTTTTTCAATGATTTATTCATTTCTCACGAAACTGTTGCACGGGTTAGACAGTTATTTAAAAATAAATAGGAAATGAGGGTTTCTTGCCTCACTAATGATATCTCTTAACCATGGTTTATGGCCTTTCCAAACCCTGGTTTACGGCTTTTTCCATACCAATTATCTAATATGAATAGAATAATCGGAATTATCATTAATGACCATGGTAAGAAATACAGTAATCGATGGTTCGGGAATGGTCTGCTCTGGAAGCTACTCGAGATTGACGACGTTATGCAATCGCCATCGCGTCAACCTCTCTTAGGTTACTGCCGCCCGTCAAAAAAGATCATTGATTTTTGTCTATGTTATGTTTAAACGAGGATCAAACGAGAGTTTGGGCAATCATTGTATATTTCTAAACGAATGGGTGAGGTTCTTTTTTACGTGTAATAAAAAATTATATTCTTTAGTAGAACTGCACATATAACAGGTTACAGTCAATGGTCAACTCTGACGTACTTTTCCTAGCCTCCGATTCCTTTCGTTATTGTTCAAGAAAGGGACAAGTTACATTCAGCAGCCTCCGCGATCTTCCATGATATACAGTATGTACCTAATTAGTTCCGTCGAAATGCTCTGCTGTGATATAAGCAACTCGCTATTGTATAGGTCTTATTTACGCATGGTGTGACCACTTGTTTGCGATCACTAGATTAAGCCTTGCTTATTGAGACATGTGGGGCGATATTTACTTGCCTGGGGCTATGACCTGTTTTCCTGCTTCAGAGTGTGGTAATTGACGGGCAGGTGGGAAAGCCAAGAGGTAGCTAATCCTTTAAACCATTTAAACTTCCACACCAGTAGCGCGCGAATTCCTTTGTATTTGGGTAATGGATTAGGCACTTCAGATTAGTTGGAACGGTAGTCATGTTTCTTTTGTCGATTACCCGTACCGTGCACACCTTTGGTACCCACCAACAAACACCACGAACAATTGCCACGTCTATTGCTGGAATATAACGGTTCCCACCCTTTTCCAAAAGAGTACAAATATTGTTCACCACAATACAGTGCTATATGAGTTGTCCTGGATTACTGTATTTTGTTAACACCGATTTCCGAAAATGAAGAATGAATAGATAAATAGAGTGACTAATGAAGAAAACAGAAGAGGAATTGAGTGATTTACAAAAGACAAAATTAGGTGCAATACACAAAGGTCTTTGTGGCTTCATTCCGAAGGTTTGATTATGTATTTCAGCAAAATAATGCCTCTTGTTGAAAGTCTCGATAATAGTGATCACTAGTGAAGAGCTCGATAATCACTCTCCATAGCTCGATAATCACTCTCCATAAATGAGATGGTTCTCATCAGTCGCCTATTGATACGTTAGTTTTCATCAATCAATAATTACATGAATATGATGACTAGCACATAATGATTTTTGCAATAAAATATTTAAGTCATAACAGTGGCTACAAACATGATTCTTTGCATATATGGTCAACGTCAGAGGATTTCATTGAAACATGAAAAACAAAATACACTTTTTAGAAATAACAGTTTATTACAATTTTAAATCAAGATTTTATCACAGTATGAAATAAGGCAGAGCTCTTTTGTCAATGTCTATTTTTTGAATGGTGCAAAACACTTGGACATAGATTCCATCAGTGGGTCGCAAACGCTGTGAATGACGATGGCATACATTTTGCTGCACAGGCCAATGTTGATCTCATAGGCACGGATCATCGGTGTCAGGATCCAGATGTGATTAAAGGCAATATTAGCGAAGTAGCAGCCCCATCCCATCATGATGAAGCAGGAGCAGAAGGTGGACAGGAGACAGTAGCAGAGGGACTTCCACAGGTTGAAGCACTTGAAGGAGCATTTCCAGCAGAAGTCAATGCTCCGTGTGTGTTCTGGCTCACCGATGACCTCTTCCCAGCTGACCTAGTAACAGAAGAAGGTTGTCTTAGTTCCTTAGATAATGAGCACAATTGGTTAGACAAAAAAGTCATCTCATTAAAAGACTACTATCTTTAACAAGAAATACCAATCAAACACTTTACAATAGTATTGAACAATACAGTATTGAATCTCCTGAATTTTTTTTTTTTATCAAACTATGCATTATTTGTTCAACTGTAAGGGGTATTTGTTAAAGCAATGTTGCCTTTTAATAAGAGACCTTCAATTGACCGCTACTCTATTCTAGAGAATGTGCCATATTTTTCACATTATTCATTTAGTTTTTGAAGCTTGCTCTTTTTTAATTGATCTCCCTCTCGCTTTATATGTATATATATATAAACATACATGTATCACTTATTTTTGTAAGTAAACAATTAATGGTGTCCCGGTTCATCTAATAACACTGCTTTGTTATAACATTGATGTTCTTTGGACAACTCTAAGCTACCATTGTCCAAGAACAGTGTATAAAATACATGTAATTATTGAAACACTTTTGAGCATGTTCTTCATCCACTGTCACTTGTATCCATCTATGTTTTGGGTCTACTCAAGTACGTGTAATTAATAAACTTATCTTAATGTAAAATATTTGGTGATGCGAATCGCGTCACAAGATTCTTGGGAGACCACTGTGGTGGAAGTGTATCACCTAGATATTTCCTCCTTTACCAAAGTAAATCTTCATTCTGTATTTAGGTTCTTTTCGGATCTGCTCTTCTCTTTTCTAACAAACTGCAGTTGCTGCCGTCGATTCTTATCAACAATGAACTAGGGACGACCTTTTTTGTCTAATTGAACCACAATAAATCAATCTATGAAAGTCATTGCTTTGAGTAAAATTCAATCAAGGATAAAACATTCATTGTCAGAAACATAATCTTAGCTAAGTAAGCATATGCATAATGTGCAAAGTTTTACCTTGAGGTGGTCGTTGAGGTTGTTAGGATCCCTGTTCTCCATGTCGACCTCCAGGGCCCAAGCGGACATCGGGGACGTTGCCATCTTATCGTAGTAAAGTTAAATGCCGAGCAGAACTGCAAACAAATTCCTGGTTCGAAAGACCTCCTGTGGCGAACGACGACTTGACTAGATTTACCACGCTCTTTATAGGAGTCGCGAACTACGTTACCCTAACAGCCCCGTGAGCACGTGACCTGAACCGCGCTTTCTCATAGGTCTAGACGGCTGGCGCGTGACCTAAACGGCGCTTTCTCACTGGTCTCGACGGCTGGCACACCTCTCCATGAGCATGATCTGAGAATCGGGATTGCGCCCTAGACTAGGAACAGGAATAATGAGTGAAAGAGGATTGCCTTGTCTAATACCCCATCGGTTCACTAAGCATGCACTTTGGAGTTAACATTCAGCCCCATACCAAGCCTCCTCTAAGACCCACCTAAATCTCGAGAACCCAATTTAATGCCTTGTTGTAACTAGGGCCTGTTTGTTGTTATGTTGTTGCTTGACGAAGGTAATGTACATATCAGATCAGGCGTATTGGATTTCAATTACTATACATGTGCATAATTATTTAAACGTATTGTTTTATATTTTTGGGGACTGAATTTCACTATCGTCTTTTTGAATTGCAAATTCTCTTTTGGATTCTGAGGTGTTGCCTGGTTGTTGTTTTTTTAAAGAAATTGAATGTTTTACTTTCCTACTGAATAATTTGAAGATTTATTTTGATATCCGAAGAATATACTACGTTTATAACCAATAGAAACTTCATACATATGTATTCTAAACGAAAGCATGGGTGTCGAATTAAGCAATTGTCATTTCATTTATAATCTGAAATATTCTTCGAATAAGGTAATTTCTTTGAGAAATATGGCATAGATTGTGTTTCATTGAAGATTGATAATTCTATTTCGTGTTTCTATTTCGTCGATTTATTATTCTCTTATATCATGTAACATGTCATATAAAAACGAATTGCTGCGTCCCTATAGTGGGATAAATGATGCGGAGAAGGAGGTGAGAAAGCGGCCGTTTCAGAATTTCCTTCTTCCATTCAGCGGAGTATGATGTAATCAGCCTAAGGTAAGAACTAAATGGTGAAGACAAATGGGAATTTATATATAAAACCGAGTGAAACGAATTCAAATAATCATTAAGTATTATTAAATGAAAGCGGAAATTAAATAAATGGAACGCGGAATATATGCCACACTATTATCTGCACGAATCTAAAAGAAAACCAATAAAACTTGTACCTGCTCGCGACCACAAAAGGGTTTAGAGTTATAGTTTCTCTGCCTCAACATGGTAAGCTATGCTACAAATTATGTTTGAACTATTGAATGACTATCTGCAGTGCTGTAGGAAAGCGAAATCATGTGCATCATGTACGGGACATTTTCCTGTTTATAAAGTTCTGATCGCTTACATGTCCATGATAAGTTCTCATATTTGCATTTGATTGATAGGTAGTAGAGCTGTTTCGGGGGATCAACTAGAAGGGCTGCCTTCTCATACATTTCAATGCATATTTTTTCGAGCGAAAGTGTTTATTTTCCTTACAGAATACAACGTGGAGGTCTTAATATTTCTTGTACATCTTTATAATTGTTCTACCATTGTTCTAATAAAAAGCCATCATCTAAACCGAATTGGGCAGCTGTTGAGTTGTACTTGTTTAAAACTATCAGTCCATCTTTATAATTCTCTATGGTGAAAGAAAAAGTGAAATAAACCCATAATTCTTCGGATTTATGGGCATCATTTCATTAGGAAAAAGTCTTATTACACCTTTACAATAAGCCCTTTGCAGAGTACAGATAAAAAAATGTGGTCTTTTTTTCCCTTTTAAAAAATCTATCTTATCTAAACTTCCATATCACTGGTTTTATACCTTGTTAATTAGCCAAGATTAGATATTGAACAACTTTTGTAATTAGACGATGGTTCTTGTACTTGTTATTGTATATGTTAAACAATTTGTGTAACTATAGATAGTGTTACCTTCTCTAAACATATACACTTTATTAAGCATTTCTGTTCTCAGTAGAGAGATAACTTCTATGATTAATAGAAAGAAGGCTTCCTTTTATTAAGAAGAAGCAGGACATAGTAAAGGGATATCAAAAATCAAAAATATTGTACTGGAAAGGTCAAATCAATTATGACCGAAGCATATAGAAATCTTGATGAAAATAAACTGTATTACTAAAAAACCAGAGATTACCACCTGTTGTTCTTGGGTGTCCTTCTGCATACATTTAAATGAGACCGTTTCAATTATTTTGGAATGTTCGTCGAGTGTTGATGTAGCATCAGAGTGTTTTCTTTTAAATTCTAAAGTGACTTGATATTTTCCTGGCGATCTACCAGAATCTGTTTAAACAAACTTTCAATCGTGATAATTTAACATAAACAGAGGTTCAGTTTTCAGTTGTTCCTCAGAACTATTCTACCGTGTCAACAATAAGCATCACCGTGTCAACAATAAGCCATGGTTAAGGGTGGGAGGGTGGGTGTGTTCAATTTAGACCCCAGTTTGGACCGTGTAGTCTAAATTAGTCGAGGCATTACTTATTCACATGGACACCTCAACACATGGAAATAAAGCTTTTTGAGAAAAGATTAGACCGAAATACCTCACTGAACCACTTGATATATTTGCATCCTCAGATAGGACAAGTTGACTGAGTGCAAGGAGGAGAAATAATAGACTGAATATATCCAAAACCTTTTAATGTTTATTCATGTATAATTTCACGCCCATTCATCAATCATGAACATACCATTTGCTCCTACTAAATATGAAAGAAATCCAAACTATGGATTTGCAAGGGCGAGGATTTGAGAAGATATAAAAACACAATGTATAAAAATCTATGAAGCAATGCATTTGAATTCTGATGAAAAATCAGATGACAAACTAGTTAGAGCGTGCTCATACGCTTTATATACGGTGCCTAAAGGTTAGAGTGGGCACATAGACTTGCAGCTTACTGCAGAAAACTATCGATTCTTTATCTGCATGCTATTCCCTGTGATATTGAGAAAGTAGCAGAGTGCCACTTTCTCATGGTCTTAGAGGCATGCCCAACTGACCGTGACCAATCCTCAGAGACCGAAATACCTCACTGAACCAGTTGAGATATTTGCATCCTCAGATAGGACAAGTTGACTGAGTGCAAGGAGGAGAAATAATACAACCCATAGACTGAATATATCCCAAACCATTTAATTGTTTTTCATGTATATTTTCACGCCCATTCATCAATGATGAACATACCATTTGCTCCTAGTATTTTAATGTAAAGTTTTGAGGAAGGAGCCCTCGAGACGATGGGTATTCCAGTAGCGTGGGCGAGCGTGGGCAGTTACGGACACGGTTCAGTTGAGATAATACCCCTTCCATTCAGCACAATGGACTAAACAAGATCGAATCAAAATATTGACTAGTAATTAGACTGGCTTCAGTCCCTGTATCCATGTTATGGCTACCCCTCCACTCAGCCCCTCTTCGCCGTGATTCCTTGACCTGCCAGGGATATAACGCATTTCATCCTGATTTAGCTTTATTATTTATTAAATGCTCATAATCAAAGATCTGAGCAAGTATAACATGCAATGTGTTCGTTACGTTTCACACCTTTGAAATAAATTGAGTGTTATATTGCGTGAAACATTCTGTTGCAATATTGAAAAACGATATGAACATCTTGGAAAGTCTGACTACAGTGCTTATTGCTTGATCATGCAGGGTATGCGTTAGACTGGTTCCAGTCCCTGCATGGCTACCCTCCTCGCTGGGATACAGGGTTCATGGGTTTGATTCATGGGACAGTCAGAAAAGGATACCTCCTATAGTGAACTTTATTCTGATTGTGTTTAATTATTTAATGAATGTTCATAATCAAAGACTTGGGCAAGTCTAGGTATGCGCATATATTGAATGGTTCACCAGGATGCAATACAGCGGTATATTCTGTATGTAGGTACTTTTCTTATATGTGGAAGAAACAAAATAAAATTTTCAAGTGCTCAGCTCCAAGTCGAGAATGATCCGACTCCCAAAATTATCATAGCTTCAAATCACGTTTTTTATTTGCTATGATGAGAGGTGGTACACATATGTGAAAATAAATAATTAATTATTACTTTGCCCTATTTCATCAACGCGTAGACATAGAAATATGCACTACAAATGTTTACATGTGAAGCTTATTGTATATCTGTCATTGCACTTTTAGAGTTATATTGCATGTATTTCACTAATCACGAAAGAGAACTATGTGAATGATGGTGTTCTAATTCGAACCAATAATTTCACAAGCTAAGAATCGATATCTCTCCTAGGAAAATCTAGTCGTTTGAATTCTATACTCATGATCCTTTGACAACACGATCTTGTTTTCTGTACTAAACTCTAAAGTCCAAGAAATAAAGGTATTACATAGATTTAGGGCGTTTAAGCATCGGCCATGCCCATATGGAACGTTGGTTCACAAGAACAAAGCGCCAGTCAAGCTCACATTAATTGTTATCAACAGGTTTCTGCCTGTATTACATGAAGGGGTACCATTCAGGGGCAGTAGACCAGTCGGTTGTCTTTCCCGTATATTGATAATTTCGTATATTCAACCAGAAAGCATTGAGAAATTATAGATATTTCACCTGCAAGCACTTGGTCGATATGCATTCATTAAAAGTTGTCCCCACTTTTGCAACTGGATCGTCGTGCACGTTTTTATGGGCCCATCGATAGTAGATGTTCCATAGTCGGTATTTTATTACCCCAATTACGATAGACCAGGTTTATTCAGTAGCGAGAAAACTTCATGGGCATGTCCCACTAATTGAACCCGAACATCTCAGTTGATATACAAATGTACATACATTGATTGAACTCGAAATTCACATTTGATATACATGCATATATATACATGTACGTACGACATCGTTTTAATTTATCTAATCAATATAATAAGATGTGTTGCGTTGTTCTGTTCTCAGTGATTTGAAGACCAATAGTTTTATAACTGTAGATTTTGAAAAAAAAAATCAATTTCGATGAATATAAGAAATCCAAATCAGATTGAAAAAACATTACAGGCCAAAACGTTGTGTGTTCCTAATCTTGGTATGCCGCTTTTACAGCTTGCTTTTCCATCAGGCCTCTTGAGGCTCAATATTCAGCTATGCTTTTAATACTACTTCACCTGATTAACGGCCCCGTCCACAACTCCGATCGCGAAAGCTGAGATTGTGAAGATTATAGAAAACTATAATCAGCTCCCGCTTGTTTAGATGTGAGTCGCACCTCTATAGCTGACTAGACTAAGGAGGTGGGAACGCTGGACAAGGTGTGAAAACACTACAACTACAGACACTACAACCCTTGCTATAGTACAGGAGTGTAACAAATAGTTATACAATTAATATGTGTATTGTGACTGGAATCATAGCAACCACGGACGAATACACGACAAAATTAGTCGCCGCCGTTCTTAATATGTATATATCTTTTTAGAGCGTGCTCCCATGCCCTATATAGACGGTGCATAGTCATGCTTTCAAGAGGTAAACCTGTGTTTACCTTAATGATGGTTCATAATACGTGGCGCAGAATACCAGCATCACTGTTTTAGATGAAGGTGCACAGGGGAAATACCTCATCATTTAAATATAGGACAGGGTCCTAGGCTTGACCTACACGCTCTTTCCATTGAAAATGGATATCGGGTGAGCTCTTAGGAATACCTTGCGACGGTGGAGTTGCAGTGGGCAGTAATGAGACCAGGACACCAGGTGTAGAATATTTACGTCAAATTTCCAAAATTCCTAAGTATCCATGTCTGCCACGCAGTTTCTATGGTAATTATATTTACTTCGGATATTTGGTTACCAATTGTGAAGACCATGGTACATGTATATCGGACACCTGCAATCGTGGACAACCCATTAAAGTTGCCGATTGATCTCAGCCCCAGCGGTGTCCACTATTACGAGTTCCCACTTAAATGGTGTTTATTGAGCGTGTGAAACACGCTCAAATACAGTGCTTATGTTATAGGAAAAGGTTATAGAGAATTTCTGTGTGCTGCAAAAACTACCCCTTCGCTATGTGCTTGCAAACTCTGTGAAGATTGTAAGGTGCAGAAGACCAGTGTATCAGTGTTAACCAGCTGACCATGACCCATTACTACAGACCGAAATACCTCATTGGCCTACTGATACTTTGCATATTTTGACCTTACAAAGACAGTTGTAGAAGTGGCTGGTTGACTGGTTGCCAAGTGGGTTACAATAAATTACGGGTCCACAGACTGGATAAAACCAAAATCTTTTAGTTGTCATGTACATAATTCATAATTCCATGGTCGTTCACCAATGATGAACATACCATTTATTGCTAAGAAGACGAGAGCACTGATCCTGCAGGTGCACTATTCATAGAAAGTGGTTATTACGTCGGGTGTTGGGGTTCAGTGAGGTGAGCATGGTAAATACTACAGTAACATCCCGCTTAAGGGGGGGACACCCTCCGTTCCGAGGAAAGTGCACCCTTAAGCGAGGTGTCCCCTTGGGCGGGGTTAGAATAAACTAAATAAAGATTTCTGTTCCGAAGAAACTGTTCCTCTAAGCGGGGTGTCCTCTTAAGCCAGGTGTCCCTTAAGCGGGGTTTTACTGTATATGTGTACTAGAGAAAAGAAAACACTACACCAGTATCCGTGCATAGTATATGTTTTATTGGCAAAGGTGTCTTTTTTTCATCCCAAATTAACAAATAAACAAACCATAAATTACAGGCCACCCAAAAGGGGATTGTAGTATTACCGTTCAGGGTGGCCTGGCTAAGACCAACAGGTACCATTACCCTACCCCTGGATGAAAGTAGAAAGCAGTAGATGGGAAAATAAAATTTTATTGAATTTTATGTAGTAAAGTAGTAGATAAAATTTTATGTCGACCTTACTGGACGACATGTTAAATGAATAATAATATGAGGTAAGTAAGAATACATGGAATAATTGACATTAGAATAACAGTCAATTATGATGATGTTATAAGATAAGAATACAATGTTGAATTGTATTATAGGTAATACAATGATAATTGTATGATAATAAAAAGGGGCTACGTGAGTAGGTGAGAAAAAGAGAAGGTGTGGGTGGGTGGGACGAAAAAGGTGGGAGTACGTGTGTACTGTATGGCGGGTAGAGTAGAAGTGAGACCGGGGTCCGGACCGGGGTCGACCACGTGACTGCGCGGTACGTGTGAAAGCCGCGAGGGGGCAGGAGGGGCGCCTGTGAGGCGCGGTAGAGGGGGACACCAGAGGTGGCAATGACTACCCCTGAGCAAAGCCCATGAGTAACCCATTACCCTACCCCTGGATGAAAGTAGAAAGCAGTAGCTGGGAAAATAAAATTTTATTGAATTTTATGTAGTAAAGTAGTAGATAAAATTTTATGTCGACCTTACTGGATGACATGTTAAATGAATAATAATATGAGGTAAGTAAGAATACATGGAATAATTGACATTAGAATAACAGTCAATTATGATGATGTTATAAGATAAGAATACAATGTTGAATTGTATTATAGGTAATACAATGATAATTGTATGATAATAAAAAGGCCAAGAAGCCAAATAAAGAAAAGGAGAGGGAGGGGGGGGGGGACGAAATTATGAGTCCTTTTGGTTTAGGGAATTGAGGAGGGCGAGGTTCACCGCTTTCTCGTTGTCATCCTTGATATAAGAGCGGTGGGCATTTGACTTCCACCCTCCGTACTGTTGTATGGATATTTCAGGCATCCCGGCCTGGAATGCCTGTGTTGCCGCTGCCTTGCGAAGGCTGTGTAGCGTATAGTTCGAATCCTGTCGTGCGGCCACGAGGAGCTGCTTCCATGCGTTGGTAAGCATACGCGTTGTCACCGTGGTTCGGTCCTCGAGCATGAGGAACGGGTCCTCGGGGGTGGCCGTGGGGGCGGCCGCCAGCATCCGTCGTATGGCCACCAGCGGGCAGGTAGCGGAGGTCGGCGACACCTGTAGTGTTGCCGTTTTCTCCTCCCCTGCCAGTTGAAGGTTCTTTGCCGCCTTGACGCGCACTGTCACGCTGGTGGGCGTGACCACTACATCTCGGCGTGACAGGTGTCACGCTGGATCGTGTGCCGCCGCCGTCGGGGGTGCGACCTCGCTCTGTCGCAGTGCCGCATAGTAGATGATCAGGACGGCTGCCCGCAGAACGATGTGCATGGGCGAGTCCGTTAGGGCCCCAAGTGCGGCCTGGAGGACCGCCATCGGGACCGGAGGCTTGACGTTGGGCTGGTAGTCTTTGTTGCGTCTCATGGCCTCCAGTGCCCGCTTCACACGGAAGTCCTCGGTTGGCGCGACGTCGCCCCCCGTCAGTCGCAGGTGCGACCGCACATGGGAGAGCTGGTTGGCGACCGTTGCCGGCGACGGGGCGTGTTCCGCGACGTACTCGAGGTACGCCGTGGTGAAGCTGACTGTAGGTCTCTGTGGGTCGGCCCCCATCCGTCGGCAAAAGGCGAGGTACGTGGCGACGGCGCTCCTCTGGTTGGCGACCGTTCCGCGGGCACGTGCCTCTGATTGCCGCACAGATGCCCTCGTCTGGAGTGAGAGTAGAGCCGGATCTGCATGGAAGACGCAACACTGGTATAAACGAGGCATGTGTACATGGTATGACCTCTGTAAGAGAATGGTATGTGATGAACATAGCAGCAGTATTGTAGTCCCTCGAGGTCAGATGCGCCCTGCTCAGTGCATCGGCCACGGTGTTTAGAACTCCAGGCACGTGCGTGTAGATGAGTTCGACCTGCAATTTCGCCTGGACCATCCAGGCCTGGCGGGCACATTCGGCCAGGACCGAATTACGTGCCCTCCCACTGGTGAGTGCCTGGACGGTCCCCAGGTTGTCACAGAACACCTCCACACGTGTACCACGGTCCCGATTGGTGAGGAACGTGTTCATGGCATACACCGTGTTAAGGGCCTCGAGTTCCGAGATGCAGGACACGGGGTCGACGGTCGGGCACACCCGCCCCGCATAGAAATACGTTCCGTCCGTCCCGCCGATCCCTGAGAGGCACGCATCCACGATGATACACCTCGTGGGGGGGCCTCGAGGGATGAGGGCGTGGCCGTTCCAGCCGTCGGCGAACCGTAGGAACCAGGCCAGATCTTGTCTCATATCGGCGTTGATGTTAAGATAGTAGCCGGACATGCCCCTCAGCGCCTCCAGCAACTTGCTGACGAACGGCCGTGCCGGCCGTATGCATTTTGAGACGTGAAGTATCTTGCCGAGGACCGACTGCAGTTGGCGTTTGGTTAGAGACCGCTTCCGGGCGACCGTTCTGACGTGTTCCCGTACGTCCTGCAGTTTGTCCTCGGGAATGGTGATGGACATCTCGGGGGCATTTATGACGATACCGAGCCACGTGACCACCTGCGCGGGGGGCTGTGCCTTGTCTGTGGCCTCGGGGAGGCCCAATTCCCGGAACAGCTCCCGTGCTATGGCGAAGTCCGATGCCGCCTTACCTCGGTTGGGAGAGAGGATTATCAAATCGTCCATGGCAGCGTTTACACCCTTTTGTCCCAGCATCTGGACAATGGTATCCGCCACGCACTGCATATGGTACGAGGAGGCACGGGCACCAAACGGCATGGCCGTGTCGCAGTAGTACCCGTCCCTCCACGCGAAACAGAGCAACGGCCAATCCAGTGGATCGCACCGAAAGTTCTTGTACGCTCTAGCAATGTCTATGGTGCACATATAACTACCTGGCCCCGAGGCCACCAGGCAGCCGACGAAGCCGTCAACGGTCGGCAGGCCGTGTTCCCGCTCCTGACCGAAGACAGAGTTCTTTATTATGTAAGCATTGACACTGCTCTCCTTCGGATACGTCATGTCAGTAATGACACGACGCTCAATTCCTCCCCGCTTCTCGCGAGTCATCAACGGCGACACGTGACACCACGGAGAAAACGGGGCCTCGCTGAAGGGACCTATGAGGTTGCTGTGCGTGCGCTCCTTGCTTATGAAGTTGTCGACTTGTTCCGGGAACCCCGTGGCACTGGGGTGGTTGAGTGCCTCCTGGGTATCGCTCACTGGCCCGAGGTACCCGAGGGGGAACCCGAACCGGACAAAGTCGAGCAGTTCCTGTTTTCCGGGCATCCCGGAGAGGTATCGGACCCACGCCGGAATGTTGAGGTCCGTGGGAAGCTCAATGCGTGCACCTAAAGCGTTGGGCATTCTGGTGTCCCTTACCTCCCCGTAGATGTAGGCGTGTCCCGGCGGCCCGGGCCCGGCGAACTGGGGCCAGAGGGCCCGCCTGTGTCCGGCGAAGGCGGCCGGGTCGGTCGGGAGCCCAGGGACCGGGACCCCGGTCTCACACACCTCCCTGAGTGCGGCGAAGTCAGGTGTGTTCACAATATCCTTGCCTCCCCGGGGCAATTGCCGAGGCAATTGCTCGTCAACGCTCTTTGCGCTGTCATCGGTGGGAGTGTATTCCCCGGTGTCGCTGTCACTGCCTGCACGCCCCACGTGTTTGCCACGCGGTGTTGTTGTCACGTGCCTGGGGGGTGTTACGTCATACGTGTGGCACTCTCTGAGGTGGGTCGTCCGCCTGCCCGGGAGTGCATGCGTACTGAGTGCAGGGGTGGTCTCTCGCGCCGCGCCTACTCCAGGGGCGCGGCGGGTGCGTTTTTTGAGCTCGACTGTTGTGGTAGCACTTGTGTGGGCCGCAGTACGTGTCCGGCCGGTGGGGGTCGGCGTGGGGCCGCTGTCGGTGTGGGCACAGCACTCTCATAACCCACTCCGTAGGACAGCTTCCTGTTACACGCGTGGATAGAGTGCGTGCACATCCTGCCTATGGAGTCGCAAAAAGAGCACACGTGTACCCACTTTATAGCCCCGTCCTGGTGGCCGTTGCGTTGGCGGCAGCCCTTCTCTGAGTTAAATGCCCGGCAAGGCAACTCCCGTGCCCCGGACTTCGTAGCATCTTGGCCGACCGTGGTCGTTGTCGTGGCCGTCATGGCGAGCCGGACGCGCTCGTCCTGTATCCTGACGTGGTCAGACCAATACAGTCGTCCGGCTTCGACCTGATCAAAGACATGGTTGGACCACCTCCGTACCCCGGCCCACGGCCGTGTCTGGGCATCGGTTGTGACCTGTGTCAGGTGGCGATACAGGTCGCGGCGGTCCTCCTCACGCACGGCCCGGTGGTCCTCCATCATGTTCAGGAAGGCTCCGATATACTCTAGTGGACCGAGCGTGCTCCTGACCTCGAGCTTCTGGCTTATGGTATAAACACCCTCACGGTCGATATACATGTATGGTTTCGATATAAGACGGTTTGTATGCAAATCGGTTGAAAGCTTACCGGCCGTCCTGTCGTGCCGTAGGGTCTCCCGTTCAATCTCGTGCCGGATGTAGTCCTCAGAGACGTATCGGTCGCGGAGTTGCCGTGGGGGTGGAAGCCGTGAGGCCTGGTCGTGCGCCGAGTCCCTTGTCCTGTCTTCCGCCGCAGATGGTTCCGTTGGTGGTCTCGACGCCCGTGAAGCTGACCGTCGTGATGGCGACCGTTCACGTTACATCTTGGTAATAGCCGTGAGGATGGACTTGACATTCTCCTCCAGCGCCACGATGCGAGACGTCTTAACAGACGATCCGTGCTCCGAGACCGAGGCCACGTGTTCGGCGCTTCCCTGCGTGGTCGATTCTTTAACCGTGGTTTCGGACCCGTCTTCAGCCTCGGGGGCATTAGACGGTCCGGCTTCGGGGTTTGCTCTCGTTTTAGGCATCTTCTACTCGTTTTCCTTGTACCGTTCTCGTGTAGTGTGATGGGGTGCGGGCCTTGTGACTCGTGGAGTACAAAGGCTGCGCGCACGTGCCAAGAATGACGAAAAAGGTGGGAGTACGTGTGTACTGTATGGCGGGTAGAGTAGAAGTGAGACCGGGGTCCGGACCGGGGTCGACCACATGACTGCGCGGTACGTGTGAAAGCCGCGAGGGGGCAGGAGGGGCGCCTGTGAGGCGCGGTAGAGGGGGACACCAGAGGTGGCAATGACTACCCCTGAGCAAAGCCCATGAGTAACCAATGTACTCGTTGCTCAGACAAACACTGGTCAGTGTGGCCTCAGTCCTATGTCATTTTAATGCGTTCACACTTAGAGTGTGAACGGTGGGTGTCAGCGCAAGTCTATTGTTTTCACATAAGATATGAATTTTGGAACACAGTGACAAAGTATCGTAATGTAACAACGAGTCTTGACTGTCTAAACTTAATAGTTGATAATTGTCTCGTTTTTCACAAAGATAAAGATGGGTAATACTAAAGGCAGAGCCAGAACTACCATTGTGTTTATTGCATAGCCACATGCGGTGCGTGTTATCTTTGCCATATCTGAAGTATTACTTGGGCAATATGCATGTTTAACCCACCATAGATTCTCTGGATATTATATATATATACAGATACTATAGACGTATAACGCTCATTCAATCAGTCATTTAATGCCAACGAATACGTTGGTAGGCGTTTGACTGTTAACCAAGCAGAAAAGGTACAACACCAGCCTGTGGGAAAGGGTCCGTTTGGTCTTTTTTCAAACATAGCCAACTCTCTACATGCGTCAACACCGTTCTCAACCAATCAATTTCTTATGACAGATTGCATAATGGAGTCATGCTCTTTTTCTCACCTCTGGAATTTTTTCTCATAGACTTAACATTGCGAACTCATACTCAACGCCTATGGAGTATCATAAGAAAATTGCAATGGGCGATGATATCGCAAATAATAGCCAATCAGTCAGTGATATGGGTGGGACAAAGTCTGAACCGCACACGATCCATAGCGGCTGAAAAGAGGCCATTCATTCTAGTTTACTATGCAATCTCACACGGCAATCAGAACTCATGGCGTATTGTCAGGGGCTATGGATCTCGATGCAGTTCTTTATAAGTACCGATCAGTAGGCTGATGCCCGTCGATTAGTGAACATTAAGCTAAGAGGCTTGAACAATGTGACATTCCAATCTAGTTAGGATTTATACCATTTGAAATGTCATGCACATAGATTAATAGATGCAAGTACGAGCGACCCATCCAGGGGAAATCCATTTTATTAAGAAAAGATCCAAAACTATATATACTTGGGTATAACTCAAATAAATTCAAATGGAAAGGATTTAGATAGTCAACTTTCCTGATGCGCAACAGTGAATCTCTCAGAGACAGATAGGACGGAAAGCTCTATTATATTCCCGAGAACAGTTTTCACGAGGTAGCATTCGCCAGGGCCAATGCATTACTCGGAGCGAATGGTATGTTCATCATTGATGAATTTATGTGCAATTATAAACAAAGAGCCGATTTTCCGTCGTAAATTGACAAGCGCAGCCAAGAGCTACATTAGGGCGACGGGACATTTCACTGTTTTCAGTATATATATCGATGTTATGGAAAAGATGGTTCAATGAGTTGTTGAAGAGATGGTTTAATGAGTTGTCGAGATGTTATAGAAAGAGACAGATATTATAGAGGAAACCCATGAAAGTTTAGGGTCTGAGCCCGTATCCCATCGAGTTTGAATCACGTAGTAATTCACAGGGCAAAGCCGCGTGAATTACTATGTGATTCAAATGAGATGGGATCGAGCTCTGACCCTAAACTTGAATGGGTTTCTGAATTTATCTCACCCTTAATATTGACTAATGGGCTAACATCTGTGACATTATCCCCCATTGGATATTTTTCCTAAATATCTAATGGGCCTTAGATACGAATTCCCAATGTTAAGTCTATGGAGAAAAAATATCTGGGGTGAGATAAAGAGATATATTTGATGAAGACTACATTTATTTGGTTAAAAGTATAACTAAAAATGCTACAAAACAAGGCCGAATATGTTACAGAATCAAATTAGACCCCAACCATAAACACACTACTAATGAACTACATTCTCCCTTAATGATTAAATACCTTAATAACCGTCGATGTGTGCACCTTTTAAGTTATGCATATTTACTCAGTACTAACTAAGATGCGATTCACCAAAGTAATTTACCAACTCCCAGAAATGACGGCATAAGTTTGGAATTACCCACAACAAAAAAAGGGTCTCTGCCAAATATTTCTATAAAACAGCTATTCTAGCATAGAATAACCTCAAATTGAAATAAAACTTTTGAACTACATTAGATTAAGACTGCAACTAAGGTCTATTTTTCCCCCCTAGTAATCGAGACTTTTTTTGAAAGAACCCAAATTCCCAAATCTTATCTCCTTACACTTCTCGATGTAGGGAAATTGGAAGTTCACCTGGCATTATTAACTACATTGAAATTATCAGGATCCAGATGTATCAGGAACAAGACGGTCAATGAGGCATTGCAGCCTCTAGTGATCAGCTGGGCACGCCTATTCACCACTTGCACATAAGCGTGGCGCTGCGATCAGGCGTAAGCACGGGTTGCGCTGGTTGTATATAACAAGGCTCTGCTCGCCGAAAACCAGCAACATGTTCCAATTCGAAAACGAGACTTGCTACCTGACCTGGATCTGCAGCATGGTTTCAGAACCATAACCCCAGAGTTAACTAAAAATGTAATTTGTTGTGGTGTCGTGAATAAAAGGACAATCTTTATAAATAAAACTTTGTCAAAAAGCTAAAACTTGGGCCTATTTGTTGGAATAATATCATATACCTGTGTTATGGCTAAGAATTCCAGTCATAGATTGAACATCCGAGTTATTTAGTTGATACAGAATAAAAATATGTTACCTTCCTGTTTTCACACTGATTTAATCAAAAATCTATTGCGATGACCTATAGAAATTAATATCCTACCTTCATAGGCATTTCAAGACGATTAAAATGATACCAATATTACCAGGCTGTGATAGATATTTCCTCTGATAATGGACTATTAATACAGATGACAAAGTATCCAAAAGAGTGCTAAAAACATTTTTTTTTTATATCTGTCTCAATGGTCTATTATCTCAGGAAATATCTAACACATCCTGACAGTATAGGTATCATTTTAATCGTCTTGAAGTATCTAAGAAGATGGGATGGTTATTTCTATGGGTCATCGCGATAGATTTTTCATAAAATCACTGTGAAGGTAGGAAGGCAACATGTTTTGATATTTTTACTCAACAAATTCTAAAGTTCAAGCTATCAAGGGAAGGCTTAGCCAAGGAATATGTTTATGATATGTATACCAACAAATAGTCCAGTGTCCTAGCTTTCTAACATTAATTTATCTATGAAGATCGGCCTGTTATTCACAAAGCAAGAGCAATTTGCATTTTCCGAGTTAGAAAAAACATAGGTTTTTTCCATACCAAACGCTCAGGAGTAAGGTCGCACGCCTCGTTTTCGTGTGACCTACTTGGGCGGCCATTACAAGATGGCGTCAGTGTGAAGAAGGTCTATGGACTATTCATGAGGTACTGGCCCTCTCCTCCTTTCCCAATGTCACAGAACTGGCGTGCAGATAGTGAAGGGATATCTTTTTTGCAGCAAGCTAGAAGTCTATGTGATCACTCTGACCTCTGGGGGGAGTATATGAGCGGTTAGCCCACGCTCAAAAAGTAGCGCATAATAACGGTGATCACTGCTGATTGGTTCTTGTTACTATTCTTAGAGCAGTGTGAGAATATGTTTATGAGAGGTTGCCTGATATCTCAACAAGATTAAAATGATTGAACTTTTCATTATCATCCATGGAGGGTCATTGTATGGAAGGCACTAAACTGCCCCAGGCTTCCGACAGCTCAATAGTATTTCACTCTGTTTGAAAACGGCAAAGCTCTTGTCTATATCCCTATGGGGTTTTTTCATAGGAGGAACAGCTACATGTATACCCAGGTAGGGGTATTTCTATCTATAGTGTTGGCCTTTTGATTCATTTATAATTTTTCTGAATTATAAGATTCAAGAATGAGTGTAGAGCCATGTGTTTATTGCACATATGGGATTTTAGATTATCAGATAAATAATCGACGATCGATCAAAAGATCGCAAATAGTCCTTTTGTATTTCTGTACTAGAACTGAATTAACTTGTGAAAGTATCCAAAGCTAATGTAACATTTAATGAACAACTATATTGTTATGAGTGCACGTGCGCGTATGTTTTAAAGGGTCTACTCCTGTATTTAGTTACTATTACACGTGGTATTCAATGGAAGAACGCGGCTCTAGTTTCCTTTTGGATAAGCAGTGTATTTCCTTAAGAAAGGGCTGGGTCCTAGCTGTCCTGTTTTTCAAACAAGGAGCTGGGCTGGTGCTTATCAAGGAAAAACAAATGATACCCTAAACATACGTTACAAACCTGACCCTTTTCATTTTGATTCATTCAAACAAGAATTTACGACAGAGGCAACCTCCAATTGGCGGTCATCCTTACAAGAGTCACATTTAGTAGACATCACAAAGACAAACACAGGACAAAAGTTGCACTCATATCCTGTATTTTGTTCACCATGGAAACTTGATCCCAAACATTTGATAAAATTGAATTGTTACAAAAATTCAAGACTTGATAAGTCTTGGTGTGAAGACGAAAAAAACACAGTTAAATCTGGTGGGGGACTTTGTGCATACTATATATAGAGAAGAACTGCTAGTCTCAAATTTCAAAGAAAGATCTTTAGATGTGTTTTGCAAGCAGATAGAGGCTCAGATTTTAGAGGCGCAAAGAATAAGTTATACATATGCCATACAAATTCTATTATTCAAGGAACTCAACCTCAAGACCTTATTCCGTAAATGATGATCACATCAAGCCTCATCTCATCTTGTATTATGTACGAACATGATAAGTTTGTTCTCTATAAATACTTGTTCTTTAGGAAGAGTGTTAAGGTATACTTATATGATCTACAATGTATAACAAAAAATTAGATAACCAAATCGAATCCATCTATACGGTTGGAAAGACATGCACATGGACTTTGGTAACTATGTCTACTACATATTTCAGATCTCATATTCCAATTTATTCGTTACATTATTCAATCATGACGGTATCTCGTTTTACCAAGGGCGATGGTCTATGTCTTTTGGCTGCCGATTTGGCGCGTTTTAACTGTGCTAATGTGGCAGACGTTTTCTGTTCTCTACTAATTTGGCGTCCTAATCGTCTGATTGTACTTTGCTTCTTGGGAGCATTCCGCCAATTGTTTTTGGGATGTACATCATTGACATCTTTCTTCTGAAGAAGACTAATCTGTTTTCCCAAATTCCGTATTGTAGTTTGCTTCTTATGAGGTTTCCGCCAATCCTTGTTACTGTTTACATTGGACGATTTTCTCGCCAGGCTTTGCTGCCTTTTAGTCGGTAAAGTCTTTGTCTGGTTATGAAGAGTTCCCAATTTTTGTTGCAGACTGATCTGCTTCCCCAATGCCCTAATGGTGCTCTGTTTTTTGGGCGGTTTCCGCCAGTTTCTACTGCTAGGGAGGGCTTCATTAATTGTCGTCTGCTTCTGGGCCAAACTCTCCTGTCGCTTTGTCAGTTTCGGCGGCTGTGTATTTTCTAATCTCACTGTATTGCGTCTGGATAACCCCAGTCTCTCTGCGTGAAGTGAAGTCACTCTGCGTTTTAGAACAGGCTCTTGTGGATTCCTCTCTGACGGTTCTTCATACCTAATACACGAAGAAAACAATCAAGTGAATTTTAATAACATTCAGGATAGAATCAGATTGCAGAATTATATGAATGTACATAAATAAGCCTAGGGTTTTGTCAAACTTATTTACCCTTTTGCGTGTCCAATACCTACCCCAGAAGAAACAGGGTACAAAATGGACTCCCATCAAGGTTTAACTCTTATTATATACGTTGAAATATTGATAATCGATCAAGTATTTACTAAATCATGACGACATCAATCTGATTTGCAGAGCAATTACAGTAGAATCCTGCTTCCGAGGAACCCCGCTTCAGGGCTCCCCGCTTCAGGGAACCACCCCGCGTTAACGGGCAATTTGCTCGGAACGGAAATGTTTCTCTTTATCAACATCATATTTGGAGGGACACCTTATCAGGTATGAGGGGACGATGTGTTCATTTTAGTATGCATGTCTGGCGAATAGATTGGTGTCAGACACTAAACAATAACAGGTGCAGGCCCCTGTAGGCGTACGAGGGGCGTCCTAAAGTGTCGGGGTTGATTAGTGCGGGCGGGGGTGGAGGGGAGTGGGGCGGTGGCGAGGTGTGAAAGCACGGCCTCAACTAGATGATGTGGGGTGGGATGTGGGGGTGGGGCTTGGATGTAGTGACACCCACAACAGAAGACCCTTTCTACCCTCTGGGACTATGAGACTATGTTTAGATCTATATGAAAACTGGAATTGCTGTCCTTATTACTACCTGTTATTCTTCTATTAACCTATTTAATTGGTAAATCCCATTTAACGCCGGGGTGAAAAAATATACAAAAACCACAACAGAGGCTGGTATGTGTGTTGTTTACCACTTGTCCTTATATTTCCTTCACTGATTAATATGATAATAAAATATCCTAAGTGTGAAATTGCGAAACATTGAATAACTGCAATTAAACGTAGACACATGTATATCATATTTACCAATTTGGTCAACATTTTATTATTTAAAATGTATATCGTATGTTGTGAGACCTATGCCTACCCTTCAAAACGTTTAGCGTTGGCTTGGATGATGGCCCACTGGCGACATCTTGCGGGAGAGTCATGGGACTTGGGGGAACACCTTCGTCCCTTGCATCCTACTTTTCCATCTGTAAAATAATAAATGTTCCTCCTGCTTACAATTCTAAATCACGTATGGCGGTTTCAATATAGGTTTGTATTTTCTATAGGTTTACATAGGTGGATACAATATACAGTGAACTATTGGAACTACTTAAGTAGTTTACTTCTACAGTGCAATTTCAACGTGAAGAACAAAATATCTGACGTACATATTAATCCTCCCACACATATAGGGGGCCTTATGGTATTGTCAGAGATAATGGTGTGGGAATGAGAAAATATGGATAAGAAAACGAGAATTTCAACAACTTCACCAACCCTCCCTCTGCACAGACATAGTCATTCTTCACAGTAAAATTAGAGAGACGTGCATGTAATTACATATCCACGGTTGCACAAACAGTCGTAACACTACAGCATTTACTATAATTTAGCAGTACATGGGCAGGGATCCAGCCCAACTTTAGACAGGTACTGGCAGTGCACGGGCTTCGGGTGCCCGTCTATATCTGCGCATTTGAAATATTACTTGAATTATGCAAACTCACATCGAAGTGTGGACTCATCTCCAGATACAGTTAACTCCCAGAAGCGTTTCTTGTCGTTCTCGAGGTAGTAGACTTTGTCGGGAGACGCCATGTTTACATCACGTGACCCGATCAGGGTGTACACTGCACCGCATTTACAGTAATATTCCTTGCAGGAGTAGTGCAGTGTAGTCAATGAACACTACTGCCACCTGGTAGTTTACAACGACACTAACTGATGGATCACCCGATGGTAAACACATAATTAAAGGACAAATGCTGGTAGTTGGGAGATTTCTAGATTCTATCAATTTTTGCAAATAACTCTGGATAATATAAGTCTCATATATCAGCAAATAGAAAATGCAAAAAAAAGGCATGTCACCATGCTAACATCTATGGGCAGGCCATCTTAAAAGGTAAGTGCTTAACTATTGGTGTCAATGGGAAACTGCAATACTTTGCCTTTGTGGCTCGATGACACAGATGTTCTATTGCTATCTTCAAATAATTCTGGATTCTGATAGTTGGGAACATATATACAAATGGGAAATGCTAAAAAGATACCATGTCACCATGCTAATGTCTATGGGAAGGCCATCCGAAGAAGGTACATGTAAGTGCTCAACTATTGGTATAGATAAAAAACTGCAATATTTTCATGAAACCGGATGGCACCACCAGTGTCAAATTTAGTTCTGAGGGTGGACACACAAGAAACTGCGATACCTAGCCACATTTGTCTTTAACTACTACTGATACTTCTACCTATTATTCCAGGCGTTGATTTATGATACCCCTAGTAAAAGAGAGGAAGTGGGTCAATATTCCACCTGGGTAGGATTAATATGTGATGCCTAGGACCTATATGACTGGTCTCTGCTGTTACCTGCCCATTGCCTTTAATACTTCATTAAAGAAAGGGGATACCTGATACATTGATATATTTCAGTTTATTTTTGAACTGTTACTCTTGCTATTCATTCTACATTATATTTTTGTCTGAATCCTGCCTCTCCCTTCCTCTCTATTTTGTTGGGACCGAGGGGGTCGTTGAATAACATATACCAGTGAGAGGGTAGTAAACGTAGCACAACGCTCTGTCCACTCCCCACAGACGTTCTACTTAAGTTAACGACATAGACAATCTTTGAGATTCTTTGTGAACCAAACTTGTTCACACAATTACGTTTGTAAGTGTCATGAAACAAAAAAAAACAGGTGAATTCAACAACTTACATCAAAATCTTAAGTCTCACATCATATGAGCAGCAGATGTTATCTTTTTCATGATCAAATCCTCCTTTTAATCCCAGAATAGGGGAGCTCCTCAGTCAACCATCCACCATTTTTGATCCTTGAATTTTGAATTGAGCTGGTTACCAGCGATAATGTCAGTCTCAAAGTTTGCTTAGGGAGTGTTCACTATTTAGGGTCAGGGGTGTTGGTTTTGTTCTGCAATCCTCCAAAATGAATCCCCCCTCCGGAATACCTCCAAATAAAATGTCCCCCCCCCCCCCCACGGAAATACCTCAAAATAAAGTGCCCCCCTCGGAAATACCTTAAAATAAAGGGCCCCCCAAGGCAAATACCCTGATATACATCCCCCTCCTAGGCAATAGCCTCAAATGATTCTTTCTCATATGCACATGTATATGTACACATAGATAGGAATGTTAAGTAAATAAAGCCAGGTGAATTCTGGAGTGCAAATTTTAAACTTCTATAATCAAATCCTCTAATTCCCAGCTATCCTGCCCTTGAGAAATGTGGACTGCTAATGATGGTTTAAGAGCAATGACTGCAAACTGGGTAGCATAGTTATAGAATCAGATATCCACCATCTAGGAAGTGAACCCTTAGCCTGTCAGGACATGTTGGCACTGGAGCTTATGTAACTGCTGCTCTGAGACATATCTTAAGGGGCTGTTCTATTCAGACAGTGGAGGTATCAAAAAGACTACTTGTATGTGCTAAGCTACACTGCATGGCAATCACCTGACATTGACCATTGAGCTGAGTATAGATACTAATACAGTGGAGCTGCACAAGGTCACAGAACAATCTCTTGACAGCAGTATTGCCTTGGATAGTCTTAACATATTCATGCACAACCCACAAAAAATCATTGCAATCTTTTTATAAATTTTTGCAGAAAAAGGTCCTGGTTTGTTTTTCATATATTTGAAGTTTTAAAAAGATTGTGAATAATAGACCATATTAGTTTTGACATCATTGAGTTCTCTGGTATTTTGGTGTCAAACATACAAAACTCTGCAAAGCACCACTTTCAAATTCTTTAACATTTTTTCCACAGTCTCCAATAATTTTCCCTCTGTCCAAAAATCTCAGAGCAGAATACTGAAATTGAGCTTTCCCATTCTTGAAAGAAATGCTGGATCTGATTCATACGGAAGGACACACCCAGTGCATGGTCTCAGACATGCTCTCTTTCACAAGGTACATAGTCTTTGACTTGCAGCTTTTTCCCATGTGAATGCCTTGCTTGAAACTCAAATGCCCATGCCTAGCGCCCAGTGCAGGGTACTTAGTCACTGGTGCAGGGACTTTTCCCATGTGAACGTGTATGAGAGCACACCAATGAGAGGGGACCCTCATTACCAGTGGGAGGTATTCAAGTCTCACAAAAACCCAAGACTATTAAGCGAAACCTATTTCACTTTCATAACATTGGTGCCAACCTTTCATTCCAATCTCAATAACTATATCATGTTGGTCTTTGACTATTTGAAAGTATGACAATTCTAATGAGCTCAACCCAGAGAATGTTCTCACTTTGATACATCTTTTGAAATGTCAATATATAATTAAATATTTTGTAGACATTTTTGGGATTGCCAATTGCCACACCCAGGAAGGGATATCCCAATAGTTGGCACCAGAGCACAGGAAAAGCCTTGTCTTGGCAGGTAGAATGCCATCATATGAATGCAGTAAATTACAAATACTAGGTGAATGTTCACCTACCTTTTGTTACTATTTATAATCAAACCGATACTGCCAGCTAAATAAATGAAGATTAAAATCTAATCAACCAGTTTTTGCCAGATCCCTGCAAACAGTTACCACACAATGTCAGTTGGCACTATCTTTCCTTATATTGTTGGTCTGTGTACTATAAACATGTCTGGCAGTGGCCAGTGACTGTGACCAATGTCATCAAATTTATGGACACCAATGGAACACCCCTTTCATACTAACCTTAAAACCATTATAGATCTATTACTAATTTGTCTTTATCACAGGAGGGCCAGTAGCTGTCTTACTGATATAGAAATACCCATAATTATCACAGAATATGCCATAGAAGAAGGTGTTGCAAAGGTTAGAAAATTACTGGTTCTGATACCAGTTACTACATGGGCAGAATGCAGGTTTTGCTGTTTTCTGAGGTTTGCCCTGACAGTTAAGTAATACACTCTCATAGTAAATTGTTGAATTTGTGGTGATGAAGGATATCTGCTAGCAAAATAAGGGTCATTAATAAGTAATTAAAGGTATAATCTCTTGGGTAATGTTACTATGGTGATTTGGGAGATTGTTGAGTGAATTTCATCAAAATACACACTCATCACAGTAACTGTCATTTAACTTGCATTTTCTTCAGGCAGCTGTTGTTTTATCAGAGCTTAATTGTTGAAAATATGTAACTTTATGGTGACATTACAGATTACTCAGGGCATAAATGACAATACAAGGACTTGGGATAAGCCTGTGATAGTCTCTGCCTCAATAGGCCAACAATTTTGCTGCTAACTTTAGGAAGATGATCATTGAAAAACATTGCACTGAACATTATCTCAGAAAAGCTCTTGCATAGCAGATCACTAGAAGTCTTAGTTTGATTGGCCCCCACTCCACAGTCATGGCACAGCCAGTTGTTACAGTACCTGACTTATAATCTTCTATGCCACAATCCCCATACTAATATTCATATATATGTAAATTTCTAAATTCTGCTAGAAGAGATTAGACACTATTGGCCTTTAAATTGTATAGATTATCCAAAATACACAGTTCTGGACCTCTTGTGTGGGTGAATTGCAAAAACGCAAATCATTGAAATTTATTCCCCCCCCCCCCCCACCGGCAAATACCGCATAATGAAATGCCCCCAGGCAAATCTGACTAGTGAAAGGGCAAAGTACAAGGAGACCTTGTAGGAGGGCTATTGTTTATCAATATTTAAGCTCATTCAGCTAATACTGTTCTACCTCACCAAAGGTCGTCCATAAATGTTGAATAAAGTTGGCCCACATCGTCAATGAGTCTCGCACGGAAAGGGCTTTTCATGTACGACCTTAAATCTTTCAACGGGCCCCTGGATATAGTCATGAACCAATTCTCATTTGATAAAATCCCTTGCTTCATCAAAGCCGGCATTTGTAGGTATATTTCTAATTGGTAAGGTTGGATTAAAAAAACATAAAAGATGGATTGAGGAAAAAAGAGTTAAAAAAGCTCAAATTGTTTCTAGTTTCCAACACAATGATACTGTACCTCTGAATTGATCAAATCCTCCTTTTAATCCCAGAATAGGGGAGCTCCTCAGTCAACCATCCACCATTTTTGATCCTTGAATTTTGAATTGAGCTGGTTACCAGCGATAATGTCAGTCTCAAAGTTTGCTTAGGGAGTGTTCACTATTTAGGGTCAGGGGTGTTGGTTTTGTTCTGCAATCCTCCAAAATGAATCCCCCCTCCGGAATACCTCCAAATAAAATGTCCCCCCCCCCCCCCACGGAAATACCTCAAAATAAAGTGCCCCCCTCGGAAATACCTTAAAATAAAGGGCCCCCCAAGGCAAATACCCTGATATACATCCCCCTCCTAGGCAATAGCCTCAAATGATTCTTTCTCATATGCACATGTATATGGAAAGGGCTTTTCATGTATGACCTTAAATCTTTCAACGGGCCCCTGGATATAGTCATGAACCAATTCTCATTTGATAAAATCCCTTGCTTCATCAAAGCCGGCATTTGTAGGTATATTTCTAATTGGTAAGGTTGGATTAAAAAAACATAAAAGATGGATTGAGGAAAAAAGAGTTAAAAAAGCTCAAATTGTTTCTAGTTTCCAACACAATGATACTGTACCTCTGAATTGATCTACCATCTAATGTTTTGTTAAATGAAATTCATACCAATGGCATTGTTTTTACTTGTGTCCTGGTTGCTGGATATATACCATAGATGTTTCTTCTGAAAATAACATAGCTCAGCCCTGGATACCGTTTCCCCTGCTCCGTTGACACATAGGATTGTGGGATGCATTTAACGACAACACTACACAAGATGGCGCCATGGGTACTTCGGGTCCACTGATGGGTATCGCATAGAAATAGTCAAACGCCCTGCCATTGTGTCTTACCTGTGATATCCCGTGAGGAATATACATACATGTATAGAGTGAGAGGAGGAGTCACAGGAGAAGTGTCCGACCGTGTGAGTGTGTGTACATGTGTGTGTGTCGGGAGGGAGGGGGGGGGGGTATAGAAAGGGGATCCGGAACAAAGCACCCCCCCTCCCCAACAGAGTGGTAAAATATATGTATTATATTATAGAGCCTACTATAATAATATAGTATACCAGATTATGATACTGAAGCCTTTCAGTTTGTTGAATATCAACTATAAAAAATTTAAGAAAAAGATCAGTTTAAAAAGACTGATCTTTTTCTTCCATGTACTTCCAAGTATGATTGCCTTAGTAAAGTACTTTATATCTAATTGTTTTAAAACGGCACCCACTTTTTGTGAAGTTAGCTTCAAAGTGATTCTTATTGAGTCATACAGACTAGTTTTAGGAAAAGAGTGGTAAATTGAATACCGTCTGCTAATTCATCCTAAGTTTTTTTAAATTCCATATCGTGTTGATATTTTCTATGTCATCTAGGTTCCACTATCTAGAAATAAGCACTCCATAGTAACATACACAGCAAGTATCGACCCATACATCTTGATTGAGTATAATTGGATGTTGATCTGTTCCTGGAGGTTTCAACATTAATAAGCGTAATGACTGATTTCCTTCATTTTATGACTACCTTAATTCATTTGTCATATAAGTTAATTTTGGGCATCACTGGATTCAATGGTTACCATACTGTGTACAAGATTGCGAATTAATGATAATTTATGATGATGAATACCATTTTTAGATAATGAAGCGATACGAATTGGCCTTTGATCCCATTAATAGTTTCTGCATAAGACTATAAGACAGTTTCTACATAACACTATAAGACAGCAAATGATAAACTATATCTCTGGCAAGTTGCCAAACACTTTCAGTAGAAAGTTTTTATAATCCATGTAAATCCATTTAATACTATACATCAGAGATGACCTGTGGTTAGTATATTTCTAATTATACCCGTTATGAAATGTTAATATACACCTTATCTTCCTTTATTTTGTGAAGACAGTGACGTATGCCCTTGATTCTTTTAGTTTCTGACCTTGTTATATGTCACCCTGACATCCAGCCGTGCAATATCAAAGAGCGGTAAGTTATGATTAAATTTTTGTATAACATTGTGGTGTGATGAAAACGGAGTATCACACATTGCCTTCTTCGTTTTAGAATAAACAGAACTAAGGACTGCCATGGCCATGTGCGTTTATGGTGAACCCACTTTAATGAATCTTGAAATCTTGACCTGTAAATATAACTGAATATGAATGACAGACATAAGATACAAAGATTGTTACAGAATCTAGAACTAGATGGCATAACCATTGATGTAGAAAAAGGGGAGTGCAGAATCAGCCATGTTAGGGGCTCCCTCTAGCTTCTACAGGTAAAATCTGCAGAAATTATTATTTGGACCTAAAGACGAGAATAGATTTTAAAACCATTCATTGTATTACTTTCTATAGAGATTAAGGAGGCTCCTAGGGTCCGTGCTGCTTGGCAGATAGACGGTATTGCAATCTCATTTGGCAATAGCAAAGCTCTAGTAGAATCCCCGGGTTGAATTATTACATGGACGATTTTTGAAACTACACCGTATCTGGGCCAATACGTTTGTCCGTCTGCACTACCGTAGAACCGGATTATCAAGAAGATACGTTCCGATAGTATTAAAAAAAAACCACTCTATTTTGGTATGTCTGGAGGACAATATGAAAAACATTTAGGACATACTAAACATGCCTGTCACCTTGGCGAAATTCCCTTTCTGCACGACAAAACGCTGTTCATGGGACAAGAAAGTAGTTTCTGAGATGTTTCCCCATTCTCTGAGTATGACTCTGGGGTACACATCAAGCTAGATGATCTGGAGGGACAGTCACACAGGAGAATGCATCTGAAAGATACACAGTCCAGGAAACAATCTCCTACGATGTAATCATCCAAAAGGCAATTATCGAGATGCAATTGTATTCGAGGGAGAGGGGCAATCACCCAAGAGGCATTACTCCAGGAGGCATTTATACAGGAGGCTAACACCCAGGAGGCAATTATCCAGGAGGCATTTAAACAGGAGGCTAACACCCAGGAGACAATTATCCAGGAGGCTAATATCCCGCAAGAAATTTATTTCTAATGGAAAACACTCTCTTATAAGTCAGAAAACTGCTCACATCCCCGCAGGAACAGCAAGGGAGTAGAAAAAAGAGAAACATATTATCAAAACAATTATTGGGGAGGCATTGGTTCTCTTACCAAGACACCCGTATCAGGAGCCAATATTTCATAAGAAGAATTGATTTAAAACATATATTTGAGACATTAAGTATGTTATCGCCCATATATCTCTTCTCAATAGTCATTGCGCCTGTTGACAGGGAGTTTGTATTTATATGTAACCTTCCAATCATATAGGCATTGATCATAACTTATTAGGACAATCACTTTAGACGACATTCTCTATGAGAGTACAAATATTAGCCGTATCGCGCCAGCCGCCTGCAGCATTGTCAATAGCATTGATCCAGTACTAGTGTGAGCGTATACCGCTAGAGGGCGAATTGATTGTACTAATTTGATTACTGTGACACATGATCTGATCCTTGATATGTCTTTTTGATTTAGCTTAGAAATCTTAAGTGTCATTTTCATACTACATTCTCTGAAGGTTTTTATGCTAGTTTTGTGTTTATTGATCTATCAGGTTTTTACAGGAAAACAATGATTTTATGGATTTCAGAAAACGATGCCTAAGGACACCCTCCAGTCCCTTATACGAGTCTCTAGACTCATATATATAGTGTTGATAAGACATCAATTGATGTTTTTTTCCTCTGGAAAAAGAGCATTCTTCACATAAAGAATACGTCACTCGCAGTGGTCGCATTAAGCCTATAAGACACCGAAATCTTTCCCGATTCATCCCGACCATCGGCTCGGTGAGAGTCTGGAATAAAATGTCGATGTCTTATACTTATAAGACACCGACATGATGACTCTTCCCGACGAAACCTCCTGCCTTTATAACCTCGTAAAACAATCCGATTGAGACCAAAGAGAGCGGCCGGGTGCCGGGCCCGGGTTTCTCCCCGGGACGGGTCGGTGTCTTATAGGCTTACATGATAATGAATATCAACAAGAATATGTAATTGCAAAGAAATACACCAAATGTACAACGGAAGGAATCATATGATAAAGAAATATAATAAAGTACAAAAAACAATAAAGTATTAGAAATACACCTAACAAATGAAAGAATTATACAAAGAAGAAAACAACTCTATGTATTGATAAATTTACGAAATTGTTATGTTTTGTTAGTAAGCCGTATGAAATATGTTGAGCAATATGTAAAGAGAATGACATATGAGATACTCTGTGTAAAAAGGAATGGTTTAACAAATGGGATGTTATATTGGAAGCTATGTTGTAAATAACGTGATGTTTCGGCAACAATGAGCAGGGTTGGAGCCCTGTTACTTTCCACGAAATAAGGAACTAAGCGAACGATACTGTGTCGGCCGGATGATTGGTGTTTGAGGGGGGCGGGGGTCGGTCACACTGGGGTTCAGGTTGAATTATAACTGCTTCACTCCCAGTCTTGCCTATGTTTTGTGGATGTCGCTGTGGAGTCTCTCATATTGTGTTTGATTATCTGTATCTATGATTTTCACGCATTTATAATATTGTTCCTAGGCCCTGTCATATGTTCTCAGTTTACTCACATATACCAGAAGGAAACTAGGCTTTCCCCACAAAAATTCAGAGCCATATATCAAAGAAATGATTTTAACGGAATAATTTTCTTCAAGGATCATTATGACTCATATCTAATTTTCTCCATGATACGTATGGTTATCAAATTTCGACAAGGGTGTCTAGATGTACACCTGTTTACTAGATTATTGTCATTTATGGAAATAAAAAGCTGCTTAAACTAAAAAAAGCAATAATAGTTGAATATGGTTAGATAATTTAGAAAATGGAAATATGTACTACTATTAGCTCTAGTGTAACAATTCAATATACACACTAGGAACATTTATCTCATCAAAGTATCCCTTATGATACGGCTTTGCGTCGAAACCTTGCATCATTGCGGGCGTATTGTAAATGTTATTAGTGATAACAGAATTACACAACGTTAAGTGGTGGCCGAGATAACCAGGTAGGTATTTGCATTGCCGTGCAGGTTATTGGGCTCAACATGAGAATATTCTCAGTCTATCTTAATTCTAATAGAGAATATGTCTCCTGTAAACCCTGTCTTTGAATCTACATAGTGCAGCTACTGTTTTTTTGGAGCAGCAGCATTTTTCCAACCAAAGCCCCATTTAGGGACTAACGGAACGAAAAAAGTTACACCAAAAGGATCTAAAAAATACTCTACTAACCCGGCCAAAGGATTCTTACCTCGTAAATTTGATATTCTTTCACCCAGGACTAATTTCTCAGTATTACTACATACCTACTAGTGTAAGTGACATATTTACTCATATTAAAAGTCTTCGCATAAATACACAATATTAACTGGTTTCAGATACAAGCGGCCGTATGCTCCGAGGATTTGACGTGTAGTAATATCCGAGCATATGTGAGGATATTGCGTAGAGTCAACTCTGAGGAGCATACAAACGCTTTTATCTGAAACCAGTCTATATTGTATTTATTATCCACCTTTTCTGCACAAGTGACATGTCGATATCAGTTCATTTTAGTTATGCACTATTTTTCCATACGCACTATTTTTCCGTATGCGCCACCCGGAGCATACAACATATCTGTATGCGCCGAGTGTCCATACACGTTGCCTATGTGTTTTCTATGGGCACTTTGTATTCGGTGGATAATAAATGAGATTTCTTAAGCCACAGGAATACTGTCTTCGTATATTACTGCAGGCATACATATTCAGAACAACAGAATCCTCCATTTGTAATATTGCTCGCTGGCCAGCTCGCGAGCACGTCTACAACCACCGACTGTGGTGGTGGTGGTTCAGGGTTGACGGCCGCGTGCCAGTCGATAAGCGTGCTCTACCTGCCCCCGCCCGCCCGCTCCCACCCACAGCAGCAGCAGCAGCAGCAGCAGCAGCGGATGTAAGCGACGGCTTCAGGGGTGGCCGAGGCACCCGTCCGTCCGCCAGCATCTCCCCGAGTCCTGCCTCGCATTCCAACGACCAGTCCTCGAGTGAGATATGTGAAATGGATCCTCTGAACAAGGTTGCATAATGATCCCATGGTCCTGGCAGACATGGCGACGACCTGTGTACATGGCGCTGTTACTGTGATAACTGCTGCTCGACGCGGGACTGCGACCTGTAAGAGCCTACCACAACCACCGCCGCCACCGCCACGCTGCAGCTCCACGGTCTCTGGCCGAGAGGATCAGCAAAGCACGGCACGGGACTGAGAGGGTGAGTGTGGTGGTGCTCTTGGTGCTGCCATAGTGGTGGTGGTGGTGGTGGTAGAATAGGCGGGTCTCCTCCAGACCAAAATCCCCAACGCCCGGCCCGGGGCATGCCATCTAAGTGACAGTCTGCGAGCCGCAGTCTGTGGCTATATTGTTCTTTTATCATATTTGTGTGGCACAACAACGAGCATCCAGGCGCACACAGGAGGAATACACTACTCCAGGGCGGGGGCGGGGCTCCGGATGCATCAACTCTCCTGACTCGAGCGAACTACAGAAGAGCCGGGCGTATACTGCACGGATTAGTGACCCTCGTCTACTGCAGTCACATACGTTTCTACATCTAGAGTAGGGAGTATATATACACCCGGTCTAACAGAGCACAATTCAATGGAGGCAGGACTAGTTCTGACTACTGAAGCATTTAGGAGTGCTGCATTTCTGTGCACGGAACTAGCAATACGCTTAGGTCTGCAAAAAGCTGCGTGAAAAGGGTAAGTTTACCTCCATAACTATACACAGCTGTTTATATTTTTTGGTGAATGTCATGTCGTTCTCGATTGGCTGCAGCAGTCACGACTTCGCATATATATATATATATATATATATATATATATATATATATATATATATAGAGAGAGAGAGAGAGAGAGAGAGAGAGAGAGAGAGAGAGATAGAGAGAGAGAGAGGGAGATAAACAGACAGACAGACAGATACAGACAGACAGACACAGACACAGAGAGAGAGATAGTTCAACATATATAATGATGACACACTATATATGTGATGACACACTTATGTGCGGGGTATTATGTGTAGAGTATGTAGAACCAATGACCCCCTGCAAAGGGATAAGTCTTTAGCTAGAAGACTATAATTGCTAGTGTTTCCAAATGAATATCATATGATTTGAGATTTACGTGCAAGTGAGACAGGCTGTCAGTGTTGTATTCTATGGATTTTATGATATTTTCAATTCTTCCAGCAATATGTTCTACAGTGAGAGTGCTCCCGTTATATATTATCTGAGGGTTAGATCCGTTATGTGTGATGCATCTACCAGAGCTGCACCTTTAACACTGATACCCCTCCCCAGCACTGTCTGCTTAGTGTTGTACGGCGAGCATATCGATCTCCATGTCAATACAGTGCAGTCACCCCAACAGCAGACTAGACACCTATCAATCACTGACACCAATAGATCGTGACGTAGACGGATAGCATCAGATATCTAATTCCCTCTCATTAATGGCAGTTTGTTTTTTGTTTATTTATGCGCCGCCAACACAATTTTCCCCGACCTTGCATTGACCCATGCAGTGCTGACTTCGGAACGGAAGCGGAAGTCTATCAGGGATCTGCGCGTGCGCCTAGCGTAAAGCGTAGCGTATTGATTTCTGCTGTCATTTAGTACACAGGGTGCAAAGATCCGCCATAGACAATGCGTGCTTAAATTCAGCTTCCAAGCCAAATATTGTCTAATCTTTGCTCTTTCACCAACATTATGAACAGCTCTTAAAGTCGTCCATATGAACAAGTCACTGAAAATAGCTTGCTATTTAATTTCAGGGTAATTGTTCTTTGAATTCTAAACTGAATTTAGTACACTCATAGGCCAGTGTGAGATAACGTGGAGATATGTATAGGTGTGCGTGTGTGTGTGCGTAGGTGTATGGGTGTATGGCATGTGTGTGTCTATCATGCGATGAACAATTGTGCAAATTGTGGGTTATTTTCCCAACATAATACATAGATATGAATATTGTATAATAAGGCCCAGCAGATATACCGATGTATATTGTGTATATATAAATATATATATGTGTGTATGTATATATAATGTATATATATATATATATATATATATATATATATATATATATATATGTGTGTGTGTGTGTGTGTGTAGGTGTGTGTGTGTGTGTGTGTGTAGGTGTGTGTGTGTGTGTGTGTGTGTGTGTGTGTGTGTGTGTGTGTGTACAAGGAGCTTGCGGTAACTCTTTTGTATCGTTGTCTGAGAGCTTCCAGTCTGATTCCTCAGTTTGGCCTCATGGGTCGACATCGCCTGCCAAGAACAAGCAGCATCCTTGTCACGTATCTGTGTTCACGTGACGTGAGAGTTGACCTCGTTGTGAACCCCACCCACCAGTCACATCCCATTGGTCAAACCAGGCAGGGGTTAGCTGTTAGTGTAGGAGGTAGAAATGTATACCCAAGCCTCTATTGCTAAGACAAAAACATAGTTAGCGAGGTAAACACGGTAAATGATACTGCTAGGGTGCATCAGGAGGGTGGGCGTAGGTTTAGTTTGAGTTGACTGTGATGCACAAAGGGAGACTTATCAGGATGAGGATGGAATAACTGTAATGGGAGGCATATAACTACAATGTAGGGAAGTGGGAGGGAAGGGAGGTTGGAAGTGTTGGTAAACCTAGGGAAATGTTGACCATTCTAAAGTTAATTCCTATTGGATTATTCATCCTAGATATTCTTATGGAATTATTGAATACTTCAGGGTCGATATATGATGAAGGAAGTAAGGGTAAGAACAAGTAATTGGTCTCTGAAGCGTGTCTGATAATGTCCAAATCTATATTCATCAGTCGGTGTTCTATGACAGGTTGATTGCGAGATGCGTGTATGCTCACCCTCATATAGAATAGGGGTGAGCACATTTTATTGTAGCGCAAGTATTGACTTTGCTTCGTGGCCAGACCCACATGTATATGGGCATTCACATATTACAAAACCAACGAATACAATCTGATTTTAGTTTATAAAACATCGGCATATATCACTGATTCTCACTTAGCTGATGGTCGTGATGAATCGGTGAAGCTCTTGACAATGTCTAATTAAGCATGGATTTCCCCGAGTGACCGATCTATGCCGAAATCTGCCGAAATCGAGAACGGGCAGGATCGGAAAAAATCGTATAAGGATAGCTGGTGATGGATAGTTTTGGGCGCTAATGCGATTATCATGCGATTACATTCCCCAAGTAGAGATTTATTCTAAAGAGGCCAGAAACTGTCCAATGAAACCTAGAGGGGGGCGTCCACCAACCACGAAAAGGCTACGACAATGGGTTCCCGACAAGGTCCACGATTGGCCTTCGATTTTAGGCCTTATGAAAGACGTCCATGGTCCCGACACACTACGACAGTGATATCGAGGAATATAATGCCTATAATTTAGCATCTTGAAAGCAATAATCAGGTGAAATATGAAATAATAGCTCACATATAGGCCATTTTGTGTTGGCGATTACGGAACTCGCTGCATTTCTCGCTTGGTGTGTCTCCGGCTTCAGAGAAACAGGAACAGTTGGGGAAAGTTTGTACAGCGACAATAGAAGGGTCAGTGAGAGTCGGCGGTTGCCCTAAAGCTGGAGACAGACCAAGCGAGAAAGGCAGCGAGTTCTGTAATCGCCAACACAAAATGGCCTATATGTAAGATATCATTTCATATTTCACCTGATTATTGCTTCCAAGATGCTTAATTATAGGCAGGAGATATTCCTATCAAATAATATCTCACATATACACCAATTTGTGTTGGCGATTCCAGAGATCGCTGCCTTCACTTGCTTGGTGTGTCCCCGGTATTCGGTCATGCCGGGAACACACCAAGCGATTAACGGCAGCTATCTCCAGAATCGCCAACACTAATTGGCATGTATGTGCGATATTATTTCATAGTAATATCTCCTACCAATAATTTAGCATCTCTGACGCAATAATCAGGTGAAATATGAACTAATAGCTCACATATACGCCATTTTGTGTTGGCGATTCCGGAAATCGCCGCGGTACTCGCTTGGTGTGTCTCCAGCATTAGTAATGCTCGACCCAATTAAAATCAGGTCTATGAAGTGCAGGCATTGTCAAAAATGACACCAATTCGCACTTACCCGACAGATCTTTCAGGAAGAGGGTTGATCGAGAACTTTCGGTTTGTCGATGTCTGATAAGTTCAATTATTTATCTAGATGGCATCTAAATTTCAGTGTAAGAACTTCCCATCGTAGTAGAACTGATGGAATAAACAGAAAAGGGATGTCGTCCGAAATAGATACGAAAAGAAGCAATTTATAATATCAGCTCTAGCTGTGTTTCTGTAATTAACAAAACGTAAGATATACATATCGTGCTGTCATACAGGATAAAATTTAGTCACATCTAATATTTATTGCCAGGAATGTGAACCGATTCCCATACTAGCAAATACAACATCAATTGACATTTTTCGAAGTTAAAATCCAGATTAATGTTCAAGTATGAGTGATATTTATAAGTTATCATTACACATGGCGTCCATGTGGTAATATACTGTATCAGCATTGGCTATAATTATTCAACAAAACAGAGCATATCGGAGTGTATATTCGGTTCGGCATGGAGGATCTTATGTCTTTATATACCTTACGTAGCAGCAAAGGGAACATTGTATGAAGAGCCAGACTTCTTGTACTCGATGATAGACAAGATGTGATAATTAACCTAGCTGGTATGTACCAACCACTCTTTCATCTCTCTTTCCATTCCGTGCTGAAGTTAGATACATGATCCAGTCACTTAAGATCGTTTTAAGAGGGCATTAATGGATCGTTTTTTGTTTTTCTTGTTAATGCGTAGTTTACACCACTGCCCCACAAGATTCATATAGCAGTGTCAATGTGGGGCTGAGCTCCAGTTGAAGTAGTAGCTGGAATATAGTATATACCGTTTGATAAGTTGCAGCAAGAAACAGGTACCGGGTGTGGCACGGTGAAATTACTAGTGCACTGGACCAGATCCATGCACAAATCACATAATCCAGAAGAACTACAAATATATCTGTGAGCTGGTAATAACTATGGGTATAAGTATATCACACCTCTCCACTAGGTCCAAGGGTACAGAGAGTCCTTGGCCATATATGGGCACCTGGCCCATCACAGTGGGTGTGAGCATTGAGTGTCCTTCACTCTGCTAAGGGTACAGGATAGGGATCTACAAATAAGGACATGGTATTTGGGATAAACAAACTTGACATTGTAATGTATTCGGTTTTGAGGTTTCCTTTATAAGCTAGTTGTAACCATCATTCTAGGTTCTTTGGCCTGAGTCGGTGAGAAGTGTATATCATTTGTGGACTCAACAAATAACAATACACAATAAGCCAACCTTAAGACTGGCTTAATCGAACCAGCCCACTAGATTGAGGACAATTACCAGCAGTGACTGGAACTACTAGAAAATGTTGCCACTAGAATACCGGAATTAGTGAAATCTACTACCCTCACCGATTTTCCTATACCGATGCACAGTCAGTGGCACCACTGACAGACTTTATGGGTAACTTAAAGACAAATGCTGGTAGTTGGGTGATTTCTAAATTCTATTGAGTTTTGCAAATAACTCAGGATAATATAAGTTCCATATTTCAGCAAATAGAAAATGCAAAAAAAATGGCATGTCACCATGCTAACTTCTATGGGAGGACCATCTGGAAATGTCAGTGCTTAACTATTGGTGTCTAGGAGAAAATGCTAAATGCTAAATGACACTGATGTTCTATTGCTATCTTCAAATAATTCTGGATTATGATAGTTGGGAACATGTACAAATGAGAAATGCTAAAATAAATACTATGTCACCATGCTAATTTCTCTGGGAAGGCCATCTGAAGAAGGTAAGTGCTTATCTATTGGTACATTTTCATAAAACCAGATGGCAGGACCAGTGTTAGATTGAGTAGATACAGGGGGCGCTTCGATACCTACCCGTATTTCTCTTTAAAAAGTCTACACCATTTTCGTCGGCCAATGGAAACGGGCCAATACACTACGCCCTCAGAGATTTTTATATATGGACGTGCAGTCATTGGCCACCACCAACCGACTTTAAGGAGAACTCAATTCATCGGTCACCTTCTCGACACCCAGTGGGAAAGGCTCATATGCTGCCTCAAGGCTGGCCACAGCAAGGCTAGGGTGAATATGGTGGAGTACCAAGGTTGAACAATTTACGCTTAGTAAGGCTTACTGGACAAGGTTGTGTAGATTGCAATGTCAAGGTTAAATACTATCGTAAAACTGGATGAGGTTTAATCTTGTCCACCGTATTCCACGACTGGAGTTTGGCAAAGTGACTTCATGAGGCGAAGCCGAGTGAAGTCCGGAGCCAAAACTTCAGGAGTGGAATGCGATGGACAAGATTAAAACGAATCAGGTTTTGATTTTATCCTACCCTATCTCCTCGATTTTGGAATATTACGTGATAACAATGCTGTATGCCACTAGTGGCATATAAAACTCCGTATGCCAGTCAGCGTGGCATACGGAAACCCAATGTTAAGCCTATGGGATTTTATATTAGGGGTAGGATAAAACCTAAATTCAAGGTTGAATAAATATATAAAGATTGAATCTATTGATCTATGTCCTTGTCTTATCACTGTCTGTGATCTACTGTCATTGCCCCTTCCTGGGTCTACGACTCTCAGTACTCATGCACTCTATGGGGTGCTGAGTGAGTATGGATACTACTATGTCAAGGTCATGTATCTGTAGATGACTAGCCACATAATTTGATGTGCAGTGCCACAAGATCAAGGGCCAATGGCTACTTGATGGCTATTTGTACATGGTTTTATTGGTGCCATTCATTCGGGGAGCTTATTGCTCTACTGGTAGTTTTTAACGTGGTTAACACGCTCAGAACGCTTCCTCGGTGATGGAGAGTTTTATATAGACGTTCACTAGGCTGTAAAAGAATATAGCCACTATCTGCGTGCCAGTCCTGTGACATTGGTAAGGTGTAGATGGTAAGTGCCTTCTTAGGGACATGCTCAGCTGACCATGACCAGTCACCACAGACCGAAATACCTCGTTGACCCACTCGTGAATTATATATTTTGACCCTACAAAGGCAGTTGTGGAAATAGCAGGCTGGCTGGGTGGTAAGTGGTTTACAGATTGACCCATAGGCTGGATAGAACCCAAATCTTTTAATTTTGTTTTTACATGGTACTACACTCATTCATCTAGTTCTTGTTATTTCCGAGTGCACTTTTTTTTAATTCACTGTATTCATACCGCCTGGCATTCAGCTGTTGCTAATTTGAATTGGTCAGAGAGTCAGACATATGGATGCGCTCTGCCAGGGACCTGTTTCAGTAGGCTCGTGGCATGAGGCCTAGACAAACATCAACAGTGGCACCAACAGTGCAAGCAACAGCGGAAAAAGACTAGCAAATATCAGAAAATCGGAGTGCCCAATCTTTTCATATTTGGAACGATAATAGGTTATATATATCCCCTACTCATGTTAAAGTGTCATTGCTTAATTCCTACGAGAAGTGAGTGAAATTCCGCGTGTCATCGATTGCAATCTTGTGATCTGTCCGTATGGTGTCACAGACTCTAGACATGTCACGAAACTACTGAAACAGGTCCCTGGCAGCTGGTGTACTAATGTCTGTTAATAAGAAGAGCAAGGCAAGTTGCATGACTTATGTAAATACAGTTCTAGGTCTAAAGCGAATGCGCTACGTGTAGCGTACAATGTACTACGTTACTTCCCTGGTACATCCGATCGCATTCATCAGATCATGTAAAAGCGCCTGATTTATGTTGAATGTACGTCTTATATTGAATAAGAAGAAAGTGTAGCCTGGGCTGTAGTTTTTACAGCACCTCGAACAGCATACATAGAACCTTTATAGCTGAAAGCCCACAGGTAAAACCAAACAAAGAGGGTGCATGGCAGAGACACAGACCACTTTACGGACGACACTGAGGGTGTGTATAGCGGCGTGAAGCATCAAATACAGTGATTCATTATAAAGCAAACTTCATAGTGAACCCACTGAACCTCTTACTGAGGAAACACTGAGCCGACCCACCTGGATGCATTCGCTTCCTTCGCCAGCAACCCCAATGGTGGAGACGATTCTGCAGGTAAGCTCCAAGAGTGCGTTTGGTGAGGTTGATATCCTATTTTATTGTCCACAAAAACGTATATTATGGACTCTAGTCTAGAGCAGGTCCTGTTTCAAGTCCCTGGTTCCGGTGTAGGGAGCAGGCACTATATGTTAGTATGTATAGAGGATGTTGGTGTCCGGGAACTTTTAGAGTACATCTCAGCACCAGACAGACATGTTGCGACGACCAAAGTACCGGGGTAAGGATTTAGTGGGTTTTTACACAGACTATACCCTTGATATAGCATGTTTATCACACATGACAGGCAGCTATAGAGTATTACTCTGAGGTTGAAACATCTTCCATGGCTCGATGTTTTCGTGGGACATATTTCTATGAATCATGCCTGCACTGCATGTTGAGTGTCTTACTGTATACAGAACCCTGAGCCACCCACCAAGCTGCAATATTTGCAGGGTGTCATCTTTTCTCCTGAGAGGCCAGGAGGTTATAAGTATCTGTCCACATCTATGAATTCAGAATTAAGTCACCAGGTAGGTGTTCTGTATTTGGATACTTCATTCTAAAGGCCAAAGAGCTTTGGGAGGGCACGCGACTGTAGAAAGCAAGGCTATATTTACAATGGCGTAGGGGGGGGGGAGGGAGTTGTACACTTGAACTACGACTCATTCCCTTTACCATGTATACATATATACGCGGAATATTTGCATAATCGCTTAGATTATGATACGAATAAACACACATTCATATTCTATGAATAAGATACGTACGGATATATACTATCGAATGAGTATGTGTATACATGTATATGTATCAAGGTTCATACATATACACATATTCATTCGACAGTATAGATATGACTAATACACGAATATATATATATAATATATATATATGATATATATATATATATAAATAAAATATATATATATATATATATATATATATATATATATATATATATATATATATATATATATATATATATATGATGCATAGGAATTATATAGATATCGTGTGCCATGTATTATTGATTGACCCGATTCTGCGAATACTTTTAAGAAGAAATAAGCATACATGTGCTTGGCAGCATTATCAGCATCACGAACAATCACAGCCAAAGAGGAATGCATAAATACATGTCTGTCAGAATGCCCTCAGGGAAGTATAAAGAAAACTGGGACGTAACAGAGGCGAAACCAGGGACATGCGCTCCGGAAGTGAGATAGATCGTGTCGTGAAACGTAAAGCAGCCTTGACGAAGCCCTATGCTAAGCTTCCTCATCCTCCTGGAGCTCCTCTTCTGACTGGTCTTATAGACAAGGCCAATGCCTGTAGTCATGAAGAAGCCTGTATTATGTTTATCAGTGGCGGGCCATGCACCCCGGAAACCACTTTGGGGTGTGTGTGTTTTAAGTTGGGCGGAGTTGGTCGTTGTGGCAGTCAACTGGCAGGGTAGCACCCATCAGGTTTTACTCTGCAGATATATATACTGCCCGAGGCTAATGCACGAGTAATGGTAGGCTCTGACCTGTAGTACTGGGCTTAGACATGGGGCGCTAACAGTGTTACTCAGACACCTTGTGCTGGGGGTATCTCTAATGCCCTCGTGCCCTTTTAGTGGGTTAAGGAGCCGAGAGACGAAGCTGAAGATTTTGAAAGAGGAGGAGAGGGGTTTAACTCCTGGTGAATCATAGAGGGACAGCAACATACCGCAAGTCACGTGGCACTGTTTTAGGGGCGATATTATATCCTTGTTTCCACCTGACGATTCTGGCCACCGATTATGGCATTTGACACCACCTTATGACTATTTGCCACTTACGGTGCACATAATCATCAGGTGGAAACGGGGATAAAAATTTCAGGGAGACGATTATCTATCCCCTTATTATGGAATGTAGCACCACCTGACGATTATTTGCCTCACCGAAACAGGACACATAAAATCGGTGGTAGACCGACGATTCCTACTATAGCTCAGTCGTCAGCCTGCTCGCTTTTCTCATACCGACAACGATTTTTTACCGTAATTAGATCTGCACATATTGGAGCCCCGCCAGTGCATCTATCGGAAATACACTCTCCTGCAGTGCAGAAAAGGTAGAATTTCAAGGCAAGGGCCCATGTAGGAGCAGAGGTATTTTCTCAGATACTTTCAATGCAAAGGTAGGAAATGCTGTCATCAGGTGGAAACGGTGTGTGCTTTAGGCCGTGTTCGTTGGCTGACGAAAATGGCATCGGTTACATGTGCTCTCCTAAAAGTCTGTTGGTGGTGCCACCGATTGCGTGTCGATCTCATATAATCGGTGAGGGAACAGTCTTTGCCTTGTTTTTAGAGCGTGCTTACACGCGCTATATACATCATCTAGAGTTTATAGTGGTCACATATATACACTTCCAGCCTGCTTCCAGAAAACTATCCCTTCACCATCTGTGTACTGTTCACTGTGATAGTGGGAAAGGAGCAGGGTGCCAGTGTCCAAGTCGGTCGGTGGTGGCCTCAATGTATAATATCTGCACTATTAATCGGTGAGCATTTCTCTACATATCTTGTTTCCATTCACCGATCTGGCGTCGGTATACCTAAAAAAATCGATCGGTGGTTCCCGACTGCAGATCGATGCTGAATAATCGGCTAATGGAAAATGGCTTTCTGGGTGTCGGCGATAGTGTAAAGAGATGAATTGTCACTGCCCGCCCGTCCACATAATGGTCAATTCGTCGGCAGGTAGAAACGCCGCATTATGCTGAAACCTGGAATCCTTTCTGAGCCTGCATTCCCCTGCAGCTGCGCCCTTTATAATGATAGAAAAAAAACAAATTAAATTACTTAGCAATACATTTACAACGTGATCACGGTCCCGTCTCTTGTTTTGAATTTCTCTGATTGTTTGACCTACATGATTATTCATGTACGCGATTTCGGAACCAACAACCCACACCAACATGGTCTAGGAACGGATATGCGAATTGGGTTTGAGATGCACATAGACTTTGCCCTTTCACGTCCTATTCCTAAGTCTCCGTGGAATGTGGCAAATATAAATCTCAAAATAGATCCGTAATGGTGTATGCCGTGCACGAATCGTTTATCCAATTACATAACTGTTGTATGCATTTTCGATTTCACTGATCCTGATGCCATTAGGGAGCTTCCCAGGTGTATCTCAGTTGTATTTAACACAGTCCTCGGGCATAATTTACCCCCAGCTAAATGAGCCAGGTAAACTTGTATATCGTTGCATATTTAGCCCGTTGGACAAGGTGTAAAGTTCTGTCAAAACCAATGAAGTCGAACTTGTGGTATAGTACAAAGGTCAAATTAAGACTGATTCATTCGCATATCGAGAAATAACGGGACTGGATTATAATAGGATATCAATTAAAGAATGAACTTCATTGGTCAGGCGATCGGCAAACAAAAACATCTTAAATTCATTAGTTCTGCTGAAGATTTAACTATACTTTGTCAAAAAAACACGTATCAACATAATACTTTTCTCTCGACTGCACTAATCAGTGTTGTTGCACTTTCAAATATTCGAAGAACAACTTGACACAGTCATTGGGAATTGGCCTGCAAGGTTGGCACCAACGTTATGAAACTGATTGGTGTGGCTTTAGTCTTGCCAGCAAATATACCAATCTTCCTGTTATAGCCTAGTTCTAAAACATGTTTGCTGTAAAATGTATTCTCAATTTTCTTTAATTTAGCAAGTTTACCACTGCAAACATTCGAAGGCAGCATACTTGCTCCATCACAGCGTAAATGCGGTTTAGCAGCAAAATATTCACGTGATAAAAGGGAACTCCCAATAATGACAACAGAACTAATGCAGTCTTTGCCAGCATGAACCAACGTCAAGCCATAATAGAGGTAACTGGTTTCAGGTGAAGAATCCTCAGGTTACTAGATGAGGATGCTGAACACTCTATAGTTACATGATGTTGCTTGGAGTGTAGTAACTACAGTTTTCATACCAAAGCTCGCGTTTTCATATCAATGTTGACTACGTAACATCATAGACAAACATCACTTACATCCTCTATAGAGCAGGAACACTTTCCCCGACAGAGCTGTTAGGGAAAGTGTTCCATCACCATAGAGACCTGTTAGCGAGAATGCTCCTGCTTCATAGATCTAAAAACATCTCTGACACAGCTACAAAGTAAAAGGGGGTTTAGTAAAGTCCTATTGGGTTTAATTAGAATCTTATATAGAGTTAGAGAAGGCCTAGTTTTAGTTATAGTACAACATAACTATGTAAAATGAGGATTGTGGATTAAGTGGGTTTCACACGATGGAACAAATGGACCTGAGACTGGTGTACTTCATACCTTTGCACCAGTCGGCTACTATTTCCAGCTGGGTAAAAAGTTTCACAGATTTGGATGTTCTACAGTCTCAGGGCAACATGGCGGATTCAATTCACATAGGAAGACTTACCAGGTACATACCCCTACAACCCTACACAGGGTACATAGTTGCCGACTCAGGGTACTTCCCTGTGTGAATAGGTGTTATTTGGGACCACTGAGACTCACAGATTGGGGGAGAACATGTGAAATTCATTTGTCTCACCAAAATGCCCCTCTAAATTTCAAATCTGTTTAAAATCAGAATCTCATGAGATGCTATTCCTTGTTAAGGGTGATTGTCGCCGACAATTGCAAGGGAAAAAAGTTGTCTCAGCAAAATGGACCCCTGTCATTCACACGAGGAGATTGTGTTCCAGAACTGAATCTCAACAGGATTTGTCTCAGACAAAGGGCCTGTGAGGTTCGTGAATCCCACCGTGTGAATCCCACTTTAGACATAAATATGCACCCTCTGCATGGCCCGGAAATGTAACTTTGAACATACAAGTTGAAGTTACTCGATAAAGATAGTCATTTTAATCAATATTTCAAGGTAAATAGGAACAGAGAAACAAGTTATTGGTGAGATTGCTTAGATCATTTATAACGGCTAAAACCTCGGTAAATAACTTCCTAGTACCTTTAGAATCTTTTCAGCCGAAACCAGTTTCCTCTCTAATATTATAAGTCTAGGTGGTGTACATGCACACAACAGTCCATCCAGAGTGACAGTTTCCCCTCTGTGCTCTGTAGACCTTACTTTAGAGAGTGAGTGACTCACAGAAATACTAACCCAAGACAGTACTCCCCATGAGCAGCACACACACATCCTAGGCAAGCTCTCACAACTCGTGCAGCAATTTATATACACCACCTAATCTCATTCAATCCCTCGTCTTGTAGGGATCTTATCAGTCAAACTCTTGCACCGTCGTGAGATGGTTTATCCATGCTCTGGTGAGAACAAGGTGTACCAACACACAGCCCTGTAGAAGGTCACATCGGCCGAAACGTAGGCACGCTTGGACAGATGAGAAACCAATGGTTGATGTTTCAAAGGTTTATTAAACAAATTGTTTGAACACCACTTTCAGTTTCAATGTGGTTTAGGATCATTTCCCCCATATATTGAACATAGTTTTATTATCTCTCAATGCTTTTGACGCATGGTACTGTTAACAAAATACACTCTCAATGTTAAAGACAATTCTACACCCGTTATCAATTACACTTAAATGAATAGGAAGGTAATTTAGGAACATTACGAAGGCTTGATCTTTATCCTACCCCTAATATAAAATCCCATAGGCTTAACATTGGGTCTCCGTATGCCACGCTGACTGGCATACGGAGTTTTATATGCCACTAGTGGCATACAGCATTGTTATCACGTAATATTCCAAATTCGAGGAGATAGGGTAGGATAAAATCAAAACCTGATTCGTTTTAATCTTGGCCACCGCATTCCACTCCTGAAGTTTTGGCTCCGGACTTTACTCGGCTTCGCCTCATGAAGTCACTTTGCCAAACTCCAGTCGTGGAATACGGTGGACAAGATTAAACCTCATCCAGTTTTACGATAATACTGGATGTCGTATTTTATATGTATGCCAACCTTAAAGTCTGAATTTGAAGACTGAAAGCTATCTGCAGTATCTTATATATCACACACCAGAGTCAAATACAATGTATATGTGAGACTGAGGATAAGTCTATGCTGAGCCCGGTCTGTACCATTTACAAACCATTTATCCTGAACGGTGTATTCTGCTGATAGGGTTATTATTATGGAAGATTCCCCAATGACCCTCAGTCAATGAAACTGCTTCTACTAGTGAGTACTGGAGCTTTCGTAGATTTGCCTTGTCATAGTAGTGTAGTTTTCGTCGATAAAATGGACCACACCATAGACCTAGCAATTGTCATATTCCGCTTCCTACTGGCTGTTGTACACTTACAAAAAGACTGCAACATAGTATACAACGCTATTGCATGGTCTGCCGGGTTTGGTACTGCATGGTCCGGTACTGCATGACTCCGTACGGCATGGTCTGCCATTGCATCGTCCGGTACTACATGGTCCCATATATGTATGGTCCAACAGGGTATTTAGTAGAAACCGAACGAGAGTTAGACTTGTCAATGTTTATGCCATGACCGGAAGGTCGTGAATTACTACACGAGGCGTTAGCCAAGTGTAGTGAGGAGCAGACTTGACCAGAGTGGCATAGACATTGACAAGTCTAACTCGAGTTCGGTTTCGTATTTATCCTACCCCGTCTATGCTTTTGTATTACTAAAAGATAAATATTGAGTCAACGACCAACAGAACTTTTTTCATAGTAGCTGACATCCTGCTCTCTGATTGGTCAATATTGTTATTACTCTAGTGGCATAAAAAACACTTTATGTCACGGCCTGCCACATAAAATTTCCCTATGTTAAGTCTATGGCGGTTTTTTTATTAGGGGTAGGATAAGATCTGGTACGGAACACCTTGTACTTCGTGGTCTAATGCTGTGTGGTCCTGCACCGCATGACCTGGTACTACATGAACGGTTACTAAAAAGGAACTGCATCGAGATCCATAGCCGCTGATAATGTACTATACACCTACGCCTAAAATACTCCAAATACCATCCTCTGCTATGCAAGTGGTATTTGAGGCATACCACCATACTGTGCCGGTATGGCACCATACCACCACACTTTGAACACTCAATTTGATTGGTTAAGAAAATCAACTGACCTATTTATTATGCGATGCCGCCATGCCATGTGTAAACGGTTATTCCAAAATGTAAACAAAGACGATCGCAAGCAAATAATTAAGGAAACAGATGATATGTGTGGTTAAACATGAAAATATGGACCATAATGATTAGATAAGACTAGCATAGCGATTTACAGCAATGTCACAAGAAGTATGTGAAGTGCCAAGCGATATTACGATACTTAGCAAAGCGAATACATGTAATAACGGAAATACGAAAATAAATCATAAGTAATCAATATCCGGACAAAAAGAATCAAACAGAAAATGAACAAATAATATTATGACACTATTATTCGCAAAGAAAAGAATTCCCTGATAGTTTGAATTCTATCTTTGAAATCACGGCTATGAACATTGCGGTAGTGACGATCACACACGTGCATTGTTTATAGCAGAAAGTCACTTCCGCACCCCCAGTCTAGTTTGATTTTCGCTTCTATGTTGACCTATTTGCTGAGTTTTTTTATATTTACGAATATTTTAAGGTGTATAGTACAGGTGAAACTAGTAAACCTAATTGGTACGGGTCCCTGTCCCTTGTCTCTTTTGTTAAATCTACCGCATGAGCTCTACGAACTCATGCGGTAGATTTAGCGAAAGAAACGCGGGACAAGGACCCGTACCAATTAGGTTTACTAGTTTCCCTAATTTAATGTACCATGCGTTTTGGTTGCAGGATAAACTCATGAGGCAGAGCTGAGTAAGATTACATAGCAAACCAAAACAAATGGCATATTTTCAGTGGCTATGGATCAAGTACGATTCAGGTTTTATCTCACCCCTATCACAGACTAATTAGATAACGTTTATGACATCATTGACCATTGAATAGTTCTACTCCATGAGCATTGTGTGCGATTTGTTTGTTTGGGTAGTTCAATGTCCAATTTGTCCAGTTAGACTTACTTTGGTTCATTTACTAGAATTTGCATATCCTGTTGGAATAACAAGGTATGCTGTCTGTTTAATCCAGGCATCTTAATCTTCTCGTTATGTTTTATCGAAAATCTTACATTCCTTGAAGAAGTCAAGAATTTCTCTTATGCCAGTGCTATGAAAGCACTGCATATTGTTGTCACATTCTTTAGGAATGTCTTCCTGTTCTCATTTTTGTCCTGACAATATAGCATGAGATGTTCTATACTCCAATTCCACTACAATTTCTCATAGTTTGTTTTCTCTGGTGCAGTTCTAGAGTTTCTGCCAGGTTCTGTGGATGTGCTCCTTGCGCATTCATTTCAGGTCTTTACGTGGAACTGTGTGGGCTCCAACTCTTCTGCATAATGTATTTTTGGCTGCTTTATCTGCAGCTTCATTTCCCTCAATTCTGATATGACTCGGTAACCAACATACGGCTATCTCTTTGCCATGTTCTCTCTTCGGTTCTGTGTATGACTATTTAATCTCTGATGACAGCATTCTTTGGATCATGCTCTCCAATGGCTTGTAGACAAGATTTAGATCCTGAGAATACTATAAAATTCTTATGTTGTGACATTCTCATCCAAATAGCATTGGCCTGAGCAGACAAGATGCTGCTTTTGCCATGGAGGGCTTTCTTCAGGTCACTGTATGTGGTGTGGACTCCAAATCCAACATGGTTACCCTCTTTTGAGCCATCATAATACACTGGTACATGATCTTTGAAATATTTCCTTATGATCTAGTATTCCTTTAGAAAGAGTTTCAGGGGTGTCACCTCCTGTTCCTTGCTAGTTCAAAGAGGATAGTGTAGCCTCTCAGCTCTTATTCTCTTCATTTTGTAGAGTTCCAAAAATTAAATCTATGAGAGAAGAATACCAGAGGTGAGATAATGCATGGTCTGGTATTGAGTGGTCTAGTACGGCATGGTCCCGTATCCCATGGTTTGATACTGCCTGGTTTAATGCTGCATTTAACTTGCTTAAAGTTCTTAGTTTCCAAACGCACTCGGTGTAATATACACAAAGCGGGGCTCATTACATAACATCCAGTAAACATACCTGACCCATAACAGCGAAACAGATCGGCAGCTTTGCAATTACATGTAGGTCTTCTCCCGAAACAGGTTTCAATCAAAGTTGTTCTGCGCCAAAGGGATGCCTACAAAATAAAACCTCCAAAATACATACATGCAACCGTGTATAGCACATCAGGAACATTCAATGCAGCGATTGTCCGCTTACAATATACCTTATCCAATATAATCCTTTGATAAAGCAGGACTATCGATAACAAATCTGCCCAACCTTACAGGCACGGAACAAGTAATCTAACTATAGAACCGTGTTGAAACTAATTTACTATATCTCTCACAATAGTCAAGTAACAAAGTCATTCTAAATACCCTGTTTATACTCTATGAATTTTATAATATTATACCCTTGTTGTTTGTATCACAAATCCAATAACACACATGCATATGATTTCTCTCGTGACCGTTTCAGACGGTGATGGATTTACAAGCTAGTATTTACATATCCTGAAATTATGATTATTCTGCTATTTCCCCTGGGAGGTCATCCATTAGATTTGCAATACTCTCAGGGGAGCCTAGCAACTATAGATCGACCCGCGCCTTACACCTGCGTTGTGGGCCGTCCCTTTAATGCCAAGGTCAGGTAATAGTCACCAGTTGACGGGCCGCAGAACTTTGACCTTTTGGCCTCTCCAGGGAAAAGATAGTATGAGTTGAGCATCATCCTATCAGAGGGACGTGAATTAGCTTAAACGCCATGCCACTGACGGTGCCACATTAACGCATTGTGAGAGACACACTCAACTACTTCTTTGTTTTACTATAGGTACAACAGCCTGCACAACCGCAGCGTATATGGCTGCAGCCATGGCCGAGACTACTCCAGCCATTCCAGGTAAGGCGTTATTACATTGTTCAGCCCGCAAATCCGCCAGGTAATAGATGCTCAGGTGTGTCGATCACAACTTGTTTAGACCAGGATGAATACAGAGCTAAGACTACAGTTGCTGTTTCTCTATCATATATTAGATATCAAGGTGATTAATTGCAAGAAGGAAAAAAGATACAATACATGATATCCTGTATATTAGAATTTATAAAGCATAAAGGTTTCACTACAGATTGCCAATTGTAATGTGTCAATGTTTTATACCGACAGCTACATTGATTCGATGATATCACATGGTATGTTATCATATGATATCGAGGTGGAATGTGTTTTGTCAGGAAGATATAAGGATGTTTTTTAGGTAAAGGTTCTTGCAACAAGTAAGCTTCCATTCAGGAGCAGTTAATAATCAGTAATCAAGCACCGGCCCAAAGTGTATACTGTATTTTGAGTTTAGAAATTATCACGGATGTATCTATGGTCATAAGGATGTGTATATCCCTGTGACCTGAATGTGGATGAACATGAGAAACTGTCTCTAGAATGTGATCTAACTGAAAGCATATGGCAGTTTTATTTATGATAGAAATAGTACACCCATGGCCTTCAACTAAAAATAGGGTAGTGAACAATATCATCCTGCATATAACAGGATCATAATATACAATGAGAAGGAATTGCATCGTGATCCATAACCACTAAAAATATTTCATGAATTTTGGATTCTGAGTAGTCTCATGAGGAAAAGCAGAGTTAAATAACGTAATAAACCAAAACGAAGGGTATATTTTCAGTGGCTATGGATTGAGTATTATTCAAATTTTCCTCAATCCTACCCCTAACTAATTAGCTAACATTTGCGACATTATCCCTTATTGATTTTTTTTTACAATACTCCATGGGCGTTGAGCACGAATTCCCAAAGTTAATTCTATGGGAGATAAATACTAGGGCTGAGATAAAGTACCCCTATATGCTATCACAAACGAATTAATAGGGGAGGGGCTAATTACGATAGATTTACGCTTAATCCATATCTCCCTGACATCTAATTGATGAAAATGACTTTGGAAAAAAATGATGCCCCATGATGAAAATGAATGTTAACCCTTGTAATGCCACCATCTCCATAAAGCTTTGGCGTAATCATAATAAAGTTTGCCGGGACATATTGATGAACGTCATTTTGTCAACAAGGACTACTGGCTCTAATGTTTGGAATATATTTTTTCTAATCTCGTTTACGCAGCATCTGACGCGGAGGGGACTATAACTGATCCATGCCCATCGGCAGACACAAACACACCGATCCCCAAAGGAAAGACCACCGATGAGACATCCAATACTACGACGCCAGAGAACGAAGTGAAGGCCACCGATGGTCCGGAGACTGGGACAGAATGTACTGAGAATGCCACAGAGAGTACGGTGAATGACACACAGGGACAGGCAGCTGTTAATGGGCAGGTGACTGATGAAGGCTCTCCAGTACAAGAGGAATCCATTACCCCTTCCAAGTCCTTCAAGCTAAACCGCGGCAGTAACTTCAGGAAACTCATCAAGAGGAAGAGCACAATCAGCAAGAACAACGACCAAGAGGTGATCGACAAAGGCATCCAAGGGAATGCAGGAGACAGAACAAGTTTCACCGGAGACTTGGACAGTAACTCGAGCTCGCGCGAGGATATCGCAACAGCTAATGTGAAGCTTCGTAGTAATTCCATACGGAAGCGTTTCGCTCTTGGACACCAAACAGGGAGCAACTCATCACTCTCCTCCAGGGAGTCGTTGCCTTCGGAGGAGGGCGATCCGGGGGCCATCCTCACCCGGCAACTTTCGCGGAAGAACAGCCATACCAAGAATCCCATCAATGAGAATGACTTGGCTAGACTGCTCCTCGTGTTCTTGTCCACCATTTTGGGGTGGATCCTGAAGTTGCTCTTGTTTCTTTGGCGGCAGGCCGTTGGGTTCTTCTCCGACGAACCGGAGACTATCGCGGATGGAGCTACGGATGCGCCGGTAGAGCAGCCAGGGATTATACCACTCAAGCCAGAGATAAAGGAAGCGGTGAGTAATTGTTTATTCACTTCATTTTCATTATATTACTAAATATACTTAAAACTAGGAACAAATGGGATGTTCGTTATTTATGAATGAGCGTGGAATTATAAAAGGTTATCTCAATTAAAAGGTTTGGGTTTTATTCAATCTTTGAGTCACTTTATGTATGCCACTTGGTACCCAGCCTACCTATTATTTCTACAATTGTCTCTGTAGGGTACAAATACATCCAGTGGGACTGGGTATCTTGGTCTCTTGTCATGGTCATGTTCAGCTGGTCACGGTTCTAATACAAGACAGTGTTCCTCTGCACTCTACCAATAGTTGGCACGGGTTAGTCCTTGTACCTCTCTAACCTTTATGCAACGTATCTGTGCGTGAGTACAAAACGCTCAGAAACAAGCATTCCGTTATTTTCTTTGATTTTGTATCTTGGCAGCTGATTCATAAGTATATACAAAATGTTAACTTTCAGACGAAGATGCATTTATAATATACCAATGTTACGATAAAGACATCCCAGTAAACACAAATACGTTCTAGCAACGTACATAAATATAATGTATATTTTTTTAACATTTCTACGTTTTTCTATGTCAAAAATTACGTAAAATTACATAATTTATGTTAGAAAATATATGTATTCCTTGAACTACGTTTGAGCCACGTTTGGTAGGAATCGAAAGTATATCTACCCGTAAGATATGTTAATTTACGTCTTGTGTTTACTGGGATTTGTGTCAGACTTTATACCCAATGCTCCTTGATCTGAACATACCGATTTGATAATAGGTTTGTGAAAGCAGTGCATACTAATTTCTTCCAGATTTTCCCAGGCGGACCAGATTTGTTCAGTTTGCTTTTGTCTTCATAAGGTTCATTAAGTCATAATGTAATATATATTTCATTTCAGCGTAGGGATCTGTTGAAACGTCCATTCCATAAGGAATAGTTAGGATATTAATGTTATTTTTGAAGCTGAATACTTCACGTATATTCTTATGAAGACAGCTTGATTTTGTTTTGATGTTACATGATTTGGTTACAGACCAGATATGTCAAGATGTAGTACGTTACATAATGGTCTTGAGGAGTAGGAGTTCAATGAGAATCTATACGTTCCTTTGCAGTTACCAATCTAATTATCTCATTAATGTTCTTTACCTTCTCAGATGTATGTGATATATATTTTTGCAACCGATTATAAGGATGCGGTCTCCACTATTTTCAACATAGAAAATTCATTCCAGTTATTATCCTTTCAGGGGAAAGAACGTATTCACTTTATTTGTAACGAACTGAAAAACACAGAGGAAGTATATGTAGACAGACTTCAGATACTTGTCATGGTAAGTTCATTTTAAGTATACATTTATTTTTATTTACTGTATGAGGTGTTATGACTTTCTTCTTACTCGGCGTTTACACTAGACGATTATAGGCGCCGATTCTTGAATGTTGCACCATCTGATGACTTTCAGCTGTCAATGGCTTTTAATCGGTACATATAAAGAGTGTAAACGCTTGAGGAAATTCTTGGGTTAATGACTATTGCGGCCGATATTACGACAGTGAGAACCACCTGACGATTATAGGTTATGTTTTACTCCTCTAGTGTAAATGCCAGGTTACTTTATCCATTCATCGTGGGCGCCTGCAGCGGTCATATACGTAGGGGTCGCGTATTAGTGTCTAAATATGATAGATCACACGTGATACTTAATATCAGTATTCATTTCCATATAAATGTTGAATATGATGTTATACCTACATTCTGTAGAAGTCCCATGTTTATTGATGAATCATTTTCTATTTTATTACCAAAAACGATTTTGTAAATTTTGGGAGACGATGCGAGAAGGCATCATCTGATCTTGAGGCATCACTCGATCCTTTGTGATGATGACTCAAAGTATCACCCGCTTCTAGTGGGTCAAGAATGGGATAGTCGTACAAAATGGGATAGTGGAACGTTCATCTCTCAGGAATTACCAGATTGTGAATACTTACTTGACTAACCTTACAAACCCCCTCGTCCATGACATGTCAGGAGTATTAGAGTAAACCTCAGCAATAACCAAGAAGGGACTAGACGTAATTAACTGAATTCCTTTCCCTGATGAAATATGTCAGACATTATGTTATATAATCTTCACCTTAGGCCAAGGAACGAGCCACAGCCATCGTAGGTCCTGACATCACCAAGCAGATGTTCAAGGACATTGAAGTTATCCACACTTTCCACAGCAACTACCTACTGCCTGATCTCAAGGAAAGGATGGCCAACTGGTACAAAATAACTCTTTTTCTAATCAGTAAACAAGATTCGTTACAGTGATGTCATTCTCTTACAAAATATTCGGCATGAAACAGAACGTAATGTGTCGTCAGGGGAATGTGTTGGGTGTATGTTATGGTGGGTGTGGTGTGTTACAGCGCCTGGGACGTAGACCTGGCTTCGCTCCAGCTGTTAACTCACAGATTGCAAACAAGGCACTAAAACCAGGAAGTGGGTTACCCTCCACACAGATTACCACTGTCTAATGGGACGTTTTCGGCACGAGTGTAGAACTCGTCTACAAAAAAAAACTATGGCATTCTCCCTCAACTAAAATCAAACAATTAACACTTTCGCTAGGCTACATAGTACCGGATACACAGTATGGAATGCATTTTAACACACTGTAGTACGCTACAATCGTTATACATAGTTTCACATGCGTTGGAGAAATATTATTAAAAGAATCCATCTTGTTTCATTTTTTTTAAATGGCAATTACTAATATCTTGATAAATGATGCCTCAAGACATCATAGCCCACTAGGTCTGTGAATGCTTCCAGGTATCGTAGCGTCATAGGCCCGTGATAGCTTCAGGCATCACATCATAGTGAAAGGATCAAGTGGATTCGCAATTTTGTGTATATACTGACATTGCATTGTACTTTATAGTTTCATATCAAAATTGATAGTCTATTGACCATATGTACCTTAGAGGTTGTGTGGTGACTACTTTTTATCTCTTTCCTTTGCATTTCACAGGGAGGAACACCGGAAGATTGGCGATATCATGCGCAAACTTACTCCCTATCTAAAACTATACACAGATTACGTCAAAGACTTCCAGAAGGCGGCAGCACTGGTAGACTACTGGGAAAACAAATCCTCGTCGTTTGCTGCCATGATCAGAGACATTCGGGTAAGGGTATCCTTGGAGAGTAAACTGTTATTGTTATCTTATCGAATCCAATTATTCTGAGAGAGTCAGTAGAGTGCTGGGCACATGCGTGTCATTGTGTTTCCTGTTGGTCTGTCAGCCCGTCATAAATAATCGATTGTCCTCCAATTTATCAAAGCTTGACTTACAGGGATTCCCAGAATACCATACCTCGTAGATATGAAATATGATGTTTACCATAAAGGGTTAATGATTGCATATTCAACGATTAATCATAACTCCTGCGACCTTGCTCCTGGGTGCATTCTTGAAATTATTCTCGAGCAAGGCTTCCCTTTAGACATGTTGGCTGTGGCCCTATACCCATACTCATACCTAACTGTAATGTATGGTTAATTCCAAACTCAAACATTTAGATTGTGTTATTTCTGTAGGATAACCAAGCAGAGCGCCATGGGAAATTAAAAGTCCAGGCCCATATGATAGAACCGATCCAAAGGGTTCCCCGTTACGAACTGCTACTCAGAGGTGAGTCTTTGTTTGTTTAAACTATCATATACATGAACTCAAATGTGCCAAACATGCAAGAATCATTGATTTTCTCTCAGACAGGAACCATGTCGAACAAGTTTATGACTCATTCCAGTGGTTTATTCAAGTGCAAATATGCTCAAATCCGATAACGCTGACACCTCCACAGATATAGAAGCTGAATATGAGATCAGGTAGTGTGACTTTACTGCTAGAGTTTCCTCAAGTTCGCCCACTCGGATTCCGTCTAATCCTTACATGATCGATACAATTAGAGAAGAGGATATTGTGTTCACATGTACATGCACGTGTTCCTCTAACGTTTTTAGCTTTCATGTTTTCCGGAGAGATTTGAACTGCTATTACCCAGCGTATATAAAGTCCCCATTAAAAATTTACGGGAAATCAGTAAACTATTACCCTTTTTAGAGCGTGCTTGCGTTCTATATATGTTGACTAAAGGTTAAAGAACTCACTTGGATTTCCAGCTAGCTGCCAAAAATACGATTCCTTGACAAGCTGTATGCTATTCACTATGATATTGTGAAAGGAGCAGAGAACCAGTGTCTAAGGATCTCAGAGGTGTGCCCAGCTGACCCTGACATATCACTTGAAACCAAAATACCTCATTGACTCATTGGTGTTTGACGTGTTTGGAAACTAGACTCAGGCAGCTGCAGAAAGGGCAAGTTGACTGGGTGCAAGTGGGCTACAGAGAATGACAACATAGACTGAATATATCAAAAACCCTTTAATTGTTATTTGTCTATATTCGCTCCTTCATCTATGATGCACATACCATTTGCTCCTAGTTTTAAAATGTCAGATACCATAACTACTGTATACGGATTTCAAATCAATTGTCCTGGAACCCATGGATTACGAGAAAATAGTCCTTGTGTACTGCAAAGCAAATTAACAGTCCCTACTAGATATACCCTTTATTATGGCAATCCCCGGGTTTCATTTACTCGAGAAAGTGGATAATACATAAAACGAGCGATGATTTTGCGGACAGGCGGCTCTATAGACATCTTGTAGTTTAAGGCCGCCCGTCGATTATTGTCTACGGTATATATTCGATAGAATTACCACCCATTTAAGGTTTTTTTCTCGTTATTGCGTATTGATACCCAGAGCACGAAAATACAATAGGAAGTAAGTGTATGGCATGTTTGATTCATTGTTTCTAATCTGTTTCAGACTATTTGAAAAGACTACCGGACGATGCCCCAGATAAACCCGACGCTGAGAGTAAGTAGATAGATTTCCTTTAGAAGTATTTTTACACATATATCTAGAGAGTGTCATTCAAGAGTTCATACCTCCCGAAATCTGTATTATCATTATTCGAAAGGAAACATTGAAGAGCATATTTGCTGTGTCCACATGTTTGCAATATATATATATATATATATATATATATATATATATATATATATATATATACAGTAGAACCCCGCCTAACGGACACCCCGCGTAAGCGGACACCCCGCGTTAACGGACACCTTTGGTCGGAACGGTTCCCTATATTAGATGTTTATTTAACCCCGTGTAAGCGGACACCCCGCGTAAGCGGACACTTTGGCCCGGAACGGAGGATGTCCGCTTACGCGGGGTTCTACTGTATATATATATATATATATATATATATATATATATATATTGTAAGTTACTCGGTCACTCCGGGGATTTCCCCAGGGTAAATCGTAAGGAACAACACCTCTACACACCTCCTGTGGGCACATACCATTACTCCTGGAAAGAGACAACCCCACACGCACCCCTACAAACGCACCCCTCCTCCCCATCTGGCGCGGGGTATATATGACCACGCGGTACATTGTCTGTCGGCATTTACACAGGATAACCTAAAAACTCGTCACTATTTTGAGTAGCCTTGGCGGGTCCGGGGAGGCCGAGAACTTGACGCCGCTTGTGTGACGTGGTGGGGCCGGGGAGATTGACACGGTTCCGGTGGACAGTTGATCCACTCCCGGAGCATCCCCGCACGCCGCCGCTAGATGCCGCTGAAAGCGATGTGGGCGATAATAAACAAAACAAATACTGCTCCCACCCCAGCCCTACGGTAGGACACAAAACGTGCGAGCATGGGGCCGCAGAATGGCCTTGGGAAATGGCTTTGTTGCAGCATAATATTTGCCTATGGTGGGATGGAATTGGCCTATAGATACGACACCTGCCATGTGGCTTTTATGCTGTTAGGTATGAGTAGTAAAATGGTAATCCACACGTGTGTTGTGCCCAAACACCGTCCGGAAGGCTGGACATGTTCGGGCACGAGCCCTCACCCTACCAGAAGTATGCAAATTGAAGAGATAGTGAATTGCATCTATAATCCTTCAAAATTTATCATGCATCGAGATCCATACACTGAGCTTTGGTTGCAGAGTATAACGAGGCAAAGCCAAGTGAGATCAAAGTGGCTGATCCACCAAGCCTCAGCTAGAGCCGACCGATGGCCATGTGGTCCACGTGTGGTAGTCGGAGACAGTTGTCAGCCCAAAATGTGTCGCCTGGAATTATCTCCTTGGTTGATCAGCAAATAAAACAGCCACGCCAGTTGTTGCTGACTGTCGGCCCACTGGACATCGTGTCTCACATGGCCTGCCACCGGCAAGTGTCGGCTTGTCCATTTGGCGTCTGTTGCTGTCACCATTTGCCTGTCGGTCCCAAATGCCCTTGTTTTGCTGATCCACCAAACAGTCTGACTGTGAAATCATCATTTTTTGAGTCCCAGCCCAACCTAATTTGCATATATGGTGCTTCCCACGGAGCATCGGCTGTAATATCTGTCGGCTAGAGAAAACTGATTCATTTGATTTTCAGCCAACAAGCAGACGAGGCCATGAGCTTTCCCGGGGTCCACATTGACCGCTCACTCACATATACTGTGACACACACCGTCAACATGGAATGGGTGACTCCCATGAGCTGCTTTATCCCTGCCAGCGGACACCGAAAGTTCAGATAGTTGCAGCAGTTTAGGCAGAATTTTAGCGCCAGAGTTGAATATATACACATTCATAACATAAAGGCTTATCTTTATTTACCTTGATTGTTTGGTTTAGTGTAGAATCCAGCGCAAAATTGACAAGCTATAAGCATTCCTGTACAAACCCAGCACGGCGGCACACTGCTCCTCTTGATATGTAGCTTTTGTGGAACCAGAGCAGCGTAGTGTATGGTGAACCGCTCTGCATGCCTCTTATTGCATGAACGGGAAACTCAGTTTGCATGTCAGTGCAGCCAACATCCGTTAGACATCCGCTTCATCACCTCACTGAAAGCCAAGCGCCATGTCTACATTCTGTGTAGCCAGCCGGCTTTTGGTGGATAAGCTCGGACATACTGCTCAGTTTAGGCCAATCACATGACAGAACTTGGCGAGGATCGTCTGCTGGATGTTAAAATCCTGTCGCCGGAGCGTCTGCTGACCTTTTGCTGGGTCTGTTTTGGTGGATTGCCCGCTTTATTAGCAAACCAAAATGAATGGTATATTTTCAGTAGCTATGAATCAAGTGCAGTTCAGATTTTATCTCAACCTTATCACTGTCTAATTGGCTTACATTTGTGACATCAACCCCCCTCTGGTATATTTTTTACAATAATCTTTGTGCGTTATTATCATTCCTCCCTTCCCATACATTTATAGCTCTCTGAGATCTCTGGGCCACGCTCAATTCTGTGCCTCATAGTGGAACCCAATGAAATTGAGAACCCTTTTCTTTCTAGGCCCACACCCTAATACAATATTATATTCTGAAAAAAAGTGGGTGTAAATATACGACGAAGAGCAGTCTTCTCGAGTGTAGGCCTAGCACTAGGCTGAACGGATGTCTACCAGAATCCCCCTCAATCTCCGGCGTTTTCACTGAGTGGCTGCTGTGGGACATGAGAAGGTTGACAATGCGTGTAAACACACAATGTGTGTTTATACTCATCCAGCTGGTAAATCTGCCTCTTCTTAATCAGTGTATCCATCCTTCTGTAGATAATGTGATAAGGAATTCCAGATAAAGCTGTCTGTAGGGGATGGTAAACTTGCGATTGTTAGCTTTGGGTGTACAGCAGCTACAGCAACAATTCATTCTGGTATCTAGAACTTAGTCTAGTCCCTATATTTCTTACAATTTTTACATTGGAGATTTCATGCTTTCTAAGAAAATTTGCATATATAAGAAAAGTTGGCAAATAGTTGGAATTGCCTACACAGTCAGGCTTCTCTATTTCGAGTGATCTGTAATTCTAATACCTCAACACTTCAGAAACTTAGGTCAAGTGTGTCCCTTCGAAATACAGAAACATTTGTTTTGTACTTCGATGGGCCACACTTATGACAACCCCAGCTGGTACTCTCAGCTGGTAGCAAAAGTCGGCCCTGCCTAGACAATATCAATCTGTCACCATCTCTGATTACAGGATACACGTGTTGGAGGGGTTGCAAGGCCTATGCTGTGAATCTTTGGCATTCCTTATTTCCCCATTGACTCCCTTCATCTCCACCTCATCCCCTCCCTCAGCCATGTCAGTCTAACCTAAATTCATGACTTCCAATCATCGAATATAGAGCAATCTGTATCCCATCGAGTTTGAATAGCTGAGTAATTCACAAGGCAAAGTCGGGTGAATTACATATCGATTATAACGGGATAGGATCAAGCTCTCACCCCACACATTGACTAATTGGCTAACATTTGTGACATAATCTCCCATTGAGTATTCTTTCTAAATACTCCATGGCCATTGAGTACGGGTTCCCAATGTTAAGTCTATGCGGGAAAATACCAGGAGTGAGATAATACTACGAACATTCTTAGGGTGATGGCACACATTCGAAGTAGTGAGGCTTGGCTCTATAATTAAATAGATCTATATTGGGCTTCCATAATAAGTTCAGTTATTCTTTGTTTCAGAGGCGCTAGTGTCAGTCTCCCAGGCTGCATCCCATTTCGAAGATGTCATGAAAAGAGATGTGAGTGTATCATGTTTTATTATGTGCCAAAGGTTAACGGGACTGTCAAATATATAAATTCATTTATAATGGTTCATATGTAAACAATGTACCTAATCATATCTTCGTGTCCTTTCAGATCTGTGGCTTTTTTTTCAAAATCAGTTTATTTAACCTGGCTTGTAAAGTCTACAGCATAAGAGATTTTCTGTTAAGGCAATCATGCAGGAAAGAGTTGAGATGAATGCACCAGTTTAAGTAAAATATTAACCAAATTGCTCTGCGTTTATGAGGTTGCTGAATTACTTTGGAAGCCATTTATGGAATAGTCAACCTCCGATTGTCAGGAGAATTATAAGACATTCGAGTCATTGTCTAAAGCTAAGCTCTTATTACAACTAGAGACGACACCGATTGTTTACCTGAAAATCCAAACACAGTAATATTGGCAAAGAACTCATTAAGCTGAATCTGCGATTAACATTGGTTAAGTATATGTCTTCGCCAATACAAAGCAGACTATCTTTGTAAATGTTAGGTCGTGTTTGGGAAAGTCCACAAAAACTCATGTGTATCTCTATCCGTAATAAATGGTTTTATTTCCCATCTGCTCTGCCTATGGTGTGGAAGGGAGTGAATATGTCGTATTTTCTAATATTTATCTAGTGTTTCCTTAATACATGTATATATGCAATGCTTGATTTCCATGGTTTCTGTGGATTTTAGGTGTTCTATATTAAAAACGATCCTGATCTGAAGAAAACGTCATGGATTCCTAAGCCATGTGTGTTTTATTTCCACAGACTCGAATTGCGAAACTGATAGAAATTCGGGAGAGACTGGATTCCTTCCCCAACATTGTCCTCCCATCTCGAGAATTCATCAGTGAAAATAAGTTAAACATTTTCAGTGTGAGACAACAAAAGGCGTCGGAAAAAACTACATTTCTGGTAAGGAATTGCACTAACTCTAGATTTCACCATGAATTTTATACTATGTGTCACCTATTTATATCCCCTTATGTGTATTTTGATCTACATTTTATGCCCCAGTAATTATTTCGTGATGGTTGCATTTATATGTAACTATTACTGTTAATGATAACTCTTTAACATGACATCCCTATTTGAAATTACCGTATTTACAAGAGACTAGGAACATATACAATGTTCATCATTGATGAATGACCGTGGAATTAAGAAAAATATCAAATACATGTCTGGGTCTTATCCAGTCTGTGTGTCATTTGCTGTAACTCAGTTGGCAACTAACCAGCTACATATAAAACAGCCTTTTTAAAGTCCACATATATCAAGCACCAGTGATCAAAAAGGCATTTAGGTCTGTAGTGATTGGTTATGGTCAGCTGGGCTCTTCTCTAAGACACTAAGATACTGGCCCTCTGCACCCTACTACCAAGTTCACAGTGTTGGCGCTCAGATTGAAGGGATAATTTTTGCAGCATTCGGAAAGTCTATACCTCTTCCCAACCTGGGCAGCGCATCTGAGCATGACCAACGCTAGATACGAGGGCACCTCCTTATAAATAACTGTCACGTCCTAAAGGTACTTCAGTGTTTAGTGAATAAGGTGTTTTCCTTTGCAGTTTAACGACTTGTTCCTGGTATGTACTTCCCCAAAAATGCAGAAAATAATGTCTTCAATGAAATTGAAAGTCAAGACATCCATCGATCTCCGAGAAGCAGAGGTAAACTCAAACAGTCTGTCTTGTACTTGTTCAGTCCTTTGTTTTTTGACCTTATCTGGGAGGAACGTCTGCTGACGACAATTTGTATCAGTCTAAAGACACTCAGATATTCCAGAGTACTGTCACCACATCGTCCCCTCATCCTCTTTTCTGAGACATCAGAAAAGAGGATGGAATAGGTAATTCGCATAAGGTCTTGCAGTGAATGCATAACCATTACTGGGTCAATCATCTGTGTGAATATATCAATGTGTAGAATATATCATTTTTTGGTATGATGAATTTTTTTAAATCTATTTTTTCTCTTCCTTTGAGTTCATCGCAAAATAATTGAAAATTTTGAAAAATAAAATACAAAAAAAGACAGGATGAACTTGTTAATCTAGATTTGATATGCACAAGACGATGTACATGATGTTATGTCAACCATGAGAGATAATGTCGGTCTTACTCAATACTGGTCAATGTAATGTACCTAACAATGTACTTGAACTAGATAAATCACTAAGTGAGGGGTGGGCCTTGTATTTTTTTAGAACATTCTCAAGGAGTAATTGCTTCATATCAGCTTTAAACAAAAAAAATATTTATAATCTTTCCTATCCATTGATTGACTATGACTTTACGTTTCAGCTCATATCAGGTACAAATCTAGACATTCCATACTCCTTATGGGTACAAACAAAGGAAAACCACGTGGAAATCTGCCTCAGGTGAGATCATGATAAATGAATACCACTCTCACTACCCAAAATACAATTCTGAATTCATGATTATCTAAATATTGTATAATAATCACAAAGATGATATATTTATATCTAATGATAAAATCCGGTAACGAAATGGGATGATAGAATAATGATAGTGGTGGTGTGGAGGGCCGTGGGTAAAACTTTGGTGTTGGTTTATGCTAGGTTGTGTGTGTGTGCTGCGTGCAAGTGGCGTCACTGGCCATTTAAATGGTCGTGGGTAATAAGTGTTTTGGGGAATATTTCTTACAGCATATTTGAGTAAAATATGATTATTTCTAACAGAGGTCTCTTAGATATGTTTGAATATGCTGCTACATTATATAGTTAATACATTCCTCTGTTATTTCAGCTCTGTCAGTGAAATGGCCCAATGGCGGCAGGTAGTGTACCCTCATCTATTTTCAACTATTACAATTTATTCAGTATGTTATTTTCAATTCTATACCATCAAATACGATATGATGTTACTCCAAGGTATAAATCACAGGTGGTATAGGTATTATAGACTAAAACCCCTGACTTTTCAATTTCTTTCCTTATTATGTTTGTGAAGATATGTTACATATATACACTATGAGTTTCTATCGTCCTGCTATTTACAAATTATCAGAAGGCCTTATTCATATTATCATACATATATGGTCGTTTTTCCAGACATTACAGGGTCTCATCGATGCCTTTACAAAGACGTTACTGCGAAACAGCACATGTTCTTCAACAGAAAGCATAGATGTAAGTATAGTCAGAGAAGCATACAAGCATGTTTTTTGGTTGTTTTTTTTAGTTAATTCTTATTCTGGAGTTATAACTACTTGGACAGTGTTGTCCTATTTTCAGTAGGCTCCAGGGCCATTTATGTCTGTCCGGGTTTACAAATTGTGTTTTATTGTACATGGTTATATCTGTTTTATATACCTATGCCGGGAAATCCTACAGATACCAACCTCTGCTACAATTTTTGAATTTTATCCATCCCAACATACTATGCCGGGATTTTTTTTTTAAACCAACATGCTCTGATTTGCCCTGCAATATATTCCGGCACTCCCAGCACAGTCTGGATATTGGTTCGACGTCGTCATGTTTTGGTAAATCAAACCAATACTTATAGTTATATGATACCTGTGAAACGTATTTACCTTGTCGGGACGTCCTGACGTACGTTTTTCTTTTAATAAAAATAATCACCGAGCTTGTAAATCAAGTTGATTAGATAGATCAAATAATTATTTATTACTGGTCATATAGAGTAGGCCTAGGTCTACTGTGCGGAGGTTGAGAAAAATTAATGGCATGTCCCTCAATGTGGATAAAGTGTAGTGCAATAATGGTCGCATCGGGGAGTCTACAATCCTATCCTATGTTAGACCTCTACTGGGTCCACTCTGTTATTTGCCAGCCTTATGTATCATATTGCATTATTTTCTGTGGAGAACTTATAAAATATAGGCCGATAAAAGATTCCACAAGACCCTAGACTTCCGGCAGATGGTATTGCCATCTAGTGTGAAAATGTCAAAGGTGTTATCGAAATGCCCGCATAATGAACCCCGCCTGTTTTGTGTAAATACAGCCCGCATATGATCACACGTGCGCCCTGGTGTACATGTTCTTACACGTGTGGTAATGACGAGTACACTTTGCACGTGCAGGGGGAGGAGTCCATAGAGAGCGTGCACGAGGGCCACGTGCACGTGAGTTCAGACGACGCGCGCACGTGGCGGCGGCGCTGGGTGGTCATCGGCACGTGTGGTCGACTGTGTGTCTACAAGACGGACCAGGTAGGTCAATCACTGGTATTTTTTCCCATACACTTAACATTGGGGAAATTATGATCAACGCCCTGTACTGTAAAAAGAAACTCCATCGGCAATGACATCACAAACTTCAGCCAATCAATCAGTGATAGTTGTGAGATAAAATCCGGACCGCATTCAATCCCTAGCTGCTGATGAGGTGCTGTCTCGTGAGGTTGCTGCGCAACCAAATCTCATGGGATATTTTCGGGGGCCACGCATCTTGATGCAGTTCCTCATTAGTATTCTTCAAATAATGTTTCTCCAGGCTGAAATGTAAAACTTCACTTAACAACAATTTGAAAAATTAATTGTATCAATACAAGAGTTTCAGCACCCAACTTTGAGATGGAGAGTCAAATGCCTATCCTACTGTTCCAAAAAGCCCGATATTAAACGGGGATCACAGGGATTTATGACCATGCCTATATGCCATACTAGCCACCGGAGGAAACGCCAGGGGGTACGGCAGATCATGAATATTCAGTGGCCAAAACAATATAAATGACTCAATGATAAGTTCCAGTATGATTTAGGGACCAGCGAACCTTGAGCCATTGTACAATGGCAGACGCTGTCAGAAGCTTTTCTTGTGGCAAGATCCGAAGACCACAGCATTATGTTTTTTAAACATGGATGGAAATAAATCATAAAAGAAAAAGTATATCTGGATATAAACCTATACAAAAGATCAACAGGTTTGATTGTCTTCTGCACACGAAAATCTCACTCTTGTAGGTAGCTATGTGTTATCATACGAGCTTCCGTGAATTTTTATGTAAGAACTTTAAAATCTAGAATAGACAATATCCTTTGTAAACATGTGTTTCCCTCACTTAAAATGAGTCAGATGCCTCCCTTTAACATGATATAAGATATCACATTTAAACCTTGTGTCACATTTCATGTTGATCTAAATAACAGAATTACAGATCGACCAACTAACAAATAAATTCCAACAGAGAAGTCGAAACATCATAGCCCTAAACATTGACGCTGATAACAATTTATTCTCAGAAATGATGCTCAATATGCGAGATCTATGAGCTGACCTTGACAGTACAGTCAATTTTGTCTTTAGCAAACTTATCATACATATACATCCCGGGGTATACCGATATTCTCATAGGAACATGGTGAAATGCGGGCGTCATTAACCTCCGACGAAAACGGCCGAGGTTCTGTTGATGGTGCCATCGACTGTATGTCGGTATCCAAGACTGGCCGACTGGGACAATGACCAGTACGCCGCCTGATGTTTCGACATGGAACTACAATTATGCATTGATTGATGATGTTTGTGAAATTTGAGATAATATGCATTTCAATGCATTCAATTAGGAACCTTGTTATGGCCCACGCTTCGTCTTATTCCATTTTTTTAGATTGGGTGATCAGTTTGTTAGGCTCTGACTGCTACCCAAAGAAAATACTCCTACGCCACTGAAGAAATGTATTACATGTAGTTCATAATTTTGTAGGTTTAGCGCACACAGAAATAACGAAATATAGGACATACTAGAACTATGAATACTTTGTATAATGCATACACATGTAAGTCAGTGAATGAAAATGGTCACTTCTTCTTAATCAAAATATTCCTTTTCTTGAAATTTCAGGAAAAATTACCACATTCGTGGATTCGGATAGTTAGATTTAAGTTAGAGTCAGCTCAAAACTCGAAGAAGGCCAACACACTTGTACTTCAAGGATTCGGACGGAAATACTTCTTACATTTCGACAATCAAAATGACTGCAACGAGTAAGTACGATAGATATAAGTACATCAACAAGTCCTTATATAATGCACATATCATATATATGAAAACGTATGCGCCATGTATGATGTATATTCCTTAGTTTGTTATATCTGTGGAATAACCACCAATTAGTTCAGTCACTTCGTTTATTTGTAATGAATCCGGGTCTCATCATTGTTGGTTAATTGCTGTGTCTTATATGTGCATAATTGTGGCACTGGGAGTATAACAAAACGAGAATAAGAATTAAAACTCAGAACTTTTTTTTCCAAAATTCACATGACCCACAATATGACCTACAATATGAACTTTTACCAATACTCAAATCTGCGTAGTTGTATCAGTGCATTATGATTATTGATATTTCTTTAATATGTTGATAATACAAGGAAGAACGCCAACATGGTTGGTGACTGTGTGTCATACAATTTGTCCTGTTCCTGAATAGAAATAAATTGATAGAATAGACAGTTAAATTAAATTCATGGCCAACTCGTGTGCCGCAAACGTGATGCAGCTCGTGCATTGCTCACGTTTCTAGTTGATATTCAACACACGCAGCCGATCCTGTCATACATTAGATTATATATTTGTCTGGGTTTAATTTCCACAGTGTAAAGAAGAGATCTCTTTACAAGTATTATTTTGTGTACTTCACTTGCTTCCTCTAGTTGGTTGTCAGGGACACCTCTACCCTGGCAACGTCTCATACTGCGCCGCTCCGGTTTATCGCTCCGAAAACCCGTGATATTCTGTTTGTTGCTCGAGCGATGGAGTGTGGCAACGTCGGTGTAGACTCCATATCTCCATATGTTGAGTCCTAATCAAAATTTCTATTCACTGAAAATTATTACAATATTGGTCAGCAAATCAAGAATCAGTCAGTGAGAACAGTAATAAATACAGGCCTTTGAAAGGGAGTGGGCATCCAATAGAATATATACAGTTGAAAAACTGCAAAATATAGAAAATAACCAATGTTTTTGTGGACGGGCGGCCGTTAACCATGAGGGGTTGACGGGTAGTAATACACGAGCGCTAGCAAGTGTGTTACAACGTCAACCTTGAGTGGTTTACAGAGCTGCCTGTCCACAAAACAACGTTTACTGCATTTATTATCCATCTTTTCGAATAGATTAACACCAGTAATCGCCATATTACAGAGTATAAAAAAGGGACTATCTTTTAGCTCTATAACACAAACGGACTATTTTTCCGTATACCATGGTCTTGAATGATGTATACCACAGATTTGAATCCGTTTATCAGAGTTATGGTATCTGACAATATTTATATAATGGGTTGTGGTTTATGAGTCCCCATACATTTTCAATGGGCACTTTGTACACTATGGATAATAGATATTCTCCCGGTGGCACCTACGGGTTGATAGAGAGTTATAATAGAATTTATACCTGACCACCAATCTACTCTAAACTGAAAATATACAGGGTAGTTTTGTATATAAATATACTAATTCCATGGTCTGATATCTTGTGTTTTTCATCTAGCTATATAATTATCTCAAATGGACCGTGTGACTTTTGCAGATGGTTTGAAATTCTACAAAGGTACCAGGAGTCTTCCTCACCTGACGGCCCTGAGCAAATGGCAGATGATTCTCTTTCAACTGCGTAAATCTACACACAGGATCCCTAGCACAGGAGACCCCCACCCACCTCTACACACCACTGTAAACCTGCGTACATTATACATTATGCATTAACGACGTCATGGTAGCCACAAACCAGATACAACCATAAACATGATATTGTATGTACATGTATATACAGATTTTTTCTCCTGTTAAGTTTTCCAATACATAATTTACTGACAAAGTTGTAGTCGTTGAACATTAAATTAACCATCTATTGTCACAGCGATTGGATACTGATGAGTGTACATGTTTGAGGGACTGCCAATGGATGAGAGCTAGTGAATATATAGGTATCAGAGAGACACACATTACAAGTGTATTATGCAAATAATCAAATTTAAAAATGAAATACTATGTATAAAACAAGAGAAATGAAAAAAACCTTACGGGGATATTGATCACAAAAGGTATGTGTCCAAAGATCAAATAACAGCTCATTCATTTTTTTTTAAAATTTATTACTTCATAATAGCACAACATGCCATTGTCTTCGGGCATCTTTCATAGGGACTGTAATATCAGAATTAGTAATCATTCATTAAGTCCAGAAGCTGCAGGAAGCGTAAGATAAATCTAGTCTGTTTTTTTCTGTTCCGACCCTCCAAAGAAACTAGTAGTCGATGTTGTAATGATATTCCTATTGTATATGCCTTTGAAATTCATGTCAAAGTGAAGAGATTTTTTATTATCTTCAATCAAAAAATACTATATCTAGACAGAGGATTCTAATTTCTGTATATAAAGCATCAGATGAGCTAATTCAACTAATTGATTCTTCATAGACTATTATAACCACAACATACATGCCAGAAAGCCATATTAAACTCGTGTCCTATGTGCAAAATTAACAGAGAGTTAGTTAAAGATTATCCGCACGTATTTAATAAACACTTAAGAGAATTATTCATAGCAACCATTTTGCATCAAGAGGCATCCTCATTAATATGCTTACAAGTACATGAAAGCATATTGCACACAGTGTCTGTAGAATTTGACCTTATCAAATCTGTGCACACATGAGACAGTAGAAAATTATAGTGATCGAAGACAGATAATATTGGTCTATAGATGTTAAACATCCTACCTGCCAATGAAATTATATGTGATAGCTTAAATTATTGTATAGAGTTGTTCATATGGCTTCATGTGTCTCATGCATTTTCATCATGCGCCTATGCTATGTAAATTTTGAAATGTAGCCTATGCACGGAAGTTATATTTTGATAATAAAGTACATAATTACACATATATATGTGCCTGACTTGATATAAATCATTGCCCTAGATATAATTCACCGCACCATTTCATATACATGTATGTTGCTCCATGCAAAATTTTATAAGGTTGATTTCAGGCAACATTGGCCATTGATACAAACGTCTTCTACAGAATGATTGTACCACCACAATGGCGAGTCATAGAGAATTATATATCTTTCTCTTTATACGTATCTAGATAGGAATACCAGATATATTCTCTTAACAATGGTTAATCGAGGTTATGAACTCAGCGGAAGAATTCTTTTGTAGAGAAATTGATCAAATAGATAAAACAAAAACTAAGCTCCAAACGTAGTACGCTACGATGCCTTAAGGCATCATTTAAGAAATTTAATAATTTCCATTTGTTAATGAAATAATGCGAATATATCTTTACAACCTATGTAAAACTATTTTATAATTGATCGTATTACTACTATTATGTAAAATCCTAGGTAATCATTTTTGTATTACCATGGAGTTGTAAGGTAATGACGTCACGCTGGGTATTCCCAAAGTGCCGGCATACTACAGGGGTTAAAACAACACTAAAGCAGCGTATTTTAAGGTGTGTATTTGGTACTATGCAGTGTAGCGAAAGGGTTAAGACTATCGCTATATGTTTCTAATGTTATAAATATTTCTATAGAGCCATATGTATAAACCCATCTATGTGTATAAATCCCATCTCTCGTTCACTCTAACGCACTATCTAATGCCCCTTTCTCGCATACCCGCTGTATCTATGTCGTCCGCGATAGATTCTCATCTAAATAGCTCATCCTGACTTGCCACAGTCGTACCTTGAATAATTATGTTTGTTGTGTAGCCTTGGCGATATCGATCCCCGATTCTAGGGGAGCGCATTTAACGCCGTGCTCATCGGAATAGCTCCTGAGCATCCAGCTCTACTTATATAGGTCAGCAGGTAGGTTTTATATGCTGCAACATATATAGCCCCGGCGAGGAAGCACCTTCGATATATATGTACTGAGGAGACATTCTCTTTGCACCTGGTTTTTAGACCATGTACATGTATTCCTATTCATAATGTCACAGAGTCTGCATGCTCCATCCGTTTTCTGTGCTCGTAGTCACGCATGGCTAGGTTTCAGAACTGTGACTTGTGTCATCATATACAGACTTGCGTTAAACCTCGTTTCCATTTGCCAACAAAAATGACATCGAGATTTTGAGTTAGCATAAAAGTCTGTCGGTGTTGGTCAACGACTCCACGTCAGTGACAGACTATCGGTGAGGGAACAGTGGATAAGCCCGTTTCCATTGGCCAACTATTTGGCACTGGTCTGCAGTCGGGAACCACCGATGCCAGACTAGTCCATTTACAGACCGCACCACCTAATGGGGCTATTCCACCAAAAAGGCCCTCAGCAGGTGGGTTTTTGCCCTCCAGCCGGCATTTGCCACCGGGGCCGGCCATCTAGCCGCCCCTAAACCCCTAAATTCTCTGAGGTGTTCCACCAAAGCAACCCCGAGGCGACCAACAGGCGTACACAAGGCACCCGGCGAGCGCCCATAGAGCCGGCCGGAGCCAGCGCTGCGATACACTCGCAGCGGGTTTGCTATTGCCGTCTGGTGGACGTTGGCGGCATAATAACGTGCGCAAGCCAAGTTCTCTATTGATCCGATAGGCGGCGCGGCTTGCGGCGATACACTACGATACTCTGAACCCGCGAAAGTTGCGTATCGAGCGGAGCAGTGTGTCAGCGTGTCGGGATTTGTACAGGAACGGTCAGAAAACGTCAAATAACCGCGGAATTACAGGTTAAATCGAACAAAGAAGGTAAATAAAGATAAGGCTTGATGTTATGAATGTGTATATTTGACTCTGGTGCTTATATTTTGCCCAAACTGCCACAACTGTCCGAAATTTCGGTCTCTGTGTATAGGGATACCGTCCACGGGAATGCCTGCTCCATGTTGACAGTGTGTGTAGCAGTACATGCGGGCAAGCGGTAAACGCGAACCCGAGGAACAGCTCTCGGCGTCACTCTCGGTGTAGTTCTTGGCACGTCCGCCGGCCTACCGGGGGCTTAAAATCAAATCAAACAGTTCTCCTCCAGCAGGGCTTTGCAGGGAAGGTCGCGATCATAATGCCCGCTTCTCTGTGGTTATCACTATATTTTGGTGGAACACCTCCAAAATTGGCTATTGCACTGAGTATTGTCCCCGGCCGGTGGCCGGCGACTACCAACAGGTCAGCCGATACTGCCCGGCTACGGGGTTTTGGAGGCACGGGGAGAGGCCGGTGGCCGGGCAGGGGCCTGTGAGCTCTCATGAGCTGTTCCACCAAGCAGATTATCGCCGCCGGCGGGAGGTTTGGGCTGGCTATTGCCGCCGATCGCCAATAGGCGACCACAAGGGGCCCGGCCTGGTCTTGTGCCTCCTTGGTGGATTATGGTCCATAAGGGTCCAACAAAGCACAGTCCCAATTTGCCTGTTCCCTCTGCCTGATGGGAGAAAGGAATTTCGTGATTGGCTGTTCTAATTTTAGGACCTATACTATGCTTGAAGAGTAATACTCTGGTTACTGGCAAATCACTCAGGGCAGCATAGTACCAGTGGAGGCAGGATTCCAGACTCAAAATGGCAGCGCATAACAGTCTTTAGTTTAAGCCTGTGTGCCCTGGCCCTGGTAACAACAGACTGTACGAGAGTCTAACGCCAGACCGGTGAATGGAAACAGACGTGAAGAGAATGCTCAGAGATTCAGTTTGCATAGGTTATGTAACAATGCCAATTAAATCTATTTGTACCCAGAAAATACAGTAGAAACACTGCATAGAATACACCCTCATCAATAAATTGATACCGATATATAGTCAGGGTCACCACCAATAGACCCAAGCTAATACCTTGAGCCTTCACCGAATCCGTCGCTGGTGGTGTTATTGTGTAATCTTTCCTAAACAAAAGATAGTTTTTCAAGAAATTACAAAGTAACAAAGACAGCATTGCTCTTCCATGCCCACGGGAATACCATATGGCATTGTCCTGCCATAGACCCTCTTCACACTGGCGCCATCTTGTAATGGCTGCCTATGTACGTCAATCGAAAACGAGACGAGCCCTCTTCACTCAGTCCTGAGCAATGATAAAAATACTAGGGTTTCTCTAACTTGAAAGATGGAAATCGCTCTCACATCTAAACTAATCGGCCGACTTGTATAAACAATACATTGTTAGAAAGCTGAGACTTGGGCCTATCTGTTGGGATATACATGATATACCTGTGTTATGAATAAGATTTTCTGTCATAGATTGAACATCGGATTTGTTAAAGTGAAAAACTCTAAAAGATGTTACATTCCTGTTTTCACAGTGATTTTATGCAAAATCTATTGCGATGATCTATAGAAATAACCATCCTATCTTATTAGGTATCTCATGACGATTAATATGATACCTATATTGCCAGGCTCTGATGGATATTTCCTGATATAACATAGCATCATGACAGAGTAAAAAAATGCAATATCAGAAGATCATGATTTTAGTGCTCTTATGGACACTTGTCATCTGTGTTAATAGTCCAGTATCTCAGGAAATATCTATCATAACCTGCTGATATTGGTATCATTTTAATCGTCTTGAAATGCTAAAGAAGGTAGGATTATTATTTCTATAGGTCATCGCGATAGATTTTTCATTAAACCACTGTGAAAAACAGGAAGGTAAAGTGTTTGCATTTTTTTTAACCAAAATAATCTGGATGTTCAATGTACGACTAGAAATCTTAGCCAAAACACAGGTATACGATATTAGGCCAACAAATAGGCCCAAGTTTTAGCTTTCTAACAATATTCTGTTTATAAAAATCGGCCTGTTATTCACGACATAACAACGATTTACACTTCTATAGTTACTCTGTGTTTATGGGACTGAAGCCATGCTGCTAATACAGGTGAGGGCTCGCCTCGTTTTCATATGCAAGCATGTTGCTGGTTCTCTGCAAGCAGGGCCTATTTACATGCAACCAGCGCAACCCGATCGCAGCGCCACGCTTATGTGCAAGTGGTGAATGGCCAGGGGAGTGCCATATGGCGTTGCCCTGCATGAAAGGCTTAAGCAGGGTGTCCCAGAAGCGGGGTTTTACTGTATAAGGTTTTCCGTGTACATTTATGTGGTGACAACAAATCATTTTGTACTTTTCGGATGAGCGAGATGGTCACATGATATGCATGTATTAGTCCTAGTGTATAGTGTAAAGGGGTCGAGGAAATCTAACAAACCAAAGGTCATCTATTACCACTTCATGACCACTTGACCTCACCTCTCCGCAGACACTTTTACCCTTTATGATTTCACACATGTCAATAACCCCCTCCATATCATTTAGAACATTCTACGCGCCAATGTTACGTGCTATTGGATTGAATCATTCCATAACGGTGTGTTACTTCTCTTGAAACTAGAGGGCGCCAGCCTCATATCACAAGTTGTTTTCCATAGGGGTTTCAGCGTATTCGTACCAAATGTCTTCTGTGTGTGTTAGATCATAGTTATGGGAACAATTTTTTTTATTGATAATGCCTTGATAATTAGTATTCCTCAGAATGGGCAAGTGCGCATTCTCTGTTCCTGGTATAACTGGTATCGCCAATATCTCACATCATATTCAACCGGATTCTTCTGATAAGATTTACATTTTTTTAGTTCTGATAACTACCCCCTAGAACGAGATTTGTACCAGTAGCACTCCGATAAGATAGCCCAGGAATGTAGACAAATATCCGGATGAGATAGAGACACCTTCCTGTCTATCCTTGTTTTAGTAATCTTGAATGTAAGTAGGGTCTTTTGGTTCCTAATCAATGTTTCCTTCTTGAAGGTCACGTCATGAGACGCCGAGTGGTTCCCGCCCTTGACGATTTGACAGGAGCAGACGACTTTTCTCACAAACAAATCAATCACAGCCACACAATCACCAAAAGTACGGCTACAGAACGCGTCAAGTCTTATCTGGTCTACCTCATTGTGAGCAGTGCCATCTTTTTCGTGAGGGTGGACTTCTGTTTTGAATATCTCTACATCGTCTTTGGTATTTGCTTGGATCTGTCATTCTTGGGACTCCTTCATGTGTTTCAGATATCCCTCCATGTTCTGAAAAGGGTAGAGAGACTATGTCGGAAAGCAAATGTTCACTGCATTCCAAAAATGCAGCACAAGATATCCTCAAAATAGTTTTGGTCTATACTGAAAAAAGCTGAATCAACTGATATAGCATCATGGAATATATATATATACAAATTTACTTTTGTGCATGTTTGCGATGTTCCATATGATATGAAAAACATTTTATTGATTTATTTGCCAAACTGCTAAAGTCAATTGCAGATGTTTGGAAATGAGTGTCTCTACATATTTTATCATATAAAATAGCATACTATTGTATCATGAATTAAACAAAGTTATGGATTCGCTAACTCATGTCCTTGGGTGTTTTACGTGTATCAGGTGCTAGATATATATGATGCATAATGTACATCGAACGTTAACCTTCTTATTCAGGCAAAACATACACATAGGCAATTAGTGTACCATTTATTTGTCTGCATACATGTTTTTGTATAAATTCAAAGGGAGTGAGGCTTTACACAAAAAATCAATACAATGCTTTTTAGAATATTTTCTAAATATCATAACCAAAGATTGGGATTTATTAAATTATAATTTGTTTTTCACCTTTAACTTCTTCTATTTTCAAATTGTCATTATAAAAAACGAATTTTCTGGAATTTCATGAAAAGATATGTATCTACGTGTGGTATCAAAATATTACCCAACCAAAATTAAGATGTTTCCGAAAAGGAATCGGGCACAAACTAGGGATATTGCGTAGAGACTAGAGTCAACTACAAGAGGAATATAACTACGCAGATGAAAATCATTATAATGTTGTATTTATCATTCACCATTGCAAATTCAAGTTATCAAAGAGAAGACATATTCTCCCCGTAGTGATCTCGGGATTCTTTACGTTTACAATGACAGATTCATGATATAGGTGGATGAAAAATACACTGCGCATGCTCGTACCTCAAAGCCATATCCTACTATTCGCGGTGCGCCATCTCTTTGTGGCTTATTCCAAATTTAAGTTATGTCTATTTTAACCTAAGCCATTAAAACTCATACAGGAAAGGTACTATGACAGTCAGACATGGCCTAGTGCGTGACGCTACCACAAGTGTTCTCCTAAAGCTTCTCACCTCACGAGGTCGGCTCTCGCCGGTCACTAGAAGTAAACCCCGTTCTCATTGGTCGAAATTGACACCGTTCGGCCATTTTGCACTTCCTGATTGGGCAGGCTGGTAAACATTACTAGTTGCCCCTGACTATGACCCAAATGTCGCCCACAGCTGGGAAACCAGCTATGGGACTGACCATTTGGTGGTCAGTAGAGGGGGGAAGTCATTTGTGTTGAGTAGGGGGGCCGGTCTATAACTTTGGGTTTGTATTTTCAGACCACTCCACGGACACTGGGGGTTAGAGGACTTGTGGTTTCAAAACTTACTGTTTATCATCAGGCGTGGCACTCGGGTGGAGTTTATTTTGGTTTGTTTGGTCACCCTAGCAAGCTTGTGTGGGTGAAAACATAATTTTTCTGAAACGGAGAATGTGTCTAATGGGCCTATTCCACCAAAAAGGCCCTCAGCAGGCGGGTTTTTGCCCTCCAACCGGCATTTGCCAACGGGGCCGGCCGCCCGGCCACCCCTAAACCTCTAAATTCTCCGAGCTGTTCCACCAAAGCCACCACATGGCGACCAACAGGCATACACAAGGCGCCCGGCGAGCGCCCACAGAGCCGCAGAGCAGATTTGCTGCTGCCGTCTGGTGGACGTTGGCAGCATTAACGTGCGCAAGCCGAGTTTCTCTATTGATCCGATAGGCAGCGCGGCGCGTCAGAAAACGTCAAATAACAGCGGAATTACAGGTTAAATTGAACAAAGAAGGTAAATAAAGGCTTGATGTTATGAATGTGTATATTCGACTCTGGTGCTTATATTCTGCCCAAACTGCCGCAACTGTGTCTGTGTATTGGGATACCGTCCGCGGGCCTGCCAGCTCAATATTGACGGTGTATATCGTAGTATATGCGGGCAAGCGGTCAACCCGGGGAACAGCTCTCGGCGTGCTCTCGGTGTCACTCTTGGTGTAGTTCTTAGCACGCCGGCCAGCCTCCCGGGGCCTTAAAATCAAATCAAACAGTTTTCCTCCATCAGGGCTTTGCGGGGGAGGTCGCGATCATAATGCCCGGCCGCCAGGCCGGCCTTCTCTGTGGTTATCAGTATATATTTGGTGGATCACTATATTTTGGTGGAACAGCTCCAAAATTGGCTATTGCACTGAGTATTGTCCCCGGCCGGCGGCCGGCAACCACCAACAGGTCAGCCGATACTGCCCGGCTATGGGGTTTTGGAGGCACGGGGATAGGCCGGTGGCCAGCAGGGGCCGGCCGTGAGGGGCCGGTGAGCTCTCATGAGCTGTTCCACCAAGCAGATTATTGCCGCCAGCGGGAGGTTTGGGCCGGCTTTTGCCGCCGATCGCCAATAGGCGACCACAAGGGGCCCGGCCTGGTCTTGTGCCTCCTTGGTGGAATAGCCCCATTACGCGCCCTGCAAACCACGGAAAACTTTTTGAAACAATTCCCATACAGGAAAGGTACTGGAAAATATTGTTTTCTTCAATTCATTCAAAAACAAGAATATGTAGAATACATCTATATTCTGTAAAGTGTGAAGAAAATGGGTTTTAATTTTTTTTAAACCTTTTAGAAATTTTATATATTAGCCTATCATAGCCTACTATTGATCTCTAAGTCAAAAACTAGCATGGCGATCTCTGATTTTCAAGTTAGATATATGCATGTGCTCCACACCACTTGGAGATCATCATATTGAATTTTTAGGAAAATTACACGGATTTTAGTATTCGAGACAAATTGTCCAATTGGCCTTCAGGTTTCTCTGTTAGAAAAGAGGAGGTGAGTGTCAAGCGCCTCCGGACCCTGCGTATCAGCACGGCTTGCGTGGAAAGTATGTTCACATCACCGGCGCACGGGTTCTGGCGGAGGTTGGGGTGGTTAACGAGAACCAAGTAGGTTGTTTGCGGGCCCGAAGCTGTGGCTCACCGTGCCATCCAGTGCTTAAAATCACAATAAGTATACCGTATGATGGGATGGTGCAATACCTCCGGATCCATGCCACGACACCATTTAGCGAGAAACGCATGAACACCACAGCGCCGTCTATTGAGAACGACCTGAACGTAACGGGTATACTGACCACCAGAGCAAACGTTTGGCTAGTTCCACGCTTGTGCTTTCGACATGTGTGCCTGCGATGAGCTCAGATCCTGTGCGTTGGTGGGCACGCTCTAGAGTCAAGGTCCCGTAAACTGGCTCAACAATTTAGGCACCCAATTCTTGATAAATAAGACTAGTGTAACCCATCAATATAGTACGAGTGGAAGATGATGTTGTTGGAGCCACAAACCAAGCGATACTCACAGTTTGTTGAGTCTTGTTCATTTATTATTCATTGGTGGTTATACAACATGTTTAACATTTCTTTTGATACAAACGAGTGGAAGTTTGTATATATTTAAAATCCCTCCAATGTTTTCTAAAAGTCGACATTTCTTGAATAAATTGGGTAGAATTTCAACTCTTCAATTGACATTTTGCAGGTAATAAGCTACCTCCATATCAATAAACAATCTTCCCTTAAAAGGAGTAGGGGCCTAAGCTAAAACTGTTAAAAGGAGTGACCTTTTATTTTGGATGTGATAGTGTAACATATGCATTAAACATAATTATCATCATATTTGCGTAGCAGGCAATTGACATCCTTAGACAAGACATGTATTACTATTAGTAGCACCCCATAAAGCATACATTTTCATGTAACATCACAGTATGTAGATGTTAGGGCCCACCACCCGAAAGTCGGGACGTTAGGGCCCACTCATCGGGACGTTAGAGCCCGCTTAAAGCTTACCTAGGGTTAGGGTTAGGGATAGGGTTAGGGTAAGGGTTAGGGTTAAGGTAAGGGATAGGGATAGGGATAGGGTTAGGGTTAGGGATAGGGTTAGGATAAGGGTTGGGGTTAGGGATAGGGTTACTTACTTATACTTACTACTAAATATAGTATTTATTCACAGTTGAGATGCTTGAGTATGGAAGATTTAAAATGGGTCGAGTTTTTTACGGGTCGAGTTTTTTACGGGTCAAGTTCTCCAGTATTCCAACATTAACCAATTATGCAAAATTAGTTGGGCCCTAACGTCTATTTATGCTACATCTCCCTCCCGGCACCATAGGTGTGACCACGGCATCGCTGTGAGGCCGAGGCGCGACTGAGGCTTTCACACCCACGGTGTAGGGTGGGCCCTAACGTCCCGACTTTGAGGTGGTGGGTCCTAACGTCCTGCAACCAACATTACATGTCGCTTTATCAGGTTTAGCAATACTATGCCTATGAGATGGAATTTCGTCTCCGAAATGTGAATATTCTTTTTAGGCTCTGTCATGACCCAGATAGTTTCCCCTATAGCTTATTGAAACAATGTGTGAATTAAAGGTTTATGCACCTTTTCTACTATTAGAATATAGGTTTTCTCGAAGAAGTAGGCAATTTCATGACATTTTACCGGTTCACTATATGGAAGGACTATACTTAGAGTTCTATCAGAATGAATTAATGATAACTATGATGCGTTACACGTGATACAAAACATAATTACTAGAGTCTACACGTAATTATATCTATCGAGAGCAGACGTCACACATATGACCCCAAATGGCCAACATGTTAATTAAGCAGAGTTATACCAATACCTTCCCACAACTAACAACACCAACACCCATTAGTACTTACATCAACACCCACATCTACCGCAACACCCACCCCCACAACATCTATGCCTCCCAACACTAACACCCGCAATAACACTCATTCGCACACACCAACACCAACATCCACATCAACAAACAGCAAATCCAAGAAACACCCAAATACACTAACCCCACACCCATACACACTCACAAAACATCCATCAACACTGCCAACACAAACACCCATATGCATCCACTCCAATAGATCCACTCACTAGCACCAACACCTATTGATCAATGCTCACAACAAGACCCACTCACACCCACCTGCAGTATCCACTGCCACCAACATCAAACACCAATACCAAAACTAAAATCCTTTAACACCTACAGAAACATCCACACCACGCCCATAAAGACCAAACCCCACCAACACCAACCTCCCTTTTATTTTATTTTATTTTATGCATGATTTTCCGATGGGGTCGTTACGTGATTCCTCATTTGAAAACCATTGAATCTTCCCTCCCCCCCCCCCCCCCCCCCAAAAAAAAAAAGGATTTTAGAAACATTCAAAATATAGTCCATTTTCTGACATTTCTTTATTTCTTATTATTTATAGTAACCATTGAATTATCATTAAATAATCCATTTGGCTGGGCAATTGACCATTTCACAAGGAATTCTCTGGGAATGCAATGTTTCGTTTCTTTTCTCACATACCTTTCACATGTCCTGCCTAAACATTACGAGATGATAGTCCCGCTAAAAGTGTGGTGAGCATGGCATGTTGGTGAATGGGGTTGTGGCCACGTACGTGTAAATCAGTAATGGCAAACATCCGTTGTAGCCATGCGAGGGGTTTTAGATGGTGACAGAATTTCTGTCCCACGATGGTCTCTGCATTCCTGCGGCTAACCGCGTACTGGCAGACACACATACCACCTTTGACTTGTCCTACACTTTTTACAGGTATTCACCTACCGTGATAAATACAACAATGGTGGTCCATGTGGTCCTCAAGTTATTGGCATGCTGCTTTTACTCGAATCATATTCCAGAATTGCCTTTCACGGAATTCTATCACTTTCTATTCTAATTGAATATCGCCTGGCGTGTTACAGTGGTCCGATAACGATGTATGTGGATTCCATTAACGTAGAGACAGTAAGCTATGGTTGCCGTATGGTGGCCGTATACCACGAGTGGTTGACTCATACTAATACACAAGCATTACTTAGTCGTTTACAAAAACACCTGTCCACAAAGCCATCGCTTGTTGTATCTATAATCTATTTTCTCGAGTAAATCAAGCCCATGAATTCCCATATCAATGGATATATCAATAAGGAATATTTGTTGGCTCTCTAGCACAAAGAACTATTTCCCCGTATAAATACCTTTAGGGCCGTGTGCAATGAATTTGAAATCTGTATCCAATAGTCATAGTACCTAACAGTTTTTTTTCAAATGGGTAGTGATTTACTGAGTCCCCATACATTTTCAATGGGGGATTTGTATACGATCGACAATGAATACATGTATGAGTAATAGGCCCTACATGTGTAAATAGGATAGCTCAAACATTGTGGTATGTGTTTTATTGAATATCGGTGAGGTATTAGAATACATGTTTATGATTTATGTATGACGCCGATATTTATCCAACCATATACCTGTTGTCTAAAAGCTCGATTCGGGCAATCAAATGTGAAATGTGAGCAATGGTACTCAAAGTAGCTTTTGTCCTTATCCCTCTTCTGTTCCGCATTCACATCTACCTAGAAAAGGGGCGTTCTCCTTTTCCAAACGTGTCTGGACTCGTGAGGATATATATAGGGTCTGACATAGGATAGGATTAATTCCGACACATACCTCACACACACTGACGCATAGACATGCCTCCGACGCGGGCCGTTAGCTGAACTCCCGGAGAATACCTTGTAGCTCCAGCTGATAACAGCCAAACCGCCCACATTCTTCAGACGTTCCTCACCTCGTCACATTTTAACGTTGTCTTAGTTTTGCATGGAAACAAGTAGATATTTCCGCGACTACGATATTGGAGTTTCTATTATATGATGTCTATATGTATCTCTTTGTACTTAAGAGGTAGCATGATATGGGCGCGTGTATATAACGCGCATGGTTTCTCCCAGTATATATATATATATGTACATGTATACTAACATTGGGATATAGCCCTGTTGGTATCATGCACTTACATAAAATCATATAGTAGATTAGAGTAGAGACACGATGAGGTTTCGAGGGCGAAAGTATGGATCCCCAGCACGTTGGATAAGAATATACGTGTATTATTTTTAAGGAATACAGGGAGAGGGTAACTCAGGGTTATTGGTGCATACTTTGGTGGGCAGAGGTGACAAGAAATTGGAATGGCAACTTCATTCACTCATGGGTTGCTTTAAAAATTCAGTCAACGAAAAATTAACGCCATGCAATAATTCTCATCTCTAAATACAGGCAAGTTAGAATATGTTACCACTTGTAGAGATGGTAGTTAACGTCGCTCTACACCTAGCGGCAATATTGGACTCAATGATATATTTCCTTGAACCTCGGTTCAATGGTACTTAGCATGCAGATATGACGGGAATCTTCACTGTATATACCCAGCAAAAAAAATGCACTTGATACCTTGCTAGAATGCAGAGTCAGAAAAGGGTGCATGAATGCAACTGGCGCAGGGTACATTAAAGGGTGTGTTCCATAAAATATGCCAGATTACGGCTCCGGCAGGTGTCTACCAAACATGCTCAAAGTGCAGAAACCAATAGGCCTGTTACACAGTTAAAATGGTAGGGCGGGTAACAGACAAAATCTATTCAATCAGTTTTTAGCAGGCTTTGGGAGGACAACTGTATGGCCGCCGCCGACGAGCATGTAGCTTGCTCCATCGCACAGGTTTTATATATCCACCTTACAGTAGTAAATATCCCAGCAAACACAAATATGTTCTTGCAACGTAAATCTACATATTTATTTTAGGGACTGTTTTAAAACTACCTAAAATTACCACATATTCTTCAGACGTAAGTAAACCCTAATATTTCTACGTTTTTATACATATAAAATCTACCTGTGACACACGTAAATCTACGTCTTGTGTTTACTGAGATGGGGCCTATATATACGGCGCCCGTATGGTCCTGATGCGGTGCTGTACAGTAAGCTCAGTGGAAAACACCCTTATGATGGAAGGACATTTAAACTATAGGAAGCTATCATGAACGGACTTACGAATTTGATATCGTGGTGATAGATAGGAAGACTTGGAGCTGTCATTTATATCTATAATGGAAGAGTGTGGTACTTGCAAATTATAACAGATAAAAGTAAAGAAATATCATGAGTGATGTCTAAGCAATAAGCCATTGATGTATCTCGGTCTCTGGTGACTGGTCAGGGTCAGCTCGGCATGCCTCGAAGACCAAAACACTGGTTCTCTAAGCCCTTCCAACATCACCGTGGTGGCATGTAGATAGTGAAGGGTTAAGGATTACAGCAAGCTCAGAGTCTATATAACCTCTCGACCTCGCTGACCTTTAGGCAGCATATCTGAGTGTATCCAATAAAGTAACAGTATTTTTTTAGAAGGAAATGCATCAAGACTGTAGCCGTTGAAGATATGCCATGAGTTTTGTTTGTGGAGCAATGTCACGATGAATGATCGCCTACTATTTGTGATGTCATATCACATTGAGTTATTTTTACGATACTCCATGGGTGTTGAGTACGAGTTCCAAGTGTTATGTCTATGGAGAAAAATACCAGAGCTAATATAAAATGTTATACAGCCCAAGTCCCTTCGGATCGGGCATTTTTAATTGTATATGCATTGTCAAGATAAAGTGGTAGTGGAGGAGTGGGCCATGACAAACAGCCTTGCATAAGCCTTACACCTTGAACAAGCATGTAAGGACGTTATGCATTTACCATATACCCGAAATTAATTCAATTTGGCCTAACAGTTAATATTTTAATCAAGAAATACAGGACAGTGTTCCATATTTTGCCGTACGGAACAGTTCTGTACGGTATTTCTACATAATATGAATAAACAGTGATTACAACTTTACTGGGGTGATCGTTGAGTATTTTTTTCTAATGGTATTCCTATGGCTAAACTTGTACCAGGGGTGAGATGAATAGTAAACTCTATTGGCTACTCATCCAAAATTAACATGGTGACTGTTCGTTTGTTTAATGCCAAATTTGTTCAATTATACTCACTTTGGTTTACTTTACCAAAATGTGCATATCCTGTTGGAATAACAAAGTATGCTGCCCATTTGATCCAGGCATCTTACTCTTCTCGACTATATCTTATCAAAAATCTTACATTCCCTGAGGACGTCAATTTTTCTCTTGCCAGTAATATGGGAAAACATTGCACAATCCTGTTGCATTCATAAGGAATCTTTTCCTGCTCTTCTTTGTGGCCTGACAATGCAGCATGAGATGTTTTACACTCAGCAGATTGTTCCATGTCTGGCAAACATGTGCTAATTCACCCCCTAGGAGGTGCCTAGGTGTCAGTTTGGTGTGATCTGTGTAGGCAGATGGGTCAGTTTCACCTGCTCAGTTCTTGTCAGGTTATTGTTCCTAAGGGTTAGGCTAGTGACCACTACAATCTCTCGTAGTTTGTTATCTCTGGTGTTGTTCCATGGTTTCTGCCAAAAGTATTTTGAATGTCCTCTTTGGCTATTGGTATCTATAGAGGAAACCCATGAAAGTTTAGGGTCTGAGCCCGTATCCCATCGAGTTTGAATCACGTAGTAATTCACAAGGCGAAGCCGCGAGAATTACTACGTGATTCAAATGAGATGGGATCGAGCTCTGACCCTAAACTTGAATGGATTTCTGAATTTATCTCACCCTTAATATTGACTAATGGGCTAACATTTGTGACATTATCCCCCATTGGATATTTTTCATAAATATCTAATAGGCATTAGATTCGAGTTCCCAATGTTAAGTCTATGGAGAAAAAATATCTGGGGTGAGATAAAGGTCTGTATGTGATAGTGTGTGCTCCAGCTATTTTGCTTAATGCACTTTTGGCCGTTTGGTCTGCAGCTTCATTTCTCTCAATTCCAATATGACTTGGTAACCAACACATGGCTACCTCATTGCCATGTTCTCTTCAGTTGTGTAGGACTGTTTGATGTCTCCGATGACAAACATGGCGATATTTTTGTCCATTCAAGGATGTTTGCTAACTGGCAGGTCTTGTTTGAAATAAGGGACCTCTTGTGATAACAATGATATCAAGACATAAACTTGTGGTTACAGATTATCTGGGTATTCCCCAGCATATTAAAAGCCCCGCTTTCCTACGTGAGGATTTCCGATCCCACTTTCGGAGATTAGACGTTAGCTTTTCTTTGAATGATAAAAACTACTCGAGAATACTTCACACATTACATCCTAAACGATACTGATAGGTACGTTAGGACTGGTTTATGGACGGTAAATACATGGGACGGGGAGTACATAAAAGAGTTAAAAACCAAGGAGTTTGCATTTGAGATCGTTTATTTCCAAACCATTCGCCCATATTACAGTTCACATTGAGTGCTTACATCCGATGTGCTTTGCTGATCGACCACCTTCTAGACCAAGAGCAAATGCCTAGGGTGCAGAATCTCTGCATTCTACTGGTATTGAGATTCTGTGCTAGAGACTAGAAAAGATTTACCTTAAAAGATTTTACAGGTGGACTAAGATGCCATGTTCCCATCGTTATAATGATGAATAGATTCACATTTCCACTCACTCGAGGACACATATCCCAAACGTCCCGTACATGTGGATGCAATAGTTATAATTTGAATAGCTCATTTTCTACTTAATACAGAGTATATCTTATCATAAATATCCTTGTTATAGTCAGTACCTGCCTTTAGAATTACATCACAATTATCAAACGAGAAAAATTGGTAAAAGGTGATCCAATATCATATGTAAATTTCCTACAAAGGTTCTATCTTCAAGGTTCCACAGTTAATTATTGACGATCATGGAGGTATAAGCGTGTAAAACGTTAGGTTTTACTTTTTCAAATAAGAACGGTTTTCTTAATTGAGATCGTGTTCACAATTGCTGCATTTCTATTCATCACAGATGCAAATATTTTCAACTCACAAGAAGAGCCAATAGAGCTCTGTCAGAAGAGTTCCCATCTGAAGAAAGCCATGATGTTTTGTGAAAATTACTGGAAAACCACATAATACTTACCTTCCAAGCATTATTTTGCACAATTTCAAATATAATCCTAAGCCATTTTCCTATGCATATACTCTTATCAAAGCGAGAGCCGCATGAGATGCGATTTAGTCAATAATTTATCAATTAGACACCTTAACCGTGCTAGGCTAAACATTGAGAGTGGGATTAGGGGTAGGGATGGCAGTGGGGTGTGGCAGTCCAAGAAGGAACTGCATCGACATCCGCAGCCACTATAAATACGCCATTAGTTTTGATTGTGGACCAATCTTACGAGACAACGCCGAGTGAGATTATGTAGCAAACCAAAATGAATAGCGTATTTCCAATATCAACAGATCGAGTGCAGTTCAGATTTTATTTCCCCCCTATCACTGACTGATTGCGATATTTGTGACCTCATCCCCCATTGAGAATATTTTTTACAATACTCCATGAGCGTTGAGTACACACTGTTAAGTCTATGGGGAGGGGGGGGGGGGATACCAGGGATGTGAGACAACGGTTGGGGTGCTCACACGCCGGCGATGGTGGTTTGGGCGCTGAGGGCGTGCAGGATGTAGAAGACACTGGCGAGCAGGCCCACGCCCAGCAGGTCGCCCACGGCCGTCAGGAATGGGATGGAGTAGTTGTCCGGGTCGTGACCTCGCCGCCACAGCAGGTGGACAAGCCAGTCGGCGAGGTAGAGTAGCACTGCCACCTGTGCAGAGTTAAATGGTAAGTGTAATTTGACTTCTCGAGTTTAGATTAGATACATGATAACAGTTAACTGAGAAAGAAATCGGAATAACATTATTTTGGAACAGAATGGCTATGAATCTATACAGTAGAACCCCGCCTAACGGACACCCGGCGTAAGCTGACACCCCGCGTTAACGGACACTTTTGCTAGGAACGGATCCCTCTATTAGATGTTTATTTTAACCTCGCGTAAGCGGACAGCCCGCGTTAACGGACACTGTGTCCCGGAACGTAGGGTGACTGCTTACGCGGGGTTCTACTGTATATATATTCGAACACTACGAGTGTTGCCGATGTATATGAACTGTCGGAATTCCGTCATTTGTAGGGGAAAGTTGCATACCTGAGTTAAACAGGGATATTAGATGGGTTCAGGACAAAAGTGTAATCTCTTTCTCTCTCTTTTAAAAAAAAATCTTATTGCCACAGAGAGAGACCGAAAAAAATTGAAAACTACGTCGGTATTGGTCCTTTAAGTGGGGTAGAGGGTGTGTAGGGCGGTTCAAACCACTGGTTTAGTGGCATGAAGGCTCAATTTATACTACTTTTTACACATAAAAGAATGATTTTATAAATTGGAGACGAAAACAATGATTTCCATGAAAAAGTGGAAAACCGCGATCTCTCGTTAAAGAGTGCAATTTTATCCGAATCGTAAGAAATGGTGGTACAGGCAATATTGGTATTTTATTCCACTGCAACAGCCAGTGTCATGCCATGGAGAATTATGCATTGTTGTTTTAGCTGTTAGAGGTGATACTGACGTCACCTTCTATTTAAATGATTGATTATTTTCCCGCCGAATCATACAAATTTAGTCGATTTTAACAAGTGTTGACAAGATAATACGGGCTGATGTGGGCGTATTAGCCCAGCATTGACAGGCCCAAAATGTTAGACAACATTGGTGTCGCACATGGGCCTTTATGTGCATTGGTCCGTTGTGTAGCAGAAAAAGCAAATGTACAGAATTTAAATTATAATTCAAATAGGAGAATACATCGGAAACTAGTTTCTTTTTATCTAATTACTGCTTTGAGTCCAGTATTTCTGTAACTGAATTTAGATTTATAAATCTATTGGGGAGAGAGGTGTAGGAGTTTCTTCAACCAAATATTGATGCAAGAAACACGACTGTGATAGCTTAAATAAAGTTGTGCTCGTCAAACTCTTCAACCAGACTGCAAATACATTTAGTTCAAACGAGTACTGTATAGAATAGGTGAGGGAAAACTGAATATTTGGATCGTCATACCATAAATGCAACGAAAGCCATTCAGCTATAAACCCAGGGGATAGATGAGTCAACATTCTTTCGGTTTTACATTTTTATTGACGCACGGTGAGGTTAAGTTGGTCAAGAGAGCCAGCCAAATTCACCTTAGTTCTGGATGGACGGGAACGCAGTGTGAGCATCTGATAAAAGCCTCCGGAAACATGTTTTTCTCCCCATAGTAGATCCACGGTTTAACATTAAATTGAGTCATACGACCGTGAAAGATTATATTGGTTGAATGATTTCATTATTTGCGCTCATTTCCTTCTTATATAACGAGTTGGAATTTAAAGTGGAGATATCTTTCATGTGAATTTTACTGCCCCAGAGAGACTGAGAAGACATGGAAAACACATCAGTATTGGCCAAGGAATGGGGCTGCGGGTGTGTGAGGCGGTTCAAACCACTGTTTTACTGCCGTGAATACGCTAAATTTATATCGTTTGCAATATCTTTGCTATAAAATGGATGTCAGTTAGGGTCAGAAAAAAACAAGGAAATATTTCCCCATGACCATTCAGGGTTTAAACCTGAGAGATATACACCAAAATACTGGAAATGTATTAGATACAAGTAACGTTTTTATTACTAAACATATGCATCTAAGAAGAGTCTGTGGGTAGGTAGAGTTGGGAATTGAGGCTTGTTACTGATATGAGTAATATAGAGGTTGAATCTCTCTACTCTGTGCTGTTATATGTTCATTTTATCTTTAGGACGTGGCTAAGATGTCACTTGTTCGAGCTACCGCATCAAACTGACGGAGCAGTCGTCTGCTCGCGTTATTTATAGTCAGACCACTCGCTACCATGGCGACGTTGACAACCGAACACGGCGTGACATGACGCCTGTTGTTGACTGAATGACATCACGGTTTCGAGGGGGGTTTTCCCGGATTTGTGTGATGTGTAGGGGGGGGATCCGAAGGTTTAGGATTCCCAAAGCGGTTTCACTAGGTGCTCTTCAGGCTCGAAAATGTGACAACCAGGTCTGGCAATATGTTCATTTTACCCAAGGAAGGGGATTTCACATTTCAAAAATGAAAACACGGATTTCCGCGGAAACAAGGAAAACTGACATCCCTTAATTATTTATCTTGTTTATAATAAACAAGATAAATAATTTTATACAATGGATATGAAAACCAGGATTTCCTTGAGAAGTGTTAACTGCCATCTCTGTTTTACACCTGACCGTCACCGAAGTACAACAAAACCACATTTAACTCCATGGTTACAGGTAGGGAAACGACGGCGCTACGTTGGATATTACTAAGCGCTGGGGTTATCACCAAGTCAAGAGGCTACTGAGTAAAGGTAGGGCATGTTCGCAAGATAGCATCAGTGATAACAGCTGAAGATAAATATGTTCTAGTATTTCCTGGTGATAGCAACTGCCACTAATAAGTGTGAGTGGTTATTCCTGGTAACTGATTCAGGGAGTCTCATGTAAAACCGTCGGCCACTTCTATTCTGAGTTACCTAGAGGAAGACACATATGATAACTGTTTTCTCCCTTCGTACATGAGTAGATTGGGTTATCTACTGATCTCGGAATGTCATGGGAGATTATCCAGTTATCTACCAGGAACCACTTGCGATCTCGCCTGGGTTTATACACCACTCCCCCCTATTTGATTAATATATTTATCTCCGGGGATTACCGCGATGTGTTTGCACTAGGATAGCCAGTTTTGATCTTGCTAATTCTTACAGGGATTCACAATACAAAATAACGAAAAGTGAAAACTTTAACCACACAATTCATATATCGGGAAACTGTACTCGGACCCAATGATACTTCCATTCCTTCAATTTCTCCAATAGAGTTCAATTCAGATTTCTCAGCTAATTATACATTAACTCTACATTAATACGGCCCTATCCCGTCGCTGTTATGGTTAGAGACTAAGGCCTGTGGCAATGTAGCAGGAATGTCAGTTTGGGTCAGGAAAAAACACGGAAATATTTTTCATGTGGAATTTACTGCCTCAGAGAGACTGAGAAAACATGGAAACGCATCAATGTTTGCCATGGGATAAGGCTGAGGTTGGGTGGAGAGAAGCAAAATTTCGTATATATAGCCATGATTATAATATATAACATATTTTGACATTAGATTGAGACCAAGAAAACCAGAAATACTATTTTCTTTTCCCTTAATACATGTTTTTTTCTTTAAATTGGAGATGAAGACAAGGCGTTCAATGGAAAAGTGTATTACTGCCATCTCAGACACGGTGGTAAGTTGACGTACCTGGATGATGGCGGCGCTGACGTAGAGGGCGGCGAACGGGGCGGAGATGGAAGTGGCGGACTCAGCGGGCCGCATGTAGTGCACGGCGTACATGAATATCACGTGTCCAGGCACCACGAGCATCATGAGCACGCGCGATGTGCGTGAGTGGATACCTGAGAGCGGCCAACATAATACGAGTTACTCCCTACCTCAATCTCTATCATACGACGTCTGAAGCATTAAAGCTTTTTTTAAGCAGCTTTTTTTGAAAGAGCTTTTTTTTTTAAAGCAGCTTTTGCCTCGTACCAGCAATCGAACGGCTATTGTGAAACAAGAGTTGCATATGGTTTTACTGGGTTGCTTTGATTTCTGATTACCTTCTGATAAAAACCTACGTGGGCAGATGAGAGCTGCTCAGACTAAAGAACTTGGCTAATGATCGGGTGAGTATTTACCGAACACACAACCGGAGAATCATGGTAATCACTGAGTGTATGATTAGTACACAATACCCAATTATCAATCAATGACAGAGATTTCTAAGAATCTCTTCAAACATACATTTACCGAAGGTTAAATAGGTAATTATCCGCACGTAAGAATCGATCATTCCAGGAATGATTGGCAATGAACTAGACTCTACTGTTTTGAACTTTCTACTTCGGATGTTTCAAACTCACTTTTGCCAAAGAACGTGTCTAGCGGGTTGGGACAGATGCGCTTGGTGAGTTCGGGGACGTTGCCGCGGGAGTTGGCGCAGTGCAGGGCGGTAGAGAGACGGCTTGCCTGGACGGCCACCAGGTTTCCACCAACACCTATCAGACCAACAGAGAGATAACGATGTTACTGCCATTATGACATACCCGTGGGTGAATGCCTCACTTTAAATGACCTGGAGTTTTACCGAAAAATGCCGGTCATGAAATTTCATCAGAGCATTTCTCTATCAAGGGAAAAGCTGACAAAATGTTGCATTCTTGTCTTTATACTGTTGAAAATAGGTTACATTACCCATGTTTCTAGATCAATAATTAACACTTCAAAAACGAAAATAAGATATTTAGTGAATAGATACTAAAGTCCAAAGATCAAATGTATATTTACTACTATTAGATGAAATGATATCAAGTGGGCAGATATTAGGTAGCTATGTGTTGAATGACAATGCATGTTTTACGCGGCAAACTATGGAAAAGAAGACAACAGTTCTAGAGCAGACGACAATATCATTCCAACCATCTATTATTGTTACTTTCTACGGCAATTTTAAAATGGAAGCTACACACATGCCTCATGGGCAACAAAGTAACACTTGTTCAACAACACCTCTTAAACAATGGAGGGTTGTTTAGTCTAATCCTTCTTTTAGATACAAATTTGATCTGTGTTGACAGTAACGTCCATAGAGGGTGTGAAGTAACGACCTACCGTTCATTACTGGTTGGAAGGCCGCTAATCCGACGAAGTTTCCGACAGCGTGGTCTAAAATTAGTCCCCCGAGGCTGAAAACAGCACGCAGTATATCATTAACGACGACTCTCACTGGTGTGAAAACGAACACGCGCAGTCATACACGCCGTTGGAATAGCTAACTGAAACATTTTGTAGTAATTATAGAACATTTTATTGAACAATTATTAAAGTCACGTTTAGTAGGACCAAGGAGGGAGGTGAGTTCCTGACAGAAAAAAATTAGGTCATTTCTAGTAGGAGGAACGGGAGTTGTTCAACAGCTAACGGTCGAGTTTATCAAGACAGATGTGGTTAAGTTTAGAGGGAGATACATGGCCAGCAAATGAGTCTATATTCTACTGATGGTCAGCTTTACTGGGTGATGAAGACACATTCCTCCGTGTAACGCTGTTTATCACCTGCTGATGATGAGCATTACTAGGAGGGGTGTGAGTTTATCGCTTGCTGATGATCAGGTTAACTAAGAGGGGTGTGAGTTTATCACCTGCTGATGATCAGGTTAACTAAGAGGGGTGTGAGTTTATCGCCTGCTGATGATCAGGTTAACTAAGAGGGGTGCGAGTTTATCGCCTGCTGATGATCAGGTTAACTAACAGGGGTGTGAGTTTATCACCTGCTGATGATCAGGTTAACTAAGAGGGATGAGAGTTTATTGCCTGCTGATGATCAGCTTTATTGAGAGGGATGCGAGTTTATCACCTGCTGATGATCAGGTTTACTGAGAGGGATGCAAGTTTATCGCCTGCTGATGATCAGGTTTACTGGGAGGGATGCGAGTTTATCACCTGCTGATGATCAGGTTTACTAAGAGGGATGTGAGTTTATCACCTGCTGATGATCAGGTTTATTGAGAGGGATGAGAGTTTATCACCTGCTGATGATCAGGTTAACTAAGAGGGATGTGAGTTTATCGCCTGCTGATGATCAGGTTTACTGGGAGGGATGCGAGTTTATCACCTGCTGATGATCAGGTTTACTAAGAGGGATGAGAGTTTATCACCTGCTGATGATCAGGTTTACTGGGAGGGTTGTAAGCTGCTTACCTGCTGATGGTCATGGCGCCAATGATAGGCACCCAGCCTGTGTAGAGGACGTTACGTGTGTAGGTGTTGCGGTGCGCGATGACCCACCAGATGGGCGTGAGTCCAAGCACAGACACAAGCAGTACAGGTGATACCCACAGCAGGTCAGCTTCTACAAAGACACAGCCAATTCACACTGTAAAAACACGTCTCCCATGTGGCCATTACTGAAACATAGGTAAAGTTGTCATTTCGCAAGTGCACCTAGCAACGGTATTCCAGTCCCCTAGATTCAGAAATGTACCCTGCATTTTATAGAGATGTCTGGGGCAGGGCGAAGGCCTCTGATTCAGCTTATTTCAATAGTCGCAATCTGTTAGGGAAATGGATTTAAAATCCTCTGTTCACCAAACCTTAAATTCAGAAGATACAGCTTATACTGGACAAGGTACACGATTGTATTGCAATGAAAATACTCCACATGCAGTGAGGGCATGATGGCACGATATCTCAATGTCAATATAGCTATTTAAAGAACACACTTATAGTGGTTCAGGTGTTGCATTTATTGAACAGGTTATAGAATTTATTTCTATTGAAACGGGGCAGTTGGGAACGGAATGCGGGCAACGTTAATTACATTAATTGAATTCCTTTCAAATACATAGCTATAAATATTCTATTAGCTGTAATTTTGAAAATGCATTTTGAAAATGCATACTAAACTGCCATACACTGGGGAAGACAATATCTCTTTTGGAATATATGTGGTACCGTTTAGGTCTATAAAACAGTGTATGATAGCACCAGATATGGAAGATCCAATTCACAATAGCGTCTGAAAATGGATCACTGCAGATCAATCAGGTAGTCAATTACAGGTGAACACTTAACCTTTCTAAACCCTTCACTCTTACCCTTCAAATATCACAAGTCACTTTTAACTACCATTTACAAATTAACAATGGAATCCTCGATACATAATTTCAGTCAAAGAAGAATAGACTTTATATTGATTTTCCAATACCACTTTATCATACAATGGCAATAGCGGCCGCCCTTTCGCATGACCTAGTATTTGGCCTCCTGTCACCTGTGCCCCCATGCTATTCATCATCGTATAAAACATGTATCTATTAGGCGTGGGAGGTAGGTTTCGGCCAGCTGTGGATTCTAAATCAAATGGACATTTTCCAGTGGTTAGTCCTCGATCCATGGAAAGACTATAACCCATGGTTAACGTTACGTTACTTCAATCTGATTGCCTCCATATGGAGGACCTTGTGCAAATAAATTGAGCTGTAATCATAATTTATAAGATATTATAGAGGAAACCTATGAGAGTTTAGGGTCTGAGCTCGTATCCCATCGAGTTTGAATCACGTAGTAATTCACAAGGCGAAGCCGTGTGAATCATGTAGTGATTCGATTATATGAGAGGCATCGTAATGTGTGTATATATTCTTATTAACATATACCTGTGCCTGTACCTCTATACATGCCCTCTCCTACCCAGGTAGTATTCATCGCAGTACGTCACACTTTGACGTACGAGGTATATCCGTTCAATCGACATCGATAGAAGGTAATAAATCGCGATTGTGAGGTATATAATGACAAGGAAACAGGATGACTTTAGTTGTACGCCAAAAATACATGGTAAAATTGTCAATAAGATTATCCCACTCTTTGGCATCGAGATAATCTAACGGGGAAAAACACCGCATATTTTTTTTTTTTTTTTTTGCATACAAATACAGTAACCCTGTTTCCGTATCCTTCAGGGTATGTTGATATATTTTCTACTCACCAGATGGATATCACAGTCGATATGTGTACATCTACTTCTAGCCAGATTGATATCAGAGTCAATGTAATGTGCATTTATACTTACTGCGAGCCATGTAGAGAGCAAGAGCGATGCCGGAGAGGAGGGCGAGGCAGGTGACGTCACCAAGACTGGCGGCAATCGGGGTAGCTACATTGTCGGGGTTGATGTTAGTTTTACGGGAAATAAGGACGACTGCGATCATGACAAGCCCTGTAGAAATATAAGACACCATAGTCAGCCTCCATGTTTTAATTCCTAGTGAACACATGATTCTGTGATTGTGTAAAAATGAATTTAAAAAATAAAGAAGGTGAACACTGTATACATGCCTACTGAACTATATACACTGCCAGCATTGCGGCAGAGCATACACAGCCCAAGGCGCAAAGTGGCTTGGTCCCTCCGAGCTCACTCTGGATACCGGTTCAATGTTGTTAGGTTTCGGTAGGTATAGTAGAACCCCCGCCTAAAGGACACCCCGCGTTAACGGACACCTTTGGTCGGAACGGTTCCCTATATTAGATGTTTATTTCAACCCCGTGTAAGCGGTCACCCCGCGTAAGCGGACAATATGGCCCGGAAAGGAGGGTGTCCGCTTCCGCGGTGTTCTACTGTATTTAAATAAAAACGCATTTACTGGTTGGTACGTCTTTATTTCCCTCGTTTCTTTCGATTAAAATAGTCACCTCGCTCCACGAACTTGTTGAACATCTCTATCGAAAGAACCTTGGGATATAAAGATGTCCCAACAAGGTAAATACGTTTCACAGATATGCCAGTGAGGTCTAGAACAAACAACACGGAAAATATCCAAATCCCGATTATATCCACTATTCATCTATAACATGATCAATACATAATACACTAGCAAAACACGCAAGTAACTGGAAAACTGACATCTCTGGAACTTTCACTGAATTATCGGAGCGGGTATATCTGACTGTGAAGACACTGTGCTGTGAGCTGCTCACCTAGGACGAGGCTGGCGAGGGCGGCGGTGGTGACGCTGCTGGCGGCCAGCAGCAGGCCCGTGTGCAGATCGAACTTGTGTTTGGGGATCCAGCTCAGAGCCAGAGCCATTCCGGAGGCCAGGAATCCAACCACGTTTGCTTGAGCCTAACAGACGTAATGGTGATCACAGGATAAGCTAATGGACATTGATATTCAACCAATGTAATTTTTTTTGGGGAAAACATATCGTATTGCGAGTGTGAATAAAAACTAAGAGACATTTCCTCTTCTGACATTTCTTGGATCCTTAGAATATCTTAATGTTTAAAGAATGTAAGCTGGAATAATTTGACTATATCGGTGCACTGGCCGCAGTCCTCACTGATCATTTGATATGACCTTTTATAATATCCAGACATTCCATTATGTCTGGGGGGAAATAGAAAACTTCAAAACAGTTTAATTCCCCCCAAAGAAGGAAAGCTGAATTTAACAGAAAAACTGAGTAACAGTCACCTGAAAGAACGTTTGATACATTTAGATCTAAAAGGTCGACAGTGACAGTGCATTCAGATAACGTACCTGTGTGAGAGCCAAGTTTCCGATGATCATCTTCAGCTGTTCTTTACGGGAGTCCATGTTGCCGAGATTTGCCTGTGCAAAAAAAGAATATACATTACTTTTGGTATAATATTCTAGACCAATGAAAATTTTAAAACCTGCATATAACCTACGTGTGACGGATAATGAGAATTATGAAATGTTCATAGTCATCAGTGAATCATTCACAGGTGAATATTTGTGTATTCAGCCTTCCAGGACAGCTTGGAAAGCCTAGGGACCCAGATTAGCCGCCAACATCCGAGTTGCAGCACTGCAGGCTTGGTTTGTGCGCTCTGTACTCTGATTGGCTGCTGAACCAACAGCCATTAGGGGATGACCGGTCTCGTTTCGGTCTGTCGTAAATGGCTATGAGGGAGCTCCTGACTTGAACATCTTGGTCTGTCTTTATTAGAGCGCCTTGCCACCAAGTGGGCAGGTTGGAACTAGAGCAAGCGATAATAGGGGTGGCTATGCCATTCAAAGCATGCCATTTGAACTATTACTTTCAGGGAGGCAGGAGAAGAGTCCAAGGAGGTGACTATTCCAATTCAGTTTTTGTTTTTTTACTAATACAGAAGGAGAATTCTGATGATTACTTCTTCTCATAAAAACCAATGTTACTGGCTTCAACATCACCTTGGCAGAAGATGGTGTCTTTACATGAAAGGTGAACCCTGGTAAAACTGAGCTGAGGATAGAGGTATGTGTGTGGGACGTGAGCTGGTCGTTAGGCCAGGCAGCTACTCACCTGTGTAGCGAGTCGGGAGGCAAGCGTCATCTCCAGGTTGCCTTTGAGTCCGAGCAGGGCGGGTACCAAGATGAACAGCTCCGAGGTCTGTGTGAACACTTCCCAGTGCTGTAATTGATACAAATCTGAATTACAATACGTGTGCACAAGGGATAAGCTCAGTACTCTAACACGAGCACTCAAATCCGTCAAGGTTTGGGCAGTTGGTACTTATTCCTAGAGCAGTGACATTAGTTTTTGTTTTTACCGCATGTTTATTTAAAGTCCCAGGGGTCTGTTAAATAACTTGTTCTTACGAAAGTACTGGGTACAAGGACACCTCATAGAAGGGTTATCGTTTAATTATATCCATAAGTGTTGAATAAAGTTGACCCACATCGTCCCTGGCTCTCCAACTCTGCCAGCAGATATCCTGTGCTCTACTTCCTGACCGCTTGTATCTCTGCCCCATCCTGCCTGTTTGGGCCAAAATCTGGCCCATAAACCCGTTTTTTTAATATCCTAAATTCTGAGAGCTTTTGGGGGTATTTTGTGTTCTACTTGTAATTAGAGATGAATATATTTATATGGTAAGTAAAATACTCTAATTTCTATCAGTATTTATGTCAAACCAGACACAGTCTCTGGGATTACTTTCTACAGTGGAAAGCACTTCATGTGTTGCAGGGTTTGGTTTTGTCAACAATACCCATGTGCTCCTTTGAAGGGGCTGTCTAATCAACTGTGGATTCCCATTATAAAATGGTTTATGTCTGAAAAAGAAACAGCTGGGTTGTCTGTGAAACTCCATAACGCCCCAGTCACACTGGCGTAAAAAATAGCGTTTCTTCTATGTATTTGAAAGGACGCGAATCCAACATATTTATATTTTACTATGTATTCCAGTCACACTGGCGTAAATTCTGGCATTTTTACTTCGTTTTTCAGATGGTGGGTACCACACATCGGGTACGGATTGGGAACGTATCTGTTGACTTTGCTTTTCTATTACGTTTCTCAACGTTCATCAGTGCTTATTTATGGTTCTGTATGCATTGTGGCGTTTTTACCAAGTTCATTTACACATTACAAATGCATAGAGAAAAGTTCAAAGTTTTCAAAACTGATACTGACACTACATATTTTCCGTGTTTTACACATTCCGACTTACATTTACGTATCTCCACATTCTCCAGAGCATTGCCATGCATTTGTGTGTTTCAAAATGCGTAGAACAATGCAGATGTGCGTAAACAGGAAAACGCAGTTTTTTATGCCAGTGTGACTGGGGCATTAACAATTCCCATATTTCCATAATCATGATATGTGAGTAGTTTGACTTGTATAACTTTTGATAGTTGCCTTGTTTTGAAACTGAAATGTCTGCTGGTCTACCCTGTCTTTAGCTGATACCCAGGGAACCAGCTTTGGGTTGAGGCAGAGATTAGCTACCGCTAGTACCGCGAAAGATGAGTTTCCTTTAAAAAGTAAACGTTTGTTTGATTTATTTTACGTCTGGTCGACCACTACAGGTCCTCTCCAGACTTCCTCATTGCCTTAACAATCATGGATGTTCCCAATGATTTTCATGGCCTCCTTGAAGAAACAAGGAAAGTTTTGGTGACAAAACTTTCTTGACTGTCATAGCTATTCCTCTTCAAAATACCTTCAAAACGGTTTTCATATGATTACTGTTTTTTTTATTGTACAATGAGCTATTAGGTTTGCAACTTGCATCCAGGGGACCCTGAATGTATATGGGGACCATCAACTATTTAAGCTTTCTAATTCTGTGGACTATTTTCAGTCAATTCTTTTCAATGTTTTCAAATATCTTATAAACAATCAAAGAGATTTCTCTTTCAAAAAGCTGATTATACCTTTCTTTGTAATAGTCTCAAATAACATCTTCATATTATCAATCTGTAAGAGACAGTCGACTAGAGCTTACTTGTTGCCAAGATTAACACAGAAAGAATTCCTTATTTGTAATACAAAAATAAAATACGATGACGAAACAAATATTTAATACTTGTTCTAATTATAGACACCAGTGAGTTATGTTCACTCAGTTCGTCCCATGGGAAATATCAGAATAGATTCGTGTGTTTTTGACGTTGATGGGAATTCTAAAAATAGCATCTGTCTCACCTGTACAATCCCAAGCAGTACGCCCGCTCCGACCATGCCAAGCCCAGCGACCATGAAGGGGAAGAAGACCTGGATAGCGATCCTCCACGATGTTTCCTCATCTCCCGGCTTTCTCACGGAGTCGATGGTAACGACGACGCTCTCCGCCTCTGACTCGGCGCCGTCCTCCACGTAGAAGACGGAGGCGCCGTCCGGAGTGGCACCTCCGGTGTTGGGGTCTGGAGTGAACTTGCTGACCTCCGTGAACTCCGTGATGTCCATCTCGTCTTCGATGACTCCCATGCCAATGCTACCGGTCTCACTGACGGCTGGAGATGTAACGTGATATATAAAGTACTACCGCCTAATGATCTTTGCTTAACTATGAGTAAAACAACAGATGTAGAGAATAGATGACTGAACTGGGGAAGTTTTTTTTTATCCACATCTGACTGATATCAGATTATCTCTAAGGGAGGGAAAGTGGAACACTTAATTCGCTAATATCCTCCTGATTAGAAATCAGTATGATATGTTGCTTCCGTGTGGCATAAGGTCTTCAAAAATATTCCATCCTATGAAGATCATTTCCAACTAAAAGTATGACTTGATACTCAGTTGTATTGAGTGACCTGCAAACATGCATAGGCCTTTGAGGCAACTAGTTTCCCTTCAGTTAGTGGAAGTTCTGCATGGTACAGATCAGATTTTTTCTGAAATTGAAAAAATAAAAAGCCACATTTTTCCTAAACATTCAATAAATGGGGAAACATAAATGTAATTTTTAAAAAAGAACAAATTACTTCGAATGTGACTGATGTAATTTTTTTAAATTCTCGTGGAATAAATAAGTTGGCTTACCGAGTTTATCGTTGATCTCACATTCCATCACCATGTTGACAGGTATGGGTGCTGGGCGAGCCCAGGCAACGAGGACCAGGTGTTTCCGTCAGGCCGTCCAGTCGGTGGTTCCGTCTCCTCACGGCAGTGCTCTTGTTCCGTGGATCCCGCCCTTGCCTAGCCTGCATCCAAGGGTCCGATCGTAACCGACAGCCATCCAAGTATGGAGTGGTGTGCCAAGGTTTTGGGATATTTCGTAATGGCTTTCATTCACGGTGGATACTGTAGACAGCAGGAAAGAGGTGTTTTTGGAGCTGGAGGTGAAGGCGGAAAGCCTCTGAGCTAATACTGTTTGCCGAATAGTGTGGCTGAAAGAACAATCGTGATGAGGAAGTTAGCAGTGCCGGCTTTAGTCTGCGACATTATTATCAGTGTGATGCTGAGGTGTGGCCTATGATTTCAAACCCAACTATTTACAAAACAATATGTATTTATCTTTACCTAACATCTGGGACTAGCGCCAGTCCTTCCCATCTGGGACTTTCCCTCTCAGTAACTAAAACGTCATCTGGAGTGACGAAGATGCACTGAACTACCGGAGATAATAGCCTAAAAGGTGGTCGGCAAACGGGAAACATGAAAGGGCAGGCACCCCATGAGCAAAAAAGACAATGACTCTTACAGTGAAATTCTCTCCCGTGACGCATGAAGTCAGTGGACCAGGAATACGTAACTGTTAAGGTGTCACACACACACACACAGGGTCCCAGTCCCAACTTGACATTTTTATCTTTGAATCATATGTGGCTTAAGGTTTTATTTTGTAGCGACCTAAAGATTCCAATATTGTATCCTCAGTCAAAAACATTGAGGAAACGGGTTCATATATGACGAAGCAGGATTCGTTGTATATATGTATTATGTCATAATCCCCAATGCAGTGCTGCCAATGAAATGAGGAATTACGTATTTTATAATATGTAAAGATAACTGTGGTCGGGTGTGTGGGTAATGGTCAAGAAACCACCAAAGATTTAAGCATCACTTTAGTAGACTTATTCCAGATAATTATTTTCAAGAATTTTAGAAACTATAAAAGATGTGCGTCTCTTTCAAAAACCTGGTTGTCTCTTCCAAAAAGCTGATTATATCTTTCTCTCGAAGTCTTAAATAACATTTTCTTGTTTTTTATGTATGTCTTCCTACTTTCTCGTACCATACTCGCATAAAGGTATATCTCACTTAAGGGGACCTTGTGGGTTATACTCTTATCCTATACTACAGTAAAGGGGTACAAAATATTTATTTAGTTCAGTCTAGCTTACACTACGTTGTACACTATGTCCTTCATTAACCAGACTTTACTTCAGAACTGGATATTACAAAATCAGTTATGGAGTTAAAGCCCTAACCTTGGGACTACGGCAAAGATATGACTAATTATAAGTACATTATACCATGATAAAAATGTATGAGAAGAACTGCACTTCTGTTTATGCCTTTATCATTTGATATTAGCAATGGTTATAAATGATATCCTATAAAGAGGAAAATTCGTATTTTTTCTTTTTATTGAGTGTGAGGTTACTAAAGTGGGAAAGTGTGTCTATCGTATAATAAATACTTATTTAAAACGTCCTGACCATGCTGTACAAGTCACAGAAAGAGATGGTAATTTACGGTTTGTAAATTATCATCGAGTTCTGTGACTTGTACAAGCATGGTTGGACGTTATATATTTACTATATACTCAAAATTTATAAAAAAAACCATTAATTTAATTTTTAACAACCGATATGTTAATAAACGTGTTTGGCAAGGTGGTCCGTATTTTAGTGTACGGACCAGTGATCCGTACAGTATTTTTACGTCATATGTCAAAACGGTACATATTTACAGTAAATACTGCACGGGTATATAGTTAAGTAAACTGCGAAGGCGATGGTTCGTGCCCACATCCTCAACACTATTGAAATACACAATTAAAAAAACAATTGTAATAATCTAATGAAATAATAAAAAGAAGTATTTATCCCCACACCCATGGCGGTTTAATACGTAAAATAGAGTGGCCTGAGGGATAGCATTTACATATCCTGCCCATGGGCAATATGGAGAATGCATGGTAATGTTCTGCAATTATGTAGAATAAAAGTCCCGGCCTTCACTATCCATATTTAGTAATCACTTCACTAACAGGTTTCAACCGGAGCGCTTTATAGCGGAAATCCCCGGCATCATCATCCGTGGTGATGTCGAAAGACGGGACACGAACCCGATGTCTCACCGCCTGCCCCTCAGAGGCCCCCTCTTATTGCCCCTGATAACCGGACGTGACCCAGCAGTGTACTGGATTTAAGGCTGGATGACTCAAAACAGATAAAAAATATCACAGCTTTTTTCTAGGTCCCGATTTTCCTATGCTTTCCACTGGTTCTTTTTCACGGCGTGATCACTCTCAGTTAAAGAGTGTCTTCTTCCGGTCATTAAGTTTGTTTTTTCCCCCGAGATGAGGTTTAGAAATGAACCACTCGTGATCACCTGATTTCCTGTAGTATTTGCTGTAAACTGCACGGTCTATCTGAAAGAATTTACCATGTGGTCGATGTGAAGGTTGTTAAAGAAAATAGTTGCTCTGAGGAGCTCGTTCATCTTGTAATTAAAAGCTTCACATGTCTTTCTTGGAAGGAACTAACACTGCTGTAGAAACATTACCATTAAAATCATTTATCTATGATAAAAAGAGTTAACACAAAGTTATCATATCTAAAAGATATTTGATGACTGTGGATCAGTGGGTTTATATAGAGAACGGTAGAGGTCTGAATGGCAAAAACGGAATAGTTGCTAAACGGTTAAATAAGCCATCACATAATCAATGAAGAAATGGTAACTTCTCATATATCAACATAATTCAATAAACCTGTACATGAGTTCATATTCAAATAAAGAGGACTGGAACACAGTTTACCCTTTAAGATTAGGCAAATGGGGGAGGGATATTAAAAGCCAATTCAGGATTATGTAGTCTAGCCTTTAGGCGGGCGGGCTCCACTGACAGATATCGCAACCATTAACCACAAGTACGTGCAACGGATCGAGGAGGTGGGAATAGTTGATACACGTGTCCCAATCATCTAATTCGCTGTAGACATGTAAAATAAAACCTGTGAGGACACATTTTCTTCAATACTACTCAACACTACTCAACACACAGAGACACCATATAGGAATCTTGGTAATTTTAGATTTATATACAGAGATATCACTCAAACTGGTTTAAATCTGTTCATTTGATATTCTGTTAGTCGGAAAATATAATTGGAGAGTGTGGACTAACCATTAAAACCAACTCCAATAACCACAGAATTCTCTATAATGTATCATAAATTCTGTCGTAATTAAAAAAAAAACAGAAAAAATTGCAATTTTACAGCGCAGTTTAATATGTCAGGCTGAGAATGATATGTTTATTATCAAATATTAAATATTTCATATTAAATTTGTCACGGTCAGAGTTTGTTTCTTTGTTGGTTTCATTAAACGTCAGGTTAACCATTACAGGTTCTTATCAGACTTTCTTAAGGTTATTTTACACCACAAGGGTGATGATCGAAACTATGCAATGAATTTAGGTAGAAATCTCACCCCTACACATTTACCGAGGTGAGAGATCTTGTAGTTCCCATACCACATAGACATGGTATGAGAACGATTGGCCTTTGATATAGCAGTAAATCAATCACTGCTGGGAATGAAGGAGAAGAGTGGCCACAGTGGGACTCGAACCCACAAAGAAGCCTACCTCTTTGTGCCTTTCTTCCTGTTCTGCATAGGATTCTTTTATGGTTTGTATCACAGGGTCCCTTGGATCATGCTGACAAGCAAGCCCTGGAGTTTGAGAAGATGTGTACTGTGGCTTTCTCGTCCTTCAGTCTTTTAATTGGCAACATCACAACCTGTGCCATAAATTTCACTTCACAAAGTAGATAAATGAATGTGCCATTCTCATTGAAGTTTCACCCTTCCCACTAAAGCAAAGCGACCTTACAACCTTTACACAAATTCCAAGTCATAGGAGGAATTCCATGTCAATTATTCGATAAAGGGATTGGTGATATCGGCGAAACTGAAATGTAGTTATGGTTCCAGACATTAACCCTTTAAAGACGGGGGTCTGTGGCAGAGCCCTGTTGGTTGGGGCCGATACTTTGAACTGGCATAACTCCAGGGGACGGGTCAAATTTTGTCTAAACCCATATTCCATTATTTGATCAAGTGATATGACACATCATTCTTATCTATATTATTTATTTTATCAAATAATATCAAATACTATATCATAGGTATATTCTCTGAAAGTTTCAGATATATTGATCAATTATTTCTTCATAAAACAATGAAATGGTAAATATTACTAAATTTCATAAATAATGCCTCAAGGCATTATCCGGTCTCCGCGGGGGAATGCCTCAAGGCATTACCCGGTCTATGCTGGGGAATGCCTCAAGGCATTATCCGCCCTGAAAGGGTTAAGGAATGTGTACTGTCCCCCTGGTGTCTCAGACCAATCCAGAACAATATAACAGGGGAAGTATAAATTACGTTATGTATGTTAACATATCATATCCTGGTGAAAATGTGCAGGTAAGGGGCAGTGTGGCGACAAGGGGTAGGTGTTGATTGGGTGTAAATTACACAGATTACACCAAACCATCTCGCCGGGACACAGGCAAGGAGGGTTGGGGTAAGACTGGCCTCAGTCCCTGTATCCTACCCCTTCCAATCTATGTATGCCCCATTATGCACATCCAACTCGCCGGCCCAACTCACACGTCCAACCTGCCCACACAACTCGCACGTAAAGCCCACCCACCCAACTTGCACGCCCAACTTGCACGCCCGACTCGCCCACCCTATCCACTACACCCAATTCGCTAGCCCATCCAGAATGCCCATCTTGCTAGGCCAACTCACCCATCCATCAAATCCACTCGCCAGCTATCCAAACTGTGTTCGCTTATATTGCGCTGTTCCGTCTACGACGAATATTCATTTCCTCCTTGCTCATGGAAGATATGGTAACAAGCTATGACTCTATATCTAGAGAGTGTTAAGATCAGGCCATTCAAGGACACCATATACAAGAGACTGAACAAAACCAATGTAACTATCCCATTCTACACTGACCTGGTGTTTATCAACCTAAACCCAGAAGCCTTTTCAGAAACAAAGTAACTGGCATACATCTGTCAGCAGTCACCTGTCTCTGAAAGGTCACCACTAGAAAAAACCCACAATGTCAACCATTCATAAAACCAACCACTGTTGGTTATCTGCATAATCTACGCAGGCCTTTTCCGCAGATATTCTATTAAGTATAATTCATTATCCAGAAATGGTGGATGTTAAATTCAATATAGACTGGTTTCAAATTAAAGCATATGCTCGTTTGTTTGTGGTATATAGGGACTGTCAATGATTTAACTTTTCACTTTCATAGACTTATTTCAGTCAATTCTTTTCAATGTTTTAAATATTTTCTAATATTTTCTATAAAATCAAAGAGTTCATCTGAGTTAACTCTAGGGAAAACCCTTGCATCCGCACGGATATTACAACGCCTCAACTCTTTAGAGCATACGGTCGCTTGTATCTGAGACCAGTGAATATTGTGTAAGAATATATATGTCTACTGGTGGGTCTATCGAGTCATGGATGAAAGACCTAGTGATGTCACCAACATCCCCAACGCTGCTACAATACCAAAAGCAAAAAAAACACACACAAAAAAACCGGATGGATTTCATGTTTGAACTTGCATCACCACGCAAGATCTACCACACAGGTGTGTAACAGTTGATCCGAATTTAGCATAGCTGAACATACTACGAGACACGATGCAGACATGGTTGCATAGCATTATACGAGACTGGGTAACTATGGGGGTTGGTATGGGAGCTCCCTCGCTACGCATGCTGATTTTGTACCTCGTTTTAACATTAAAAATGCGTGAATCGTGTCGTAATTTTTCTATATTCTCATATGAGCTGTTCTAACATTCCTGTTACTCACGAGATATTATTTTGGAAATTGTGCAGTCACGGTATTGTATTTTCTGTTTAAAAGCAGGGGTGAGGGATGATGATCCGACGAGACATGGCCAGTGTGGTCGTGTCGGCAGGGGCATCCTCTCTATGATACATACTTGGTGAATCACCCCTCCCTCCGCCATCGAAGTGAAAGTCACTGTATATGAGCCATACAGGAACTTCTAAATATAGCATGCTAGGAAGAGGACCCGATGTACAAGAGAATTCTACTTTATTTGTCTGTATGGATGTGAAACAAATGGAAAACTTAAGCGGTTTGTCACGAGTAAAGGTTGTTGCAATTTGTGTCTGATGTGTAGGCTTGCATGTCTATTTTTGGCACTGTATGTTATCCACACAAAAGATGAACATATATATGACGATGATATATACCAGATCAGTACAATTCTTAGTATAATATTTAAGACTCCAGTCGCTGCATCGTATGGCTACCCTCCTCGCTGGGGTACATTGATTCATGGGTCAGTCAGAGAAGGATACATACTAAAATGAACTTTATTCTGATTGTGTTTAATCATTCGATAAATGTTCATAATCAAAGACTAGAGCGAGTCTAAATAATACTCAACTCTGCATTCCGTCATAATGTTGAACTAACGTAGGTAGCACTCGAGGAAAAATAATAATTTAAAAATATCATTGAATTAATACAGCTAACCAAAGCTAAATCGATACTTTATAAATTTATATATGTTAGTGATGCTCCGTTGCATAAATTGACTGGATCAAATAAATGGTATGGTAAAGACGCCAGATATTAGAAGCGCTGTTCTTCTTGCAATTCTTGTGCCACGATGTCTGACCCCTTCCACATAGTTCATATCCAATTAAAAATAATAGATGGAGCAACGTCTAAGTAAAGTCTCAAACATAGACACGTATATAATGAATACATCACTGTTGTGAGGCAGAAGCGTAAAGGCTCAAAGTTATTTCAACCCTTACATAATTTGCAGGGAGTTATGGATAATGTTAATAGCAACACCCATAATTATATATAAAAAATTGTTTAACAACTGTGACTTGGAATATTTAACCTTATCTAGAACAAGACGGGCATGTGATGTTGAGTTAGTGTTAGATAAGGAATGATCTGCAGATAATATGACGAAAAAGCACCTGTCATATTCATATTATTATCCCATCATTTGTAATATAACATAACATGACGTCACTATCCTTTCTGAGGCTACACCGAATATAGCAATAATAACAAAAACATTTGGAAATGCCATGTCTATTAAGCGAAGATATATTTGGAACGCTTTCCGTCGGTCGACAATCGTATGAGCTTTGTATTGTAAAGCAACATTTTGTTTATGACCATTAAACCCATCGATTGTAATGTGTGGAGAAATAATAATGGTTTTAGAAAATTACCCATGAAGAAAAACTGTGTATATTTCGTTGCAGAACACAAGCAGGGTGAATGCAGTCAGTAGGCAACTGACAGGTATTATTATATACCTATGCACTAACTCAGTGTAAATATGCACTATTCTTAGGGGTACAGTTATTGTACACAGAATGCACTGTACGCCGTGAATCTTTGTACTGGTGCCTTTGGATACTGACAGACTGCACGCTTTGGCTGACAGAATGCATCCTTTGAGCCTCAACTGCACGCTTTGGCTGACAGACTGCATCCTTTGAGCCTCAACTGCACGCTTTGGCTGACAGACTGCACACTTTGAAAAAATGACGCATTCTGATTGGCACAAGATTTTAAAATGGTGGATCCCTTTACTTTGCGTGTTCCGAGGCATCTGACAGAACCCCCGGAACGAGTTATTGTGCGGATTTAGCGAATATCGAGTCATCGAACGTAGGGCATTCACCTGATACCGTTCAAATAGAGTAAATATCCGATATCACATGATAACAATGCTTGAAACCAAGTCATGCCGACTAATATAAATAGACCACATTCGTGTGACATCAGGTTTCCCTCCGCTCTGGGAAATCCAGATAATGATGTCATCGGCTCGCTCTCGGCCAATCAGAATGCATTATATTTAAAAGCCCGGAACTATGTTGTTGTGTACATGAACGTGGCGTAACATTCTGAGAGAACCAACTGCCCACCGCTGTTGCGACAACGGATAGAGAGAAAAGGGGAAGCGGATCGCGGAGGTTCCCACGGCCTTATCTGCATACCCAGATTCGACGTCGCTGATTGGTTTGCTCGTCACGTGAGCGTCATGTGACCCGTGTTGTTGTTTTTACGGCCAACGCATTCGACACAGCCGTGTCGCCCGTCGATGTCGGAGCAGTGGGTTCTATGTGTCAATCCACACAGTTCCTATGGAGTTTAAAACCAGTATACTCTCTAAGATGGGGTTGTCTGGTTAACCCCACCGCCTGGTTCTATCTGAACAAGGAGGAAAACCAATGTTTCTCTGTTATGGCCTTGCTGAGATCCCTCAGCCCGGTGTGACAGGGGAGTTTGATAGTGTCAGATGGCACTGTCAAGTTTTTATGTGTAATCCCTCATGCTATGTCTTGCATGGTAGAGGAATCGTGGGTCAATATTTGTGTTTCGTGGAGTTTTTAGGGGGTGAAACCTTGTTTCCCCTTACCGTCAAATTTATTGGCAGAAACGTATGTTGGTCTTATGTATATTACAGTCACTTGTTGAGCCAGTCAACCCGTGCTGTCACTCAGACGTAAGCGTCAGAGTTTTCGAAGTGTCGAGGGTTGTTACGCCCCGTATTTATCACATGGTTTCGACTGATCTACAGTCTCATCAGGCAAAGGGCGGTAGGTACTCTTCTGTGGTCATCCTCCCGGAACCAGTCCGGAGGTGGATATGTCAGCCCCACTCGTTGTCGAGTTGTGAAAAAATCTCTCTATGCTGTGTAGTCTTTACTGTCACACTACCTTTACCATTTCTCAAGTTTATATCAATGTGATGTAATTTTTTTGGTTCCAACGGATTCGATAGCGATCCATGGTAGGAAAAAAATTTTGACGTGGCATTAGTGGGGAACGGTTTAGATAGTAGATGTGTCAGTTTATCCGTACCTGTTGTCAAGCGTGTTGAGTCAATTCGGAGCATGTGTCTTAAGTCGATGTATCCAGTTAAATTCTATCTTGTTGCATAGTCTTGCAGCTTCTTTTGATTCAGGGTGTCGGTATATGTGGTCTAGTACATATACTTTGACGTCTTCTGTTCTGTTGTAATGGGTTTGGTTGAAGTGGTTTGGTAATTTGTTCTTCGTGGCATGTTTTTTTATGCAGTTCAGGTGTTCTCTTATTCTTTCTTTTTGTTTGTCCCACATACTGTAAACCACAAGTCTTGCATTCTATACAGTAAATCAAATTTGAACTGTTACAGGTTACGTTCCATTTTTCTGGTGTTGTCTCCCAGTGGCTTGTGATCTGATGTTGCCATCCATGTCTATTTTATCGCAATATTTGCAATTAGCTTTGGTGCACTGGTTCCTCTCTTGGTTCGATGTTCTTGGTGGCCTTTTTACTACCACGGATCGCTATCGAATCCGTTAGAACCGAAAAAATTACATCACACCGGAACTATGTTGTTGTCCACTTCTGGTATGTCTGCTAGCGTACACAACGTCTTTGAATGGTGTGTCAAGTTACTTTGACGTCAAATTACGGTTAGTTTTCCCTATTTAAGAGTGAATCTAGGTATATAATAATATGAAACCATAGTGATGGTGCCAATACGGGCTAGATTTATGAGTTGTCTTGGAGAATTTCGTTCAGAACGAGCTCTTTAGAGAGAGTTCTGAACAAAATTCTCTTGAGACAACTCTAGCCCGTATTGCCACCATAACTATGGTTTCACATACTATCGTAAACCTGGATGAGTTTTATCTTGGCCACTGTATGCCACGACTGGAGTTTGGCATAGTGACTTCATGAGGCGAAGCTGAGTGAAGTCTGGTGCCAACACTCCAGGAGTGGAATGCGGTGGCCAAGATTAAAATGAATCCGGTTTTGATTTTATCCTACCCCTCTCCTCGATTTTGGAATATTATGTGATAACAATTCTGTATGCCACTAGTGCCATATAAAACTCTGTAGGCCAGTCAGCGTGGCATACGAAAACTCAATGTTAAGCCTATGGGATTTTATTTTAGGGCTAGGATAAAAAGATGTACACATGCATGTGAGTCGAACTGTAAAGATGGAAAAGGAGGTGAAATTGGGATGCTAACCTCGGCACTAGCCATTGCCTACCACTACCAAGCATGATACTCCCCATCACTCATTACTTCATGTTTGAAAAGTAGTCCAGATTTAAGTACATAAAATGTGTGTATATATGTATATGCATACATATAGTATTTATACCATACCGCTTCCGGCTGCCTTCCTAGACACTGCTTTCAGATGCCTGTGAGAGTCGAGTATTATATGGAGACATGGCCAGTGTGCCTGAATGAAATCTGTTCCGAGATGTTTCGGTCAGAAATATATGCCGAGTTCGAAGAAAGAGGTGAATATTTTCGACTCTGTTGTTGTAGGGTTTTTTGGGGTTTTTTTTAGGGGTGGGGGGACACTTGGGACTAATATTCATAAACCCTGAGCTTATTGTTGCTTTATGTCCTATTGTTGTAATGTCTTCTATTGTGTATTCGCTGCTTTGGATGTCAAACCTTAGGGGTGAGATGCCAGACCGCTATCCTTCACAACATTGCGCGGGGAGGGGGGGGGGGGAGACTTAGGCGACATGAACGCCCCCCCCCCCCCCCCCGAAAAAAAATCATGGATGGCTGGTTACATTTTCCAAAATCTACTCTTTTTTGTACAATTTTTAAATAACCTCTTTGTATATTCCCACTTGAATTACCCAATTGCCATTCTATTATTTAGTGAGAACTTAATGGGACTATTCTACATTTTGCCGTCTGTATGTGAAGCTACAATGTAAGTTAGTGCTATGCTGTTACGCCCTTCAATAATGTATATATTGCTGATAGTTACGCATACTTGATCAGACAACGAGTAAAAGAAATAAATCATAAACCTTTTAGTGATAAAACTTCAGCCTTCCACGCGACCATAAACATTTTGCCAAAATTTTCTGCCCTTGTACAACATGAAAAATAGAAAAGTGATATAATTCATGAAACCCCCAAACTTAACATAGAGACAGAGGACTGAATAACGCCTTAAGTCCCTGGCTGACGATATATTTAGTTTCACTCGATGAAAAATAGAAATATGAGAGAAGAAACAGAGTTTGCCCTTAATCTATTTGATCAGGCTAATGGTCGCTAATCACAATTAATCTAACTTGGTTACGAGTCTGACATGATAACACAGTTAGTATGTAACAGACAGCGGCGGCCTACCTCGTCCTTCGGGGGGTCCGCCCGGAGGTTGTCTCGGTGAGGACGGGGTGAGGACGGGGTGAATGTGAACACGTGCTATTCTCAACGCTGACCCGAGTCTGGTATGACGGAAGACCGGCAGACACTGTCTCTCATGCGGGGCGGGCTGGGCGGGAGGGTGGGAGGGAGGGAGGGGTTGCACCTGATGGCCTCTAATGCTACAGGGTGGGCGGTTTGGACTGGCTCCGCCGCTCCGCCACTGTATGAACGTGGGTGTGACACAAGCTGTCACTCCACAACCTCACCGTGGGGCTTTTAAAGGTTAAAGCTCAATGCCACCGGACACGGTGGAGGCTTTACTCAAGTAATCTTCTCGGCACGCATGCCACTCATAGCATTGACGCGACGCCCTTTCGTAACACACCCACTTCCGCCTCCATATTACCGGCGACGAGCGCTGATTGTGAAAACGGCGGCCACGATTGCACCATGAGAAGCCCCGTCCCGGACATCAACATGGTCAGCGGTTATTGGAAAACGATAGGAAATCAATAACTCGTACAAAAGGGATAATTCCCCTGGAGACAGTGATGGTTTCTTATTAGTAGTTCATGCTGGCTTTAAGGAGGTGGCGATAATAGCATTCTCTGATACGAGCTATGGCGGTGACAAACGATAGAGGATGCACCATAGAAAGCATCAATTAGTTCCCCTTTAATTTCGTAACTATTTGTACCTATTCGCCCTTATCCTGTATTGTTTTCAATGGTCGAAACTGAGGAAGTGAAGGCCGGTGTTATTACTTCATAAAGATCATATAATGTATGCTTATCTTCTTTTCTTAAGACTTACTGACTCTGTTGTATCGGATTCTCATTCATTTGAAGTACAGCTGCATGGGTGTGTTCTTTTATATTTCTACTCTGGATACAACATGATGAAATCTATATTCAGAAAGTGAAATGATTAGGTAATTTTACTACGCAGTACTATCTCCCGGTTACACTAGAGCTACGAAGAACGTAATCCCTAGAGCGAGTAAGAATAGATATGACCTTAACTTTCCTCATAATTAAGCAGGAAGTTACCAATGATCTCAGAAGGGTACCTAAGCCCAGCTGTACCAAAATGCATCATTACCCGAAGAAGCTTAGTCAATTAATGTTACGTACACTCGGTTCAAGAATAACACCAACCTTGAAAAAAGATAATTGTGTCTGGTTGTTTTTTTTACTAGCCTGATACAAGACTAGCCATATGAATAAATTTAGAAAAATAAACTCAACGATCATAAAAATAGAAATACCACCCAACTCTCACTGGCCTCATTCTTTTTGGACCTGGACCCATTCCATGACCCCTAGTTGAGGTGTCAGGACAAACTCAGGTGTCTCAACGGTCACACTTCAAGGTCATGTGGGAGGTGACCGGAAGTGGCATGCTGGGTCGTCCCCACTGCGCATGCCCTCCATGCAGACGCACCTGAGGTCACATGACCTACAAGGGCCAGTCACGTGACCGTGGCGGTAGATTACCCTGCGCAGTCACCATCAGGTACAGAATACACCCCCTACCCTTTTGTTGCGGTCTACCGTTTATTTATTTGTTATTTTTGGTACGAACATCATACAGACGAAACATGTTTCGATTACAATAACACATCGGAAACAATACACTTTGTCGCACTCACTGTCTGTTTTTTAGAACTGATTTATCTATGCTGCGTGTCAGAAAATGTAATATGATTCCCCATGAAATACTGAGATGAACTACGGGTTCTTTTGTATGTTTTATGATGCTACCCTCCTGCATTATCTTTCTTTGGCAATCGCCATGATGTTACCAGTTAAATATTTCAATCCATGTTTAAACCTGATTATCATCGAGAAAAAAGGTTACAAAGAAGCACAATCACTTGATTTGACAATGGGCCACATTGTACTCAGCTACCTTAAGGAACAGATGTCAGCATATCAACATGGCTAAGGTTAGAGACCACCTCAGCTGCTGATAATGCTACAGACAGGATATGACCAGTATATTTGATTTACGGTGTCACTTCCTTTCAGCGAGATGGCTGCACTACGTTAACCCAACGTTCAGTTCTTTGGGATCTTTCGAAATGAAGATAAAGTATGTGAATGATTTGTCAACACTCTGACTGAAGTGGTCGATATCGCTTAGTGGCTATGTAAACGCCATGGACGGACTTCTTACTATTATTGTCTTACAGATTAGGCGGCCGTGAAGGTGAGGCGGATCAGTAGCAGATATTTTTTGCTTTCAGTGAAATGACCTCTTTCTTTTTAAGGTAGCATTTTGAGTTAGGATCTCGTCGCCTATTTCAGCCACTTAACATTTCACTTTGGAAGGCCTCAATTAAAGAATCTACTCTAAACCTGAGCACTGAAAAAATATATGTGGCTTACATGTTACATAAAAACTTACATACTTACTCATCTATACGGTATGGACCCTCACTTCATATAGGGCAGATATACTATTAGCCTTTGATTCTTCCCTATCATTGCATTATATGTACCTACCTTTTATCGTGGTAGGCAAGAATAAAGAAGGAGTTATACCTTAACTTTTTGCGTTATAAAATCATTGATTACCGGAATTTATTCTCATATCTAGCATACGCGAATATCTGCTGACTTTCTGTAGTAGCCGCCTGTGTATCATTTACACGAGTCTGCGGGGGTACAGCGGGAAATCAATATTTTCATATCTTAAAAATGAAAAAAATAATTCCATGGAAACAAGGAAAACTGCAGGTATTCAGAAGATGCACTCGAAAATTCAGGTTCCGGGGAATGGCGCAATTAAGAGAAAGCTAGTAAGGAAAACTGGGAATACTGTAGCGGACAAGCGACAAGGCATGGTAAGTATGAGGAGCAATAACGAGTTGTTTAAGCGTAATCATAAGCAACAAGGTAACATATTAATGCATCAGGTACTGAGAGACATTCTCAATTGGCACAAAAACAGCTGCAGCTGAGACAATGTCTGATTATGAGTGTACAGAATGTCAGACGATCCGTTGAATGTTCATAATGAAATACTTGAACAAGTCTAAACAATCCCCTTTAGTTCCAAGTGACCCTAGGTTCTAGCATTTCACAGACTATTACCTCTAAACTATGTAGAAATTGTGAAAGCGCTGATGGGCCCCCACCCCTATTCCTTCTGAGATCAGGGCAAATTCCATTAATACCAGGTACTAGCAATGAGCATGTGGCCCTGATCAAGGTATGTCACTTATCACCCGCCCGGTCACTTTCTCCCCTCCAGCACTTGGCTGCTCGCACCCCCTGGGCAGCAGGGTTGTGGGTTTGTGGGTTTGATTGAACTTCCAGTTAACCATTGCAGGTTCTCACCAGACTTTCTCAAGGTTCTTTTACACCACGAGGGTGGTGATCAAATCTATAAAATGAATTTAGGAAGAAACCTCACCCCTACACATTTACTGAGGTGAGAGCTCTTTTACTCCCCACACCACATAGACATGGTATGAGAAGGATTGGCCTTTGATATAGCAGTAAATCTACCACTGCTGGGGGTGAAGGAGAAAAGTGGCTGCAGTGGGACCCGAATCAACAAAGTCTGACAATCTTGAGATTAAAAGTCCAGGCTCTTTCCCACTGAGCTAACTCCCCACCCCAGTCGCTTTTGTTATGCTTGTGCGCAAGGATATCCAGTCTGCACCACAAGGAAGCGAGGCGCCCAAGAAGGTGAACAGATTGATAATTGCTGTCCACCCCAGCAGACCGGGCGGCAGGGGAGACGTGTGAATGTCTGCAGGGGCGATGTGTGGATGTCCTGTGTGAAAGCCTGGCAGCATGTTGGGAACTTGCTTCGGAATAGGAGGACGCGAAAGATAAGTGTAACGAGGTACCCTTGCAGGGTACGTGGGTGGACCTCATACAAACAAACCCCTGCTAGGGGTGACGCGCAGGGTACCACCAATGAAGAAACAAATCGCGATCATTTCGTTCTCAAGAATACAAGTCAAAATCTGAGGGAAAACTAAAGTTGATGAGGAAATCATATTGTCTAAGGGAATAATTGAAGGAACAGACCACTCACAAGGTGAATGGATTTCTAACATTTTTACAAGGCCGAAGCCAGGTAATAAGGTTAGAATAATTTCGGATCTCACTGAATTAAACAAATTCATTGAGTACAATCACTTTAAAATGTCCACTTTCAATACTGCCATTGACTTACTGGAGGAAAACGATTTCATGGTTTCAATACATTTAAAAGACGCTTATCATTCAAGGCTTCTACACCTAGAATATTCACAAAACTGTTGAACCCTGTACTTGTAATGTTAGAAAACAAGGTGTCTGGAAATTGTTTCGTTATATAGACGACTCTATTGTCACAGCGAATTCTGTAGAAAATGCTCAGAAACTGTAAAAATTGATCTGCATCGTTCAAACCCAAAAATACTACCTTTAGGCCACTGAGAGCCTTAGGGATTCGCAGAAATTGGTCATCTCTTTCAAAAAAAACCATACACCAATTCATAGAGACACCGTATCGCGATACGTGGTACACACCCTCGCGCTCAATGGGGTGGATACCAAAAGGTATTCTGCACGCTTCACCAGAGGTGTCTGCACCTCAGCAGGTGCTAAGCTAGGTGTCGAAGCTAACGCCTGGAAGTATGAATGCACTACGGTACGCTACTATAAGAAAAAAGTGGAGAAAACACAAACACGATTTCAAATTCATTGAGTACAATCACTTTAAAACAATATTTCTTACCAACATATCTCTGAACAGATGCTAGTCACACTAACCATGTCTCTATATTCCTATATACCTGCAATTGTTGGCTAATATCGATAAAAACCGTTATTTGCTTTGTTCTAAAGTCTAAAGTGTGGTAGAGGAAGAGTTAAATCGATGATTTTCAATGATTATGGGTAAAATATCACCCCCTCATCTCCATTGTGGACAGGGTTAATTAGTAATTACACTGGCTACAGTACATATATACGGGTTTTTTTTATTTCATCAAGAGACAACAAGTTCTGCACAGCCAGATCTTCCACTGGTATATAGGAGTAACAACATGTTACATCGAAGTCACAGAATACAAGTCAGTTCAGTTTGCGGTTCACAGAGACATATGATTACATACCTATAGCCGAACATGAGTCAAATACTACCTGCTCACGGGGGTGTAGTATATCGCGACTACGGCCCACTATGATGCGCTTCGTCGTACTGCAAGATTCTAACGTGCATGTAACTAACTCGCCGCAACGTGCTAGGCGTACATATTCAACGTCACCGTGACCAAAATCAACATGTCGGAGGACGTCGAATCGCGACTTGAAACTTGCTATACATGCCCCTTGTCACGAGTACAAGTGCGTATTGACCAAATATTGAGGTAGCCAATGTGTGGCTCTCACCTAATAGTTCGTAGCAGACAGTGTCAACATGGAGCGGTTGTGACTTAAGAACTCGATAAATGGCATCTTTCTGATCGAATTAAGGTATGTAATAATAAGAAAACATCCATACTGTGGCCAGAACTATGTCTTAGTTCTCGGTCACCTGTGTCGGACATTCGCCCCTCCGCCTGCGGGGCGAATGTCCGACACAGGTGACCTCGAACTAAGACATAGTTCGGCCACAGTCTGGACGTTTTCTCCTAGTACAGTATAGTATAATTATTTACAGGATGGTTGGATGAAGTTGTTGTGATGTTATGATATTCCTACTTGTGTTTGTGTTCGGTGTAGATCTCCTTTATTTTCTTTTTAAAGATTTTGGTGTTTTCTAGTGTTTGTGTTTTGGAGCACAGTGTATTCCAAAGATTCTCAACACATACAGCTGGGCTCTTGGCATACAGAGATGTTTTTATTCGATGCTGTATGAACTTCAGTTTGGTTTTGCGTATGGTTTTGCGTATGGTTTCATCGATTAGGTCTGACTTCTTTGAGCATTGTGCATGAGATTCAGTAGGTGTATGTTTCGTCTTGCATCTAAGTGATCTATTTTAGTTTCTTCGTGTAGGCCACTTATGCTTTGGTATTGGTTAAACCCAGTATTTTGGATAACCTAGAGGGCCCTATTTTGAGTTCTTTGTAGTGCTACTAGGTCGCATTGATTAGCTCTGTCTAATAGGAAACTACAGTACTCGAGGGTGGGGCGGATGATGGTCTTAAAAAACTGTCAGGCAGTAGGGGTGCCTATGTATCTGCATATTTTTGCTAGTTGGAAGATATGTGCGTTACAACTTTTTATACACTCAGAGATTTACTTTGAAAAGGTCATAAGGCTGTCTATGTGGACTCCTAGATATTTATAGCTGCTAACCTCTTGGAGGGTAATGTTTTCACAGATCAGGTCTTATTTCAGGAGGTATCGTTTGCGCTTTGCAGAGGTTAACCAGCAGGTTTTGGTTTTTGCTGTGTTGATCGTTATCCCGTTTGACTTGCATCAAGAGCTAGTCTTGTGTACGGCTGACTGAAGGATGCTACGGACTGTGTCATCATTTTTATGGCTTGCAAATAAAATTAAATCATCTGCGTTCTGGATCCCCTTGCAGGGACCAATGTCGTCACAGATGTCATTGGCGAAGATGATGAAGAACAGGGGGCCAAGAACCGATTCCTGCAGGACCCCAAAACTTATTTGATTTGTGTTGGAGACGGTGTTGTTTACCACTTCTCTCAGTGTTTTTCCTTGTAAGTAATCATGGAACCAGTTTATGATGTTCTTTGGGAGTGGGAATGCGCTTTCAATTTTGGCTAGTAAGAGGGGGTGAGGGACTGAATCAAACGCTTTGGCTAGGTCTATATATGCTGCAGCGGTGGGTTGGTTGTTGTTTCTATTATTGTATATTGCGTTTGTGTACACGTAGATGCCGTCTGTGGTAACCAGTTTAGGTCTGAAACCAAATTGGGTGGCAGTGAGTATCTGATGGGCTGCTAACTTGTCATATAAGTAATCATGCACTTTTTTTTCTAATATTTTAGATGATGTGGCTTGTAGTGTGATTGGACACCAGTTGCCTATTTTGCTGCGTTCCCCTTCTTTCGGTGTCGGGGTGACCATCAATTCCTCCGGAATTGAGCCGCAGGCAATGGAGGACTCGTATAGATGGATGAATTCTTTCATCAGAATTGCCATGGTGTCTTTTATCATTTTCCCTGAAATATGCTGCATACTAGAGCTTTTGTGGGGGAGATTGACTGGATGTGTTTACATATTGAGTCTTTGTCTAGTTTTGTATCAATGGACTCTGTTTGTTTAATGTTCTCCTTGTGGTGGATGAGAAGTTTTTCATAATTGGGTTTATCACATGTGCTAAACAGTTTGCTACCTATTTTCGAGAAGTACTCGTTGATATAGTCTGGTTTTGTTGCATGTGGGATGGGATCACCGCTATCCTCATCTTTTAGCGAACAATCGTATTTGGGTGCTTTTGAGTCGAGCAGGCTTGAGATTTAGCACTAGAAGGCTTGTTTTTACTTACATCTAACTGTTCTTTTACATATTCCTCCTTTGCCCTATTCATGTGGTACCTTATTGTATTATTTAGTTGTTTGGCAGCTGTTAGATCAGCTTTGTTCTGGGTTATCTTGGATTGTTTTCATGTTTCGTGCCTTTCTTCTATTACTGAGGATATGTCATTGTTTAGCCATGGGTCGCGCTTTTGTACAAACTTCATGTCCTTTATAGGGCATGTGTTGTCTAGGTATTGAGCTAATTCGCTTTTAATAAAGAGTTGTTTATCATTAGGGTTATTGTGATCCCAGAACTTAGGCCAGTTTGCTTTGGATAAGTGTTCGGCTAGATCTGCCTTTTTGTTTGTTTGGGTAGTTTAACGTCCAATTTGACTTAAAGATAGGCCTCTGAACGAGATAGGTTTGTGACGGGGAGATGGTCGCTTATTAGAGTGTTACCTACCCATGAGTTGGTGACATATGGACTATTTGTGAAGATCAGATCTATAACACTATCCTTGCTTTTATTTGGGTGGGTTGGATCGTTAATTAACTGCTTCAGGCTGTTGTCTTTGGCAAAGTTAAGTAGTATTTTTGTGTCAGCATTTTGTCAAAGTATTATGTTACAGTTTAGGTCTCCTATGATCCATATTTCAGTGCCTACTACCTCTGTGGATTCGAGTATCTTGTTTAGTTCTTCTGTGGTGACAGTTATGTCTGTGTTCGGTAAGCGGTAAAAGGTGATTATAGTCATTTTCCGGTTGTTAGGTTTGCTTATGGATAGAGTTAGATATTCTACTTCGTCAAGAGTTTTACTGTGATTTAACAGCTTAGAGCAATGAGGAGCATAATTTTTGAGCACGTAGCAGGCTATTCCTCCTCTCATTATATCGTTTCTGTCTTGCCTGTATATTTCATGGTCAGGGATTTGCACCATACCATCAGCGTATTTGTCATGGAGCCAAGTCTCTGTGATACCTAATATGTCTTCATTACTGAAGTTCATCCTAACCTAGTCAATGTTACGATACAAGCTCCTTATGTTGCAGTGACATATGTTTATACCTTTGGCCTGCTTATTCGCAATTAGTTAATGGTGGTGCAGGGTGAAATGATGCGTTGTTTTGAGGTGGGGATTCCCAGCAAGAAACTGATAACAGCTGTGGTGTCGAGTTAGCACCAGCAGCTACTGAAACGAGGTGTCCCCTCAGGGGTGGTCTTGATATGGTGTTGGGTGGGTCCTGTGCAGAGAGTGTTTATGATGATGTAAGTGTGAGGTGTTGCGGTGATGGGCGGAGTGCGACCGATCCTTATGTCATGGTGGTAATTTCTGTACCATTAATAGTACCTAGTAATAGACCAGAGTCTATAAATCCACAAAGTCCCGGCGAATAGATTACACTGTCAGTATGCCTTAGTCCTAAGATACATGGCTAGATTGCCTGGGGGACGTTGCCTTGCAGCCTATATCCCTGGTACATAGTTGTTGTGTGCTTGTTGTGTGTTTGTTACATATATTCCTGTTGTTTGTTTGTTTGTTTGGGTAGTTTAACGTCCAATTTGTTCAATTAGCCTTATTCCTGTTGTTAATGCCATTGAGGATGATTTTTTTTTAAACGTCCAATTTGTTCAATTAGACTTGTTCCTGTTGTTAATGCCATTGAGGATGATATTTTTTAACATGACTCATGAGCAGAACTCTAGTTCAGGGAGGCTATACGGGTCTAGCACATCAATCATAACTTGAAAATTTAAAAAATATATCCAAATTGTAAGTGCTCATATGTGATAAATTGAGGCTAGGGTTATTAGAGGGAAACTATGATCTGGTGAGAGAAAGTCAAAGTTACTCGGTAAGGCTTGGAAAAATTACTGCCCAAGGCCCTGGCTGCAGGCAGTAATTTTTCCAAGCCTTACCGAGTAACTTTGGCTTTCTTTCACCGGCACTTGGTTTCCCTATTCCTGTAAACCTTCAGATATCAATGGAAATGGTTATTTCTTTACCTACCACCAGAGCCCAGCAACCCATGCCCAACCTTATTAGGTAATTGGAACTGCTAGATCTAGTGCTATGTTTTCGTCCTGCCAGTTTTCCGCCCATTTCATAGCACAGCCACAGGTGTATAGTAAACTGTCATACTGAACATGTTGAAACACAGCAGTGTGTGGGCTTTCACTAGACATGTCTTCTATGCCAATATATATTATATGGTAAAATTGTATAAATTTTGGGTATATAATAAATATAGAATGACCTACCATGCTTGTACATGCTACAAAACTCGATGAGAATTGAACGATGCCCAACAATTCCCCATCTCGTTTTGTAGCATGTACACTGTACAGCATGGTCAGGTAATTATAGTTTTAACTTTTATACGATGAAAAAACATGATTTCCCATACTCGGTAGACTAGAACATGCCTTAATATACAAGGATACATTTTCCTTTCTAAGAGTTTAAAATTGGCTATTCGGGAAAAGAGACCCCTCTCTCATTCTCTGCTTGACCAACGAGTATACTCGTTGGCTTGACATATGATATAGTGCGCGTACATTCACAGATACTCAGTGTCACCAAGCGAGGTGACAGGTCGCAGTCACTGACTCAGTAGACCGGTTTGACATACTTCTGCTTCAGAGGCTGAGGCCTACCTTTTACAATTACCATAATATACATCATGAATGAAACATACCTCAATTTGAGCCCACGGAAAAGTCAAGTTTGACTGATGGTCTAGAAGGCACCAAATATCCGTTCTTCGACAGTCCTTGGTAGATGAAGCATTATCTTCACGCTCCAAGATGGTTGCGAACGCTACTTGCCGTGTGCTGCCCTTTTCTGACACAGCTGGGGGCAGCCTGGCTTAATATTTACGGGAGAAGCCCGATCACACCGCGTCCTTGCCTGTGGGAACCGACGGCCATAACAGTCGGTCCAAAGAGAGACAAAAGAACACGAATTTTAGAGAATATCGTCGCAGGACAATCCATCCGTTCGTCGGAAGCTGAGTCCTCGAGACAAGAGGTTTCGAAGCTGAGCGGACTTCATCCACTTCCGGTAAAGTTAACTGTTGACACTAGGTGGCGACACCTAAGGGTAACTAACTGGGCACGCTGGAAGCCTTGCTGTGACTAGAAATGTGCAGGCATCCAGCGTGCTAACTGGGTCTTTGCTGTAGATGGTGCTTCATATCCGTAATATAGACACTGCGTTTCATGATAGCACGGATTTGGATGTCATGGCAACAGCTGTATGCCTCATTATTATATTCGAGTTCTCTGTAAACCCAATAGGCGGCGCCACAGTACACTGGCCACCTCAGTGGTTATAGTGGTAGATATAGCATACAGTAAAACCCCTCTTAAGAGGTCACCCTCCGTTCCGGGCCAAGTGTCCCCTTAAGCGGGGTGTCTCCTTAAGCGGGGTTTTCAGTCTGTCAATGACTATATGTACAATAGAGAATACCTACATAAATGAAGGAAACGTTGGTTATTATGTTAAAAGGTTTATCAATAACACATAAATAAGCAAATAAATATAAATTTTATGATATAAATGAATATAAATGTACAAAAAAAAAATAGATAAGAGGTTGAAGGTGGATATGTCTTTCTTGTGAAATTCGCTCCTTCTTATACCCCCGGTCAATGTCCCATCCCCCCCCCCCCCCTCGTAACTTCTGATAGAAATCAGCAGCCCTATAAGGGACTCACCGTGAGCCGCCCAGAGCCGCAACGGCTCACTTAATACCGCACCTTCAAAGCCCCCAGCCCTCCCTGTGTTGCCCACCGCTAACCTGTAAGCGGGCCTCTTACCTGGCACCTTCAGCAGGCGCGAAAATCACGGGTCCTAATATTCACTCACTGTGGCCCGCCCAGGCACGCTAGAGATGTAGGGATTACCATTCAAACAATGAAATTTCAGTTACTTGGATTAAATGGTTCCAAAAACCCTTTATTTGAGCATGTATAGCAAATTTCTAATAGTATAGCATGGATTTGATTATTTGTCTTAATATTTAAAAGTGGAAACAAAATTGAAGATATCTATACCAAACCACTGAATTTCCGCAGGTAGTAAGGAAGATGAAGAAATCTTAACTAAACTTGGTGATGAATCAGACATGGTTTTAAAAACCGTGACCAGATGTGCCTGGAAAAAAGATATTAGAGCCTGGAAAATCCTGGAAAAATCCTGGAATTTCATTGGGCTGTCTGTGTACGAACCCTGACACGGATTTTGTGATAATCTGGAATATTTTTGATAAGATGTCCCCCCAAACTGTCCCCTTAAGAGGGGTTTTTAAGCATTTCTGTACCGAAAAACTGTCCCCTAAAGCGGGGTGTCCCCTTAAGCGGGGTGTCCCTTTAAGCGGGGTTAAAATAAACTCTTAATACCGAGGAAAATTTCCGTTCCGAGCAATTTGTCCCCTTAAGCGGGGTGTCCCCTTAAGCGGGGTGTCCCGGAAGACTGGTTTTACTGTATATGATTGTGCATTTAGTGAAACAAGCATAAGTTTTGGTACATGGTTAGGGGACCCCCTAAGGAAAATATTTAGATGCGTGGGCGTTGCAGATAAGTCCCAGGAGCCGGGTGACGGCCATTCTGAAATTGACCATCGCTGAGCACTATGACACTTTCAGAATGGTTATTACCAAAAAGAAACCTATATGAATCGATATTAAAGATATAGAATGATTGATTCATCCATGTTTTTACCATATAAAACCAACATGTGGAGAGTGGCCATCTTGGATTTTCTGCTGAAATTTCCATAGATATGGAAATTCTTCATGTAGGACTCTAATCGCAACCACACAAATGACAGAAGACTTATAGAATTATATTTCTTGTGTTTTGGAAGGTTAAACCTTCTTGATAAACATTGTTAGCTCCTCCTAATTAGGATAGAATAATGGAAAATTAAACAAAAATGAGCGTTAATAAACATAATGGCATTTGATCTGTTCCTATTTACTTTTTCTGTCCGAGCCTGAGTGGGGAGTGCGTGCACTATATAGGACAAGGTGTAATACCATCGTAAAACTGGATGAGTTTTAATCTTGGCCACCGTATGCCACGACTGGAGTTTGACAGAGTGACTTCATGAGGCGAAGCCGAGTGAAGTCCGGAGCGAAAACTCCATGCGAAAACTCCAGCAAAGGCGATTATGAGACTAGAGCAAGAAATCAAGGCCAACCTGAGGGAATGGATGGAAATTCTTCCAAAAGTGCAAAATAGATATGGAAAACAGCTGCCTGAAGCCACCATCTTCACAGATGTGTCGACAACGGGTTGGGGATGCTATCTGGAAGGAGTAGGGCTAGAATATGGGTAGGCCTGGGACAAGGATCCAACCCAGTAAACACAAATATATGCTAGCAATGTAAATTAACATCATTTTTTGGTAGGAATTACATATTTTTTTACGTAGTACAAATGTGAAAATGTTAAGGTTTACTTACGTCTACGTAAATTCACATAGCTTAGAAACGTAAATTTACATTTCTAAACTAATTGAATTTATGTAAAAATACCAACAGAGAAATACATAATTTTATGTAAATGATGGAGGTGGAAAAAAATAGACTCACATTAATATCAACACCACACACCTGCCGAAAGGTGTGGTAATACCCAACTGCCAAAATTACCAAAATTAGGATAACTGCAGTTACAAAAAGATCAGCTAATAATAGCCTGCATGAGATTAATGATAAATTTGATAAATATATACCAACTTTACAGGCTATACACTCCACAAGAAATACAAAGCCATCTAGTGATTTCATCTAGTGATTTATGTGAATTTACGTAAAATTACCTAAAACTACCACACATTCTACAGACGTAAGTAAACCTAAACATTTGTACGTTTTTATACGTAGGGAATCTACCTAATTGACACGTAAATTTACGTCTTGTGTTTACTGGGAAGGTGTCCGGAAGCACATATCAATGTACTTGAAATTAGGGCAGTCTATTTGATGTTACAGCATTTCATGAAAAGGTTGACAAATAAACATGTGTTACTATATGTTGACAACACTACTACCATGATAGGTATTATGAAAGGAGGAGCGGCTAGATCAGCTGGTTGTAATGAGGAGTCAGAAAGAGTCATAAGGTTTTGTTGGTGATTTGGTATCTCCCTGGTAGTTCAGTACTGTCCTATGGAACTGAATATAGAGGCTGATCCTGGGAATTTGAGACATCCTCGGAGTGAATGTTGGGTGCTAAGGTAGTAATGCACATTGACACCAGATGGGGTATGCTTACAGTGGACATGTTTGCTTCTACACATAATAAACAATGCCAGGAATATATATCTCTTACATATGAACATGACGCTTTGGGTCAGGATGTGGTTTACTATGAACTGGAAAAATGTTAACGGACTTTTCTTTCCACCATTTTCTCTCATCGGCAGGACAATGAAGAAGATCTTGGACAAGAAGGCTGCTGGTATACTAGTGGTACTGTTGTGGAGATCGCAGCCATGGTACGGGATGATACTGAGACAGTGGTCAGCGACAGAGATGATACAGCTGACAGTGAGGGAGGGCACATTGATCTGGCTTCAGGACAGCAACAAAAAATTTCCATTGCACCCATTAACTTGTAAAAATATAGGTGAGTTTTGGAAACTATTAGGACTACCTCAGGAAGCATGGAGTACGCTTACGTCATCATGGTCATTGAGCACAAGAAAGAGCTATTCTACAATGATTAAGAAATGCCCTTGATTTGTAGGATCGGATAGAAGAATGTTTCATAAGCTAACACTAAACCAATGTCTTCTCTTTCTATAAAACTTTGCTGGTAAATGAAGGGTTGAGCCATGGATTTGTGAATGCAGCCAGGTAGTGTTTATCTTCTTTTGTTCTTACAGTAGGTGCTCCAGTTGGAAAACACCCAATTGTAGCAAGGTATCTGAAAGGTTTAGGTAACTTGAAGCCTTCTGTCCTGGCAAAGTATGTTTGCACTTGAGATCCCAATAAAGTACTCGCATATGTAGAAAAGTGGGACTTTGTATTTTATTTTTCCTAGCGACAGGTCAGTGATTGCAGACTTTGTTTTGTCTAAAAGCCACTGACATGATACAGGAAGATGATTCTTGTTCTTGTTGTTGAGTGCAGCTTTAAGGGCCAAGATACTGATGTCTGACATTCTTAAGTCTGCCATTTGGGCAAAGGAGACTACATTGTCGAGGTTCTACAACAGGGAGATTGAGAAGGTAGATGTCTACAAGGTTACAAACTTTATTCCAAACATTCTTGGATCTGGTTGAATGTTGTATTTATTAAACAAGAATAAAGAGTTATCAATTTGAATATCTTCGTTGATTTCAATTATGTAACTCTAGGTAGATCTAACAGTAAGAAAGGATGTTCAAAATCTTAAAACTTGTTTGAAAAGATTCATATTTGGATGATAGGCTTATCAATAACAATATTTGATCTACTTTGATAAGAACCAATTCATTATCAAGCGAGTTAAAATAGCCCCACACCAACCTCTGAAGGTCATGTGAGTTCGATTGAAAATTGAACGATTAAAATGAAGTTCAATTTTAATCAACCCATGAAACCTTGAGGTCAAAGGGTGTCTGGGCCCTCCCCATCAATAGTTAAGGTGCTGTACCCAACCCAGTTTTTTTTATAATGGATTGTTCTTGAGCGATGACTAATCCTGAAAATACACTGCCTGTGATGAGCTTCTAAGCCCAGACACCCGTGACCTCTCACTACACTCTCACAGCAGTCTCGTAACCATACTGCTCCTCAACTATACCACCCCTCACCCATACATTTCCTAAACTAAACTTTTGCCCCTCAATCAGACTGCCCCTTAACCATACTGCCCCTCATCAAAATTGCTCCTAAATCATACTGCCCCTCCACCCTATTGCCCCTCTAACATACTGCCCCTCTAACATACTGCCCCTCTAACATACTGCCCCTCTTACATATTGCCCCTCCACCATACTGCCCCTCCATCATACTGTCCCTCCACCATACTGCCCCTCCATCATACTGCCCTTCCATCATACTGCCTCTCCACCATATGGCCCCTCTACAATATGCTCCTCCATCATACTGCCCTTCCACCATACTGCCCCTCTACAGTACTGCCCTTCCACCATACTGCCAGTCTACAGTAGGCCTACTACCATACTGTCCCTCCACCATACTGTCCCTCCATCATACTGCCCTTCCACCATACTGCTTCTCCACCATACTGCCCCTCCACAATACTGTCCCTCTACCATACTGCCCCTTCACCACACTACCCCTCCACCATACTGCCCCTCCAACATACTGCTCCTCCACAATACTGTCCCTCTACCATACTGCCCTCCACCATACTGCCCCTTCACAATACTGCCCCTCCACCATACTACTAAATCATACTGCCCCTCCACCCTATACTATTAAATGACTGCTCGTCCACCATACTGCCCCTCACCATCCTGGCCCTTAACCATATTTCCCTATAACCATACTGCTCCTCAACCATACCACCCCTCACCAATACATTCCCTAAACCACCATATTGCCCCTAAACCATACTGCTCGTCTACCATACTGTCTCTCAACCATAATGCTCCTGAACTGTACGGCCCTTCACCCATACTGCCCCTTACCCATATTGCCCCTCAACCATAATGCTCTTAATCCATATTGTTCCTCTAACATACTGCCTCTCAACCATACTGCCCTTACACCATACTGCTCCTCAACCGTACCCCCTCTCAACCGTACTGCCCCTCACCCATACTTTCCCTCAACTGCTATACTGCCCTTCAGCAATACTGGCTCTCAACCATACTGCCCTTAATCCATAATGCCCTTAAACCTTACTGTCCCTCATCCTTACTGCCATGAACCATACTGGCTTTAAACCATACTGGTCCTCACGTTACTGCCCCTCAACCATATTGACCCAAACCATACTGCCCCTATATGGGTACTCTGGTGAGAGACAGTGTGATTATGGGGCAGAATGGTTGAGGGACAGTATGGTGGAGGGGTCCTATGCTGAGGGGCAGTATGGTTTAAGAGCAGTATGGTTGAGGGGCAGTATGGTTGAGGGGCAATATGGTTAAGGGGCAGCATTGTTGATGAACAGTATCTTTATTAGCAGTATGCAGAGGGGCAGTATCATTTAGGGGCAGTAGAGTGGAGGGACAGTACTGTGGAGGGGCAATATGATTCAGGAGCAATTTTGGTGAGGGGCAGTGTGGTTAGGGGATAGTATGGTGAGGAGCAGCATGGTTTAGAGGGTAGTATGGATGAGAGGCAGTATAGTTAGAAGCAGTATGTTGTGGCAGTATGCTTGAGGGACAGTTTCGTTAAGGGAGCATCATAGTTTTTGGCCCGGGTGACGTTTTTCTCCATTGGCATCATAGATATTGGCTTTGGTAATGGTTTTCTCCATTGGCATTGTGGTTTTTGGCCTTGGTGATGGTTTTCTCCAGGAACATCATGGTATTTGGCCCTGGTGGTGTTTTTCTCCATGGGCATCATGGATTTGGGACTATGCAGACCCTTCTCATCTACCAACCTCCCTACCCCCCATATGAACACACACACCTATATAAACACTTATACAAGACATTTTCCTTGAAATTGCGTATGCATGCGTATATAAAATCCAGCCTTCAACCACCCCTGATGGCCCCATACTCCAGAGTTGATGGGTGTGACGAGAATTAAGCTTCTAATAAGCCATGGAGTTCCACAAAACCCTAATAGGACAGGGCATAGATTCGCTAAGACTTTGATTAGTAACTATATCATAGGAGAAAACTGCATTTACCCCTCAACGGTGTCACTCAATTAGATAACATTGAAAATAAGTAAAGGCTTTAATTATGTACACGTATATTACCCCTTTCCCACTGAGAGATAACGGAACACTACAATTAAAATAACTGTTTATTATATCAAGGCTTACAGGTAGATTCCCCACCAGAACTACACCACACATAGCAGATTAGCTGAAGGCATTTTCTTCAAGAAAACAGTCTATCCCCATGTATCACAAAAGGAACTCATTAGAAAATACATTAATTAATTCTATATACACCAATGTTTTCCGAAGGTCAACTGGAATTTTGTGTGGATACATAAAAACAAGTATTATCCATTCCTGAACATGCGAAATCGCTGGTATCCAAATATACATGACTAGATTACATATCCTACGGATCCTATACTATGTGGAATTCTGATTCTATAGCAAGGACGACAGGCGCCACACCTTAGTATTTACACTTTTATCTGTTAATCGTAGATGCAAGAATCTAGTCCAAATAGGTGGACCTTAGATATATAGTTAATAATTTTATTACAACTCAGTATAGGTCCAGGAAAAACAAACGCCAAATAGTATCTATACGTTTTGACCCATGATCAGTAGATGACAATGTAATTCGACTAATGGTAAGTCTGACTCTATTATTAATGAGTCTGTATACTGCAGAGGGACAGCTGCCTAGAACATAATGTAATGGCCTAGGTAGCAAAAGAACCCAATGCATTAAATGGTATATAGAACGACTCAATAATGGACAATGTGCACGTGTAGACCTGCATTATTATCCCTTGCTCCATTTCTTAATGCCATGTATATCAGTTATCTTTAATTGCAATTGTTCACTTGTCAACTTCCTGGATTCATTTGTTCTCCCGAGTGAATGCATGGCATAGGAATAGGCGATCAGGGATTCATTTCACTGGAAGTCTACAGGTGCATCGCCCCGTAATGTTGCATATGATACCAGTGATCAGTAAGTGGAAGATTATTAAAGCATATAGAGCAAGACTTTTCTTCCACATTACAAAGCAATATCAAATGCATCTAACGCGCGTGCCCTTGCATCTATGTTGGCAAGTATGCTCAATCGTGCAGAGCTACAGTGCAACCTATACCAAAGTGTGGTAGATGATACCTTTTTCCAAGATCGTAAACTTAGGACTATCCTAGCTTCTTCATCACTACTATCACATGAGGTGTTTAAATGTCTTGAGGACAATATTGTAGCGACACTCACATTCGGTTAAACACATCGCAAAACAGCCAGAGACGTGCTGTGTAAAATACAGAATCTATTACCATTGAATACAGTGTAACATACAGTGTCAGTATGTGATCCTGTCTGATTTCTCATTTCAACACAGGTAAGTGTGAAACTTTAAAAAATCTACTCTGCGTACATGCTTACATCTCCGCATAGCTAATATATTGCAATAAAAAAACCGCTTCTAGCGTATCCTCCATTCATATTATATTTGCTTGTGTGGCTATTACCTCTATTTTCAGATAAATGCTCTTGGGTCATCAAATATTACGACCTATATTTTACCTTCCTTTCAAAGGGATTCTTTAAATGGCACGTCCAAATGTAAATGCAATATAGCAATGTATTCTAAATGTCTTTTTTCTCGAATAAGACAAAACCTTTTCTTTTCATATGAAAGGCGACAATCAAACCATACCTGTACACAATTCTCTGAAATAGGAATGCCAACTGATGCGATGTATATCTAGATCGTTCATGGACTGGCTTTGTGAATCTTCTTCGTTCCGAGACGGTTTGATTTGGGTGCGTCATGGCGTTTGACGATATTGTGATTTCTGGCATGGCTCTGTCGCTTGGAGTCACGAATGACCTCGTGGGTGAGGCCTCGGCGCAGACGCTGGAGACGAGTAATGTCTCGGGTAATGTCCTTCAGCACTTCCGACCGATGCTCCTTTAGCCCACCTCGCTTGGTGCGATGCAGCTTTGCCGATTTCCCCCCAGTGTGTTTGGGATGCCTCTTGAACCGCTTCATTTTCTCGACTGCCTTCTTCACAACATCGTCCATCTTGCTCTGGTGCGCTGTTTCCATGTTCAGTGGCTGGCGGCGTTTGTCACGAAGATGTGGATGCGTATGTGTGTTCTTAGCATGCTTCATGCTGTCCACAGATTTGACCAAACCTCCACGCTTGCTCCTCTTGACCGTTGGGAAATCGTACAGTGGCCCAGATACTTTCTTATTCTTACCCGCTCTCTTCATTCGGAAAGCCTCCTTGTTGCTGAACTTGTTCAGGCGCACTGAGCGCTTAAATTTCTTGTGGTGAATCATCTGGCGATCACCAACGGTGTCATCGCTTCGCTGGACCAACTCTAGAACTGGATCCTGGTCTTCGGCTGTCCGTTTTGTCCGTTTGACTCGCTCAAGTCCGCCGCCGTCCGATGCGTCTCGTTTCGCGCGTTTCACTCGCTGGAGTTCTTCTTCCGGGGCGTCCCGCTTGAAACGCTTCATACGAATAAGTTCCGGTTCTTTTCTGGCCGCGGCAAAAGAAGAGGCCCGTTTGACGAGTGCGATGTCCTTGGAACTTAGATGAAGTTGGTCTGGCAGCTCAATACTCCTCCTTCTCATCTGAAAAATACAATTTTAATAAAATAAAGATTGGACTATGTTGACATTCCACAAAGAGAGTATAAGTATGGTTCAGCATCCAATATAATTTTTGTATACATAATGAAAGACAATATCAATGGAAATCATTGTTAAGAGCACGATTAATTATTGGATTTTGGAATCACAGTCCTGAGTTTTTTCATCATATCGTACGGCACAATGAATGAGTATAGTGTACCAATTTTATCAATTCTTATGACATATTCAACCTATGCAGGAAAATTAAACTAATATCCGGACAATTGGTAATTCAAGCCAGTCCAATAGCGTATGGATTCATTTAAGCTTTCTATGTTATGATGCAATAAGATAATGCATCACTCATTTTAAAACGGAAATTATCTAAAACGGTTTTGTGAGCATTGGGGTCTGTTATATTGAAAAACAAAATTATTACTAACTCACTATAAGACCAAAGCCTCTGTGTACAGCTAAACAGGTACACTGATATAAAAAGGCAGGTGCCAATATCCCTGGAATATTCATGGTAGGCCTTTTTCAGAATCATTACCCAGCTGCATGTGTGCTCATATCCAATTTTTTTCCTCATGTTTGTTGCTGGTGTTGTTTTAATTTGTCTGCAGGATACATGTTAAGCACGGTATACAGATGACAGTGTTTCCATAGGACATGTCCTCCCATTCCGATCAGACCTTTGCACATGAACAACGATGGCACGATATGATTTGTATGTAGGGACAGCTGTCATCTAAGCAATACATTTGCAGTTCATTATTGACCCTTATGCTCATTTCATTTTTCAATGCGGTTGAAATAGTCCCAGTGCCCAAAAGTATACGAAGCTCCCGAGTTGTCCCAGTTGGATATGCTGAATTCGGTTAATGTATTGTGTATGTAAAGTGAATGTACAGTATTGTGTTTTAAGATGATTCGAGGAGTATTTTAAAGTATTAAGTGTATTAAGCATACAGAATATTTGAGTAAGGAAGCAGATGATATCGACATTATGGTCCTTTTAAAAGACCTAGGACCAATGGTTCCCCACATAAAGATAATAAGACATTTATTCTTCCCTTTGTGGGGAAAACAGTTCTAAAACGATCGCTCTGGCAGCATCTGGGGTCATCTGTTTGGATTCTGACACCCCGCCGATATTCACCCTTTTAATTTCCACCGCAATAATTGGTCATAATCGGTAGGTGGAGACGCCACATTAGCAGACGGACCATACGTTCAGCAAGATGGAATACAGGAACGTGTGAGATGTAGAGCTGAGAATTTTGGAGACAATCCCCAAAAGATAAAGTCTTCCTAACCCGGACACTGTAGTGAAAGAGAGAGCATTGTATTGCACGGTCGGACAGGACATTTCAGGGCATAGTAAAATGAAAGTGTAGATCAGTAGGGCCCAGAGCAAGGAAGGTCAGAGAATTGCATTTATGGCGTTTCCACCTGCCGACTATGACCACTGATTGTGACATTTAGCACCGCCGACCGACTATGCGATACTTTTTGTGCAATAATCGTCAGGTGGAAACAAAAAGGCTCAACGATTTATCTCTCCAACATTTACACAATATTACACAATATGGCATTTACACAATATTACACAATATGGCATCATCGACTGACTTTAATGTTGAATTAATCGGTGGCGGCGGCAAAAAATCGGTCTTGACCACCTCTATTTGAGTCTATAAACAACGTCTTTTCTCGATGCCACTGGTTTCTATGTTAAAAAAGGAAGGGTTAATCTTTGGGCTGGTCAGGTCCTATACATATTGAATAATTGGTGCACATGGCACATATAATCGATCATCAGGTGGAAACAGAGGTTAGCTTTGGGGTTAACGACAAATTCTCAAGGAGGACCACCGACCTACTTTTGTGCAGGGTTAACATAATCGGTGAGGTTTTCGGACACAAGTGGAAACGCCAAACTAGCCAGACGTTGCAGAGCATGGCATTGCAAGAAATGTCATTATATAGAGCACTGAATTGAAGGATAGCTGAATGCGGGGTTGGGCACATTACATTTAATTGAATCTTAAATGCCTAATTGCATTTTATGGAATGTATTCTAATACACGCCTATTAGTGTCTCATCGGAAATGATGTACCTCATATTCTATTGTCTTTAATTCTATGAAACATGGATGATATTTCAAGGATATCTTAATGAACATTCAATGATACGTGAATGCACGGACTTATATGTAAATTTCCGTGGTTTATGGCAATTTAACATGCACAAATCCATATTACCAAAATTGTTTGAAAATATCGACATGATATGATAAAATTCCAAAGAACTAAAACCTCGAGAAGAAACTGAACTAGGTTTGTAACAGTTATATTTCACTTAAAGGTGTTGTCATTGATAAGTATGTAATAAAACGTCTACTACAAACACATGTAGTTCCAGATATCGCTATAATGCCACAGCACTGTCAAGCATGGTAGTAATTCGGTGTAGCCTAACGGCATCTATATAGATAGCCATCTTTCTGTTTTTTAAACATGCCATACGTTCTATAACTGTGATTTCTGATGTAACATAAGACTACAATGACGGATTATATATTATTCCTACTAAATGAACATTCAAGAAACCTAATTCGAAGTACATGGTGATTTGACCTCATTTTGGATGGGACTCTTTTTTTTCCAGAATCTCCTGTAGGAGATTGTACGTGGTCAGAATCTCCTGTTTGTAAATCCTACGCGCCCTATATATTGTTTATTGCGACTACGTGATAGGTGGATAATAAACGACAGTGTACCGTGTAATTCAGTTGGATACTGACAATGCCCAAGATAGATGTTTTGTCTACCTTAAGTAAGCCTGGAATCGTGAGTAAAGATCGGATTAGCTAGATGTTAATAGCGATACTATACTATGGAGAGGAAGATATATCTTTAGACCTCATCCTTGTTTCCCGGAACCAAGCACATAGTAAATGACCCTAAACAGCGAATTATCTAAACTGTTATGGCCGTTGTATGCGGGTTCACTTTCCATAATGATTCCAGTCAATTTTTCAATAAGTTCTTCGATGAGACACACCTAGAAATTTAGCGAATACGTTTTGTTTCGTCCCAATTAGTTTCATCAAAGTGGTGTACATCGTATACAACAGACTAGAAAAATTTAAAGTTTTATCATGAAGTTTCGCATGTAAGTTGATATATTGATGTCCAAGTAGGCCTATCGAAAGGTCAGTATAACTAGAGCGTATTTCCTATAAGTTTTATCCACCAAATTCCTTAGTTGTTTGGACAAGTCGACATTTCTTTTGGTGACACTAGTATTCAGGTACATGTATACGTTCTTTTGTCAGCCAGACAATGTTTGTATGAAATGAATTTGTGATATTTCCTGAACTGAGTAATATGTTTCTATATGAAACCGAAGATATAGTTTCATTATGTACTTTATGCCTAATGAAATACACAGTGCTATAAAACATTATTTCACGGCAAAACTTGTCCCCAAAACCGTGCAATATTGCCAACGGTGCAAAGTAATTTTACGCTATTCTGGTTTCAATGTGTAGTTAATAGTAGAATCAAATCCTTTTGTGCATATAATTCAACGCTTGACTGGGTACGGGAAATAAGTTACAACTGGTCAACAACAATATTTTTCTGTTGTTACGTGGTAAAAAGGGAAGGGATCTCCTGATGGAATTATTTATGGATCAATATAGAGGCAGTTGGAGAATCGATACAGCTTGCGGTAGGGTAACATAACAAACCGGTGCGATGTCAGCATACCTACCACAATTGAAACCATATAACGGGTCTAGATTATCACCTTACTGCATATTCTGATGGCCTGTCTGTATATGCTTCAATCAGCTCTGATTGGATGTTAGAATACTTATTATAAGTACAGGTGACATTTTACTTTTTGTTATGAATATGTAAATATAGGAAACACTACATATACATAGGCAGTCTAATTGATACCTTCACTGAATTAAAGAGTATGGGCCGAAAATAAATTCCTATGAGCCATATTGTGTCTTGGATATATTTAACCGTATCATATTGATTATTCTGCGCTTCTTTTTCTGACGTGTTGGCTTGATTATGTTCATTTCATCGTGTTGTGGAACCGTGTTTCTCATAAACAACTTCCATTTCACAGAATCGGTACATCTCTGGTTCCACCCTTCCAAGCCTCATAACATTTACTGGTTTTCTTGTAGATGCAGGGATGTAATATTAGCTTTGTTTAAAGTCACTATAGTCGATGCTTAAATATAATTCCGCCTACCTTTGCCTCTGATGCAGTGACCGCCATGACTGCAATGCCGATCACCACCAGCACCATTCCTGGTGCTGACGCCATGTTGCAGGCTGCTGAGGGGCAGTGCCTCCGAATTGGGTCGTGCTATTCTTCGTTCGACCCTCTGTCTTCTGTATTAATAATGCACCCACAAAGAAGGTCCTTTTTCCGAAAAGGAAGAAACGCTGGAAAATGTCAACTAGAACCAGGAAATAGACGCCCGCAGCCTTGGTCCCACACTGGATGTCGTCTGCGCAACCAGTCTTGTGAGCACCCCACTTGTCATCGCTGGAACGATCGATATCCACATGGTGGCGCAGGCGCACTCATCGCTAGCTCGCCCAGCATCCGCTGCCAGTGTGCACCACACAGGGTGCTCAGTGGTCATAATCTAGGGCAAATGTGTGGGGTAACGCTCCGCACAAAAGAACAAGCTAAATAGGATATTGTGATACAGCACTGTGTACCAGATGATGCCTATATCCAAAGGGGAGGAGGGGTGGAATGAAGTATCCCAATTACAATTATAGAAGCCTTTATTATTTTTATAGGTAGGTCATAGAAATACAACTATTTCTGTATCGGCAATGGCAAATGTCAACTATCCAGTTAATGGTTTTGTTTTTGAGCCAGACAACTGCACCCCATCTCTCGCGTGGTACACAGGACGAGATGCGTTTGAAACACAAACGCAGTAACTGAATATTCTATTACCAATGATTGATGAGAGCTCACACAAATACACACACGTTTCTCATAAGAAATTGAATGGAATCTTTTTTCAAACTTGTAATTTCCATATGGAGATTATAGACAATAATAAATTATTTTGGGAAGGTCCGTCATAAACAATGCGGGCTTGACGCGCAGTAATACACGGAGCAATGGCAAATGTCAATTATCCAGTTAATGGTGTTGTTTTTGAGCCAGACAACTGCACCCCTTCTCTCGCGTGGTACACAGGATGAGATGCATTTGAAACACAAACGCAGTAACTGAATATTCTATTACCAATGATTGATGAGAGCTCACACAAATACACACACGTTTCTCATAAGAAATTGAATGGAATCTTTTTTCAAACTTGTAATTTCCATATGGAGATTATAGACAATAATAAATTATTTTTGGGAAGGTCCGTCGTAAACAATGCGGGCTTGACGCGTAGTAATACACGGAGTGGTTTACAGAGTCGACACTCTCCCCCCAGATCTTTCGCGGCGCTAGCGCTGGCTTGATCTCTGCCCCAACCCAGTGACGTCATACGCTGGTTCTCAGGTTATCAACTAAGTACAGGGGGAACCAGCCAACATTTCATATTCAAAACAAGGCATCTGTCAAAAGTTATACAAGTCAAACAACTCACATATCATGAGTTTGGAAATATGGGAACTGTTAAGGGAGCTTGACAGAAAATCTAGCTATTTCTTTTTCAGACTTAAACCATTTTATAATGGGAATTCACAGTTGATTAGACTGCCCCTTCAGAGGAGAACATGGCATTGTTGACAAAACAAAGCCCTGCAACACATGAGGTGCTTTCCACTGTAGAAAGTAATCCCAGAGGCTGTGTCTGATTTGACATGAATAATAATAGAAATGAGAGTATTTTATTTACCATATAAATATGTGCATCTCTATTTACATGTAGAACACAAAATTCCCTGCAAATCTCTCAGAAATTAGGATAATTGAATAACTGGCGTATGGGCCAGATTTGAGCCCAAACAGGCAGGTTGGGGCAGAGATACAAAGCGACCACAGGAAATAGAGCGCAGGATATCTGCTGGGAGAGTGCAGAGTCGACCATAAAAAACAAAGACTATTAGATTTATTACCTATGGTCATTAACCCTTACGGACGGCCATTTGAACTAAGAATTTGAAGGTTCTTCGCGTGATATAATATGTCATACTTAATATTTCTATTATCTATGAATCAGAGATGCTATGTTACAACTGCGCAAATATCAAGTTAATGGAGAAATTATTTCCTTTTTAAAAGCAATTTCATAAATACGCAGAACATTTAAGGCATCATTCACTCTGGACTGGTTAATGCCTAAAAGAAACATTCGCCCTTAATGGGTTAATAATAATTTCTATTCCTAGAAATCCGATAAAGCCTGTCTACGGCCAGAAATAAACAATGGGTAGTGCCACAGTAAGACTTTAAATAAGTTTTATTTGGTATGCAGGTAAAACGTTATAGACAAAGAGGTGATGCGGTACGTTTACCTTGTCAGGGAATACGTGTAAGGGTAGTTTCATTCTAATAGGCCTTTTTCCACTGGCTGGTGTCCACCTTATCTGCTTAGTTACGCCAAGACTGAAGCCAAATATTCACCTGGCAATGTATTCTTTAGCATTGGATCACTGAGTGTATGAACGTAATACGTTCATAATATCCTTGTACATTATTTCCAGAGAAATAATAACGATTGCATCATATTCTATGGGATCCCATCTCAAATTTGGTGTGGCTTGCACGCATATCACCTCAATGATACTTCCGATATACCTTAGATAACATAGGGACACCGAAACTGTATACACATTAATACATTGACAGACCCAGCTATTATATGCTTATCTTTTTCCAATTTAAAACCAAGATAAGTATCAACTATAAAGTTTAGACAGCCATGACCCGTTAGTACAATACCCTAGTTTGTTCAGCAATGTAAAGGCCCGGCCCCACTCGTGCGATGCGATTGTCGTACATGTTTTATGGCCCCATAAACGGCCCCTCGGGCGGGGTTTATGACCCCTTTTGCGATGGATTCATCGCACTCAATCGCAGGGAAAATTCAGGGTATGCCCCACCGATGCGATGGATTCATCGCAACCCCTTCAGTAGCATCTATGTATAGGTCTAGATATAAAGCTTTATTATAATATTTAGTAGAATTAATCATAATACTTTTCATTCCTCACACTTAACAAAGTATCAGAATCACACCTAGGCTAAAGGCATAGCCTGGCATTTTCACAGCTTTCACACCTCCTGAGACCTCAGTTGTGTAGTTATTAACTGTGATAGGTCCAAGGTGGCATTTGTTTGGGTATTCTGTGTAACTAACTGGAATCAATGAAGTGTGGTACAGCTTCTATGCAAATATGATATGAAGAACTCTGTACCTATGCAACGAATCGGTCGCAAATCATGAACATTTCATGATGTGCGATGCGATGGATCCATCTCATCGCACACGATCGCAGACGCACGCAAGCCCGGCCCCACAGGAGCGATTCTGTGCGATGCGACGGGCGGCGCCATTTTTATGACCCTCGCCCGGCGTTTATTGCCTTTTATTGACTTGCGACGATCGCATCGCACCAGTGGGGCCGGGGCTTTACCTGTCAAAAAGCAATACTCCTGCAATCACGCCCACCGTTCAGACTTTAGGTGTGATTGCTGTGTGTCTCTATATGAATACCGCCGGACTTGGCCGTGTTTGCCCGAGCGGCTGCGTAACTCGACAGTGGGCTGTTAGGCGGCGTTGAATGGCAACACCTGTATTGTTACCTTGTTTTAGAAATAACTGGGTGGTTAAACAAAACTATACAGTCACTATGCCTTGTCTGATTAGAGGAATAATCAAAGAAGGGACTCTTGAAGCAGGAGGGTTTTGGCAATTTACTTCCGTTTATACCGGAAACATTCCTCGATCACACACTATTCTATTTTCCTTATTTTCCAGGTTTCATTGATTATCATGTGTACACTATTCTTAAACATCGGGTCATAAATCACAGAAAGTAACCAAATAGCATTTTTATTGAAATTCCTGCCCCTGTCCTTAGAATTTTAATGTTTTTACTAAAAAATTCTGCTCACCTTGTCGGGCTCAATGAGTTCTTTGTGTCACTTATGGGGTTTTAATGGTCCAATATCGATATTTTGGGTTCTAGGAGCCTAAAAATGCACTAAATTGACCCAAATTCGACCAGATTTGAGGAGGCCATAAGTATTTTTCTTTAGAAACCCCCTGTCTTGGCTGTCCGGGCGAAAATTCATGTTCCTTCTCCTCCTGTATACAATTAATATATTTAACTATCCTAACTATCCTAGTCATTTACCACCCTTTGATACTTAAGTCCCCAGGGTATAGGACATTAACCCCTCTGCCTCGCTCTCAAGCAACGGGTGGGAAAAGCCTCATGTCCGGGCGATCAGATTGTCCTCCCGGCATTGGCAGTGCGACTACTGAACAAGTGAGAGATGTGTCGGTGGCTCTGAACCGGCGAAAATACCTGTCAGAACCATTCTGATGGGACCTGACCCAAGCAACCTCCCAAGCAACCACTCAACCACCAAACCATCCAACCACCTAACCACTCAACCATCCAACCACCCAAGCAACCAACCATCCAACAACCCACCCAACCACCCTACCACTCAACCACTAAATCACCCAACCACCCAACCACCCAACCATCCAACCACCCAATTGCCCACTCTACCACACAACCTTCCAGGTTTGATGAATGGATGGTTGGGTGGGTGGTTGGTTAATTGGGTGGTTAAGAGATTGGATGGTTGGGTGGCTGGATGGTTGGGTGATAGGGAGGTTCAGTAGGCGGTTGGGTGGTTGAGTGGTTAACCCTATCGCGCCGGGTACCCGCGGCAGGGGTACAGTCATGGCGCCGGGTACTAGTGCCAGTGACTACCGCTAGAGGCCGGGCATATAGGCCTATTGTGAACATTTTGATCTATGTATCACGTGACATGACACGTGATATTTAATACTATTTTCTATTTCGCCCGGAATATCAAATATGATGCTATATCTACATTCTCTGAAAGTTTCATGTTTATTGAACGATTATTTCCAATTTTATCATAAAAAACGAATATTTTGTAAATGATGCCTCAAGGCATCACCCGGCCAGCCCCAGTTGATGCCTTGAGGCATCACCCGGCCAGCCCCGGTTGATGCCTGAAGGCATCACCCAGCGTGAATGGGTTAAATGGTTGGGTGGTTGGGTGGTTTGGTGGGTGGTTGGGTGATTTGGTGGTTGGATGGTTGGGTGATTTGGTGGTTGGGTGGTAGGGTGGTTTTATGGGTTATTGGATGGTTGGTTGGGTGGTTGGATGGTTGAGTGGTTAGGCATTTGAGTGGTTGGGTTGGTTTGTTTGATGGTTTGGTGGTTGGGTGGTTCGATTGTTTGATGTTTGGCTGGTAAGATGGGTGGTTTGGTGAGTGGTTGGGTAGTTGGGTGGTTTAGTGGTTGGGTGGCTGGGTAGATGGTTGGATGGATGGGTGGGTTGTTGGATGGTTTGGTGGTTTGATGGTTGGGTGGTTGGATTATTTTGTGGTTTGGTGGGTGATTGGCTGGTAAGTTTGAGAGTTGGGTGGTTGGTTCTATGGTTGAGTGGTTGGGTGAGTGGTTAGTTGGATGGGTGGATGGTTTGGTGGTATCAATGGTTGGGCGAGCAGCAGTCAGTCAGTAGTGTAAATCTAATGTAATCATATTATAATGAGAGTGGTGTCACCCTACAGTCTACACCCTATGGTGGCAAAGGTGCAGGACATTAACCCTGAACTGCAACCAGATGCTGAGGACTACAGTGAAGGTTTTATTGTTGTCTTTGTAAAGGCATAAATGAAAAAGTGAAAATGCTATTAATCAGAATTAATAATAATAAAAAATAGGAATAGGAAGGGCAGGGAAGGGTTACTACAATTAAGCATTTCTTTGTTCAGTTCACAAGTGTTAAATCTAGGTACACATTCCACTTTCAGACTGATGTGTCCTCCCGAGTGACAGTTACCCACCTAGTGTTCATGGCCAGTCTACAAGTGGTCTACATCCCTATTTCATTGATATCCAATGTGCTACCATAAATAAGTAAAATATTTATATAATGTGTACCACTCCAACTAGAAGGGGTTGCAAAATATCATTTTAAGAGAAAAACGTCCTCCTGGGTGACATTTGGCTAATTAATAAGGTGTTTTCAATGGAAATTCGTAGGTACACACATATTTTTGCCCCATTAAACCTATATACCACCTGAAACCATAATTATAGCCTTAGCATGCTCTACCATGGAATTAATAGTATCCACCTAACTCTGTATCCCTTTTATCGAGAACAGAAAGTAATGAATATCTAATTACTTGAAATTCAGTTCAAATCCAAGTAGCACCCTTGCAGAAAATGACCCTAAATCAATGCAAAATGTTAATAGATACTAGCTGCAAGACTCAAAACCTAATCTTTAGACCTAGTTTGACAAGAATAAATATAGAAATGGTGACTAGAAACATATTACAAGATATTTGGCTGCTATTAGCTGGAAATGCCCCAAAAGTCACTCGCCCGGACATGGTTTCTAGGGTATGTATGTTCCAGGTGTTGCTATTGCAACGGTTTTCATATCTAACTCATCATATCTAGTGTGGAGCTACCCCAATACCTATAGACTTTGCACAAGAAATAACTTTCAGATTCTCCATGTTTTTTTCAGACCCCCAAAATCCCCACAAAGGGGTCACTTTCTGTGATTTATGACCATCGACATATAAATATAGACATTGAAATTGTTGTTTATCCTACCCCTATCAAACCTGGTTTTAAATTTAGATATACACGTATGCCAGTAACCTTTATTGTAATATTCTAATATGCCACGGTATTTCCATGAACTAGATGATATTACATTGCCTATTGCTACACCAGGATTAGATACACAATTTAGGAAAAGGGAGGAGGGGTTTACCCATGTAAAGGAAACAGAATCCAACCTGGAGACAGATTATCATTACCTCTTGCTTCCTGCGAAAACGACAGAGGTGAATGTGTGCTTGGCGGATAAAAAGGTGAAGATAGGACAAACAGAAACTCAGAACTTTGTATTCATAGTTGTTTCGGTAGATGACTCATAAAGGGGACCAGCATCATGCAAGTTGTTCATACATAATCATATCACTAAATCCTTATTGAAACCGTCAGACCGAATTAACCTATTCATGCCAAATTACATGGATCATTAGAAGATTATGTGTTTCATGACAGTATAAAAGTCGGAAAGATCTTTCAAAAGTAAGTATTTCATCAGAAGCATACAGGATTTTATTCTTAAAAGATATGTACATAAGCATTATTTACACATCACTAGCCTATAGCTTTGACAGAGTTGTTTATCCCGCACCCGACCTGCGTGACTATAAATTTTGAATATGCTATCGACATTATGCAATAGAGACTATATGAAATTAATACTCCAGAGATGTCAATGTTAGTAATGAATAATAACAGGCGCAATATGTTTACTATTATAAACTACCTTTTTCATATTGCCGGTAAGCTTCAAATGATCAAGCTACGTTTAGAAGACTCAGCTGTGATGTGCACCCCTCCCTCTTTTAATGCATTTGTATTTCTTCTTTGAGAAATGACTGTTGTATTACAATGGCATGGTGATATGCAGATGATAATTAGGCCTAATTGAGTTATTCCAGGTAGTAGCCACCAATCGCCGTGGCCGAGAAGGGCCCCCGCTCGATGCATGAGAAGATATCAGTGGTGCTACCTAGCGTATAATATGTCAAATTCATTTATCAGCGTGGTAGCCTGGGCTTCTCAACCAGACTAGGCCAGTCTGTCGTCTTTCATTTTAGAAGCAGCTGGTTAGTCGATCACTTTTCAGGGTCATATCATGAAGATACCAACTCTCAGAGAAATGTATTAGTGGGAACAATCTTGCATAATCAAAGGACCAGACACCTCACCACCCGTATGCCACCTCTCGACATAATGGGTGCCGTCAATTCCCTGCTCCAAATCATCAATTTCCATATATATTCTTTGGATTCATCATATTATAGCTGTTACATATTAATAAAGCAATCGTTTATTCTCCAACCATGCAGGCCTCAAATAATGATTGCTCACAGTGAACCGAAATTGGGTGTCACATCCTTTCAAGTCACCCATTCATCCGTGTTTATAATGCTATTGTAATATATCTATATTGAGACTTTCTACTTTGTAATATATTTTCATACACAAATTTGAACGTAGAGTTAGCTACATCGTAGGCATACTATAGTGTCAATATTTATGCACACACTTATACATGTACATTTTCAAACTATATGTGGAGCTACTCCTAATCAACCCCCGGTACTTCAGATTTTGGGGAAATGGGTAACATTTTGAAGCTATTCAGGGATCATGAAATGTAAAAACACAGTAACATATTGATACAATTATCCAAGTAAGTAGTTTCAACAATCAGAGATGGAGATGGCATTTGTGCCAAGCACACAGAGTTATGGTGAGCTCAGTAGGAATAAAAAATCAGTTCATCCTCGACAAATCATACAGACAAAACAATTTTGATATACAAATCAAGTGCGGTGGGCAACACCCATCATACAGCCTTAGCACAGTCGCATATAAGGAGCAAAAATATATGCAATAACATTATATAGTGTAAAGTCTTATCAGTGATTTCTTAAGGAATCCCTGAGTTGTCTCTTAAGCACACCGGTCATCACATCCACATCACACAATTCCTATTACTAACGGGTAAAGCATTCCAAAGTTTCACTGACTTGAAGAGGACAGAGTGCTTATACTTGCTCAGCCTAATATTCTCAGCTGAAATCAATACGAGGGCATCATGCAGCCTCGTTTCGCAATTGGGATCAGTTCAGTATTCACATAAGTAAGAAATACAAAAAGTCATAAAAAGATAAAATTAAAAATTAAAAGACCAAGAACGGAGAAGTTTAGAAGATGGTTGTTGCGTGTATATTGGAAATAAAGTATGGAGTGAATACAGTGTCGAATGTCAAAATGAAAATAGACTGGATAACTTTAAATCCAGGGTAAAACGAGAGTTATTATCGGTCAACTTAAACACACTGCTTGATTTGTTTGATTAATAGATCAACAGTTGTACCTATTGTGCTATTGGATTATTAGATCCAGTATGATTATGGAGACTGAACTCCAAGATTGTTGATTATTGAACATATGGATTTAATGTATTATGTCGTTGTATGCCTAAGTTGTATGTGTCCACGTTTGTATATAGTTACGACTATTGTACGGAAGATATTGGTTAATAGCATATGTGCAATTGACAGTAGCTTCCTTTCTCAGCATTCAGCAAGGGAATTGACCTTACATGCTCGATGTATTTCATTTCTTGAGGTGAGAGGATCCGCCTTGAGGCAGACATGGAGACCTCGGTTTTTGGCACCTTTGTTATGTTTTCGGTGTGGGTGTTATGCGTTTCATGAAGAAGGGCTCCTCCATATTCCAAATAAGGCATAATCATTGTTTTGTATATTTTTATCGCTTGTTGGGTCGTCAGATATTTACGAATAAAAGCTAAGAGATGGATGTTGTGCAATGGTCGTGTGATGTTGGCTAGGATGTGCTTCTCATACGAGAGACTTTGGTATGTGATATACCCAGCCCTGTAATTGAAGTCAATTTCACAATCAATAGTTTGATTATGTTGATTAGGGTGTAGATGTATCGCCAATGAGTCTGCACCTAACAGTCATTGCAATAACATCAGCAATAAAGCATTTGCTGGGACAAAGTCTTGGAGTCCCTCATTTAGATTAGTCTGTACAGGCAATAGTAACACTGGTGGAGAACTCCTATGATACTTGGTAGAATCTCCCGCAAGCATGCTAGTGAGAAACACTGCTGAATATACCTCTTGCAGCCGACCATATCAAACAAGGAGAGCCAGTAGCCCAGTTCAAAATGTTGGCGTCAGCAATGCCATTCATGTCATAGCCACCGTCAATGGCCTCAACAGAGCCCTCGGCACAGATACAGTTGTATCCAAAAATACACATGTACCTTGACAATGGAGTTTGCAGAAACACTGCCGGAGGACGATGGCATGCTCAACATGGCCACCGCTCCATAGGAGATTGACACCCTCGAAACTAAGTTGAAAGAGCAGACAGACCACATAGACTGACTGGCCTGCAAGAACGCCACACTACAGTCAGACCTCCAGAATGCGAAATTTACAACCAACTGCTGCCTACCATGACAACGGCACCGACAACTACTACAATGTCAATGGCGTTCCAAAATATGAACATTCACGCAATCCGCACTTGACTACATTCTTCAGTAGCTACTATTTCCAATGCCCACCATTAACAGTTACCTAAACCCTAGAAATGTTCATGAGTAAGATGGCATAAATCTTAGATGGGATAGAGAGACAATGACAAGAAGGAACAAATCTGTCCTTAAGGCTACTAAAGAGGATCCTATCATCCAGCCTGTCTATACCCTAGCTGGTTGACCAAAATATCAGAATGACGTTCCAGAAGGTCTAAAAAGCATGTATGCTCAGTTGAGATCAACTCTGCCAGTACCATCAACCCAAGAGCTAGTATCTTGGGACGATACTCACAGAGGCTCAGCCATACAAGCCAGGCACCTCTACAGCCTACCAGCAGCACCATAGTGCTAAGCCAGTGACACTACTCGGGCATTGAGAACTTTAGGGGATATGCTATCTAATGGAGATGCCTGCAACTGCTGCACAGCTCTAGAGTGTAGTCACACACACAACCACAACTGCTGCTTCTGTGTGTCACTTCCCAGCAATATATTTAAGAGACTCAAGAGGCAGATTATCAGAAACAAGGCGTTTTTATGAAATCCCTGGAGTTATGTGTATAGCGCAAATGTCGCCGCCTGGTGTTCTAGAACAAAACCAATATTAGTAGGAGACCTATCTGGTTCAGCTTCTTACGCGCACTTGGAATAAACGCCTTCTATACACATCGACTTTGGTAGGTTGAACCTTCATTACTATTCAAGACCAAAACACATCAATTGAAACCATTAACTAGGATGAATAAGTGTGGAATTATAAATAACAATTAACAAAAGGTTTTTTTTATGTATTCATGGATCGTTTTCTGTAACCCGCTTGGACCCAGTCAACTTGACCTCTATGCAACTGCCTATGTTTGGATCCAGACATATCAAGCACCAGTGGGTCTTAAGGTATTTGTATTTCGGTCCTGAGTGATTGGTCGTGGTCAGATGGGCACATCACTAATATTCTGCTCCTTTCTCAATATCACGATGGATCTTTGTGACCACTCTAGCCTCTAGGCTCCATATATAGCGTGTACGAGCACCAAGGATGGGGGGGGGGGGGGGGTGTTATACATACACTCCCACACCCACCTACATACCCACCTACATACTAACACAATTGGTTGTCTTTTTAAAAATCTTGTCTTAGGATGATATCATGTGTTTCCCCTTTTGGGATGAGTGGCAGCTCTGAGACTTTGCCATACTTTGTAATTAGATAGGCATACTATTCAACATAGCATGAGGCCTTGTATTAGAATAATCAGGGTAAATACCGCCTCAGTGCATCTTCAAATGTTCCTGCACTTAGGTCTTACATTCGGCTAGAAACCGCTTTCACGAAATGGGAGGAACCCCTGTTTTTGACACCTTTTTTAAATACATTTTATACACTTCTATTAAGAATTATCTTAATGTGTACATATTTTGCCATATCAGGAAGAAATTGCTACAAGATATCTCATTTGGTTATTTCATGAGAGTGATTTGAATTCTGATACCCCTCAATCTTATCTTTATCTCGCCATATCATTTAGAATAGGTGAAACGATATTCATATCAATTTATATCGCTATTAACATAATCTATATCCCAAATATAGGTACTTTCCTGTATTAGGCAAAAAGAATTGTTCAATTTCTTTGATTATTAGCTGGGAAAAGGAGGAATGTATGTATGGGCTATGTAGCTAATTCGGCATATTTTGTATAAGGGTTTCTGTCAATTATCATCATGTTAAGGAAAATACACAGATCTAGAAAAAAGTGCTACATGGCCTAGTCAGATATCATCCCTTGCTTTACTATATACCCATGCCGTATATACTGTAAATACGCACCGTTTATGACATAAAAATATGAACGGACCACTGGTCCGTACACTAAAATACGGACCACCTTGCGATACACGTTTATTAAGAAATTGGTTGTTATACCAAATGAAATTGATTTTTTTTTAAATTTCGAGTACATAGTAAATATATAACGTCCAACCATGCTTATCCAAGTCACAGAACTCAATGATAATTTACCGTATGTACGGAACTCGGCATAAATGCCTCGGTCCGTACAAACCGTAAATTAGCATCTCGTTCTGTGACTTGTACAGCATGGTCAGGACGTTCTATATAATTACCACATCTTTCAAATTTTTTTTTAATTTGATTTTTATTGACCTTTCTCCATGCGGAGTTCTTCTGGGCAATAAGCCGATACAATAGTATTCCAGGTTTCGATGTCCAACTCGACATAGTCGGTATTGGTTAGTTGTGGGGGTTAGGTTAGAGGGTGATAGGGGGTTTGATGGGTTGTAATGAGGATGAGGATGGATGAGAGTTCACACAAATAATATAGCAGAGAGTGAAAAGAATACAGACATTTGTAAGTCATATCATTTGTTTAAAGTGGTCTAAATTTTTTAGTCGCTGTATCAGTGGTGGTAAGAGTTCCCATTCCTTCGTGCCTCGCCATATCGGGCTGCGTTGATAAAACGCTGTCCTCGGTCTTGTTGTTTTCAATTTTATGCCGTCTTCACTCCTTGTCCTTCCGATGTCCTCTGCTACATTTCTCGGATCTTTTGCGTGCTTGAATATCTGAACGAGTAGGTGTTTTCGCCACTGGATGTGTATTGGTCTTATTCTGCATATCGTATGTAGTTTGTCGACGGATTGACCCCTGACGGTTCTTCCTTGTACGACAAGTAGTCCACGATTATGGAGGGTCCTTATGAGATTCCGGTCCGTTGCTCAATATGATTCGCTAAGGAAACTGCAATAGTCAATTATTGATATGATTCTTGATATATATATTTTGCGAGCAGCTTCGAAGGTTATAGTGGGTCGGAGCTTATTTAGTTTGAAGATCCTATTGCTTAGCAGTTTTACTACACGTTTCATGTTGTGGGACCAGGTTAGCTCTGAATCCAGAGACACCCCCAGGTAGTCGAAACTTAGTACAGTTCCGAGTTTACTCCCATCTATAGTGATATCAAGCTCACTGGTAGATCTGCGCTTATGCGCCGACACGAAGCATATGCATTTGGTCTTTTTTACGTTGATGGTTAATGCATTTTTATTGCACCAAACCTCGATCCTTTTTACGTCCTCCTGAAGGTTCTGTTGTGCTACTTCTTTATCTTCATGCGAATAATATAGTACTAAATCGTCCGCATATTGTATGAAGTGACTGAACTGACCCTTGCGACACTCCAAACAACACATCTGCTTTAGTTGATATTTTACCATTTACCTTTAGTCTCTGTTGTCGCTCTTTTAAGTATGATTCGATCCAGGTTACTAAATTTGTAGGGATTTTTACTAGGTGTTTTAGTTTAGTTATGAGCATATTATGGGGGATACAATCGAATGCCTTTTTGAAGTCTATGAAGCATGCAGCCGTTATTTCAGATTTATCTCGTGCTGCATAGAGATCGTTTGTTAGTTTAAATACTGCATCGCTGGTACCTGTCCCCGGTCTGAACCCATACTGTTGATTATTCAAGATATTAGTTACTGTTAATATTTCATACAACTCCCTATGTATTGCCTTTTCAATCAACTTGCTTGGTAGTGGCAGTAACGATATAGGTCGCCTATTGTCGACATAACAGACCTGTCCTGATTTAGAGATTGGCGTGACAATGGCTTGTTTCCACGATACAGGGAACTCTTCGGCAGCTATTGAATGATTGCAAATATTAGCTAGTTCTTTGTTGCAGATGATAAAGGTGTCCTTTAATATTTTACAAGAGATGTCATTGAAGCCTGACGATTTCGATGTATTTATCTTCTTCACCAGCGAGTCAACTGTGCCTATTGTGATCTCAATATCTAGAGGGAGTAGAGATACATCGTTAGTCTTCAATTCGGTCTCTGTTGTTTCTAATAAACTTTGGTCGAACTTATTATATAGATTTCGTCCGATTTCGGCAAAAAATTTATTCATATAGTCCGCCAGCTCCGCTTCCGGAATTGACTTATTTGTTACTTGATCCACTAACTGACATACAGTACTACCACTTGCGGGATCTAAGAGCTCCTTTATCACCCTCCAAAATTTTTTCGGGTCATCTTGCGTTTCGGCAATCTTAGCTTTACAATACTCGCTTTTTGCTGACTTTAAGGAGGAGTTTATGTCTCTTGACAATCTTCTCATTTCACGAAGAGTCTCACCGATACGTGACCTTTTATAGCTCTGCACTAGATTTCGTCTTTTTTCTATTTTTTCGGTAATATCTTCACTTATCCACCCTGGGCGTTTTTCCTTAAATTTTCTATGTTTCATAGGACAATGCTCATCTAAGTATAATCGGACTTTCTCCTCGATGAATAACCACTTATCGTTTGCAGTATCAAGGCTATAAAAAGGAGACCAGTCCACTATGGTTAGGTACTGTTTCAGTTTATCTAATGTATGATTCCTATAACTTCTCCCTTCGAAACTAACAGACTTGCCTTTTATTGTTTTATGTTTTCTGATCGCGTATGTAGGAAGATGGTCACTTGTGAGTTCGGGCAACACTCCGTAGTCCGATACACAATAGCTGTTAGTATAGATGTGATCTATTGCTGACCCACCCGTAGGACCCGGCCTCGTTACTTCTTTTATCAGCTATCTTAATCCGGACTCTCTCATAAAGCTGCGAGACTTCGCATAGTCGCTTGAGTCGCACTTCAGTGCATCAACGTTTGCGTCACCTATCACCCACACCTCTCTATTTTCGAAACCACTAGTCTGTATTACATCTAATAGGGTATTGTAGAATATCTCTGGTGAGCCGCGGGGAGGTTTATAGCATACAATGATTCCTATCTTTTTGAACCCCGGTTTGGAGATACCAAAAACTAAGTTTTCTATATTGATATTCATGTTGTTATACTCACTGAGTCCAGTGACATAAGGCATCCACTTGTTGGCGATATAGCAGCAGACCCCTCCACCTATATCAGGCCGATCATTTCGAAGCAGTCCATACCCCTCTATCGATACCATGCTACTGTCGTATAGCTCATGTAGCCATGATTCCGTGACCCCGATAACATCTGCCCCACTAAAACTAAGTTGGATCAGCTCCTTTTTATGGAACACGCTTCGTGCATTCATATTTATAATACGAAAACCTCGCTGCATTGGTTTTATAAGATTCGCCATTTTAAAGTTTTTGATTGATTAGCTATGAAGTTTCGGTATGATTTTTTATTGCAGGTAAGATTCTTCCAGTACACAGATGAAGTCAATGAATAGGATGAGGTATGATGCGGATGGCACGAGTAAAACACGTGCCACCCCGAATTGGCACCGCGCCCATTTCCTGGGTGCGACGTCAATTGTAAGGAATTATATGCAACCATCGTCCTCTCAAATCACACCAACAAATGAACAAGCGTTGCAAGTGAGTAGGGTCCCCCAGTGTACACATTTTTACAGATAAAAGTAATGATCAGAAATAGGCTATTTAATGTAGTATAGAATGATCTCTGTTGGGTGCATTATAAGAAATTGTTTAAGTTGATCTCTATTACAAGTTAACGACATATGACATTTTTAAAACATTTCTTCCGAGTTATGAATGAGTGACATTACTTCAGTATACTTCATGACCAGGTTTTATTGCTAAATACAGCATATGATATCAATTGGATATCATATTTCTTTAATTTTCATTACAAAATGGACGACGTAAAGATGCAAAAAGTAATCTTTACATTGCCGGATGAGACATAGGTTGAGGGTGAGTTTGAGACTGTACACATTTTTTTTTTAATTCAGATTTTTGTTCCCAGAGATGGGTGAGACAGGTTGAGGTTGAGTTTGAGGGTAAAACCATTAGATTTTAAATCATTTCCTTGTTGCCAGAGACATATAAAAACCGATGACGTAAAGAGACACTAAATCTCATCTTTACGTCGCCACAGTTTTCAAATAATTTTTACTAGAAAAAATGTACATAACATGTAGAAAAACTTGACAGTGAAGCATATTTTCTAATTTTTTAAAGTTTTTTTTCCTAAATATTGATTTTTTTCTTTGCTTCCGACATTGTGGCATAAAGATGGGCATGTTTTAGCCGTAAGGACTTTCCATGATATTTGCATTCATGGAGTCCATTGTTCTTTTCTTATGATTTAAAAAGAAAATGTCCCCATATATACCCCATAAGGGTTACAATGCATACCAAAACACAGTAGCTAATCATTTCTTCATTATTCAATGGGCTGATTTGAGCCAGGATAAAAGTGGATATAAAAAATATTTCAAGGCAATTTTTTTCAAAATTTTCACTTGGAACATGTTTGCATTGAGGTAGGTTGGTTTAGATAAATTTTGGAGGGATGAATTCGGTTTATATTTCCTTTTTTGTGTGTTTACAGGGGGATTAAAACCCATAAACCTACCACAATTTTTAAATACATCAAGTAGAGCTAGTCTCTGAAAAAGGTAAGTTTTTTCAACAACAACAACAACAACAATAACGAGTTACTCAAGTGATCTGGTTGGAGGCTGGAGTAGAAGTGCGGAAAGCGGTTAGAGCAGCTTGGTTTACCTGCATTTAGAACCGTCACCATGGTGAGGGCATTAATCATATCAACCAACTCCAAAGCGGAAGCAGGTAGGAGACCCGAGGTGAATAGATGATACGTTGTCATTCGATATTTATATTCATATATTAATAAAATATAATATAAAAAATATAGGTAAGGTAATATTAGCCATGAGATCGCCTAGTTACATTAGGTTAAGAGAACTTGATTGGCAAAATATCAGCTTAATTTCTGGTATTTTGTGAGTGACGGGAGATTACCTTGTATATTCTCGGATAAGATAACATAGGCCAATTTAAAATGAAATGTTAACATTTGATACATATTACTCAGGACCAGAAAATTCTTAACCCAAACATTGACAGAGACTATGAAGAAGACAACAATTATACATGCCGAGAGGATGCCAGACAAGACACCAAAGGGGACACTAAAGATACCAGACATCAGATGATAAACTGATCGGGCGGCATAGACGATAGACGTTAATATGGACTCTTAAGAACAAAAGAAACTGTGAGTAAAAAACTTAAATAATGAACCAGGGAGCGGTTCATACTTTTATAACTTGATAATAACAGACTTTCTCATTTAATTATGTATGCATATACAAACCAGGACGGTCCAGATAGATTCAAGGCTGTCATTCAGTGCTCCTTGGCGGATATGCACACGGGCATGCATCATCTCTACATAATGTCATCATATTGCCCCTGTTCTTGTTTTGCTCATGTCTGCAAATATAGTTTCGGTTTATGGTCATTGTATGCTGTTTCCAGTTTATATACGCCTGTTATATGCATGTTATGAAATTGTCTCGAATATGAGGTATGACATGTAGAGTTAAGGAAATAGATGGAGAGAAAGGGTTCAAAGTACATGTGTATGTCACTCTAATATACATAGTTTATTTACAAAAAAAGAGCTAATATATGAGAGCTTAAGCTTTGATGTCATAGGTATTATGGAAACCTTGTTGAAACCAAGGATACCAACAAGCTTTATCGACATGGCGGGTTTCACTTTTTTATAGAAACGACAGGCCATGGGAAAAGGGTGGAGGGGTTGGAATCTATATCAGCGACCAATGGGCCCCATATGTAACAGAACTAATGGATTCAAACGTTATGGATGAGAAACTTGAAACAATTGTGCTAAAAATAGCTAAACCTCAACATAAAGTGCCGACAATTTGTTTTTATGTTTATAGACCACCAGGATATGATATTACCAACATGCTCAACTTTATAGACAAAATATGCTCCTTGGAAAGTGTAAAAAAGACAGAAGTTTGGATAATAGGGGATATCAATTTAGATGCCAGAATTAGAAGGGATAAGAGAAACAAAGATTTAATGGAGATTCTACGAAATTATAATTTGAAACGGTTAATTACCTGCATAGCTAGACCAGGGATAGGTAACAGAACGAGTATTGATACCATCATAACCAATGCTAGGTACATAAATAAAAAAGGGTACGTTAGATGTAAAACCTAGTGACCACTTTGTCGTTTTTGCCACCAAAAAGAAAGATAGAAATGTTCATAAAGTGAAACTTTGTGTAACCAGGAGTCATAGAAACTTCAATCAAATGGAACTTGATAAGCGTATTGGGGAAAATACTAGAGCCATATGGCAAAATGACCAGGACAGCTGTAGGCTATGGTCGACCTGGTTACAAACCACTAGATCTTACTTAAATGAGGTGGCTCCTTTTAATGGAAGGGAGATCAAATTCGCTGACACCCCATTGATATCTTGCAACTTAAGAACAAAATTTCATGATAAAAAAATGGTATGTCACAAATTAGCAGTAGTAAAAGACAGGTCACAAAAGTTAAGTTTAATCAAAGAACTAAGGCAGTTAGATAGGGATATTAGGAAACTATTAGTAGCAGATAAACTTGACTATATTAAGGTCCAACTTACAAGGTACGCAACTGTTCCAAAACAATATTGGAGAGAGGTTAACCAAATTACTAAACCTCAAGGGGAGCCAGTGTACACATGTTTCAAAACAAGTGAAGGTTCATCACTCTGCTTGAGCGAGTGTGCAGAATTCGCCAACAACTACTTTTGTGGTATAGGTGGAGAGTTAAACAAATCACTCTCAGATAACTGTATGTTTCAATACGTAACTAGGAAAAATGAAGCAGGGTTCACATTAATCGAAATATCTAAACACGATGTGCTAAGACTAATACAAGGGATAAAGGTATATAAATTATCAGGAATTTATGGCTTGAAATGTAGTATTTTACAATCATCTCTGTGTAATGGTATTGATACTCGCAGTTTTCAAACTAGTTTAATTTTTGACCGAATCTGAGAATTAAAACAAGATATCACTAGCACCTTATGTCAATATCAAAAAAACTATTTGATTGCGTTGATCACTGTATTCTTCTGTTCAAGCTGGCAGAGGCTGGTAATGGATCAGCCCTAGTACGTTGGTTTGAATCATATCTTAAAAATCGGAAATGTTATACCAAGTATGGTGGACAAACTTCGAGCTCAAAGGATGTTATGTGTGGTATACCGCAGGGTTTCATACTGGGCCCTCTGCTCTTCCTCATTTATATTAACAACTTATTTATATCAGATGAAACAATAGAGTATATTATGTATGCAGATGATTTAGTGGTATTAACTAGCGATAAGGAAGTAGATCAGGCTGAGAACAAAATGCAAGATACTATAAAAAAAGCTGAAGACTTGGTACACCGCGAATCGTTTAACTATAAACGTTAGGAAAACAAGAGTAGTTTACCATGGGTCAAGAAGAAGACTACGTCAAATTCATCAAGGGATATTGGTAATGAATAACGAAAAGGTAGAAGTTAGTGAGGAAATGAATTATCTTGGTGCCATCATTGATGGATCTCTAAATTTTGAAAGACATTCAGAATTACTGATTAGGAAGGTTAATGAAAAACTCGCACCCCTCACCAAAATAGGGAAATTATTTAACACGGATACAGCGTTAAAAATAGTGAAAACTTGTCTGTTGCCATTGACCGATCACTGTTCCTTCCTGCTGGAAGGCACATCATTAAAGAACTAGAATAAACTAGATGTATTTTTAGAGCACTGCACATTTCCCTTGGTAAGGAAGCCTTCCATGAAGGACTGTTTATAAGTAATCAATCATTATTGATGAGATATACTGTGTGCAACCCCAGGAAAAGAAGACTAACTTTATTGATCAATGGGTATCATTATGGGACTATATTCAATAGGAAAGCTGGACATAGAATGTGGAGGTACCAGAGTAACCACAAGGACCAGTATAAAAGAAAACGTCAGGATACTGAAACCTAAAACAGAACAATTTAGAAAAATGGCGGTGTACCAAGGGTTCAATATCTGGAATACACTAGATAAAGAAACACAAATCACAGGCTTCAAGATGCTCTTTAAACATGAATCAGTAAAGAAAATACAGAAAATATTAATAAAAGATAGACCTTGATTGGGGGCATCATACACATAGCTACGAGGAAAACCCCATACAGTAAACCTTTTAGGTTAAGGTATAAGGGTGACAGTAATCACGATCATTGTAATGAGTCAGGCGACTGGACACTGTAAATAGCACTTGTTTGAAAAGAACAAAACATATTGATACATGAAGATTTCTTGAAAGCTACTGGCATATAAAGGCTACAATGTATGGTTATTGAATAGTGGCAAAGTTAGAGATTGATGAATGTTAGAAGAAATGAGTAACAAAGTGAAAAGGATGTACAGTACATTGTTCACAGCCAGCAACACAGTAAATTGTTAAATCTTCATTTGTATATTGCTCATAGCCATGTACCATGTTAAGCTACAATTGGCTATTATTTTTTTATTACTTGTTTGATGGATTGTGCGGAAGAACGATGAATGTATCATCAAACACAAAAACTTGACTAAATAAAAAAAAAAAAGTTTCAGCCTCAAAAGTCACCTTCAACCTATGTATCACCTTCACTAATAGTCTATCTCTAGTATCATGATTTAGATATGAGATATTAGCCTTCAAAAATGGCAACGTAAAGATCATCTTTACGTCACCAATTTATTTATGTGTCTGGGAACTAAGACTTGATTTGAAATTCGATTTTTTTTCAGTTTCAAACCCAATCTCAACCTCTGTCTCACCCTCACTGATAGTCCCACACTGGTCTTATTATTTAAATATGAAATATTAGCCTTTATAAACGGCGACATATAGTCACCAATTTATATATGTCTCTGGGAACTAAGATTTAAATTGAAATTTCATTGTTTCAGCGTCAAACCCACCATCAACCTATGTCTCACCTTCACTGAGAATTCAATCCTGGTCTCATGATTTGGATACGAGATATCAGTCTTTAAAAACGGCGCCGATTTATTTTTCATCTTTAACTATTTGTAAATCATGTGATGAGGGTAGGACTATCAGTGAGGGTGAGACATAGGCTGAGGGTGAGTTTTGGTTTGAAACTATGAATTTTCAACTTATTTCTTTGCTGCCGGAGACATATACAGGTGGGCGATGTAAAGATGAGCAGGGTGAAACACAGGTGAAGGTGAGTTTGAAGCGGAGACATTCAAATTTAGATTTAAATTTTTGTTGCTAGAGACATATACAAATAGGCAATGTAAAGATTACTTTTACATCTTTACGTCGCCTATTTTGTAATAAAGAAATATCATGTATGATTGATATCATTGAAAGATATGTGATATAGAAAGGAATGATACCCGACTAGGATCTCTGTATTTTATTTAGCATGACAATAGTTGACAGAAACCATTATAATAAATATGCTGAATTAGCTACTTAGCCCATGTACATATTCTCCATTTTCTCAGCCAAAATTCAAAGAAATTGAAATTTTCTTTTGGCCTCATACAGGAAAGCACATATACTTGAAATATTAGTTATGCTAAGGGTAATATAAATATACGTAGTTTTCAGGGGTGAGGTAAATGTATATACATTTACCTCACCCCTGAAAACTCAATGGGCGATGAGGTCACAAATGTTAGTCAATTAGGCAGTGATAATGGAGAGATGAGATCTAAACGGCACTTGATGTATAGCAACTGAAAATACGCCATTTGTTTTGGTTTCACATAGCATTTGCCTTGTGACTGTGAGGTTACCATACCCTGAAACCCAACATCACAGCATATTCTCAGCGGTTACATTGGGGCAGATATAGTACATGATTATGCATTTAATGAAACAAGCATGAGATTTGGTACATAGTTAGGGGAGCCCCATAGGAAAATTTTCAGATGCACGGGCATTCAAGATAAGTTCCGGGAGCGGGGTGGTAGCCATTTTAAAAATTGACCATCACAGAGCACTATAGCACTTTTCACAATGGTTATTACCAGGAACAAACTTAGAAGAATCACCTCAATTGTGTGCGAGAGGAACATAAAGATATGGAAGGATTGATTTATCAAAGTTTATCCCATATACCAACATGTGGGGAGTGGCCATTATGGTTTTTCTGCAGAAATTTCCATAAATCTGTAAACTCTTCATGCAGGACTCTAATTGCAACCACACAAATGACAGATGACTTATAAAATGATATTTCCTGTGTTTTGGAAGGTTAACCCTCCTCAATTAACATTATAGACCTCATAGATTCATCGAAGCATGACAGACCATTTTAACCCATTCATGCAAGGTGATGCCTTGAGGCATCAACTAGGGCTGGCTGGGTGATGCATCAAGGTACTGACTGGAGATGGCTAGGTGATGCCTCCTTTATTTGTTTGGGTAGTCTAATTTCCAGTTTGATCAGTTAGATTTGGTGATGCTCTGAGGCATCATTTACAAAATAATTGTTTTATGAAATAAATTTCGAAATATTGGCCCAAAATACAGCAAATCTTGACAGAAAGTAGGAATAACATCATAATGAATAATTTTAGGTTAAATAAACACAACTTTAAGATCAAGTGTACCAGTTGAACAAGATAGAAGATGGACACATTATATGACAAATACTGCCTTTAATCTGCTGTTTCAAAGGCTTTTAATGAGCAGAAGGATGCAAGGTAAGACATAACTAGTGTACTATAGTTGTAACGCCACTCCACAATATAAGTTCTGACTTCTTATGCTACAACTGGAATTGGATGCACTGGTCATTGCTTCTGCTTTACAAGAATAATTAGCAATGACCTACACACTATGCATGTGAGATACCAGTGTATCTTAGAGAAGTCATCCAGACATACAGGCTGCATTCTTTCAAGGAAAGTGTCCTGTTTAAAAGACCCACCATGGTTCCTCTGTTTTGGCAATAGATCTAGCAAAATCTGTCTGTCCTCAGGAACGCCAGGCTAGCTGATGAATTTCATGTTCTACAATATTTCTACAGATCATTAACATCTGGGGGAAGAGGAAAGCATTCAAATAATCTTTGTGACAGATCCTGATTCTGATACTATAAATCAGCTAAGGAATCCCTTCTATAAGGAATCAACTGATCATATTTTGCTGCACAGCAGAGATAAATCATGGATAAATCAGAAGCTGTATACAGTCTTGAAGGGTCAGGAAAAAACAGGATGATGGGTCTGTGGAACTAAGGCTTGAGCAATGGACCAAATCAATCCTTGACACTAAAGCTTTGCCCAACAACATGCAAAGCACAATCTCCAAATTTCACACACAGCCTTGTCTTTCAAAAGGCTGACTGTGAGCTCTACTCCAGATTGTATGATGTAGTATTTTGGAGGAATCTTTCAAACATAAAAATCAGGCTTGGGCACTTTGAGATCTGGTGACAAAGCAGAGCTCTTTATTGGTGGTGCATCCCTTATAGATTTATGTACTACTAACTGGTCTAGCAGCTATATTCCAAACTTATTTCAGCAATATCTTTCTGCAATGTACAACTGCAACTTAAATATGTTGACAGGCTTGATGCTGTTTGAGATATTGAAACTAATTACAGCCTAAAGGGTAAAAGTCAAAAGAAACAGCTAATAAAATCTAAAGAAAAGGTTAATCTTCTTCCTCCCACAAACTGGTAAGACTTCTTATTAGTTGAATATAACGAAATAAAACTATTTTGCTTCTTTTGCAATGACATGATGATAGTCCTCTTCATAGATGATAGTTTTATTTTTGTCAGGAGAAAATCTAGATGATTTATTTGCAAACATGAAAATTCATATGGATAAGTTGACAACCTGGTGTGCTCGCAATTCTCTGACACTGAGCGCTAAAAAGACCAAAGTGGTTATCTATGGTTCCTCTGGAAAGGTTGATAATAACAATTACGATCAGGGTACTTTAAAGGTTAAGGAAGAGATACTCCAAACTTTTCAATCTTACAAATACCTAGGGATGGTACTTGATAGAAATTTAGATTTCAAGCAACATATTAACACAATACGTCATACTGTCTCACATAAACTTTATTTACTATTTACTAAATAAGGCGTTACATCAACATAGAAGCCAGTCTGGCTATCTACAAATCTATGACACTCCCATATCTCGATTATGGGAATATCATTTTCGCTGCCTTGAATGACATCAATCTCTATGAACTGCAAAAACTCCAAAATCAAGCCATCCGCATCATCTATCAGCTCCACCCAAGAACACCCCGTATCATATTACATCGAAGAGCCCAGGTGTGTTACCTGGATACATACACAATATTACCATGATTTCGATCTGAGTGGCCGTATTCTCCGCGTAGTTGACGCGTAGTAATATTCCGAGCGATAGCGAGGAGTATTGCGTAGCGTCAACTACAAGGAGAATACGGCCACACAGATCGAAATTATGGTAATATTGTATTTATTACTCACTTATTTTTAAGTTTAAGCAAAAAATATGATCGTTAGAAAACTTTTCAACGTAATTAATAAGTTATGTTTGGGACTACTTTCATCTCAAAAATCCGTATCCTCCTAGGAGGGTACGGAGCTCCGTATCCTCCTCAGTAGCGATCTGTAATCTCCATAGGCTTAGTATGGAGACTCCGTATCAGGTGGGTAATAAAAGAAGAGATATGCACACACTTAGTGTAAGTAGGCTACAGAAAATGACCCATGGACTGAATATAACCCAAACTTTTAGTTGTTATCAATTCATAATTCCATGCTTATTCACCAATGATGAACATACCATTTGGTCCTACTTTCAGAAAGAGTCTGCTAGGCTATCATTGTCATAAGTTAATTGATGGTGTTTTATGTTCTAACAACAACCAAGCTGATATCATACAAGATCACCTCTATGAGATGGGGATGACAGGCAACTGGAAAACACAGTGGCGTGATAGCCTTGAACTCTGGATCTCACTATCCACAGGCAAATACACTTAAAACTTGGCTGAAATTTTGTATGCCTGTGTGAAATAGGCATAGATGAATTACCATTATGACTATTAACACTCATTTTGGATGAATTTTTCCTTATTCTTTTCTAATAAGAAAGAGCTAATGATGTTAATTGAGGAGGGTTGACCTTCCAAAACATAGGAAATATCATTTTATAAGTCATCTGTCATTTCTGTGATTGTAATTAGAGCCCTACATGAAGAATTTACAGATTCATGGAAATTTCTGCAGAAAATCCATAATGGCCACTTCCCAAATGAAAAACTTTGATAAATCAATCCTTCCATATCTCTATTTTCCTCTTGCACACATTTGAGGTGATTCATATAAGTTTGTTCTTGGTAATATGTGTGGTAAAAAAGATTTCGCTATGGTTAAAGCGTCTCCTCGTTCCCGGTGGGGTGTGGGGGACGGATTCTAGCGTAGCAGAATTTTTTTTTTTTTTTTTTTTTTTTTTGGACATACCAGCAGTCGCTCACCGATCGCACGTCGTATTTACATTGTTCTTGGTAATAGCCTCACCATTGAGAAAAGCGTTACAGTGCTCTGTGATGGTCAGTTTTCAAAATGGCTGCCACCCTACTCCTAGAACTTATCTTATCTCATCTAAAAATTGACCTATGGGGCTCCCCTAACCATGTACCAACTCATACTTGTTTCAATAAATTTATGCTGAAATTTGAGCTTTATCTACCCCACTAATACTATTATGCATCTTGATGTAGGCCTATTTCCTCCTTATTGTAGGCCTAGGCCTACTGGGCATGCCATCATGATGTCCAAGAGTTTGATACTACTTTTAAGTTTATATCAATAATACAGAGGAAACCTATCAGAGTTTAGGGTCTGAGCTCGTATCCCATCGAGTTTGAATAGTAATTCAAACGAGATGGGATCGAGCTCTGACCCTTAACTTGAATGGGTTTCTGAATACCTGTATTGCCATTCAGCGCCGCCTAATGGCCCACTGTCTAGTTACGCGGCCTCTCGGACAAACACTGTGAGTCCAGCGGTATTCATATAAAGACATATAGCAATCACACCTAAAGTGTGGACCGTAGGTGTGATTGCAGGAGTGTTGTTTTTGGACAAATTAGACTGCTAGAACAATCAAAGACATTGTATCAACGAGTCTGGACTATCAAAACTTTATAGTTGATAATTGTTTTGGTTTTAACTTGGAGAAAGATAAGCATATGATATCTAGGCCTGCCATTGTATTAAGGTGTATTCAATTTCGGTGATCCTATGTTATCTATAGACCCTATTGAGGTATCCCGTAATTCAGTCTGTTGACCAAGTTCCGGGTTTCGCTGGTTACCGACGTAGTATAGTGATAGACCCCTTGCTCGAACCCAGAATTAATGCAGTATAACGGTTTTCAAACATCCTCAAATTGAAATTCTGATGTCAGAAATGGAAATTTCAGCTATTTCTACATGGGAATCCGAAATTATATTCAGTTTCTCCAATTATAAATCAGAAAACTGTGGTTCATTTTGTCGTAGTGTGCCAAGTCTATCGGGAGCGGAACTTTGCTTTACCCGGGGCGATAATCGGGAGTTTAGTAACCTCTGGAGGCTCTATGCTATATTTAAGGTATTATGAAGCAATATGCATATATGACACACTGGATTTGAGCTGGAACACCATAGGATACGATGCAATCATTATCTGGAAATAATGTACACGGGCATTATAAACATATTACTTTCATACACTCAGTGATCCAATGATAAAGTATATGTTGCCAGGGGTATGTTTGGCTTCAGGTATGGCGTAACTAAGCAGACAAGGTGCAACACCGGTCTGTGGAAAAAGGCCTATTTATCTCACCCTTAAAATTGACTAATGGGCTAACATTTGTGACATACCTGGTAACCCCCCATTGGATATTTTCCCTAAATATCTATTGGGCGTTAGATACGAGTTTCCAATGTTAAGTTTATGGAGAAAAAATACCAGGGGTGAGATAAAAGTCTGAAATCTGTTTTTGCCTATAACTTAGTATAAGTATGATTTAGTCGTCCAGGGTGAATACTTTACCTCTGACTGAATTTAATGCCGGTACCCCGGTATCATGTAATGTTGCGCCTTGAGGCAAATTCTGCTGACAAAAATAAAGTCACAGTTATACACCTAGACGTATACTTTGCCGAGAGCATGTTGGAGCGGTAACCTCTGAAAACAAATGTTTTCGGGGAAAAGCACGGTCGAGGCCTACCTCAATTGAGCACGAGCAACGTGAAGTGTACTGTGTCGCCACCTAGTATAAACTTATTGAATTACATTCAAACTAACTCTTCCGTGTCAACTTGTTTCTCATGTTGCATTTCTTCGTGTTGCATGGCTGAACAACCTTATGTCATAATACAGGTTGTGTGAATTTCTGAACAGACACTAAATTCAAAATGACTCATGTACTTTAGTCATAGTCTTTTTACACACCAAGCAGAACTCGTGTTCCGTGATGTAAACAAACCCCACGTGCTTCCCATCCATATCACGATGTTTCACTAGAACCCGAAAAGGGAAAATTGGATGAAATAGTGTTCTATGACAAGGTCTCATTCACAAGATAAACATCTGCTCTCTGGAGATCTATGCTCACAACGTACAGAGCCTTACAACATACCAAAGACCTAGAGACCCTATCTAGAGGGTTTTTAGTTCTCTGATCCCGACACAACATCATGAATCATTACTTGTAAGCTACAAGCTGATAACATTAGGCTTATTAATGGTACAAACAGAGGCAATTACATTCGATTGCTATACAACCAAGCGTGTGAACATTTCTAAAGTGGCGATAACTTTATATGAAACATAAGAGCATCGGTGACTTAAAACCAAAAAAAATTGTTCGTAAAATTATAGCAGCATAAATAACATTAGGCTTATTAATGGTACAAACAGAGGCAATTACATTCTCTTGCTATACAACCAAGCGTGTGAACATTTCTAAAGTGGCGATAACTTTATGTGAAACATAAGAGCATCGGTGACTTAAAACCCCCAAAAAATTGTTCGTAAAATTATAGCAGCATATTTGCTTTGAAGTAGAAACACCTACAATCATCGTGAAGTGGTTTTTTTTTCGGGATTACATGTACCGGTACGTACAGTAAAATCCCGCTTCTGGGACACCTCGCTTTTATGTAAGGGAGCACGTACCCCGCTTAAGGGGTCAGTTTCCTTGGAATAGAATTCTTATTTAGTTCATTTCAACCACGCTGTAGGGGAAACCCCACTGTAGGGGAAAGTTTGTTCGGAACGGAGGTTGAAGTAGCCTATTGTTATCTATAAACGCAATTTGTTGTACAAGACACCAACCACTTGACGCACAAAAAACACGAATAATGATTTTAATATCAATTTTCTCAATTTGTGGTTTTATATGAAGACCCCTAGAGAATACGATAATGACGAAGATTGGGAGTAGATTTTGCCAATTTGCATGTGCATACTTTATGAGTAGAAAGTTAGAACTAAACAGTTATAACTTCACCTAGGCTACGGTACTGTTTATTAGGCCTATCAAGGAACGACACCACAACAAATTATTGTCCAGACCTCAAATAAATTGTTTGTATTGTTTATTTAATTTTTGTCATTTTTTGGGGTGAGGAGGGGGGGGGTGTGGATGCAGGACTATATTGTGTACATTTATGAATGTGGATATGACTAATGTGAAAATAAATAAATATTTGAAATGCCAGAAAAATACATTAAGAGCTCGCATTATGGTCAACTCTACCAGCTATAAATGTATAAACAATTAGCATAAGGAATCTTGTTATCAATATATATTGATGTGTGCATGCCGACACATTTCAACATTGGACCAATACGCAGAGTCGCAGAATAGATACAGAGATGTGTGGCAGAGTTGATTTGACGATGCCGCTATTTCGACCCGATCCGTTCCACAGTTTAAAAGTAGTGCGTCCTGAAGCCGAGGCAGGGCAGCACACACAGGCTGATGTTCATATGCCTGTACAGGAGGCAACAGGAGACAAGTGCGACAACCTCTGGAGCTTACCAGGGCGATTTCTTGTGAACTACATGGATATTTACCAATGATATGTGGATTAGAGTACAATTGGATTACGTGGAGTACATGTCTACTTGTGTTTTAGTAGGTAAGTGTATGATTACAGCAATTTTTCAGTTAGTATTCGCTGCTTGTTGGGTGCACGAGTCGGCGGGCCGCCTTTCGAGACACCGCGGGCCGGGAAGCCCTCCCCTGGCCAACACATACACACACTTGTCACAGCTCACCGTACGCATCCGGCTGTTTTCAGAATGGTCGGGTGTGTGTCAGGTATACCTTCAGTTTCGGAGTGGAATCTTTGTATCTAGTCAACCCTGATGTAGCTTTTGACGCCCGAACGGGTAGGCCTACAGGGCCGATATGATAGCCGGGGAAGGGTTGGTGAGGGCCCGCGAGCGAGCCCCGTGGCAGACGCCGCTGCACACATGCCGTGGGAACAAGTCAAGTAGGGAAGGCGTGGAGTCGTTTTGCTGGCCAGAGTGTGGGGGTGGGCACTACTGCCAGCGGGGTATACGAACAGTCACTGCTCCTGGGTTGTCCAAGGCCCACTGGAGTAACCTACTACAGAACTCAATGCTTTAGAAAATGTTGTACCAGGTAGGGCCTACCCTATTTAGGCTAGATTTAACAAATGCCACCATATTCGGCTACGAAGCCTTCTGCACCACTTGAATCCACTTAGTCTGAGGACAAGAATCCACTATACTAAGCTTCTTCATACTTCAACGGTTTCAGCAAAATGTTGACTGACCTACTGGTGGATCGAATCGTGGCACAGGAAGATCAAAACGTTGGAGGGTGGGGGACGTGCACCTAACTTCTATTCTGCCAATTCAACCTTATAAGAAAAGTTTCAAAATTAGGGGCTTAGACCCAGAGTCTCTATAGTGGGGAAAGGGGCAAAATAGAATCTGCCCCCTCCCAAATCACATTCAGGGACTGGGGATGACCTCCCAGCTGCCTCTACTTTTCTTGTGCCACGATAGAAATGAGCAGACCGTGGAGAAACGCAACAACTACACGTAGGCCTACATTGAACATTTATTATGGTATGAGCAGTAGTCTATTACATTCCATGCTTACATATTTGGCCCAGGTTCTTTCTATAGCGGTATGGGATTTGTGTAGGTAATAATCCTCTACACTCACTAAGCTTTTAGGCCTTGAATTTCATCAAGATGACAATTATTCTGATTGATCTATATTTGTTTAACGGGCCATGATTTCATAATGCTAAAGTATTACCAGTATTTACAGTATATTTACTGATTTGGAGTTTTAACATCACCCGGTACGGTACCTTGAAGGTATACCGTAGTCCAAAAATTGCTGCGGTTGTGTGGGCTTTGGCGCCTAGCAATAGCATCATAGATTTACAAGTATATGTTTCGGACGTTCAGTTCCCGGAACAGATTAAATGTCAGTCTCCAATTACTAATTTCTCTCACTCAAATCAGATTGCTCAAAAAGTGATGTGAGATTGACAAATTATTCCCGTCATCTATTTGTAATCATTGTAATGATGTTAACAGTGTCATGGTGGTGGATCCTAATTATATGTGCATAATTTATACTTTAGCATGGGTTACTTCAGCAGCCCGGGAGAGGCCTGCTGGCGTGTTGCCTTGGAAACGGTCTCCATAGAGACGCTGGCAGCCGGTGGGCTGTTGGCAGGAGAAATGATAATAAAGCTTCAGTATGAACTCAGCAGCGAATGGTGTTGGTCTTGTTCCTTGAGTAGGCCCGTACTCACTTACAGCGGGGACTTTACATTGGCGAGCTTGCCAGGATTCTGAATTTACCAGAAACAGGACACTTGTAAAGTCTCCGACTAAAGAGGTATCATGGCAGACCAACAGCCTGACGATGACGCGGACAGGTTAAGATTGGATTTGGACGTCAATAGGGAAACGAGAGACAATCTTAAGATGTATTCCAAATCCATAGGACGGTGCAATGGGGTGAACAAGGAAAACCTACGTGAATGGCTGGAAGCGGTAGGATATACCAAGCGAATGACGGGTGCGAGCCAAACACTGGTGATACAGATGGTCGGGTACCTGGCCCAAGGTGGATTGGCTACGTTTATTGAGACGACACTCAGCAGTTGGAACGAGGAAGACATTTCCTGGGAAAAGCTGGAAGAAGAAATCTCGAAAACATATCTCGGAGAGGATGAGAAGAAATACCTGCGCCTCAAAGTAGACAGGATGGCCCAGTTGGAAGGCGAATCCGTGAGAGATTATGGAGTACGGTTCTCAGAAGCGGTACGCATAGCATACGAAGAAGACCAGTTGAATGAAATCCTGAATAAGGAGAGAGTAATTGATGCTTTCATCGACGGACTGTCAGACCGATTGGTGCAGTCCAATGCGGATATGCAAAACCCCTCATCGCTCGAAGAAGCCGTGAAATTCGCTTGTCGCGCGAGCAAGGCGACGGAAAGGCGAGGGAGGAGGTCTAAGACCGAAGAAGAAAATGCCATGGCAGCGGCGAGCGAATCTGGAGGTAAAAACAAGAACAAAGACAGTGATGGGGGAAAACCTAAGGACCCGATGAATGAACTGTGTCATCTCATGAAATCGCTACAACAAACCCTCAAAAGCGTGGATAAAAGAATCGAAGGAAAGGAGAATATGGCGGCAGTGAGAGCAACATCGCCGACGAAGACAGAAGAGAAGAATATGGCCGGTGTCGGAAGCAACCAGGGCCCCGCCAATGCTGCGGATCCCGCGGCACGACAGCCACAGGGAGGAACCTCGGCTCCGATAGTGTATCAATTCAACGCGCCGGTAACCAGAGGACGAGGACGGGGGCGAGGTCGTGGAAGGGGACGAGGTAGAGGGAGCGGTTTCCGAGGAAATCAAAACAACGGAAATGGATCGGGACGAGGACCAAGAGGACCATGTTTCACTTGCGGAAACTATGGACACTTTGCTCGGGATTGTCACGTCTACCAAGATAATACCCAGGGAGGAATGGAGACATTCGAGGAATTCCAACCTGAGGAATCGGCATTCTATTCGGGAAACTAAATGGTGCGCCGGACGGCAGAGTGAATATCCGAATGGACATCGGAGGTAGGGAATATATCGCTCTAGCCGATTCTGGCGCATGCCGATCGATGATGAAATGTTCGATGGTCGAAACACTGTGTGGGAAAAGTGTTAAGGAGATGAACCTGATGCAGGGTGAGCGTTTGAAATCTCTATCTGGACATGTCATTGATACTGTAGGGGTATGCATGATTGATCTGTTAGGTGAATCCATCCCTTTTTATGTGGTAGAGGAAATGGGACACGATATGCTGTTGGGCATTGATGCTCTGGGTATGTTAGGCGCGCGCATCGATTGCAGCAACAAAACCATCATGTTGAAAAATAGAGAATATAAGTGGGGACCGGAAAACGGGGGAGAACGGTATGTTGAAGGTATTCTGAACGAATTAGACGAGTGGCGTTTGAAATTCCCAGAGGTTTTCTCGGGAAAGATCGATCCGCATTTTAGGAGGAAGGGGGTACAAATGACCATAGATACTGCCGGTCATGACCCGGTCCACCAGAAACCTTACAGGGTACCGTTACAGAAACGCAAAATGGTCGAAGAAGAAATAAGGGGACTCCTACAGAAAGATATAATCAGGCCCAGTCAAAGCCCGTGGTCCTCGCCCGTCCTTTTAGTGCCGAAATCCGATGGGTCGGTCAGGTGTGTGGTAGATTATAGGAAGGTCAATGATATAAGCAAAAAGGATGCCCACCCAATGCCCCAGGTGCTTGATATATTTGACCAACTACATGGATCGAAAATGTTCTCGACCATTGATCTCAAGTCGGCCTATTGGCAGATCCCCATCGATCCAAAGAGTAGGGAAAAAACGGCTATGGCTACGCATATGGGTCTCTTTGAATGGAATGTTATGCCTTTCGGACTAGCCAACAGTGGCGCAGTTTGGCAGAGGTACATTAATTCGGTATTGTCCCCCTTTGATTTCGAAATCAGTATTGGTGTATCTGGACGACATAATTGTTTTCTCTAAAGATGAAGCCGAACACACCCGACATTTAGAAGAGGTAATGACATTGTTGGCGCAAAACCATTTGACAGCGAACCCCGATAAGTGTACTTTTCGACGGACAGAGATCAAACTGTTGGGGTACATTGTGAGCACAGAGGGCGTGTCACCCGATCCCGAGAAAACGAAGGCAATAAGAGAAATGCCGCCGCCACAATGCATAAAAGACGTTAGGTCGTTCCTGGGGATGGCGAACTATTACCGCATGTGCGTAAAGGGATTCTCCGAAATAGCCGCACCGCTGGTGGGATTGACAAAGAAGAACGCTCATTTCCGATGGGGGGTACACGAAGAAAACGCATGGAATGCACTGAAAAACGAGTTAATTTCAGACAGAGTAATGGCGTTCCCAGACCTTAACAGACCGTTTATTCTGTACACCGATGCCAGCGATTATTGCGTTGGGGGGATCCTGACTCAGAAAGATGAGAAAGGAGTAGAAAGACCCATACAGTATCTGTCCAAAACCCTATCCGAGGTGCAATCGAGATGGGCGGTTATCGAGAAGGAAGCTTATGCAGTGGTGTGGGCCCTAGAGAAATTCAAGCCGTATATTTGGGGATCCATCCTGTCCATCGTAACTGATCACCGTCCCCTTATTAATTTGTTCAAAACAAAGATTAACAATTCCAAAATCCAAAGATGGGCTATTACGTTGGCTGAATATGGGGCGCCGATAGAGTACCGAAAGGGGAGTCAAAACGTAAGGGCCGATATGTTATCGAGACCGCCGAAGCAAAAGGGTGGATTACAGGGTGCGGTGATGTGGGATTTCTGGGAGCACAGCGGATTGAGTCCTACAGAGGTCGAGAAGGGACAGACAAAAACGCGGGAAAAACGGTGGGCCGAGCAGGGTAGGGGACGTTTCGTGACGCACAATGGGATAGTATATTCGTTAGGGAAGAAAGGGGGGAATGACAATAAACCACGATTAGTAGTCCCCAGATCCCTAACGGACGAAGTAATCATGCGGGCCCACGAAGAAATAGGACACATGGGAGTCGAGAAAACTATGAAACGATTAGATGAGCAATTTTGGTGGAACGGTATGGCTCGACAAGTTTTTGTACAACTTGAAAAATGTGCTGTATGTAACGCTCACAGAACGAAGAGACTATTCCCACCCGCGTCAAATATGCCCATACCTACACAACCGGGCGAAATCATGGGTATGGATCTTATTGGTCCAATGCCAATATCTGAGAATGGGAACCGGTATTGCCTGATGATTATAGACCATTGTTCGGGATGGGCCGAGGCGGAACCGATCCCCGACAAATCCGCTGAATCGGTGTTTAGGGTTCTATTTGATAAATACGTACCCCGCTACGGTGCGCCGGCGATTATGATATGTGACAGGGGGTGCGAATTCAAAAACCACACAGTGGAAACATACCTGAACAAACTAGGTACCAAGGTACACTATACCACTAGCTATCACCCTCAATCGAACGGGAAAACGGAACGATTCAACCGTACCATAAAGTCTATCATCGCCAAACTGGTAGATGCCGGCTACGGGGTATTCACCATATTTCCTGCAGTATGGCAGAGAACCCATTCCCGTTGCGGCTAATCTGGGAGGGGCCTCACACGAATCATTCACAGCCATTCTGGATGACAGATTGAAGGCAATGAAACAAGCATACGTAATAGTTAAGAACAATCTAGAATCCCAACAAAAGAGGAACAAAGACAGGTTGGATAGGCGTCCCCGGGCGGTTCCTTTAGAAAAAGGGAATTACGTGTTACTGTTCCAGCCGGCTGCGGCTCCTTTGGATCCGCGATTTCAAAGTGGATTCATGGTTATCGGAACCAATGGCGTTACCGCCGCGATTAGAGGGCCAGACGGGAAGATACAGACTGTGAATGTAGATCGTTTGCGTCTAGACAAAAACCCGGTAGACTCAAAGAATATGAACAAGGCACTGGGGGTACGTGCCAGAGCGCGAAATCTCAGAACCTATCCCGACGATACGCGTAGATACGGGGAAGCCTTATCGAGGGGAACGTTAAGGAGAGGAGCAGGTGGGATCGCAGCAGGCAGGAAGGGCGGGCCTCGGGCACAGGCTAGTGAACCCCCTAAGAACCGATTTGAGAGATCGGACGCAGATACGGGGGTGTCCGACAGAAACTCAGAAAGACATAGGAACGGTCGGGGGACCGATAGCGACGGGGATTCTGAGTACGATTCCGATTGGCTCGGAACGCGAACCCACACGTCCCGAAAGGGGATAAACGTTGAAAGGGAGGATAGGGGGCGCGAACATCTGTATGGGGGCGAACCAGATGTTGAAAGCGATGATGATGATGAATACATCCTTCCAGATGGCTCGAGGGGAGCCGATGATGATACAGGGGCGGGACCCCGACAAACAGATGGGGGACAGGAGGAAACGGGGGTGAAGGGAGCGACTGGAGGAGTACGCGATAACCAGGCGGGAAAAGCCGGCGCTGGTCGCTCCACAATCGTGCTGCCATACGCAGGCCCTTCACTCCGATCTGGCAGGCAGACAGTGAAATACCGATTGAAATAGCCATACATGAGTACAGTACAACGAACCAGAAACATGTGGTGTGCCTGGATACTGGGAATCGTGTGCTTAGCGGTGGGTTATTCCGCTCAAGATATGCAAATGGAGGGAATTGTGAATGATGGAGTAATTATCACTAAAGCCGGATCTTCAAGAATTATTGGAGGATCGTGGTCGTTGGTAGTCACCATCGAACGCCCACAAACACCAGACCTAAAACAATGGAAAGAAGACACAGAAAATGTGATTAATCAACTCAAACCCATGTACGAAGACAAACGCAGGGATATGTGGAAATTGCGGATGAACCTGGTGGACGACCGCATCACTTGGGGTAAGGAGTTAATACGTTGTGGAAGGGTGGACCCTACTACAGGCCCAAGCAAAAACACAAACAGTGACAGACCAAAACGCGGATTAATCAACATAGTGGGAAAGGCCATCAAATTCTTATTCGGACTGGCGACTACCAGTGATCTAAACTCGGTAAAAGAGGAATTAAGGAGTTTACAAAGATCATCTTTTGCGGTGAGACACAACCACCAGAAACTAATATCGGTCATGAATCTAACTCGGATGTTTGTGAAAGAAGACCGTGAAGACATTAACAAACTTAATCAGGCCACCGAGGAATTGAATCGTATATCGGATAGGCTGGCCCGCCGAATGTCGTGGTTGGACGAGGCTCTAACTCATCTAAGAATCTATGGAATGGTCGAGGGCCACATCGAAATGATGGAAGCTTTATCACACGATTTCATCAGAAGGGCAGAAATATTCAACAGACAATTCTTAGCTTTGGAGCGTAACGATCTAAACAGAGACATTCTACCACCGAAAGTTCTACGCGAAACCCTGGCCTTAATGACAGAGTTGGGATACGACGCCATAAATGAACACTGGTATTATAGGTACATGAATGTGTTACCGTTGTGGTCTCAATCAGGGGAGGACTCTCAAATGGTCTACCAGATATCCCTTGTCACCGTCGAAAAAGAGGTGTTTCTGAATTATAGACTTCAATATTTCCCAGTGCCCATGAACTCGGAATATGATAGACAAATAGTGGGGAACCAACTAGTGGCTATTTCAACGGCTTCAAAAGACTCTTTTAAGGTTATGACGGATCTGTGTGTAGGTGATGCGCCTAAGGTATGTCAACCTGTTGTTATGAACTATCCGAGTATATGCGAGGCCGAAATGATAACGATGGCTAATCCGAAGCGTTGTAATGTGTCCCTCTTCTCAGCAGGGTCCAAGGATCCAAAATTATACCGATTGATCGATGATGCATCTTCAGTGGTTGTGATATCTAGAAAGAAGGCCACCATCAGAAAATTGTGTTCGGGACAGGTGCCGCAGATCGTGAATCATGTGGGGGTAGGCTTATACCATTTGAATAGAACTTGTCGTCTGAAAAGTAAAGAATGGGAGGTAAAGGGCATGTCCATTGGCACTAGCAACGTGACTATTCTACCAAAGAAATGGGTGAAACTGCCTCGTTTAAATATCACCTGGCCTAAGGCGTTAGACCCCATTACGGTTAAAGAACTCAAATTGGGAAGACGGAACGAAATACCGATTATTGCTCTGCCCGACGTTCAAGAGGACTATTTTGAGTGGGATAGGACAAACAGGTTTTCTATTTACGGAGGGTCAATGGGTATAGTTGCTATTGTAGTGGTACTTGTCTCCGTCATTGTGACGATATATGTAAATCGCGACCGGATCAAAAATAAGTGTATTAAGAAAATTGTCGACGACGATGATGGCAATGATGGCCCTGATCATCCCCAAATCATTATCGAGAACAATGTGAATGAACCTGTATCGATCCCTATGAGAGATGTCGTGAACCCTCCTGTAACACCGAGAATGAGAGAAATGGTGATGAGTGTCAGTCGTAATGTCGGGCAGGGAGAAAAAGTGGTCGAAAGAAAAGATAAGAAATAGGTCAGCTCGGTCCAATATATGTTCAAAGAGGGGGAGAGATGAACGTAAAATGATTGAATAACAATTACTGCATCTAGAAATCGTGAAGTATGGTATTTTTAGAAATTAGTGTTGCAACTACATATGGTTTGACATATTTATGGGAACTGAACTAGCTCGTAAGGATGAACACAAAATACGTAAAATGTTTATCGTCCCTGTGGATGGACCGTAATTATGTTTATTTACAAATGTTATTCTTATTTATATCTTTAGTGGTTTTTGGTAATGTATCGTTTATAGGTACCCTTTATACTTGTGGTCCCATCGTCATACAATTTTTGTCTTCGTATTATTTTCAAATACTTGAAAACTTGAGGTGAGGACCTGTGTAATCATTGTAATGATGTTAACAGTGTCATGGTGGTGGATCCTAATTATATGTGCATAATTTATACTTTAGCATGGGTTACTTCAGCAGCCCGGGAGAGGCCTGCTGGCGTGTTGCCTTGGAAACGGTCTCCATAGAGACGCTGGCAGCCGGTGGGCTGTTGGCAGGAGAAATGATAATAAAGCTTCAGTATGAACTCAGCAGCGAATGGTGTTGGTCTTGTTCCTTGAGTAGGCCCGTACTCACTTACAGCGGGGACTTTACATATTGATTTAATGAGTAATTACATTCGCCGAATTTAACGTCTAAAACAAGAAACCCTTTGGTCAAATATTAAATTGATAAACAAAAGAAGACACTCTCTCAATTGTCCACTTTCACCAAGTCTGTTTTAGGCCAGAAAAGATACAACCCCAAGAACATGGTAAGCCACTTGAGGGCATAGAATCCTGTTAACATTGCAAAACACTGTGTAACAAACCAGCAAAGGTGACACGAATATGAAGCCTGCATGTGGGAACACACTCATCCTGGCGAGGCATGGGCCAAACTCACTCGTCTCCTACCTCTGACTCAGTTTGCGCTCCGAGATCACAGAACATAGTAGAACAGGGCAGTGGGCAAACAAAAAGGGCCGACCAGTCTGTGTGTACTTGGCTTGCCCGCGGGACCCACCTCTGGTCTGATGTCACCGGGGTCCAAGCGGTGAGGGAGTGGGGGATGGGTACAGAGGGAGGGGGCAGGATGTGATAGGGTCGCCAACACAGGTCCATATCAGCGACAAGAAACCACTGTGTGGCACATGGCTGGGCCTTCAGCCCCATTCTAGGTCAGGCGGCCAGCCGTTCGCTTTCGCAACCCCCGGCACAGGTGCATGCCATTCGGGTCTTCCTGGAGGGGAGCATGTGTGCTGCATCTATGAACCAAGGGAAAACTCTCCCAGTGTTCAGTACCATCACATACGTACACATGCTCCCTAATATTGAATACCGGTGGTCGAAGATCTATGAAATAATATCCGCTGCTACGGGTGCGGTATTAATAATGTTCGCGACCTAAGACCGTTGTGAATGACCAATAGCATGTATTATCAAAAGGAGATGTTTAAAGAATGTAAGAAGATTTTCAAGTGAATTATGATAAGGAAAGGTATCTATTCTGTGTTTGTGTGTGAGGGGGGAGGGGGTGATGCCGTTCTCGGTATTTCCGGGACAAAAGACCACAAACGGAAATCGGTCCGCCTACAGGAAGTATGTTTCGTCATACTACACTTAGGAGGTAACTCAATTTAAGGAGCCTGTCATATGATCATGATATGTTCTGATCAGTTCTGTATGACATAAGCTCATTGTGTTGCCAACAGGTACATAAACTGAGCTATTTTTCTTTTGTCCACTGATAAATTAAGAGTATGAGAGTACGGATTGTTTCAGCTCACTGAACTTATGCTGTGATTGCTAAGGTCGATATGTTATCACTATTATCCGATTATTGTGAGCACATATTCTTATCGGGACCTGGCAAATAAAACCGAGGACCATAGGAATTAAAGGTTATTTCCGAGTGTCTGTAAGTGGTTTGTACTTCATGTAAACCTTATATCGCAGTCATTATCTGGGCCATATTTGGAGATCGGATTGAAGCATTTTCCCCACCTTTCTTATGTAAACAGGGGATTCAATCTCCACTTCCAAGCTCTGGGGGCTGGTACTGAAACTTAGACTGGCCCCATTCCCTGAATCTTATACGCCACCATCTACCCTACCCCTCCTTCACCGGATATAGGGCCTGGTAGATATTCGGAGAAGTTTGCATATGCAAAGAAATTGTATTTCTTAATCGATGTCCATAATCAAAGACTTGAGAAGTCTAACCGAACCTTTGTGCCAGGACTTGATGATAGCAACACTTAAAAACTTGGAGTGAATGGTATGTTCATCATTGACGTATGTGCGTAGCATTATAAAAAAAATAACAAGGTTGGGGATATATTCAGTCTATGGGTCATTTTTTGTAACCCACTTGCACCCAGTCAACTTTTCATTTTTACAACTGCCTTTCTAGGATCCAAATACAAGTATATATATGAAGCACTTGTGGGTCACTGTGGTATTTCAGTCTATATTCCTTGGTCATGGTCAGCTGAGGACGCCTCTGAGACACTGGTTCTCGGCACCTTTTCCAATGTCACAGAGTTGGCACGCAGATAGTGAAGGGATAGATTTTGCAGCACGCTGAAAGTCTATATCACACCTCCCTTACCTAGGCAGCGTATGTAGCTTGTGACACTTCTCATCCCTACACTCCGAGTCATTAATCTATGAAATTCTGGGGCCAGTTCCTAGTCTCGTTCTCGAAAAATTCCGAGAGTTAATCTTGAGGAAAGTAGTGGGCTCAGCTGTTCACAGATTCACAGCTCCTTTCCCCAGAATGTAGGTGACTGACATTCCCTCATTATAGGATCCATCAGAATTCAGTGATCTGCCACAAGCACATACATCCACACACATGTATTTATGTAACCAGGCCCTGCTTCCAAAAGCCAGGAAGGTGGAGAACTCAGGTGCATCACGCCTGTCTCAGAAAGCTTAGACAGGACGCAGGCGTCTTTCAGGTGTGCCTAAAATAGCCCCCATGAATGGGCGCACACAAGAGTGACCGCTTTTCGTACTACGACAAGGCCTGTGTTTGCATATTCAGCCTGCAGTGTCACGCACACGTTAATACCAGGCCCCATTCCACGGTAGCATTATTCCCAGCAGCATTCCTGCTCGGTTGAGTCATATTTGGGATTGGATGATAAATGCCAGCGAGTAATAGAAGCGCTAATGAGTTCTCAAACGCATCTGTGTACCGCCGCCCCCGCCAGCAGAAAGCGAGAGGAGAGAAGAGACAGAGAGAAAATTACCAGCTTTTTAGTAGCTGGTCTAGATGTGTGATTATAGAATATTCTCCCCATCGCTCCACCCCTTGCCCCCCCCCCCCCCTTCCCTCCTCCCGCACCTGGCCAGCTGTAGAGCCACAGTAATAGAATCCATCCATCAGACTAGATTACTGCTAAGCCTTACGCCGACTCACGACAAGCAGAATGAAATAGAGAACGATGGCGGCGCACAAGTGGCTGATCACCGACGATCACACAAGACTTGAGGTCACTTTCTTCTTTTCCCCGCCTCTGTGAAGCCCTTTCGGTCGCGGCAGCAGTAATGTGGAATCTTTTCCCTTCGGTTAGACTAGCCAGGGACCATAAAAGAACCTGTGTCGGAATATTCATGAACAGGAGATTCGGTAAAAATTGGAGAGAGGAATAAAAAAGACAAAGAATACATGCAGCCAGAATCAGGACGAGATTTCGGGAACCTGTGTTTTATTGGCATTATCGCACACGTGGTTCTTGGAAGGTTAATAAATATTAATGGCTCGCATTCATGTTTTTTAACCCTTAAGGGACAATACCCCCTAGCATGTACTTCTGTTACCAATTGACTATTATGTCTATATGATCAGTTTCCATTTACTGTCTTCTTCCACCCTATTCCACAATAGTATGTGACGTTATACAATAGAAATAACATGTATTAGTCATGAAAATTCAAACTCAGTTTTCAATTGTGGAAAATCATCTTTCCTTTCATAGGTGTAAATGGTGAAGGCGTAAATGCTGAATGTGTTTTCTGTGCGTGCATGCGTGAGGTTAATGTGTTAATTTCCGTCGTTGCGCATGATTTGTCACACAGAGAAGCATCTCGGACCATCAACTACCATTGATGCACTGGAGGCAGATGCATGGAGCGTTTCAGAAATTATGACAACGTGTCATCAATAAAATAAACGTCTTCGTTAAAAGGAAATAATCCTCTGGAAGCAAACAAAATAATATGTATCAATACGATGCATGGGTATTGGAAATGAGTTTTCATTTGGTATCAAGAATCATGAAAGGAAACAATACACTTGTAAAATCCTGCAAAGAGAAAATATGTATGAATGAGTAGCCCTTATTATTCGGCAGTATTGGTGCATATTGGAATGGGGCGGGTATCTGCAAGTAGCGGGATGTCGCCTGCTCTTGAATGGGGTGATCAAGGTGTTATGCTAAGACGAAAGCAGACGACTTTGAACAAAGTGCCCACGTGCAAGATCAGACCCCCTTACGCTTTATGACTTTTTTTCTCGTTAAAAAGTAAATTCATGATGTTGCCTAATGGGTTTTGAAAGCAACCCTACATGTCTGATCTTTTACACGGAAAATCGTTTCTGAATTCTTGAGATTTGTTGGATTGTGTTTTGTAAGCAAAATGCTTCGTGCGTCTGGTGCGCCCGTGGTCTATTGTGCAACTCATCCTAATGGCGTTGTAAGGTGCGGCAGGCGAACAATATCGGGTGTTTTTAGGGGGTGATTATCGTACCCCTCGATGTGTAATTACGACGGGGGCATGTTGATTGCTGCATGTGATCAAGCCTTGGAGCAAGGTCCCACCAAACGCGGGGGGTGTGTCCCCTAGACGCTGCCTCGAGCACTATCTCTCTGTTCTCGTTAACTCTCGCCGACTCTCGTGTGTCCTCGTCACTTTCTCGCGGCGGGAGACCCCAGCGTCTCCGTGACGTTGCTATTGAAGATGACAGCACGCCTACTCCCGCCCACCTCCGCCTCCACCCCTAAATTCACGTTAATTTCTACAAAAAAGGGTAAAAATCCCACCACCAGATGTTGTTTTTCATAAGGGGTTCCATCTCGTCTACGTAGGGAATCCAGAGAGGGTATAAAAATATTGCAAGTGTGGAAAAAAAGCCATGACTTTTGCGGTCTGGGCTTAATTGTTATAGTCATCACATTAGGTCTATAATCAAAACGTGGCGATGTTAGTCTAGTGTTAACTTAAGCTACGACGCCAGGGGCAGCAATTTGTTCCATATTGGGGCAAGGTCGGTGTGACATGTGACAGCTGTGTTGCTGAGACCCTGGATTATGATTGTAGGGTACGCTGGATCAAGGGCAGTTAAACGATATGCCTACATCCACTGTCCTTCTGTTCCATTGATAAGAAAGAACGCCTAAAAATTACACATTTTCTTTATTGGAGGTTTTCTAAACCAACGGTGATTGTACAACGTGAGTTGATTCTTAAATTTCCCGTGTTCTCAGATCAAGATAAAATTTATTTATTTAACTAAAATTTAGTTTGTTATTTCACATGTTTATTTTGGTTAACCGATTATTAAGAACTGTTAAGGAGAACATGGAATGCACCCTATGGTAATGACTGGACTAGGACACGATAAAGTACACGAAATATATCGATTTACCTCGCTTGACAAGATAAATATGGCCTCCTAAGCTAAGGGCATGACCTCAATGTACACTAATCATAGGCCTATATCAGAATTGCCCATCTTTAAGATAACCTCCATATATAATTGAAGAGTATCATGGTAATTAACAATTTGGCTTAAACTTTCCATGGGCCACCCTTTTCCAGTTCGGTGTCTTCCGTAAGATAGGTATGCAGAAATTATATACATATGTGCTTAATTACAACTTGGCATGTACCCACATGTATATTTGTATCTTGATTAAGGTATTTATACAGCTTAGGTGTTTGTATGTGTATATGTATACACTACAGAGAATATGTCACTAAGGGTGCGTGTCTTTTATCTCACCCCATATATTTTTTCCCATAGACTTATCATTTGAAACTCGTTCTCAACTCCCATGGAATATATTGTGGGGGAAATGGTACTCAATGGGCTCTGGCGTCACAAAGGTTAACCAATCAAACAGTGATAGGAATGAGATAAAATCTGCACTCTATCCACAGCTGCTGACGAAAATGCGCCATTTATCTTGGTTTACTATATAATATCACTTGGATTTTTCTCGTGCGATTTGTGAGATTACTCCGCAACGAAAACGCATGGCATATATTCAGTGGCTCCCGAGCTCGTAGTCCGAGAGGCTCTGACTGTCTGGTGGTGCGGACCGCTAGACAGTCAGAGACTCTCGGACTAGCTATCTCTGTGCAGTTCCTTCTGGTATTCACCACAGAGGGCCATGTCTTGGCGGTACAGTGGTGACCCAGCTGTAAAGTGCCCTGTGACTTGAGACATGATTCACTTCTCCTTGCTGTATCACAGTGAACTGGGTCGGCCCAGTCTGTCGCCACCCTCGCCGAGCTCACCACTGTCCACGCCCTGCTCCAGGCTGGGAGGATCAACCCAGCAGGCCTCTGTGATTCGTCTTACAGAGATAGCATAAATTGAGCCTCATTCACGCCAATAAAACTGTGATCTGAACCTCCACACACGCCCTCAGCCTCATTCCATGGCAAAAGTGATGTGTATTCCGTGCTTTCTCAGCCTATCTGAGGCAGTTTACTCCACATAAAAATATGTCCTTATATGTTCCTGACATCACTGGTCTTTGATACTGGTGTATTTTACGTCCCGTTACAGGGGAAGACCTTTTTCCGCTGACGTCGCGACCCTATGTCGGGGGTCTTCTTGCACCTCCATCCTCCCCGCCCTTACTCCCTCCCTCTCACTGTTATTGACTTCATGTGTGAGCTGACATGGTACCGAGTGTAGCTCAGGATACACAGTGCCCCGACTAGACGAGACGAGATGAAACTTGTCTGTAGAAGTCTGCACGTGTGTGCTCTGGGCTACACAGGCGTACTCGAAGACAGGAACAGTGTTTCTTTTCACTGAGGTCTCGAACCATCTTGAAACAAAACGAACCCAGGTAAAATGTCTCGAACCATGAGACGCAAGAGAACCTCATTTGCTTATTCTATTTCAGAATAATTGAGTGTATAAACCCCTAATCTAAAGAAGTCGACTAAAAGTCTGATAAAACGGTTTTAACGACCAACTTGGACTTTGGTATTGTGAGCTTGCCAACGTGTCGGAATGTCAGAATAATGAGTTTTATCGGGTGCATGTATAAATGGTACTTCTCCGTCTACAAACGTATGATTAACAGTGAAACGACCCCGTTACGCACGTCACAGTTGTAATATTTCACCAGCAGGATACTGCGGTGTCCACACAATTACCGTAATAGCGTTGTGTTATATCCTTGTTGGGGGAACAGGAGAAAATAAGGCGATGACGATGTCTAGCACAACTAGGCCATCAACAAAAGGGGAACGTGGAGTCAATTCTACCATTCTCCATTATGTCACCACCATTATGATAAATGGAATATGACGTGGTGATAATGCGAATACTACCATTTTTTGTTGATATCTTTATGGCGTATTTGTTTTATAACACGTCAGTAGTGAAAAGAATTGCCAAACTGTTTTTCATTATTCTGTTTGTCCCACGCAATACAAATGAACAATAGATATTTAGACAAAGAGGCCTGTGTCTGGAGCCTGAAAGACCTGGGAAGTGTCGCTGTTCCCTTCCTGTACACTTCTTTACCCCGGAGAATTCTTGCTGAGGCAGGTTAGATTTGGGGTAAAGGAGGGGAGAGTGGGGGGTGTCTCAAGGGCCGCAAACTGTAAAGTGTATACCAAACCTCCTTTAACTGAAACCACCCCCAACCACCCACTTCTACCCAACCACCCGGGTCAGTGTGGCTGTCAACAATATGGACAAATCAGGTCAGTGCGTTCCCGTCCCTTCCCCATGACTAGTGTTAAAAAAAATCCACCTCTACAGACGAACGCCAGTTTTGTAGCGAAGACATTTTTTAGGGGTCTGTTTTCCGTCCCGGGGAAGAGGCCGCGCTAGTGGTGACATCATCGTCTTTTCCGTAGTTTACGGGCGGCAGTCGTTTTAACATTTATCACCGCCACCGAGTGGCTTTTGAGGTGCCATCTGAGACTACTTACAAAAATGTCATGTCTGGTATCTAAAGATCAAAGCCCCGCCATCTTATCATGATAAGGACGTGTATATCTTTTGTCGGTGGCATTCAGAAAACATCAGACGACATTTAACCAAAAATAAGAAACTGGTTTGCTGGGGAGATATGTTGATGGTAATACCTTATAACGATGAGTTGGTTTTGACTCGCATCACTTGAAAGAGGTGACAACTCATTTTATGAGCTGATTGCAGTACTATCAGGTTGGATCTCTCATATAAAACTCAACCTGTCAATGTAGCCTCAAGAAGAATTCACCTGTTCCATACTCTTAATAATAATATAACCAACACACTACACTGTATTCGACACGTTCTACATATTAAGATTTCTGTATTATCAACTTGGTATAATTTCATCAATATCAACGTTAGTAACTTCATTTCCTTTTAGCACTTGATATGTGATATTAGATAACCTAATGAAAGCGAATCTAATGAGCTTTGTTCGGTACGAGTAATTCCCATAAATGCTGGTTTATCGTTCGCTCACAGATTCCTTTCCCAGTGTATACGCGGAAATACCATGAATCCTGATGAAATGCTTTCCTCTATAGGATCCTTAGAGACTAAGCTTTTCCCTAGAAGAGCATGCCGGATACATTGAATAGATACCTTGGCACGCAGGTTTTATTGGCGTGTGAACTCTGGACATGTACGAGTGGTCGCGAGTCCCATGTTGGCACTGTGAGAAACGGTCACAATGTGAATCATGATAATACACGCCATGAATCATACATAATAATGTACACCTACTATTACTAACAGGAATATCATATGCCTTTGTTGTGAATTGAGGCCAGCTTAAGGAACACGATACTGCCACTCTGGCTAATTACGGAGTCTCGTTGTTCGGACTAAAGTAATAGAGACAGTGGTATGTCGACCTAGGTCTGACAACACTGACTTGTGTTCCATGCTGCTTGATATCAGCGAACACAGTAGTCGCTCCCTGAATCCACCGATAGACAGCGGCGATGTGTTTTATGACCTCCACCAGCGTCATGAGGAGAGTGTTGTCGGTCAGATTGTCCACGGATTTCTTTCTCTGCCATCAGGGGGCGAGTCAGATAATTTTTTTTTTTTTTTTTTGGCCAGTAGCTTCTCTGTTTACAAAGTCTCACGGCTGCCCCTGTGATGGCGTCCAGATGTCTGCCTGGCGACATACTTGCTCCTAGTGTGGCCTGGAAGCCTTGCCTATGCACTCAGAGATTAGGCCAGGTAACTACCGCCATTTCTCTAGTGCACTCCGGAATTGCACTGAGTCGATGTACCTGCCCAACACTATGGGTTTTTCATATTCAGATATATTTCTTGTGTCAAATGTCTGGGGTGGTTAGTAAAAAAAACAAAAAAACCTACATGCATATTACCATTACTCGAACTTGGAACACAAACTGCTTGGAAAACCTTTGGTGAGATGTAGCGGTACTACTGTCCAACTCAGTTCAGCTTTTGATTAATGAAACATCTTAATAGGTTATCTATCATACTGTGAAAGGCTGACATTAGGTATTTAGTATTTTCATACATTTTAAACCGATGTAAGTAAGTTATAAGAGGGACCTCAGGAGGGATAGTGGCTTGACATGCAAAGTTCAAGGTCGCTTACAATATCCCGCTACTTGTCCCATCATTCATTTGGACAGAAACCAGGCTCTCTTGTGTTGCTCACCAACGCGAATACGTTAACTAGCACTTGCATTACAATGTATTGATAGGAGGTGATTTTACGCCTCATGATTTGCTATATGTGACGAACATGCTGTATGTATGTCCGTGTCTCTGGTTGGATCTTGCGTAATGTATGCGCCTCAGAATCCCACCTTGCCTTTCGTTGGACCCTATATACCCTAAGGGTCTGTGGGACGTAAAACCACAAACAAACAAACCTTGCCTTTCGTGTTGTAACATTTGTCTCTCAGGTTACACTCATGTTTCTACACTCCCTTACTTTGACTCCCGCCTCAGAGACACAGTGACACATCTGAGCATTGTAGTCAGTTGTAGCTTGTCATTGTGCCTGTGTGCTCCCCATATTACACCAATAACGTGTTGGAAGTACTGGTCAAGTGGTCTGTATGACTGTCACGTGGTGGTGCTACCTGTCAGGTGGTTCCTGTCCCAAACGGGTGTTTAATGTCAGGGACTGTCAGTAGACATTCTGTATCAGGCATGCAGTACACGCCCTTGTTAGCCTTTGCCCTTTGATGAATGCTACTGACAGGTAACTTCTGTCAGGGGTCCCATGGCTGTCAGATCTCACTGTTTTAGATGTCATAAACCTAGTGTGTCTCTCGGATGATGCCTGTCAGGTGGTGGCATTATTGGGCAGGGGGAACCTAATGGTTTGGCATGGTACTCTGTGAGAGACAAGTACTACAGCCCAAGATCTGACTTTGTCCAGCTATTGTATAATGATTTGCATACTCGTTACTTTATTTAAGATACAGAGATGGCGGTTTTCCAATTTGCCATGGAAATCCTTGTTTTCTTTTTCAGTTCATAGGTTATTTTTATTGAATAAAGCAAGGTACTATAATCTGAGCCTAATTCACGCCAAAAACATTGGTTTGAATCACCTAATAGACCCTCAGCTCCAATCTATGGCAGCACTGATGTGTTTTTTTCATATTTTCTCAGTCTCTGAGAAAAATATATGGAACCACTTTTTTCCATGAACCTAACTGACATCCCTGTATTGTAATGAGAAAAAAAATGCCGCCGCCCTTTACATGGTTGGTGTGAGTAGATATTTGGAGAAATGTAGTTGTTTTACCATCTTTGCATTAAAAAAAATAATGTCCGCATTAAGAATCAATATATGTGCAATACCTTACACAGGGGGCGCTATATTGAAGGTCATGATATATACAAAAAATATAGAAATTGACTACATGCCGTGAGCATTTTATTATCATTTCGTAACAATGTGAGTGATTGTTGGTGTCACCGAATATAGATTCAAAACGGGAAACTTTCCTCAATGCCAGAAGCAATAGATATTATGAAAACCGATCTATGCACCATATACCTTATAGTAGTCCACCGTAGTCATCGTAACATGCCTTGTCTTTAGAATAACACTTTACTCTGTATGCAGTAGCCAGCCTCTGGCGATTGTGATAGCACCAGAGGCCATTGGCGACACTGTATTTACAACAAAAACCGTTTAGTTTGTACTAAAAAATAGAACAGGTTGGAGGACTGTTAAATATCAACCTAAATCAGGTATCTAGCCTCTAGTCACAGGCTAATCTCGGCGCTATATATTAGTAGGCCTTGTCTCAGGATAGACCTGTTGTGTGTGTAAGACAATCTTCTTGTCACTGATGTCGTGTATTTATCTGAGGGTCTTGAGTGACATTGCTTGCCTCCCCTTCTAGCCTCCTCAAGCATCATGACATGTCCTTGCCTCCACCCTACTCCAAGCACACCACATTACGTCTAGAAGTGGTATAATATATTAGATTGGAGGAGGCGGATTAGCGTTGATGTTGGGAGCACTCTCCGGCACCTCCAGGGTCTGCACTTGACAAATAGCGTGCGCGGATGTGAGCGGGTGGTCGCACAGTGACAACAATTTATCTCTTCACGCATCAAAACAAACACAACCGCATCTTACTGCTGGCAGCGTGAAGCGAGCAGCCAAGTGCTGCAGAGCCACCGGCATTGATTTTGTGTTTGTGCTGGCTTTTCCTCCATGGCCGTTATTACCTAGGTGTGTGAAGGCGGGAAAAGACATCTCATAGGGTCACTGTCAGTCCATGCTGAGTTAAATTTACCCTCTTTGGTTAGATATCATGGGGAAAACGGCAGGTACTATTAGGAGGCAGTCCCTGTCACCCAGTAGACAAGCATGTATATCCGGTTCTACTTCAGTCTAAACAGCGATATCAACTCCGAGTCACAACGACGAGCTGGGGATCTGATTTCGTTTCACGAGCATTAAACATGGTGCGGAGTTAACAGGAAGTCAGTGGTTGTATTCTAAAGAGACCTAGTGGTTTACGCATTGCTGAAAAAGAGCAGTGGTTGTTCTTCCAGTGAGATCCTTGCACATGATGGAAAAGATATTGACTATATACTATTAAGATTCCTGGAACACAGGTAGTTGGTAGAGAGAAGTCTAGGGGATTTCTATCTCGTTCGGTCATGGCCCCTTTAATATATATTTAGTCAACTTTAGTCAGAAAAAAAAGATGGGAATGAATCGACGTTTCTTAGTGTTTCTTCACAGGATGCATACACCTTGCCCGACGAGGTGGTGCTCTTTTTGTGAGAGGGTAACAATAATCACAGACAGTAACCCGAGTAAGATCTCGACACTGAGATAAAGGCACCTATGTCTGCGGGTGTCTGCGGACATGGTCGTGGCTCACTGCAGCCCTGGGTCTGGGTTTCTAACCATGTGGGCGCCGTGAGTCAGATGCTGGCGTGGCGTGACTGCGAGCAGTGTGAGGACATGCTCGTTACACGCCGGCCTCATGAGGCGGGCGCTCCGGTCGTACGGCCCTCATGTTGCCTTCCCTCATTGCCGTCCAGGAAGTACCCCCGCCTCCCCCTCCACAACGCCCTCCCCCAACCCTCCATAACATCCAGCAGCATCAGCAGTAGACTGGCCCCAATCTCTGCATCCTATGGCTACCCTCCACCTATATCACCCCTCTTAGCAAGAATACACGTTTGATTCATGAACCTACCAAAGGAAGGTAACATATCGCAATGAAATTCCTCATGTATTTATTCAATTATTCAGAGATGCCGGTTTTCCACTTTTCCATGGAAATCCAGCTTTTCCTTTTCAGTATATCAAAAAAGTGTTCCTTGTGGAAAACAGATATTGATTGAGCCGCATTCATGTCAATAAAAGTGCGACTGACCCTCAACACGGACCCTTAGTTGTACACCGTTGCTGACACCAACGAGTACTAGGGGGTACAGAGAAACCTGACACCGATATATTTTCCACAATTTCTTAGTCTCTCTCAGGTGGCAAATTCTACAATAAAAAATATCTCCACTTTTTGTTCTGTGAACCCAACTGACATCCCTGATTATTGAATGCATGTTCGGAGTCACAGTCGTGGGCAAATCTATGTCAGCAGCTGCAGCAGCAGGAGTATCCTCGCTACATTCACTCAGACATGATAACATGAGGATCACGCTGCAGTGGGGGACCTGGTTCCGTTAGCTGTGTGTCATTGATTCTAATAGGCTCCGCGTCTTTTAGTATCAAGGAAAAACAATCCTTCTTGGAGCATCGATTACTAAGGGGTTTTTCTCTACGGACAGGTTTTGGCAGCTAGATGGGTTTTAGCGGACTACATTATGATACCTTTTTCTTTTTGTGGGTCTCGGATTTGGAGGCAGAGGGAAGATCTGTCAAAATCAGAACGTGGTAGGATAAATACAATTTGCCTAATCAAAGGCGATTCAGGATCATGTCAAGATGCTGCTGTGTGCAAAAAAACCAACCAGGGTTAAAATCACAGCAAGGGCATTAATTAATAATAGAACACCATCCTATGGCAGGTTTCCTTTCCTGGTGGAGGAGGAAATAAGTGGATTCTGGGCAGATTTTAATTAGGTAAAATATGGCATAGTGGTTACTTTTCTGAAAATTGATATTCCATTGATAAAAAGAAGAGACTGCAAATGATGTCACGGACACAGAGATTATTCCCCTGATCCGAGGGCAGTAACTCCGTTGTAATGATCGCCACACACAACCCCAAACCGTGAAATTATGAGATTTCCTTGTGATTCATTTACTTTCATTATTATGTTATTTGACACTGACTAGAACTGACAATTTAACCCGACAGTTGAGGTATGACTCAGCATTTTCGGATTGATAAACATGTACATGTATATGTAACATACGGAAACTGGCTTACTACGTTCGTACGTAAGAAATACTTATATAATACGAATACATATTTGAAGACCCAAATATCATATTGACTTTTACTAATGGAACCAGATCTACATTTACAGGAATTTTGCCTGTCAGCAGGGGAACCACTGAGAGAGGAGGTGATAGCAGACAATGAGTTCCAAGACTTTGATGAAATAACACAATGATATTGATTATCATACCCCATTCAATGTTTAATGTTTGTAATAATGTTTTTATTAGTAATACTATGTTAAAGATTACTATTCTTTTACACTCCACTCTCGGTCAAGCGACCACCTCGACCATTTTAGCCCAGCCTCTAAGATGGTCGTTATAGCGGGAATCTACTGTGTCTTTTGCACACGGGTGTATAATAATGATATCTGTGTGTGTTATCTTAATCAGCTTTTAATTTCTGCTTTCATACCACTGAAAGAAAATGAAGTTTTATGGAAATGTACACAAGTCTCACTCACGTATTGCTAATTAATGCTAACATATGAACACCTTCTCCATGGCCCTCTCACACCTCTCCTTCACCCCAAGAAGACGCGGAGTGATTGCCTCTAGTCCTCCACTCGACGTGACCGCAGCTATACACTACAGGTAGGGTGCCTGCTGGCCGGAAGTCGTCCGTTTCTATGGTAACACTGGCCGGCAAGTTGTCGATCTCGGCGGTGAACTTGTGACTGTGGTGTTTACTGACGACCTTCAGCACAGCGTCTGTGAGGGTCACGTGGTCCCACCGATGTAAGCCGACACCCCGACGCCCACACTGACCCCACGGCGCGCCCTTGTCGCCATGGCAACTTAGGGCCACCGTAGGAACGCCCCCAGTCAGAAAGGTCATCCCTTCGCGTACCCACCTCCCCCTAGGCCGGGGATATACCTACGACGGGCGCATTGTCGTCTGCCCGTGGTTAAAAAATAAACAGCAGGCCCCTACTTTGTGGTGCGGGGGAACCTGAAACCGTCAGATTGTCACGCCGATGGCTTATCTAGCCTTAGAGCCTCGTAGGCAGAGGCATTCCGTGGCGTGCTCCAAGGCGTAAAGCGTTGACTTTGGTCAGAATACATCATGCACAGGTTCTTTCCTGTTTGCCTTACTCCCCTTCAATTTACAATACAAATGAAAGGAGATCTAGTTGAAGGTTTGCTCACCTTTACATTTCTAATTCGTTGACCCTTGGCCCGCGAGGTATAGAAGGGAAGCGGCCAGTTTTATCTATTTTCAAACTGGAGCGTGTAAATCAGACGTGTTGCTCCAGCTGGAAGTCTTCTGAAGGGCGCTGCGTACGACAGGACCCACTGACTCAAGGGTTTGTAAACCCATTTAAGTGACATCAGCTGTTCGGAAATAAGCGATGGGTTGGCTGCCCAGAGTCTCGGCCGGGACAGGCTTGTGTCATCTTCTTGACAGCAGCGAAGCCATCTTTTGGAGACCACATCTCCCCGAGATTAGATTCATATGACATGGAGACTTCACTGTAGAACCACTGAGTATTTCTCTATACTCGTTGGTAGAACCAATGAGAATAGACAGAGATGGTCTGTTCTAGACTCATTGGTGGAACCACGTTGTAAAGTCTATTTGACCGAGCAAGTAAATGTTTGTGTGGTAATTAATCAAACATCCTTCAGAAGGACGTATCTATGATATAGTAATTGGACACGTATATAAACGTTTAAAAGACGTTTTATTTGAAAGCAGCTCTATCATACGACTACTCCGGGTGACTTTATTTATTGTCCTCGTTGTTGTAGCTCGTTAATTATTATTGTTGTCACAGATGTGCTATGGTGCCATGATGATGGCCGATGAGGAGTGTTGTAAAAGCTCGTTTATCGTGCAGGGAATTTATCCTGCTACCATGTGGGTCTGCCATAGGCACCTCCCTGTGTGGAGCGGCGGGCGGGTCGTTTGATGTTTGCGGGCTTGCTGTCGGTAAAAGCTTGTCTGTCCCAGCCATTAGCTGTCAGCCAGTTTGCACTGGAGGTTATGGCGTCGCCCGGGGCCAACCTCTATATGGACCCCTGCGTGAGTGTATGTGTGTGAACGTGTGCTCTGTGTGGCTTGGCAATGTGTATGCATTGGCTAGCTTGTGAGTCCACATAGTTTCTATATAACTATAAGACTTTGCTCTAGAGACCTGCACAGTGCGATTGGTTATAGAAATTAAGGCCCTCTGTATGTTTATCAGTACTAGTTGAATGGGATTTTAGATTGACATAAACTAAAAGATTGTACCATGCTTCATGGGCCTACTTTTTTTTCTATTATTATTCGGAATGTTCCATGTACAGGTACAATTAGGACTACACTCTTAAGTAGCTTAATCTTATGTAGCATGGTGCAGTGGCAAAATCTTATGTAAACGTGGCTTAATTTTATTTAGCATGGTGCAGTGCAAAAAAATCAAATAAATGAATTAAGATCGTAGGCCTACAATCTTTATTTATTGGTTTGATTTTTTGCTTAACCTTTGGAATTAGGGCCCTCATGCTTTTGAATATAGGCTGACTCATTTCTAGAATAATTTTATAAATGGTAATTATGCGTAATTGTGAAAAGTCGTGTCACGATAATCATTGATAATGATCTATAATCATAAACTACATGCATATGCAGTTTCTATTCCCGGAGGGCATTCTACGATAGCAAACGGAATATATCTGCAGCAAGGACCTGATCGTGGGAAAACTTGAAGCCACAAGATCACAATCTGCACCACAAGCATTTCCCGCCACGTCCGGGCGCTGTGACCACGTTTATTTTCAACCCGGTGGAACATTCCTCGCCGGGCGAATCTTTGACGTCTCGGCGGCCGGGGGTAGGATACGGCCCGCGGGGTGATCCCGCCCGGGACGTGCGGCGAGGGTAAACAGCACCGACGGCCAAATTGAATTTGATCGGACCGGGTCCGGGCGACGCAAATCAATACAATATGTGACGAGTGGGTTTCTTTCACTACCTGTGACCAGTGTGGTGGTGGTGGAGGTGGTGGCGGCGCCTGGCGGCTGGATGGGAACTGCGCGGATCGTATGATGTCCTCTGACCCCCAACCCCCACCGTCACCCCGCCACTCTACCTCGATCCCTCGCCGCTAGAGCGGACGCCAGCCGCTGGTTCCGGGACACAAACAGTGTTCTGTGTATTATGCCGCTGGGGCCGGGTGAAAGCGGCGTCTTCAGGGGCCGTTTTACAACAACCGAGACGCAGGCCGGCCGTGTGTTGTCATAGTAACGGAGCATGCGCTATCGGAATCCCCGGATCCGATCGGACGCGCGCGCAGCCCAGAGACGCCGGAAAGGGGAGCGAAATGTAAACGGTCCGTGCACAGGCAGGGTGGGGTGTAAAGACGGGGGCACATTGAGAAGGGTTTTAAAGCCTCGGAGCAGCCCGGGCTAAAGTGGATTTGAAATGTAAAGTTTGTTGACGGGTTGGGTGGCAGGTGATGGGACACAGTATGATACCCTCCTCAGATGGCCCTTAGTAGGCCGGGCACGCGTGTCGCCCCATCCTCACACCCTTATTGTCTTGTTTGAAATTCCACAACCTCAGGGAAAGTCGGGCAGGCAACGTTCATGACGGTGGTAGCAGCTGTGCTCGCCTATAACGTACTTGGATGGGGTTTTTACCTTTCGCAGTGTAGAATGGGTCAGGTCACATCACAGGGAAATGGAATCTACGCGGTGAGATTATAAGCAAGACAAGAAATTGCAGCAGGACAAATGGTATTCGAGCCCAGGAACAGACAATCTACGTTTTAGTGTATCTGGCTACCCATCCATGTGAAGTCAAGAAAAAAGTTATTGAAAGAAATTGTATAATGGCTATCCACTACATTTTTAATGAAAAATTGACAATGAAAAAGTGATCAGTACAATAGGACCGCTTCCAATTGTTCATTATCTCATTTATTGATTATTATTACCATCCAGCTAAAAATAAGGGTATCTACATTATTCAGATGGCAATTAGATAATGACTTCCTATGCAAAACGATTGTATATTATGTTATACACAAATACAGCATGGGTCACAATTCGTATGGAAGAACAATGTGTAAGCATTAAAGGCAAATAATGATCTTTAAAAAAACACACGAAAACAACCACCTACCTTACACATACGTATTGCTACTAGCCCACAGTACACGTAAAACGATGTCTAACATGTGTGGCTATGATAGAATGGTGTCTGAAAAAAGGACCAATGTAAGCATATCTGGTATTAAATGAGAGGGGAGTTATGGTGTCAACTTGCGGGGTTCTATCGCGGCGACATAATGCATATATGTACATGTATGTGTTGTCCAAATAGTGGAGTGATGAATCCAGAGCAGAATATCCAGAGTAAGAGAGAAAAATGATAATGTAACCGTACCATAGTGTCCAAAGCAGGAGAGTAAGTGATGTAGTCATCATATATGGTGGGAATATTTGTGCGCTACCCCTGCTAGTCCTCCATTGTAGGACGCATGCTATGTGGAGATGATAAACGATACCTTTAGAATATTGTCTCTATCCACCAAGCTCTATAGACCAGCACAGGCGGCGTGTGAGACACAGAGCAGACCTCGGGATCACTACATTGTCACTCTCCCGCTCAGAGGGGCTTTGTTCCGGCCGGCCTCCGGGCCCCATTCCATTATTATACCCCGAGGAAGGTACAGGAAATGAAGAGTGCCCTTCACCGTCAAAACACTGGCGGAGATGATGAACAGCGGCCTTGTGCACACGGACATTTCCATTTGGTGACACCGGCCTTGGCCCGCCACCACGCAACGACCTCTGTTCTTTTTACAGTGTCAACAACAGGGCGAGAGAAGAGTGTCATAACGCGTTGTCATGGTTACCTGTTGAGGGGCACCAACAGGTGGAGGTTGGAGGATTTGTGTTTCTCGTCTGGGTCTGGATGGGGAAGTGGTGATGTAGACTGGCTTCAGTCCCTTTATTATCCACCTCATACAAAGTGTCCATAGAAAACACATAGGAAGTGTGTATCTATATACCTGGTGCTTACAGATATTGTAAATGCTCTGGTTTCGTACTGAAAAATAGTGCGTACCCTTAAGGAACTGATGTCGGTAAAGGTGCATGTTAAATGCAATATTGACTGGTTTCAGATAAAGCCGGTATTATGGTCGTCAGAATTGACCATACAGCATATACTCGCATGCGCTTGGATATTACTACGCGTCAACTCCTCGAAACATACGGTCGCCTGTAGTAGTCAATGTTGTGTATGTAGCCATAGAACTAGTCCTCAGCGGAATCTTATGACTTCCACTCCACCTACCCCACCCCTCCTGGCTGGGATACGTTTTTGGTTCCGGGGCCTGGCAGGCGTCAGGCGAAATCCACATATTGCAAATAGTATTTTTTCTTAATGATGCCCATAATCAAAGACTTGAGCAAGTCTGGAGACGAGGTTACGGTGCTCAGTGGCTGAGATGATCGTGAACGTCTCTGTCTGCATGTGCCACTTTCTAACCCCTTGTCACCTAGCAACCTGCGCTGCATCCATCTCCAAGGAAACGACCTTGTGTTGAGTCACTGGGAGCAGGTCGTGGGTGCGCGTGGAGCGTGTGAGGCGCGGGTATGTGCGGGTCACACGGCGGCCTGGCCTTTTTACCCCCGAGCCTCCAGGGCGAATCGACTCTAGCCGGAATGCACGAGCGACCTCGTGAAATCTGCACAGGCCAGCGGGAAGAAATGCAGCCACTGCAGAAGTAGTAGCCACCAAAAAGTAAGAAACGCCAAGGAATGGACGGAAAAAGGTGACAGGATGCTACTTGTAGTTTTAGTGCCACGAGCAGGTAGCGACTGCTGTGTGCGACGTCTGGTGGCGGCTTGGATGAATCACGAGATCTCAATGTGGCCAGGTTTGGCAGGAGTCGCAGCTCTGACATAAACACAAACATTGAACACCTCAGAGGGTGGCTCAAAAGGCGTTAACAGGTACACAGGGCCGATACGTATGCCACTCACGAGAACAAGGTGCAGATAGAGTTTCTGTCACAAACGGATAAGCACAGGCTCGTATAGTCACTTCCAACTCAACATTACTCAATATCACATGTGACACATCTGTCCAGATATGGCAGTTTTCCTATTTCCTGAGAAAATCCTTGTTTTCATTTTCAGTTCGTAAAATAAGTTCTTCTCGTGTAAAACAAAAAGAGAATGAATTGGGCCCCATTCACACCAATAAACAGTGGTTCAAACCTTCAAAGGCATCCCAGCTCCATTCTATGGCCAATAATGATGTGTTTTGTATGTTTCTTTTTCACCAATGCAGTAAATTCCATATGAAAAATATTTCCTCTTTCCTTTCGTGACCCCAACTGACTTCCTCAGTCCCTGCCTACACCCGTAGCCCCCACCTTTCTTCCTCCCACAACACTCCACCTTAGCCACAGGTTTCTGGACCAGTCAGGCATTTGGGAAAGTTCCACAAGGAAGTTTGTTATCTTAAACATGAATGTGCATAATCAAAAAGACTCAACAAACAGCAGATGATTTTCCGTCGCAGACAGATAAGCGCAGGGCTGGGCAGTTGTAATAACTGTTGTGGAATAATTGAAAAGTAGATCCTATGTAATAATATATGATAATCGAATTCTTTGCTATTTTTTCATCTTGTTGACAAAGGCAACTTGCTGCGGCAACTGCTGCCATCTTTGATTCCACTGACAAACGAGATGACCTGACAGCTCCCCTCCTGCACCTGTTATTATCACTTCAGAGGGGTTTTGCTGTCCGACCCTCTACTTTGCATACACTTCCCCATGTTTCTCTACTATACTCTACTCAAACCACGTATGGAAGCTGCCCTTAAAAAGCAGGCGGAGGTGGGTAGAGATCTGCGGGTCTGAATCATCTCAACTTGGCACGGGTCGTGTGAACAGACACCATTGGATGACGGTCGGTAGGGGCGCTGCAGGGGTGAATTCTTATGAGGAGGGGCGCTGGGCTTCCGGTCACCTTTGGGTGAGCTCACGCTTGGTTTGCGGTGCCGTTGTCCAGGGTGAGGTCGGGAACCAGTTAACGTGCCGACCGGCGCGACCTCTGGCGTCATTGCGGCACATGGCACATGTGCGGTCAGTGCGTCCCGGGGTCAAAGGTCATGCAATGAGAGAGCTCCAGGGTCAAGCTCCAGGGTCAGGCAGTGGGCAGGCGAACATTAATTCTCGCTGCCCGCTGTATGTACCGGTACCATCCCCCGCCCTACTACGTACCCGCGCCCCCTCACCCACACACACTTATACAGGCGACATGTGAGTCATTGGTGGGCGGATGACGCGCTGACACTCCTGTCGTTTACATACATCTTATGTCAGCTTAGATCGTTTAACCCCGCCCATCCAACTAAAAATTAAAAAAAAAACAAAAAAACATATAGCTATTAATTCTACATTGCCTACGACTATAGAAGTGATTGTGATTCATAAAACCGTTTTCGATAAGTGTAGGGATTTACGGTGCACTTGCTGGCTTTTTCCCCCTCTCTTTATGTCTGTCTACACAGGTGCAGTATGTAGACATGTAACATTGGTTTATAACGGGCGATTTACAGTACAACGGCTTTACTTCACACTTTCTCATGTTAATGGTGTTACAGCTGAGATCCCAAACAACTGGTTTCACAGGGTTCTCCGATCGAGTAATACCGCCACAACTCATATTTTTTTATCCTAATGAGTTTCGATAATCTAGTTTTTGGTGAAATTCTACTTCGGCGTCATGGTATTAACACGTCAGAGGCAACACAGTTGTAACACAACAAACATTGTAATTTAAGGGATTAAAGAAATTGAATGTCCCCTCCCCTTGAAAATAATCCAGAATCGGCTTATCTGTGTTTTTGGTGAGAAATGATAAACGACGTTATGTTTTATTCCAAAGTGTCTGTGCCTGTGTGTAAGATTGGATAAAAATAAAGCCACCAAAAGAGATTGCACAAGAAATGCTGTTCCTGGCGAGGTTAAGTAAGCGAACTGCGATTCGCTGCGGCTCCAAAGCGTGGCGGGGCTGAATGTGTGTTTGTGTGTAGGGGGGCACGTCCATAAATCATGCACGAGCCTACCGCCCCCAGTTTAACATGCAAACATGACAATCAGCCTCCATGCATCACTAACACGGAGTAACACGTCAGTCGTGTCTGGGCACCCAGCCACAATCAACTACTGCCGCGGCCCGGCGGATTTGTGCAGTCCAATCTATTTACAGACATGTTGGCGTTTTCTTTTTTTATCATCAAAAGCCAATCAAAAAGAAAAAAAATCAAAGCACCCAGTAGAATCCCAGTAATATAGCCAATGTTATTGGTGTTTGATCGGGATTAAAAAAACATGATACTATGCTGGAAGTCTTTCCGGATTTAGGAAGGAAATTGAAGTTGTATCTGAATCCGACTTGTCAGATGCTGAATTAGATGCTCCTTTACTTGGACCACACTCTAGAGAAGAACTGAGTAGCTGAAGTAAAAAGGATTTGATCAATGGGAGAAACATAGTGGGAAAATTAAAGATTATAATCCCCCTTGGGACGAGGCTCATTACTGCTGAGATGATCATCACCGAGGCTTGGCGAGAGAGATCTTTACTCTGCCATGACTCTTAAGTGGGACAAAGAAATCTAGAGAGAATTGAGACAATAATTACACGTGGTGTGAAATCTGGCCGCGGGCGAGAGCTATACGCAGTGAGCTGCTCGCCTTACAGTTGATCCTTGTGCTGCTCTTTGTACTGTATCTGGTACTGCTCGGAGGTCTGCTTCTGGTGCTGTTTTGGTGATACCCTTGTGCTTCCCCTGATGCTAGTACAGCTTGTGGTACTGTTTTGGTGCTACCCTGGTGTTTTTCTTGATATTCTAGGTCTGCTTCTGGTACTGTTCTGGTGCTGCCCTGGTGTATTTCCTGATACTAGGGTTGTTTCTGGTACTGTTTTTGTGCTGCCCTGGTGTTTTCCAGACACCAGGTCTGCTTCTGGTATCATTTTGGTGCTGCCGGTGTTTTTTTCTAATACTAGTTCTGCTTCTGGTACTGTTTTGGTGTTGCCCTGGTGTTTTCCCTGATACTAGGATTGTTTCTAGTACCAAACCTGGTACCCTGTTCTGCTCCTGGTACTATATCCCACCCCTAGTATGTAGCCCCCACAGACTTAACATTGGGAACTCAATGCCCGTGGATTATTGCAAAAAATAAAATCAATGGGCGATGACATCACAAATGTTAGCCAATTATTCAGTGACAGGGGTGTGATCTGGACTGCACTCGATCAGTAGCCTTTGAAAATGTTATTTGTTTTGTATTTTCTACGTAATCTCACTTGCGCTGTAAGATTACTCCGCAGCCAAACCTCATGGCGTATTTTCAGCGGTTTCGGATCTCTATGCAGTTCTTCCTTAGTCCATAATACAGCTGCTCCTGAAATAAAACAACGTTGACTCTACATAAACAACTCAACCGGTAAGCTTAAGAAGGTCTATTTGAAGTTCACTTTGATAAAACATTTTAGTTGCATTTCCTTGGTGTGGTTAACATATGGGAAACCGGAGGAATGAGAACACCTTTTTTTTAAAGGCGTCTTTATTGAGTTTCTGTAAATATACAGTTCTTCCAAGTCAACATTTGACGACAAAACAATGAGAAAAAAGTGAATTATGATATTATACAATGAAGTGTATCCTCAACGAGGTTTCTCATCTGTCTATACATTCGTTACAGCATGATATAAACACGCCAAACTATTTCCATTCGAATAGTTTCATAATTTACATATTTTACAAAAAGTGCAATATCGTGTAGCTCAAACTCCAAAATGAGCTGCTCTTGATATGTATGTTTATCATACTTATTTGCTCTGGAGGGACGTGCATTTTGGCTCAAGCCGGTCAGACGGGATTAAATAGCGGATTATGATCTTAGTTACTGGAGAGATTATGTGCTAATCGTGTCAACACGATTTACTCGTGCTAACAGCTTGTCATAGCGTGCCCCGTTTAGACAGAAAACAGTGAGTAGACCAAACGCCATTCACTTTGCTAACAACCACACCAGTCACCAACCACTCTCCCCGCTACACACACAGACACGCCCCCCTGTGGGCTGCACGCAGGTCTCGCCCCCTGTGGAGGGCTTCATCGAATCTGCCGATGGCCCTACACCGTCCACCACTTACCGCCATGATGTGATTTACACTCGCCGCGTCTCCCGCGTCGCACGCGTGCGGCATAGCGCGGGCGACGCGGTAAAATATGCAGATTATGTTGGCGGTGAAGGGTCGGGTCACACTTTCCCCTACCCCTCCCATCTACCTGTAGGGGGATGTGGGGCTATGGTGGTGGGGGGTCTGGCATGGTTGTGGGGGGTCTACGTTGGCGGGGTTATCCATCACGCCCCTGTCGCGTCGACTGTGAGCGCGGCATGGAAACGCCGCGCGCGGTGACAGCACTCAGACGGGCGGCGCGATGACCAGCGCCGCCCGTCGCCACATGACCGCCTCATTAAGAATTCATGTAACAAGTGGCATTATTATACACGTCACGTGAGGAGAATGCAGCGCACAGCGCGTGCACAATGATCGTCCTTGAATACCGATGCATGCACACTGAATATGAGTGTGCACTGTACAGTAGGCGGTGGGGGTTAAGAGTACTGGGCTCGTAATTCCAGGTTTGTGGCATTTTGTGAGTCTGAATCGAAAGAATCGTGAACATGAACAGAGCTGGTGATTTTCTTCAATTTCATTCCAGGATTTATCATGCTTCTGCTCCCACACACAGTATTATTCTTGATCAGTTGGGGATCTCAGTGGTTAAACGGACTGGACTTGTAATCCGAAGGTTGTGGGACTTTATGAGTTCGAGTTCCATTGCGGCCAATTTTCTCCCTCATCCGCATAAATTTACTGCTATATCAAAGGCCAAGCTTTTTCATAACATGTCTATGTGGTGTGGGAAGTAAAAGAACCCTCATCTTGGTAAATGTGTAGAGGTGAGATTTCTGGCCGAATTCATCACATAGATTCGATGACCGCCCCTGTGTTTTAAAAGCAGCGAGAAAAACTGAACATTGAGAAATTTTGGAAATAAACTATAATGGTTGACTGGACGTCAAATCAAACAGACCCTCTGAACTCTAAGTTCACTGAGGAACTCAGTATATAGCTACCTTATACCATTTTATTGTAATATAATCTCTTGATGTCTAATAGCAAAATGTGTCTAGGGATGTATGCCTTGATAAGAGAGAAAGCGAGATTTGTCTGAATTCATGGTATTTACAATACAGTAAGAGCCTTTAGTAACTCTTAGTAATTCATGTTACTGCGATGTTGAATCAAGGGGATGATGTCCCCCGGGGGAAAAAGAGGCCCATAAACCATACACAAAATGGTTTAATGAAAACAATATGCTGTGTCTGTATTTTTTTAATGAGATGCATTTTGTCCGTACGCTTATCAGCCTGGTAAACTGAAACCTGCTCCATCTAGATGCATCACCACTAGTAAAACCATATAAAACATACGCCCTATAGCGTCAGGGGCGATGCTAAAAAGCCGAGCAGACAATCACAGTCTCAGCATGGAAGCCAGGGCTGGTAGGTGGAGGAGGTTGCTCGCTGGGTGGGCGTGCGCTATGGATGAGGCCCAGAGTATTATTATGAGACGGCAGGAGACGAGTACAGTGAGACTAGCCTGGAAATATGTTATTGTGAGACCCGCGGGGCCTGTATCTGATACACGCGCTGAAAGCAAACACCTGTTGTGTTTATTTTCCTGAAACCCGAGCGCCATACCGTGTCCGAGGCCTCAGACTCGTCCTCCTCACCGGTCAACGGCTGGAGGAGGATCCACAGGAGTGGTGGTGGCTCAGTCCTCCAGGGTTTTAACGTACCCACCCCCGCTCCCTACCTCTCTCTCTCAGATAGGCTGTTTGTTTAGATAGCCGGCTTAGCCGCGGTGTGTCCGCTCGCCCGTCTGGGGCTTATAACACGGGATTGATCATAACTTATTCAGGAGTAGAGGCGGACCCCAGCAGCCTGCCCCTTTACCTGTTAGCTAAGGCAGCGGCCAGCCCCGTCTAACCGCCTCCAGGTACAACCTACACGGTGCTGGACGTGTTCCCGGGATGCCACCTGACCCAGGAGGAGGTGGTGGTGAGGCCGGGTGTGGGGGTCGGGACACGTCGGGCTACAAACTGGGTGAAGGTGTTATAGCCACCTTGAACCGAGTTAGCTATTTCGTATTCCAGACGTGTTATTGAAAAATCACATCTTTCTTTATATCATATCTAATTTTGTTTTGTTTTGTTACAGGAAGGCCCTTTTTCTCGGCTTTCAGATACCGGTTTGATATAGCTAAATAAGCATATCACATATATGCTCAATAATAGAAATTTTATTTGTTTTATGTACATGTATAGATTGCAAATAGACTTCGAAACAAGCGTATTACATAGTTTTATCTTAGATGCATGATTTGGTTGCTATGCTTCTTCTAGATTGATATGCCGTGACTGTCCTCTCAAGAAAACTGTGATATAAAAAGGCTCTTCCTTAAATGGTTTAGGCAAAATTAGTGTCTGTAAGAGTTTGATATTTCAAAACATAAATGGACAGAGATGTAAAATAGCGTCTTTTTTTCAAATAGCAGTATTTATTGACATCAATAAAATCCAAGTAGAATGAGATATCATGACAACATTTCAGCAAGATGTGAAAGGAAGAACAGTTAATAACTCATATCACATACCAGTTGAAACAGTAAAGAGTAATACAATGATGAAATTATTGCTGCTTATTTTTGATGGACGCTTAAATCCTTCACCTAACAAAATACAGTATGAATATAGGTGCTACAGAACTACTCTATTTCAGGTATTAATCTTAAGGATATCTAATAGAACAGACACAGGGGGAGGGGGAGAGACAAGACATACGGGAGCCAAAATAAAAAAGAAACAGTTAGAAATAGTCTTTAATGATTTTCAGGTATTCTGAAGACCCCACATCTGAATTAGCTCTACCAACCCGGAGCTGCACTGAGTAGGCAAGTCAAGGCTTTTTGGACACATAGTGAGTGTGACTGAATGGAATCCGTGACCTTGATGCTTGAGTCGGAAATATTCACTTCTATCTCCGACCTCGGTGAATTTTTCAGACCAAAAAAACACGGAACAGATGCCATTCAGTCGCACTAACCATGTCTCCAAATAGTCTTAACTTGCACTTGCCTACTCAGTGTAGCTCCGTGTTTGTGGAGCTGATTGAGATGTAGGTCTTTAGTATGATATGTCGTCATGGTAGTAGTGATAATGTGTATAGCCACCCCCTCTGTTATGGTGAAAGAAAATATGGATAACTAGAGCTAGGACTTGAAGTGTTCAAATCCCTGACTAATGAAAAGATACTCGGGAAATTATGATCTGTCCCCTACAACGCTACTTGCTGTCCTCGGTAAAATTTCCATTTTACTCACCAAGGTAAGTTTCCCGAAATTATATTATATCAAAACAAAGAAACTTACCCATTACATTATAAGCACTCTTTCAAAATACTGCTACAGAACCAGTTCCTGGAGAACACAGTCACCACATATGTGATTGATTTTCTGGCTGTGCTCTCAACTTTAGTGCATTGTTGTGTATGAGGGGTTGTGATTAAGGCAAGCCAGGTGACTGGTGGTGTGAGAGAAGGCGTATCTACTGGGTGGTATGAGCTCACCCACGTTTAACAAGCGGTGATAATAGTCATACTGCTAAATTGTCGCTTTCACCATGACGCAGATTGTCATGCGCTTCCATTCCGGTATTATTGAACCCAGACGGCGCCACCGTTTAGAGCTCAAACCGGAAGTTGAAAGCAGGACTCTTTTGTGGCCTGCTGGAAATGAGAGAAGGGGCGTTTTTTTATATTTCAGATCGGCGCTAAACGTGTGGGTAGTCAGTAATTAACCAACTCACGGGGCAGGTTTATTGTGTTTAAAGTGATACTGAGGTTTTGTTGCGGTAATAACATTTGAATGATCTGCATTCAGACTGAATCTCCGCTGCACCGTAAAGGTGTGTGTGTAGGGGGGGGGGGGGGGGGGTATCATGAAAAGATACAACCCTGAGGAACGTTCAAAGGATCACTCTGAAATGAATAAACACCTACGTGTTGCCGTCCGAAAAGTGTAATACCAAACAAAGGGTGAACTCCGTCGTAGAAGGTTAAACCGTAACTACCATCATCATATACTTGTAGTCGAATGTGAATAAGATAGATACAACAACATCTTAGCATAGAGTTGCAAAAATAAGAATAACAGGTTTGCGTCAATCACTACACGAGAATCTCACTTTCAGAACACTCCAGTCTCTAAGCCTAGATCTGGTGAACTCTATCCCTATGTACGGGGAAAAGAATCCAAGCAGATCCGGAAAATAATTCTAGCGTTTTATATATGGTAGGTAAAAATCAACGATAGAAAATATTTGTCTTTGGTACTGGCTGTGATCACTACGTGTCCCTTGATGATTCCTGAAAGTTCTTTTAAAGAACAGGGAGCAGGCTGTATTCTGCACGTGCACGGATCTGCGGTGGTGTGTCAGAGCACGTGGTCGGGCAGGGTACTCACGACACGCGCGGACCCCGTCCACTTCACACCGTGTCGCTGCCAGGAGAAATTACACCGAGCCAATCTCATTACGCTCTGCCACTCCCAATCCCAATCCCAGTCCAAGTCCTGCTCCCGACCCGCCAGCCTTGCGCCCTGTATATGGTAGTTGTAGCCTCAGGCGGCGCCTTTCTCTAGAGCCCTTGAAGAGAGATTTTACGATGAAATATCCTATATGTGGTGGGTAGTAAGAGTGGATTACAGACCTATAGATTGTGCTCTTTTTGTATAGGTGTTGGTAGAAATAGTCCGTCATTCGGTATAGGCCTAGGTGTTGGTAGAAATAGTCTGTTAATTTCCACACCACTGTGGTAAAGCGTATCAGGATAAACACTCAGTCACAAGACCAGGATACAGAACGAGACTCTAAAAAAAGTCTTTCGTGTTATGACAGATAAAACTCAGTGAACCAGGAGATTCTATCACGTAATAAAAGTACATGCATCTGTTTTCGTTTGCCTTTCGAAATGTATGGTTATATGTTTCAAGATTAGGATTTCTGATCACTTAAGAACTTTTTGAGCATGGACCGCTCGCACATATATACTCTGCCTTAAGGTTAGAGTGGTCACATCGACTTTGAGCTTGCTGCAAAATCGCTAACCCTTCATCATCTGCATGCTAAAGCTGTGACATTGGGAAAGAAGCCGAGGGCCAGTGTCTCAGTGCCCAACAGGCGTGTCCAACTGACCATGACCAATCAAGTGCTAGTGACGGAAATACCCAATTGACCCACTGGTGCTTGATGTATTTGGATCCCTGACAGGCAGTTGCACAAATAGTAAGTTTACTGTGTGCAAATGGGTTACAGAAAATAACCCATAGACTAATCATAACTCAAACCTTTTGATTGTTATTCATTTATAATTCCACGCTTATTCACCAATGATGAACATACCATTTACTCCTAGTGGTTAGATTAGCAGTGGCGTTTTATTTCTCAAAGCTCCTAACAAGATTGGAATGTCAGCATTGGAATATCATATTCCCATAAACTACCATCCATAGAGAACTAAGCTATGATTGTAGGTGGAAGAGCAGTGGATCCTGATACGGAAGGCTCCATCTTGATCCTACATGGGTATCGTTATCAGAGGGAGGATCATCAGTGTGGACGATGACCGAGCAGGGTTGGGTTAGTGATGGAGATATATCTCTGTATAGTGTGGCGGGGTACGGCTGGGGGCAGGGAGGGGGCGTGGAAAGTGACCAGCTGGCGGCAGACACTCCGATTTACTGCCGACAGCCGGCCGACCCCGCCCCGCCGGAGGTGATCGGGAGGTGATCGGGTGGTGGCCGCCGACCGGCCCCGCCCGCACCACGGCGTAATTGGGGTCAACTCTATCAGGGACCTGCGTTTTATGCAGTTTTCTTCCAGGGCGCAAGGGGAGAGAGAAAAAATAAATACACAACGCCCCTACCCCCCCCCCCCCCCCACCAGCCCGACACACAAGGCTTCCCAAAGGACACGGAGGTGAAGTCAGAAGGGCGTGGTGGTGGTGATGGTGGGGTAGATTTGCTCAAGTCTCTTATTATAGACATCATTTATCATATTATGACGTGGATATTCATTAAAAAGAAAGATAATTTGGACTTCCCAAAACGCCTGACAGCCCCAGAAATGAAACAGATCTGACCATCCCTGTTTCCAGTGACAGAGGTGGATTTTAGGGGGAGGGGTAAGGGAGGCGAACCGGGAAGTAAAGGATGAGGGTAGGACACAGCCCTGGACTGATGCCAGTCTAAAGTTGACCATGCACGTTGGCTCTGACCACTGACTCAGGACTTCTTAAATTCACATCTTTCGCGCTTGCGCCATCTTGTAATGGCCTAACCCTCGTATTTATTATCATTCTACTATAGTCCTGTATTCTGACGAGGAGGAGTGTGGGAGGTAGAGGGATGGGCATAGGAGACAGGGACTGAAGCCAGTCTAGTGATGGGGTTGTGGTCTGCTGTTGCATGTGTCCCCTCTTTGGGATTGCCATGCCAATGGCCGTTGAGACAAGCCACCATCTCTTGACCCCGTATCAACGTAGAACCCTGTATGATCACCCCTTGTTCCTCGGGGGTGCTTCGTTCTGCCCTTAAGGGGTGGCGAGGGGATGAAGGGGGTGCTTATTACACTGCCAGTCTCCTTGATGGAAATTTGGCAGAAAGTATTTACGCTTTTGGCTTTTCGGCGGAGGCGTCTCTTTTGAAGTGGATGGTGGGGAGTGAAGTTCCTTATCGACATGGCGGTTTCTTATCGATACATGTCTGATTCGGTGGAAATATTGACACTGGGAACACCGGAGCACGGATGAAAGAGGGTAAAAAGCCCGGCCGCCGTCGCCGATGTTCCACCTGGCTTCCCGTCTGTCTGCAGCTCAACAGGGCCCCGCCGAGAAACGTACCCAGCCATAGTGCACTGAAGGTTAAAAAAAGGCTGAAACTAAGATAAAGAGAAGTTATACTCAATCAAACGTTGGATCTCCAGCATGTGTGCTCTGTCTGTGTGACTGGGACTGGAGGATGGAAGGATCCAAAGAGGGAATGGTTAATGCCCTCACACCGACTGACACCTGGCGGGGGGCAATTGTCAGGTGAGGAGGGGGTGGGGTGGGGCTCACGTCTGATGCCCGTCCTGGCCGCCCCTTCTGTCCGCACCCCCGGGAACAAGAGGCTCGGGGGCCCGGGCGGCAGCAGGAAGCCTCACGCCCGGGCGCCCAGGTGACGGCGGGGTCGATAGCCCGTATTGAAGGAGGCCCTGGAGCAGCCCTGCCTCCCGCCGGGCCGCACAGGTGGGTGCGCCAGGTGCGCTGGGGTCAGGTGGGTACAGGTGGGCAAGATGGGACGGTGGTGGTACACACAAGGCTGTGGGGCTACGCTGACGTTCTGCACCGCTGTGCTCTCCTCCCTGCTCCGCTCTAGACTTACACACGAATACCTCCTGAAACGAGAAAATCCCCTATTATGCCAAGCATTCAATGTTCCCATAACTGTTTAGTATGTCTTGCTGAACTGTTAAAGGGTAAGAAAATAGAAGAAAGCATGTAATACCATGAAAATGTTGTTTGAGGCTATTCCAAATAAAAATATACTCAGGTTTTTTAATCAGACACATTTCTTTGATTTTAGTTAATATTACCTGAACCTGAAGAAGCAGGTTAAACACCTGCGAAACGTCGTGTGAATTAAAGTGATACACCGTATGAACCAAAAATTGTACCACTTGGTTTCGATAACAATATCTTTAAAACGATTTGACTGTGTCTGTTTTTTTTGTGATTTCCACCGTTTGAATTTGTTTAAAATAAGTCAAAACCATTCAAAAGAATTGAATCTTTGATGGTCCATATATATCCTCAGGATCCCCTGAGACGCTAAACCACAAACAAACACACTTCCCTGCTCCTCCCTGCTAGCTTCTTTTCTTCTCTCTCGGCTCTACTGTTTCTCCTCTTCTAGGCCTTCTGTGCTCCACTTCACCCTTCTTTCCTCTCTTTACCGTCACATGTTTCCTGGGTTGCAGTGCTATCCTGAACGTTTGGCACAGGGAACCAGTGTAATATTGTCCCTCCCTTTCCCCCATCTTTCGCTCTTTCCCTCCTCCCATTGAACAAAGCTCGTCAGACTGGAGTACCGTACTTTCACACAGCCCGGTTACAATGCTCCGGATATTACAGTAATCAATGTAATGAATTCCCGCGTTGTAATTTAGGAGCTAAATATCCTACTGATATTTAAGTATACAATGGACGATGAATGCCTTTTGTAATAGCCAAGCAGGGAGCCTGCGTGTACGCACATTTATTCCCAGCCTTTTGTTTATAGCTCTTAGAGAATGGATGTTCTGTGGTCTTCGGTCTTTGAAATGTAAGCATACATCATTCTACAACTGCTACAATGCCGAGTGAATGATCTACTGTGTCAATTGCTACCAAATGATACATCTATTCTCAGGGTATTTGCACATGATGTTATCTTAACCAGGAATGCGCATATTTACAGTTGGGCCCTCTTAGTTATCATACAAGTTGTAGACTCTGACCTCCGTATTATTTGATTGGTGATCATTGTTTGCGTATCAGAAGTTCTTCTAATATAACTGTAGTAACTATTTTTACGTCGACGTTAATTATCGCCAGCCCTTATCAAAAAGACCCGTATTTTGAGGTCACGGTGCGTTTATCTCGTCAAACAATCAGCCCGTGGTTGGCCAGCTCTGTAATTTCACTCCCATGATGTCTGTGGTGATCCCAAACTATCCTTGTTTACAATAGTGTGTATGTGTGTTTGTGTGGTATTTAAAATGATCTGACTCGTACGCTGTGCCAGAGGAAAATACTATTCGACCCTGATAGTTAACTCCATTTCCGGAATGAGCTCACGTACAAAGGAGCACGTGAGGCGGGTGGTCGTGTCATCTATCAGCCAGTGGACCAGTAGTGTGCCATCCCATTGAGGGGACCACCATAGGGCAGCGTCGCACGCACAATAATTACTTACTAACCACTTTTTAGCTCGCCTTTCTATGATTCTAGGTCAACTTTTAAAATGGGAAGCTGGTGGCTGCAACGCATCCCCCCTATTGGTTAGACATCCGAGAATCTGTCTTTTTTCTTCGTTATTTCGTTTTACGTTACTGTTAGAGTTACACCCACATAGACTGAAAAAAAATGATGGGATTGGTGGTGGGAAAAAACCTGCGATCTGACCTGAATTTACGCCCAGACTGGCTGCACTAGTGAGGTCAGGCATAATAGTGTGATATTAGCAGGGGGCTATCCTGCGTAACCTTCCCCCTCTAATGATGGGGTCACCGAGCACGTTCACACACACACACACACACCACATAGAGGGGGGAGGGGCATTACACAGCCCTGGAGGAAAATATCAGTGGACGTACAGCTAAGAGTCAGCAAAGGACACAAGTGCATAGTTTCAAGCCGTGGTATTTTGAGTCTGCTGTGGCGCATGTGAATGTCCGCTGTTGTGAGCTGGGTTTATGGGCGATATATTAACCCGAGTCAATGGAGGCCGTCACTGATTGTATGTTAGTGTACACCATGTGGGTGCAGACTCAGTGTGACTGCGAGTCGAGATAACATGGAACTGTTTACACATAATGTTCCTGGTTCGTGTGTGATAAGCGGTCGGTTCCTCTGATCTGAACAGTAACAAAGGATCGGGGGTGAACTGGTGGCAGCTGAGCAGTCACATATTATTATATGCTAGATTTATCAATTACAAAATATAAGGGAAATAATTTGTTGGCTAAACGGTTATATATGTTAACCTTTTTTCCAGTTTAGGAATTGTACTCAAGATGTACAAATAAGAGTGCAATAAATATCTAGACAGTCGCATTGAAATTTAAGTCTAGCATACAATTGTAGATTTTAAAGATAGTTGTAATGGAAGTAAATACACGGATCTCATCGTTGATATATAATTGTCGATAATTTCTCCACTATTAAGGCACACGCATAATTGACCCCGACGACATGTGCTAATTATTTAAAGAAATAATTGGTACGTGCATCAAGGCATGGCGGTTAATTGTAAAATAAAAAAGACACACTCGTTCAAATACTAGTGGGATATAATTCTTATTGAATGAGTGCATTAAGGGAAAGAGGAGGAGTGGGGGGGGGGGGGGGGGGGGGTGTAGATGCCCTTATTACAGCCTAGAAGAGAATCGGGGTGAATTGATAGACACACGGTCGAGTCCCTATTTAATGTGAAGAAAAATATCAAGAATGTAATTATAACTCAATTTCTACGCGATAAGTAGTCATAGGTAGATATGAATAATATGTGTTTATCATGCCGATCGGAGAGTGGGTAATGATTACATGCTCTTCTGCACCATATCACACACCAAAAAAAACACGTGGGTGGTGAAAATAATTTTGATGAAGTAGACACCAAGGCGTCGTGGGTAGATATAGTGTTTACAGTAAGATAAGTTCTCCACGCTATACGTTACCAACTCCAGCTGCCCCCACACGTGGACTGCGGCCGGGCAGGTGGAGTAGGTAAGTCTAGGGTTTCGGCCTCCTCCTGTAAGCAGCCCGCCTGGAGGAGTGATTAATACTCCCCTGACGCGCACCCACAGCGCCCTCCTGCTGCTCCCAATTATCGCCCAGATTCCGCCCATTGTCTCTGCATGCCGCCCATGTGTGCCTGCTACTCGGGAGGAATTTCCTCCAGGCTTCCCTCCTGCCACATACAGGAGGAGAGCACCTACGTTCGGATACGTGTGATATATATATATATATGTTTATATATACGTGTGATATGTATATTTATATATATAATATATATGTATATATATACATATGTATGTGTGTGTGTGATATATACGTGTCCTTAGTCCTGGAGCCGCATACACACGGTTTAGCTTACTGCCCCACACCTCCGCTCGCTGGAAGACAATCGTCGACACAGCGCCCAGACGAACCCGGTTGTGTGGCTGGGAGGAGGTGGAGGCGGCGGCAGTGACCTAGAAATCGGCAGGCCGGGCACAGGTTGGCTGCGATCCGGGGATCGAGGCCCACACGCTAGAGGGATCAACTGGCCGCCTCCCTGGCCGCACAGGCCGGCGCCTGGCCGCCTGCCAGGGGTTGGATCCAGCCTCTGTAGACCCCTGCCACCCGCTGCTGCTGCTCCTACTCGATGGGGTATGTCTGGGGTAGAGAGGTGGGTTGTGAAGTATGCTCCTCCCCTCCCGCCCCTAGCCTCCTTGGTTCTTGTGGGTCTGGTGCTCCAGGAGCGGTTGTGGCAAGGTGAGTAGCCTCCCCCTCCTGGCGCACCGTGGAGTTGTAGTGAAGGGAACAGGAAGCATGGCCTCGCTTCATTTATAGACAGAATCGCGATGGGTCCAGGTACTCCTAAATACTCCGCCTATGCATACAAATTATGGATAGAACGTTAGATTAGGGAGCAGACCCAGGCCCTGTTTGCCCGGCCCAACCCCGCGGCTGTCTCCCTACAACGGCAAACACCCTCACGGGGTGTTTTTCTGAACCCCTGCCACATCAATGATGAATGCACTGACTACAAATACAAACCAGCCACACGGTGCCCATGCACGCTGCTCCCCGGGCCGGGCGGGCTGCAAGCTTCCCCGTATCACTTCCACGTGTAATACGAAAGTGCCACATCGTGTCAAAGTGGCCACGGGTGTGTGTGTTTGGGTGGGGAGCCGAGACGAGGAAGCCCACCCTGTAGGGATTTTCCTTAGGTTAAAAGAAAATCCGTTACATTTTTTAATCCGCGGATGTTATAGCTCACCTTTCACCAGCGTTAAGTTTGCGCAGACAGAAATGAGATACAATTTGCTTTCGGCACGTGAAGAAAATATAGAAGATGTTGGACGGGAAAAGTCAGACGTCAGGGAAACGTATTTTAGAGCTGAGTATTTTCACAATAGCTTATACAGTTCACAGGAATGGGGAGAATGCTCATTGAGGGTCAGGTATGTACTTGGAAGAACTGCACCTCTAGTGTCCTCCTCATTCAGAACTGAAGGCCGGTTTAGAACTGTTTACTTAGTGTCCGTGAAAAAAACAGACGACCGCCGCTATCGCCTTAAAAAACCCAGAGTGTCAACAAGATAGCGTTTGTCTTTCACTGCTAGAGAAGACTAAACACTACCATGTGGTGGCATTTTGCTTCTTCCTACTTACAGCTTGAAATTCAGAAAAAAAAAACCCCATGAAGCACGGAAAATTATGGGATTTGAAAGGTGTCCTTAATTCATCAGATAGAGCTGGTGTATGGTGGTGCCCCCTGGTGAAGACATGCAATTTACATCTGATCATTGAACATTTGATGCCCTATATCAGGTAACAAACGAAATACAGTGACTAATTTTAGAGGATACATCTCTTCACAGTGCCTTCCACAGAACTAGAAGAAAAGAACTTCTAAGGGAATTGAATTTAAACAGATAAAACATAAAGTGAAACCTGCATATCCCAAGCACATCAGAAGGAAGTTTTCCACGGAAATCCTTGGTTCATTTTCAGTTTGTAAAATCATTTTTATTTCTTGTGTGACACAAAGAAATAATAAATTGGGCTTCATTCACTCCAATAATCAGTGGTTTAAACCTCCCAACATGTCCATGTCTTCTCAGTCTCTCTGTGGCAGGTATTTCCACATGAAAAATATTATCTATTTCTCCAACTGACACAAACTGACTTTCCTGAGATACAGACACAAAGTGAAGCCTGGGTAGCCCAGGCAAACCACCCTACCTAAATGATAGGGAAAACAAGAAAAGTTCTTAAAGTATAGTAAAGCCTGGGAAGAACATTTATAAACTTACCGAACATAAAATCAACCAAACTAAAAGCCCCCGGTGACGCGTGAGGTAAATAGTAACGACAGGTTGACGATCAGTGAGACAGAGTCTGTCTGTTACGTAGATGAGGCAAAAAGTAGAAATCGAATTAAACTGCTACAAACAGAGTTATTGGGCGCATGCCTCTCGGGCTGTGGTGTGGAATGTAGGTTATGGCGGCACGGAGACGTCACTTATGTTTATATGGTTTTCTGAGCAGCCCCAATGCTCCATGGCATAGGCATTTCTGGGATGTACCAGACTGACCTCGATCCTAGGCTATTTAGCGGATATGGATGTAGGATTGCGTGCAGTGTGACATGCACCCGTTGCATGCTACAAAGTTCATGTATTTCCTTATTTATAGACGGGGATGAAACATGTAAAGGGTTGTGGTGAACGGGAGCAGGATGAGACATGGCCGGATGAGGATGTCCATGCCTGACCCCTCCTCCCGGCCTCTTCCCACCTTCACCCCGCCGCCTCCCCGCCTGCTCCCGGCCATCTCCCACACCTATAGATCACGGCAGCGTGTTGCCGACCTGGCTGCAGTGATAAATCCGCATCGAGGATCAGAGTTGAGCACGCGGACATAATGATCTGAGGGCCGGCCTTCTTTACTGCCCACCCCCGGTGACCCCGGCCCCAGGCCACAGGCGGCCGGCCAGTGAGGGGCACAGGGATCGTCCGTCCTCAGGGACCCAGCCCTGCCCCTCCACTCCACACCACCACCAAGCTCATCTAGGTGCCCTCTCACCATAAAGCAGTCCTCGGAAAAATACACGTATTGACCTTCATTTAATCAGCTGACTGCTAAAACCGAGTACTCTTAATTATGATATGTGTATTCCGGTTAGCAATCCCGTATGTTTATCCAGAGAGCAAGAGTGGATGTTTAGCATGAGGGGAAAACCCAGACATTTTCTGTAGCTAGGATTGTGATATATGAGAAAGCGCTGTAGAATCTGCCCCTAACCTAGTGGCCCAGATAGTATACAGCAGTGCCTCACCTGTAGAATGTCGGCGTGTGGGAGGATCAGAACATACCTGGGATGACAGACTGTGCGAGGCAGACTGGTATTAGCACACTTTGATATCAATACTCGACCCTAGCCTGGTTTACGCACAGAGTTCAAACCGACCATATTCTTCATGTGAATTATGATGGTGAAATAGCATCGACACAATAGAGAAATCTAGACGGCACATCAGCTGACGGTTATTTTCACCAGCAGCGCTGCTAATTTGAGTCCACAGCGGAGTGGGTCATCTTTTTTCAAGCTGCCTGAAAAAAACACGAAGATATACACGCGAAGGGCAGACTAGGGTAATGAATGGGGGGCAGAGGGTGTAAAATTAGATAACGTTTTCTGCTGTCTGACAGTAATAGAGGAGGAGGTGGGAAGTATACTGTCTGGCCTAGAAGTAGTGGGGACCAACACAAGGTTTGCAGCCTGATTCAGGCGACCGCTCTTTCTCTCACAACGCGGGCCAACTTAGCCTCAAGCTATTGGTCATTACACGAAATGAAGGTCCATTCCTGCATATATATGGATATGCCAAATGTGCCAATCGCCTGCAGAAACAATCATTAATTTTGTCGGCTTAAAAAAATACCTGAGAACTGATTGTGCCCCCGAGCTAAATTCGGTGAATATGCTATTAGGATGATTAAATGAGAGGTACTCCGTGCATAGTTTGTTTGTGTAGGTTTAGATGGGTTTGGCCCAGCATACTAATGATACAATCCTGAAAGAGGTATATCAGGCTGTAGATCCTTGATGGCAGTAAAGAGTTAGCACACTCTTCATACGGAATTTTAGTTGAGGGAAGTACAGACAGAAATTGAAGCTCTGCTTGGAGAGTGTGCTTAGTGAAGATGTTGTATTGCTGTGGTCCAACGGCCTGAACGGGCGCCAAGCATGTCGTGGTGTGGCGTGGCGTGAGCTGGTGTTGTGCCAGCCAGGCACAGCAAACAGAGACCACCAACGCCTATCGCATGTCACTACAATTCCCAGTACCCTGAGACGTTTACACCGACAACTGTAGGACATGTCCTGCAGTTAGGACCGCCATTAAACATTTCCACAGCGTGGAATGATGTCAGACTGCAACAAGTCTACCGACCAAAAACCACCCACCTTTGGCATGTCCAGTGTTGTACAGCCACCAATATAGTGTTATACAAATTTCTTAATGTTGCATAACTAAAGTTGATTAGTCGAAGAGAGGTACATAACAGAGATGGCACTTTTCCTATTTCACATGAAAATACTTGTTTCCATTTTCAGATTTGTTCTTGTGTAGAACGAAGATGGTATAAATCAGGCCTCATTTACACCAATAAACGTAGAACGAAGATGGTATAAATCAGGCCTCATTTACACCAATAAACGTAGAACGAAGATGGTATAAATCAGGCCTCATTTACACCAATAAACGGTGGTTCAAACCTCCGCACACACCCCATCTCCATTCCATGTCCAATAGCAAGGTGTTTTCCATGTTTCTCTGAGGCCGTAAATTCAATATGAAAAATATTTCCTCTCTTTTTCGTGGCCCCACTGATACCCCTGACATAAGGGATACAGAATATATCGTATAGAATGACCGTGTAGTGTGAGACCCATGGGTGTCTACTTTGCTAGTAGGGCTAGGTAAAGGGTCACTGTAGAAGGGTCTAGTTGACCAGTCTATCTAGGTCGAATGATGTAATAACATATGGACTCGTTAGCTCTTGGGAAGAGCAAAGGTGTTGCACCATTTGTATTCCCATGGTGACACATTGAGTACTGCTAGATGTAACAGCCAGTATAGTCTGGGCATCGCGGTTAGATAACACATTTAACCTTTTCGGTCTCTGGTACTAGTAGGATGGTCTCAGTACCTGATGACTTTGCTAACAATTGGAGCTATATATAGCTATTGTTCGCCGGTTGACCCGTTGGTTGTGTACTTTATTTTTCGGACGTCCAGCCCTGAATCACTAGAGGATTCCTAATTATGTTTACAGTTATTGTACGGAATTACAGGAGAGAGTCTAAGGTATTCCACTTATGCGCGCAACTGCAAGTCCTACGATTTCAGTTATGCTACGTAGGTTCACACCTTTCTGAGTCCACATTCCCTGAATACAACTATTTCAGTTACTCAATCCTTAATCACAAGTCTAGATGATGTATTTAGTTAGTCACACCTACTTGTCCCAGCTAATACTACGTAGGGGGTGTGGAGTTAGTGCCGTGGTTAAGCCACCTTTCTTCTTCATCCCTAGCACTAGTAGATTTACTGCTAAATAAAAGGCCAATATATATCATATCATTCTTATGTAGTGTGAAAAGTACAAGAATTCTCACCTCGGTAAATGTATAGGGGTGAGACTTCCACCTAAATTCATCGCAAAGATTCGATCATCACTGCTGTGGTGTAAAACCAGCAAAAACATGCTGTATCTTGAGATGAGTTCCTATATAAACTCTGGGACGACTAGGACATTAAACAAACAAACTATAGTATACCTTGAGGTTTAAGAAAAACAATCTTTAAAAAATGTATAAAATGATCAATAAGAAATGACTTTTAACTTCCTGCACCTGTCCATCCCTGCCTCCCATATCCCCCTGACTCTCTAACTATGTTCACACGCTATTAGAGGCCCTGCACCCTGCTGACCAGCCCTGGAGGAGCCGAAGCGTGTATCTGTCGCGGGGACACGTGCTCTGGTCACGTCAGGCTGACTTGATCCTCCGCCGACACGGCCCTCGCTCCACCTGAGTATGGACACCTGGGCCCGGCGCCAGGCAGGTGCTCCCCGGCTCCGATGGCGACGTGACCCTGTCACTGCGGCATGGCCACGGTGTCAGGTCTACCTGTCTCACCTAGCACCCCTGCACCTCTGACCTGCCTACCACAGGGCCTACGTGGACGTACAGTTTAGCCTAGGGCCTGTTTCACTAGTTTCGTGACATGTCTAGATGGCGTCTAGATGGTGTGTCCGGTTTCATAGACTTGTCACAGAAATGTCACGAAACTAGTGAAACAGGTCCCAGGCTGGTGAGCGGTCGGTTGGCTCTTCTGTTTTAGCACCAGGACCGGAGATGGGGTTTACGTTGTGATTGGGGGCTTTTATGTTTTAGATATACGCAGGCATGATATTTCTCCTGATTTTCCCCGATTATATGTTTTTTTACGTTCCTAGGATCGTTCTTGAGGTCAGTGTGAATCCGAGAAGAAAATCAGTTAACGAAATAAAAAGGCTATGCCACCCGAAGAAAAATACAGGCACTGATCCTCAGAAACCCTCTTCGGGATTTTGTGTTATTTTCACATCCATGCCTGTATAGAGAGTCTGTTTATATCATATTAAGTTTGTGTCTGTTCTTTGGACCCTTCTAAACTCGTTGAATTGATTGTCGGTGTTCTCTCTGTGTGCCTCTCTGGGTGAGTTTGTCTAAAGTTGCCTCTCTCCCCGACGCACTCTGAGCTTACTTATGTCTTTTTATCTGTCAACCACTTGAGCTTTCTATGTCTGGCTCGGTCTGCCTGCCTGCCTGTCCATGTGGGTATATCTCTGTCTGCCTACTTCTGTATGCCTGCATTACCCTCTATCTATATAAACCCACCTTCACTCCAGTGTTTTCGTGTCTGCCACACTCTCTATCGAGTCTCCAGTGTCCTGAGATAAAAAAAGATGATTCTTCTTTTTAGTGGTAAATGCTCAGATACGCTGCCTTGGCGCGTGCTACACATACCAGCCCTTCACTATCTGTGAGCCAACTCTGTGAAGCTGGTTCAGATGCAGAGGACCAGTATCTTAAGTGAGCCAGAGGAGTGCCCAGCTGACCATGACCGATCACTCCAAACCCAAATACCCACATTGACCTACTGGTGCTTGATATATTTGGATCCTCCAAAGGCAGCTGGTTTTCTGGTTGTCAAGAGGGTTACAGCAAATAACCCACATACTGGATAAAACCCGAACCCATTAATCATTCTCATTTATAATTCCACACTCATTCATCAATGATGAACATACCATTTATTCCTAGTTATATACGGAAAACGGGTCTGCTCTATAGCCTACTCGTTGATATGGGTCACGCTATGGATCACCTCATACACACTCTACTATAGAAGCAAACGATTGATGAGTAATCAGAACTGGGAGTTCTGAAAGACGGTGTCCTGGAAAGATTGGCGGAAGACTACATCAGTGAATGTCAGATCAGAGGAGAGGAACGCCCCTACCTGAGTTATGGTGATGATGCATCGTCCTCTTTTATCCACAAATCCCCTTTGTGTCTCAGGTCGCCGATACCCTGATACGTCCACAACCTCCTTCTATGTTGTGTAATTGTGATAGTGGCTGAATATATTTTTATTCAGTCTGGGCTGTATTTGCGGTATTTTTCTCCGGTTAGGAATTATTTGTTTAGATTTCACGTCAAGAAGATATGATACCTGTACTTTACCTTATTATCTCTTTGACCTAAGTTTCAAAGTACCCCTTCATCTCTAAGGAACAGAGTTTTTGATGTTATGACTTTGCGTGTATCGGTGCCACCGCCATTCGCCAGGTATCATATGATTAGTCATGGTAAAAACGGATAAGGATGATTTTGCGTGTGAACACGGAAGATAGGAAATTACACTCAAACTGGGATCAAATGGATATGTCAGGAGAGGCGCAAGGGGAAGAGTGCGAGAAGATACCCAGTTCTAAAAAAAGACCAACATCAAAATCCTACACGTGATACGATGCAAACTGTTAAAGCTATGTGGAACGCAACAAGGGAAACATTTATAAAATCTTACATGAACACCTAAAAGCGAATTACTGTATTGATAAATTAAGGTATTTATCAAAAACAGACTCTTTCAAACTGAAGACGAGTTTATTTCTATTATAAAAGGGGATATTTTAACTATCCAAACAGGAAAACGATTCATGAAATAGACAAATATGAAAGGAAGATGTGTTGTCATTTGGGATGGTTGGATTGTACCAAAAGAAATTACTGTAAGGACAATCCATACCGGCACCACTCCTGAGGTCCGTGCAGTCTGAATAAAGAATATAGAAAAATGAAATGCACATTTTCAATATGCTGCATCATGGAATAAAACATCTTACTGTGGTAGAGTTTGTATATCCTGCATGAAATGGTATAGAAATGAAAATGATCCAGACCTATTTTCAGGCTATACGTCCGAACATATCAATGTGCCCGATCTACTATGGTATTCCATGTATTCTCGTCATCGATCAAGGAATGAACGTGGCTTATTTTCCCTGTTATGCACATGATAGTTCCCGATGCATTTGCCTTTTAAGGAAACATAGGATTAAAGAAAACCAACAAGATAAATGCATACATCTTTTTGAGAAGGGAACTGAATTTGATTGTTCGGAAGAAATTAATCAGCCCTTCCAAGTTATTTTCTTTCATTAGGCAACTCTTATTCGCCTTAAAAAGCACTCTATGTATACACAAACTGATTTAGTTTCTGGGATTTATTTAATTTCAGTCTGTATCTTAAAAGAGAGAAGCTTCATCCAGTTGCATGCAATGTTGAGTTTTATTTCTAAAGTCAATCTGTTCGATACATCGTCTGAAGAGCTATAAAAGAATTTTATGAAAATTTGATGACGTTGGCACGCCGATCTCTTGGCACGAGCTGAGGGAGAGGAGGAGGAGGCGGGAGGGAGGGAGGGAGGGAAAGCGGAGCTGGTACGAGTACTATTCCTGCCTAGCCATGTTTAGTCGGATTTATTCATAGGCCTGAGATGGTTATCTACCTTGCCCCATGCAATCCACCCACCCACATGAAATAGAGATAGAAAAAGTCGGGAACGCTAAAAGTGATTATCCACAGATCATTTACTCCGAATGCCGGTGCCTGCCCACCACCCCGTCCGCGGCACGGCAGTCGACCGGGCTGGTGATGGATATGGAGAATTATGATTTACGGAGGGTGATTAAAAACAAGGTCCAGTGGCTGGCTGAGGTCAGCGGATAATGACATTGTCTTTGATGTCATCCCTCTCATGTTGTGAGTCACCCCAGGCTCCCATTAAAGCTTCATGATGCTTGGAATTCAATTATGAGGAGGTCTGTGTTGATGGTGTGTCGACATTGGCTTGTTGGTGTTGTGTGGAAGGCCTCTTGACCTCCTGCTCCCCCAGCCTTCCAAATTAGAGCCTTTTTTCATAATACTATCAGTACTAGTGACTGTGGTCCAACGACGTTTACTCACATTCTGTGGCTATGGGAATAGCTTCGATTTTTTAAGAACCCTTGTTTGAAATTATGGAATTTATCGGTTTGTTAGGATGTTGAGAAATTGCAGTAAGGATGTATACAAATATACGTGCATATAAATATGCATATATCTGCTTTTTTACACTACGCTAAACTACAACTTTCCTGGTCTTTAGTCCCGGAAATAGGTCTAGGTGCCGCAGGCAGAGGAGCTTATTTCCTGGATGAAAGACCGAGAATGGCATCGCTTTCCCCACAATAAATACGTTTCTTTTTTTATTGTATACCTGAAAATCATTATAATAAATCGCCATTTCAATTACTTACATGCGAGGGGTCACTAACTACGGCCCATTTTTTGTACGTCTCGACTAGGAGTGGGTAGCATTTGATATTTGATAATTTAGCCACACAAACGTGCGTTACAGAAAGTGGTCATCATTTTGGCGTATATGGAATTGTCACACATGGGGCAGTAGTGCCGATCATTACGAGCAGTATTTGGGTGGTAAATCTGGCGATTTGGCAGGCGCCCTCATAAAGCATGTAAACTGTGGGTTTAGTCGACAGACCAATTGGTCATCAGCTTAGCCCCTGGTCTGTCTCGCCGTCATTCCCCAGCCGACACCCCGCAACAACAATTGGTCAGTAGGAGCAGCAGCCACTTGGGTTTAAACCCCTGCTCCTGGAAATGTGTCCATTAGAGCGGACGCATTATTGTATTAACTCGCGCATGATTTATGCTCCTAGGGGGTCGGCTGTGACAGGGGGAAACGATAGGCCTGCCGGAGACGGAAACAAATAGCCGGGTGTGTGTTGACTGTTCGCATAACTTTGTCAATAGGCAGTGGGCGCTACTCGCTTATTTTGTTTGGCCAGCATGCAGCAGCAAGTTCTATGGCGGGTCCTCCGTTGTTGGGCAGTGAGTGTGTCGGGGAGGAGGGCTGCTGGGCTTCGTGTTGTACCATTCAGAGTGGGTAGGGGGCACGAAGGGGGGTGTTTTATTGAGAGCAAATTAAGCATGTTAAACCTGTCTGAGTGTGCATTTAACATGAGAAATGGCACGCCATCGATGCGTGTCGGCTTCGCCAGACGTTGACCCCCGCGGTGACTCTCCAAGCACCTCCCGGTGTCACTCTCCAAGCACCGAGCAGCTCGCCTCGTTAAACGCACGGTGGACGTGAAAGACGCGTCTCATCTTCTACGCGCGCGTAAATCATGCATCCACACGCGCGTACGATCGCCGACCCGCCCGCCCTGTGTGTTTTATCAGAGGATGATCTCCATACATGATGTATTCCTGGGCGCTGAGATTTACGATCTCCTATCAGAGGCTGATCTATGAGCAGTCCATCGGTGGCCATTGGCTCGTGCCCCGACCGCTATTAAAATTTCAAACGCGTGCGTGCGTTGCTCTTTAGCGATAACATGGGGTCCTAATGGTGGCTTTCCTGCTGGTGAACAGTCAAGTCCACATGCTGCATTATGCATGGAGGTCGTGCTATGATGTGGGGGCATGGTCTATGGACTGTATGCTATGATGGGTTTATCACCACACAGACCACCGTACAATACCGCCACAATGGGCGGTGTACTTTGGTCATTACGCTGTATTGTGATAGCAGCGGTAAGCCAGCCGCAACCACTCACAGAGTGAACGTGATAGTTTGCCATACGGCAGCAGGTGGGTGAGGGAGGCCTCCCCTGAACGTTCCCACAGGTGTGGCTCCCTCACTTGGACACCTGGGGGTGTGGGCCAACGACATTATTACACAGGTATGCGGCACACCTTTCATGCTATTATTGTCTATGCTACGTACAAACACCCCGTCCTGTCCTGTCGTGCCACTCTCACGGTCAGTGAACTATGGCAACAACAGACTATTGTCATTCCCTCGTGGGCTGATAAAGGTACTCATGACAAAAGTAGGGTGCATCAAAAGAGTTGGTCCATAGTTGTAACGGTTATAATCCATGGGCTGCTTGTCTTGAGCCATCATTATCTCCGACATATGAGATTGGAAATCCCGTTGATATGGATAGCACCCACCAAACAACAAAAAAAGGAGAAACTTTCAAAGTCCAAGTGTCTTCACTGATCGTACTATGATAGATAATGTGGGTGAACGATTAGGATCCACGTATTGGCAACATATATTCGACAGATTACCATATATCATTCGAAGCAGAATGTTCATCGCACGATATAATTATACACACACAAACCAAGTTGGGAAAAGAACCCTACACAAATACATATGATTGGACAAAGATGACATGATTTCCTTCCGAGTCTCACAGAACATATATGAATTGCTTTCGTTTCGAATGCTTTCTGTCCGTGGATCCTCCCAGAACATGCCAGGTCCAAACCAAACATTTCTTGATGTTACTAAAACGCATCGTTAACTGTGCGAACTTCTCATGTGCGCGAGTCGGGGCTTCATCGATGGCCTGGAGAACACTCCGGGTGCCGTGAGGGTCATTCCGGGAATACCCCGTGAGAATCCCCGGGTAAAACGAGCCCCGATGGGCAGGTCGGGCCTGCCATGCCGACTCCCTTCCCTACTCAGTACACATACCACACGCCTGCCCCTCCTCCAGACCAGGGATTGCTTTCCGGGGGTCGGGGGCGGGGGTGGCCGGGGGTGGCTCTTACACTCCCCTTACCTCCCTCCTCCTCCCCCCGACCCCGAAACGGATCACCCAACCTGTGTGAATGTATTTACCTGTGAGAAGGGGAGCCTAAGCGCTGTCCAAGCTAATGCCTTTATACGGTCGATTTTCTCCTTTTTTTGGCCTTTATTTTTCTCTTCGTTTATTTCCATCGGGGTGAAGGAGATCAACGGGTTAGCATCGATTGGGGCCATGTGGCTTTAAGTGGACACAATCAGAGATCTGTTGGGAGGCCGACCAGGCTGTTGGGTGGGTTCAGGTGCCTGTTGTAACCGCAGTTCTAAGTGTTGTATTTCTCGCTAGGAAATTGGCCATGTATACCGGCGACAATTTCTTTAAACCTGGTAGAAATCTAAGATTAGTTCCTGGCATGCAGGGAGCTATTACCAATGTCTTTTGATAGCAGCATGGAAATAGGATAATTGAACAATGGTTATGGGAGACTCTCGGATAAGATCATAATTCGTAGAAATTGTAGGAGAAATACGTAGTCGCTGCGTGTGTCAGCTCGTTAACGTTCAGCACGCTGCCAGACGTAAATTAGATCATCTTGTTAGATGTCATCAGGTAGGAATGCAGGATCATGTGAGAAACCTGATCTATCGATACTGACAAAAAACAAACACTGAAGTGTTATGAGTCTATGAACTATAAATAATACTACCTTCCATACCACGTGGCTTGTTTTTAATGATATTCAGGCATGTAATAATAATGAGACATAGTAACTATGTCTGAATTACATATACACCTGTTCCATATTGTTTTGAAAGATCTCACCGAGTTCGAAGAACGCTATGGATATTTCCGACCCAAACAACAGATCTGTCAAATATATTCCATTCAGCTATACTAACCTAGTGTCTTCATAATACTGGCCAGTATTTCGGTAGACATACAAATGTTTTTGTAGTAGATATTATTTACAGAATCGTACAGGTATAAAAATCGCAATCAATTTGAATGTGAAAAATCAGGAGACATCGCAATCACTGCCCCCAAACTCAATGCCAACAATGTGAACAGAAAATGCAAAACTGAGAATTATGATTCTGAACAGTAATTTTCAGTTACGGAAGGTCATTAAAACGCAGGTCTACGAGGGCTACTACCGCGCTACACACAAGAAACTGGAGCGATGACTGCTCATTTTTATCCCATTTTCACCTGGGACATGCACGATATAATATTATATCACCCAACATGATTTGATCACGGTGATCTGGTAGGATGGCCGCACTGACAAGTTAATTTCTTTTGAATCGCCCATCGGGCCTTAATGTGTCGCTAACGAGCGGTAATGTGGCGCCCGGCGGGGCGGACGTGAGCGGATGAGGCACGTTGTCGGTGCTTATCGCCCTCACTGTCGTCCCCACCCGCCCACCCCGCCCCACACTAATCCCAGACAAAAGACGCGCCGGCCCGGGGATGAGCAGGCCCCACGCCACGGCCCCCGCTAATCCTCGTAATAAGCCATTAAGCAGGTTAAGTCCAATAACATGTTTCCAGCTCAGCGGGGATCCTCCAAAAGGCCCCTGTCGCCGGGCGAGTAAGGGCTACCACTACTAGACCGCCGGGCCAGCGACAAAATGACATGGCCCTGTGAGTCTGGGAGGCTGGATGGACGACTGTTGGGGTGAGGGGAGAATGAGGGGTACAGCGTGGATCTCTTATAGCCACATTACTCTATTGACAAAGCTGTGTTTTATTCAACCTGCAGTGTGGATTTGAGCGTCCCGTGCGGCGCCATTAACACGCGGGTCGCCCGGTAGGCGGCGTCTCATTCCGCCGGATTAGCCAATCCCCGAGTCGGTAGCCAATGAAAGGCTGAATTCAGAGCTCAAGTCCCCGGTGGAGGAAATTATAGGGCCGGGTATGGGGCGACTGAGGAGGAGGGCCGGCTTTACTCGGGTGACTGTGTTTTGGCCGCATTATTGGGAGTTTAGACGAAACGAGGCCAACACAAGGGTCACTGCGGAGTGTGGTGAAGAACAATGGTAGTTGATGGCGCAAGCCCGGGGGTAACAGCCGAGGGAGCGGGTGGGGGTGAGAGGAGGGCTGTTGAGACTCCCACGAGGGACTTGGGTAGGTCTCAGTGCAGCTCGTCTACGACGAGTGGCTGGCTATTCGGGGAGTGGTTGAAATGAGAGTCACCGCCCCACGGAAAAAAAGCTCGAATCCCTCAACAAGGCCGTGACAGCTGGAGAGGTGGGTGATGAAGGTAATGGCATGACGGGGTCTTGTTAGGTCTGATGACGAGGGATCTCCAGGGAGACGAGATGAAGGGGGAGGAGGGGGAGGGGAGGGGATGACGCGTGGAGCACGTTCTGTGTGCGCGTGCGGCAGGGTGGGATAGCAGGGTGCGTAGTGTGGGGGTAAAACGTGAGATCACGAGTCTCAATGACAGGTCAGCGATCACAGGGACAGTGTAGACTGGCCTCAGTCCCCTAGGAAATATCAAACATGTTTGATTCAAAATCGCAAGCGATGTTATATGCTGAAGAAGGACATTTCTCGGCAACTAATTCCCTTCTCGGCGAAAGGTGGAACATAATCGTAGCAGCCCAAAATATACAAGAATCGCTCGGTATGACTGCCGGCTTATCTCCACCTCAGCTTCTGGACACATTTGATTCCTGGGCCTGTTACAGTGTCAGAGGAATGGTAGATATTTTAATGCATATTATAGTGATTTAGTTTAATTTTCTGTTAGGGTGGTTAGGGGCAGTTCTATAACTGTCATTCAAGGTAGCATCCCCTAGGGGGAAAGACGTATCCACATCTCAACTTTAGTTAGTTCATAATTATTTTCTGAATACTTTTAAAGACTTGAGCATGTCTAAGACAGTGGGCAGTCGTGCAGAATAAAACTGGAAGCACTCTGATAAAGCGAATTAGCATAAAAGTATTACTAAACTGAATTCAGACGTGCGAAATCCAGATTGTCAGCAGACCTATGGGGACCTACTGACCTTTAAATTAGTCACTGCTGTCATTTGAAAATAATGAAATAAGGGGAAATATAAAATCAAAACAATTTTGCAAATGGAAAGAGGGCTTTTTATACACAGTTGAAGCTTGATCACATCGTATGAAGCCAATATCGCTTCCATACAAACAGTTTGTCCCGTCAAAGGGAAGAGTTCAAACTCGCTTGTGACACACTTCCCTCGAACCTATTCACTCACTTCAGTGGCCCTTGTTGTCCTTTGATTGTTGGAGCAGGCTACCACAATACAAGCGAGGACCCTATTAAAATAGCATCTAAACTAATTTCTGCCGGAACTCTACATCCTCTCCACCCCCTGCATCGCTCAATCAGCTGACCATGACGAGGTCGTCGCGCTCCACCTCACTGACCACAGTGGGCGGGCGTCCTCCCTAGGGTCCCGTAGATGGGGCGGTCATTAAAGCGGAGTATTTTTACCTGGTCACGGTTAGGGGTAGGGGAAGGAGGGGGTGGTCAGACACTGGGGCTCTGTGTATTGTGGGGTAATCTCCCCTCTCTCATCTACCACCTCTGACACAAGGTGCACCCAGACTTTGTAGATAAAGGGCCCCTAGGGGCATTGTACCCCTTAAAACCCCTCAACAACCCCCTCCCCCAGCCCTCCTCTCGTCATATGTATAGACCAGCATGTACCACACATACACACAAACTCTCACTGTCCTAAGTCGTTAGTCCTTCATTGTAACCCCCTCCCTGTCCCACCCATACCCCCGCGGTGCTCCCTACCCCTTGAGCCTTCATGTTTACCTGTAACAGGGTGCAGCTTTCCACTCGTTACCACACGGTCCCCTGTGAACCCCTGAGGTGGGCGTGGAGGGGTCTGGACATCTATGGTGAACCTGCCTCCAGGTGAGAGGTCTCTGGGCAGCTGTCCTGGTGTCGAGAGCCATGAAGCCGCCCCCGAGATGCGGTTTAGGGGTAAAGGGGAAATACGTCTAGGGGCAGGTAAGAGGACGCTGAAGAGGTGTGCGCGCGTGAATGGTGGGGGTGTTTACCTCGTGAGGGGGTGAGGAGTTATCAGGCCCGGGCCCTACGCCGTATTGTCCGGACCTGTCACCTTCCAGGGAGGAGACTGGTCCCTCAGCCTCAGGGGAATGCGTATGTGTGTCGGTGGAGAGGGTTGATGCATAGGTCTACCTCAGTGTTGGCCCTACATCTCTACCGTGAAGGTCAGTGTTGCACGGTCCCATCCTGAAGGTCAAAGCGTCTGCCACCCTGCTAACTCATCCCCACACGGTCTACTGGAGTCTGGTTAGGGATGTACATTGAACCTACACACCACTACCAGTAAGGGATACCTTGTCCTCAGTCTAAGTATATGCCACGAAACATATTCATTGCAGTATCTAACAATGTAAGTTAAAGTAAGGAGCAACGTGAATACACATGCCAAATACACATAACAGTGTACAGGTATGGACCATAGTCCATTCGTTTGAATAATCTTGCATAATGTGATGTTCAGGAGAATTCATGCTGGAATGTGGTAATACTACATAGTCACCCTTATGGGAATATATGAATGCCCACATCCACTGTGCAGTTGTCTGTCTTCATAGATGAACGGGAATTTCTCGTATGTAGACGTATACTCACCAGTCTGTTGTGGTCACAGTTTAAAACAGGGTCATGCTGTTCTTAAGGAGGTCAACCAGAATTACCATAGTGTAGAACGGAGGAAGAAAAGGGTCCTATTGCAGCAGCATTAAGTGTGGACCTTGCTTAAGCCTGGAAGTGAAGGTTCTGCCTCGTGCTCAGGGCCCTGTTAAGTGTATGTACACACTTTAAATGCGAGGATTACACAGTGACGGCGACCATGACCTGAGTAGGACCGTGTTCCAGGATCACATCGGTGTATTGTACTCCATGTGAACACCGGGTCTACGTGTATATTAAACGCGTACGTATGCGGAACTTCAATCGACGTGTAAGTACTATTGCAACTTGACATACTGGCCATCCAGGTATGCTCCTTTGGGAAGCATAACATGCCCAAGTATTTATCATGTACAGACACAGTATACCTGTTTTCGTATTATTATTACGTTTCGCCACCGTGCATAACCTGTAATATGTACGTCACATACATTGCCCATACGCCACGTACGTGATGTACAACCACGTGGGTAGGAGCGAGTGGTATACGTAGGGCACAGGTAAATGATAATATTGTATCTGTACATATTGGCCATCCAGGCATTCTGCCTTGGGAAGCACTAAATGCCCACAGTACCTGATGGAACCTGAAAAGCCAAGCAGAGGCATTCTCTCTAAGGGGGGCAGGGAAGGCAGACGTTCACAGCACACGGCCATACATGCATTTTGCATAATGCTCATCAACATCATCATAATAATAATGATACTATCTCCGCACACGCAGCACTCTGTTCATCCCATAGAGACAGATACCCCGACCTGATAAAGCTGGCCGGAGGGAATGAGACCCGGACCCGGCCGTATCCGTAACCCGGCACGCCGACATGTCCCGCAGCCACCCCGGTGGCTTCCCGTACAAGGCGGATGGGTGCCGCCGTGATGCTTCTATTGACGACCCGTTCTCCGCAATCACTCAACAGATAGCCATAGCACTGACACCTTATGCAACATTCATCCGGGCGTATTGAAGCCAGATCCGGGTATATATTGGTCACTGACTCTGCTCCACCCACACTTACAAGGCCTTATGCAAGGTGGGGGGAGGTAGCGTTAAGTGGGACGTTTACGGTAGGCCAAATAATGCTAGCCTCATGGATACTGGGGTCATCCTGGCTCTCCACAAGTATATAGTGTTATCGTGGCTTGTACTGCCTCATTATCTGGTTTCATTTGGGAGCACTGTCTTGCGTAAGGCTTAATGGTGTTTTCTTTGTGTTGGATGGAACGTTGGAGGGTTGCATGTGCAAAGGGGTAAGCATCCGTATTTCCCCAGGCGTCAAACCAGTCACCCGTACTGGCCACAAATATTTCGTTTGAACAGCGAATTTTGCTTTTGTTAGTCATTGGTTACTTGGGTCTTTGAAGAATAGAAAATGCGGATTTTTTTTTTTTGAGAATGAAGGAGGAAAATTATTTGTTCAATGTAGACGCCGTAAAAACAATCAAACAGAAGGTCTAGAAGGAGGAGAGTGTGGAGAATTCATCAGCGGATAATTCGCTTTGGTAAATGTTCAAAAAGCCTTAATTAAATAGTATTTATGCCCAGGTAATATTTGGTGGAATTTTCCAATGAAGCAATAATAACCGTTTTTTCCCATTCGTGTTTTCCAGATGATCGAAGAGGAGCGCAATGGAGCGGAACGGGTTGTTAGCGACGCTAGCGACGTGGATGACGTTAGCGACAGTGGCGTCGACGACGGGCACCACCAGCTCCACCACCGGCGGCGTTGGAACTACAGCCACCAACCCACACCAGTATATCCGGGAAACGTTCACGGACGCTTCAAACAACGGTAATTTTACGCACCTGGTGACGGACGACCGCACGGGCAAGCTGTACCTGGGGGCCGTCAATCGGCTGTACGCCCTCTCCGAGGACCTCAACGCCGAGAAGGTCGTCTCCACGGGGCCCAAGATGGACACCCCGAACTGCCCTCCACCGCCGCTGGACTGTACCTGTACGACGACCAGCAATTGTGATGATTACCAGCGCCGGTCGAGGAACAGCATCAACAAGGCGCTGGTGATCGACAAGGTGAACCAGCGGCTGATCGCCTGCTTTAACCTCTTCCAGGGCCGCTGCGAGAAGCGCCACCTGGACGATATCAGCCAGCACGATCCCTTGCTGGCTATATCGCTCGTACCGAACGATGATACGTCCCCGGTGGTGATCTTCATCGCGCCCGGACCCGCTAAGATCGTTCATAACGAGGTGCTCTACATAGGGGCCACCCGGAGTAACGTGGGGCTGAACGCCTACAAGGACCTGGTGCCCACCGTCAGCAGTCGCAATCTCAGCAACTTCGAGATCGCCTACAGCGACGTGCAGTCGGCCACAAAGAAGCAGCTGGAGTATCAGCAGAGGGACCTCTTCAAGGTCTACTACATCCACGGCTTCAGCTCGGGGGGGTTCAGCTACTTCCTCACAGTGCAGCGCCAGTCGCTCGAGGTGGGCACCATGGTGAACTGGGTGACCAAGGTGGTGCGTGTGTGTCAGCACGACCAGATGTACTACTCGTACGCCGAGGTGCCCTTACAGTGTGAGCACGAGGGGGCCAACTATAACATCCTGCGTGCGGCCTACGTGACACGCACAGGGTCCAACCTGGCCCGCAGTCTGGGTCTGTCCGACCAGCCGCCCATCACGGACAACGACGACGTGCTCTTCGCTCTCTTCTCCAAGAGCCAGTACCAGTCCAAGAGCCCGACCAATGACTCAGTATTCTGTATATACCCGCTGAAGAATATCCGTAGGGTCTTTACCGAGATCATCCAGGACTGTTTCAATGGTCTTGGCAATACGGGCCCCCCACACATTGTGCCTACCGAGCAATGCGTTAAAACGGTGAGTCTGAGTCCCTCTCATTTCATTTGAAAGATATCGTTATTCCATGATAATTTGTGTTTTGGCATAGGGGTCATCGATAAAGTATGTAAGCAAAATCTCTGAAAATCTTGCCCCCCCCCCCCCGACCCCCTCTCAATCTTGTACGCAATAGAACATAGCAGGAGCATACGCAACATTTAAAAAAATTCAGACCCCAACCCCTCTCAGTGCTTACGTACTTCATGGATGGCCCCGTTGGTCCCTGTTTGTGGCAAAGAACTGTTTATTACAGAACCGTCTAATTTTCATTTTGCATAGAAACCCCATTTGATTCTTTAGAAAGCACAAACCAACCTGTTGAAAACAGCATAGGTCAAAATGATGTAATCCTACTGATGCACCCACCCCCAGTGACGCGGTTGAACCACTTGGGATCCCCTGAATTTAAAGTTTGTTAAGCATGATTCTCTCAGAATGTCTTGTCTTTGATATTTGGATTTGATTTCCACTGTACATGTATATAACCCGTCAACTATTCGCTTGTGGGACATGCCGTAAATCAGAGTGGGGTACCATGATTTCCGCCAAATGGTATTGTCACAGTATGCCTTCTAATCCAGTTACAGTCCCCATCGAATTGTTTACACACAGGTTGTTTGGAAAGAAAAATCTTTTAGAAAGAGCGAGGAGGATGGTGATTAAAAGTTGGTCAATGCAAACCTTCTTGTGTTTGCATGGCACTTTTCAATTTGCCGGTAACCTTAACAACTTGCCGGGGGGGGAAATAGGATGAAACACGTAAATTCAGTTGTACTGAAATTACCCTTGGCTTAGTTCCAATGACAAAATTACAAGTGTGTTCAAATAATCAGACCATGCCCAATTTTGTCCCCTTGTTTTCTAACCAATCAAAGCGTGCGTTTTGGGGAACGTGTTTTCTGGTTCACCTGTTATGTCCCTCATGCTGGGCTTCTCGTGGCTCGAGTGTTTCTACTTGTGCCTCGTCATTGTGATCTGATTGTGTATTTGGAGATACTTGGCAGCAGGCAGGCATCCCCCTTCAGCCAGGTTGAGAGAAGTATCAGAGCTCCAGTAGGCGATTAGCATCTCTAGGCCATACCCTATTGTGACTTCCTTTAGAAAAGGAATCCAATAGAAAACAACTCCTAGTAGTGCTCTATATATATATATATATATATATATATATATATATATATATATATATATATATATATATATATATATATATATACAGCTGACTCAGTCACCTCCACTTCCGCATTCACTCTGGTGGGTTCTGCATAGAAACACCTTATTTCACTTAAATCAGTCTTCTTTATATGGGATTCCCTTCACTTGGATTATTGTTTTCAAATGCGTAGAGCTATTAAGAGAGAATGCCGAAAGAAAGGGGCGGATGTGGGCGGCAGAAGTGGCCCTCGGTGCTGTGCGATTAGAGGCTGGCCGGGGTGGTCGGGCCGGGTGGGTGGGGGCCCGCCTCGCCCAGGTAACCCCGACAAACAAGACAATCGACCAGACACTGAGCCGGGGCTAAACGGCCGCCATTAAAAATCATTCCGCTCCATTGGCCTTCCAAAGGCACGTCGGGCGTCGGCATACCAGACCGCCGCGCCACCTAGCGAGACGCTCAACGCTGTGCCACCCACTTTACCCACACTTCATCGTGCACCCCGCCCTCTAGTGGGCATCCCGGAATCCTTCGGGCGCTGGTGCAGGCGCCGATGGCGCTATTTGGTAGAAAGCGTCAGCGATCCGGGTCCTCACGGGACGCGCGCGTTCACACCGACTGACCCGCACGTCTGTGCGCGCGCGAATACAGACATTCTGACGCGGGTAATTTTTCCCGTGCACCGGAACCGACGAACGCTGCACTTTAATGACCCCGCTGAGACCGCGTCCCACTGTGGCGCCACTGTACATTCAAGATCCCCCCCCCCCCCCCCCAACCACCATCCTCCTTCTCTCCCTCTAAGCCCCCACCCCCAGACCCCGGCTTAAGAAAAGAATACGCAGCCGGTGCCAAAGGGATTCCACCATGCCCCCTCCTCCCTCCTCCCGTCCCAGACCAGTGGAGCCTTACCTCATGCCATTCCCACACACTAAGCCACATACCGTTTCGCCAGCCGGCGTGCAGTAGTTCGCAATTCCACACCCAGTTCCCGGGCATAAACGCAGTCTACTGCGGGTATTGGGGAGGCAAGAAGGGATGGGAAGATAGAAAGAGGGGGCAAGGTTGGGGAGAGAGCAGGACTGAACAGGTGAGAGGGGGGAGAAGATATGGATGGCCACTAACAAGTCCCTTTTGAACATCGCTGTAATTTTGTAAAATTACTTAGAGTTTATTCTCTTTTCTCTACTCTAGTCTTTAGATTCACGGTAAAATGACGTGAATTTAATGCGCAGATAATCTCGTGAGCAGGCCTTGCAACACCTAATGGCCGCTGCTGTATTGCAACTGAAAGCCAGGTGGAGAAGAATTTGGCAGTGAAATTATATTTTTGATGATTCCCAAATGTAGGCGAGGATGCACGTGATTAGGAAATAATCTGAAATTACTGGCGCTAATTTGGTCCGCGCTGGTCCGCCGAGTCACAGGCAAATCATCCCGACACTTGAATCCAGAATTAATTACACAGCATTTTACAATATTCACCATCCACTGGCAAAAACGGAACTTCATTCAGAAGTTGCCACACGGGGCTGGGGTTTTATTGTGCCGGTGTTGAGTCATATTGCGACACAGTGTGGGAATGCGGCAGTTGATGGTGACATTGTTTCGGATGGATTGCGGCCCAAAAAGGCCTTAATTTGGCCTCTATGAGGTGATTTTTGGTTGGGAGTCCGCCGGCCGCCTCTAGGATCCCCTGATGACAGCAGGACATGCACCGGACACATTTATTAGCCGCATTCAGTGCCGCTGCGCTAGGGGCCGTTCTGATGACATAATGATGAAATGATGATTCCAGCTCCTCCGCTACCGAGCAAGGCAATGAAGGAACATCCAATGGGACCAGAGTATGGCAAATGCCTTGTTTATCGCCCACTTATTACCTTTAGTAAACATTGCCAGCGGTGGATTAGGGCATGGGTGTGCTGTACTTACACCAATATCTCCCGAGGGTGATAAATGTAGGATTCGCCTGTGGCGCCTCCTGCTTACGACCTAGCATGTGGTGGATGGGGACAGGGGGGCTGTGGGGTTCCTGTTCAGTCGGACATTTTGATTGATTTTGATTATCGCCCAACAAATGTATCGCCACACAGCACACATTGTGGTGGCTCGGCATGAACGGTGTATGACTTTTGTTTACCGTCAGCGACGGTTGAATCGTGACGTCAGCAGGCACACGTGACGTTTTGAATGTGCGTCATACGTCATTGGTACAGACCAGCCGAGGAAGCCAAATAAAGTGTGCCGTGTGGCTTCTTAACACGCGTAAACACCGTTAGTGGTTGGGTAATGTTGGGACAAACCGCCCCCAGACATGCCAATCAGCCAGTTTCCTTTTTCAGTCTTTGTCAGTTTTAAATTTGCTTCGTTTGTTCCAAACAGCTGTCGAAAAATCATGCTGAAAGCCTTTTTCCCGAGGTATGATCCATCTTACTGGTACTGCACGAAAATCATATCGTGATATGGTGGCTACATACAGCCCTCCTATTTTCCTATTAACGCGTTTAGCAACAAATCACGGCGCATTTCATGCATGAATGTGCTGTGATTTTTACTGTAACTGTCTCTGTTGCGTGATCTCCAACATAGATACTTGCACAATAATTGTGAGAATTGGCACGTTAATGAATAGCATTAATTTGTTTGTTCGTATGTCTTAGTTTGTTGGCTCGTGTTGGATAGATCTCCGAGGTTGCATTCATTATTAAGCTGTTTCGTGTTTTCCCCATGAACAAAAACATACATTACAGATAATTTAGTGCCATGGAAGGCATTTCGGTAGTTTTTTTTAAAATTTAACATTTGACTCATGTGGGTTGGAATTTGAAAGACAAACATTTTCAATCTGTGATACACAATACTTCGTACGGAATACATGTACATCACATTTAAACCCCTGCTTTCGAAATAAACAATCCGTACACATTCACATTACCAAAATGTTATCATTGAATTTTACCTTATCACAAAACTAATATTTTGCACCATGTGACTATATAACACCGTTCAGAAAAGCACCCCGCTCATTAAATCATGTTGGTATTTGTGTTGTTTCCACAGTCATTCAGCATTGATGATAACTACTGCGGTATCCATGACTTCAACAACCCCATCGCGGGCACCAAGCCGGTGCAGGCGTCAGCTATTCTACGTATGAATCAGACCTCTGTTACCTCCATCGCTGTCATGGCAACACATCAGTACACCATCGCCTTTATTGGCACCAACGATGGCTTCATGAAGAAGGTAAGACACGTTAAAAGCTCCCTAAAACAGCCCCTCTCGGCGGGACCGGCGCTCCACGTCAACATGTCCACATGAAGGGTTTCTCCACGTGCTACCTGTGATTTCTTTCCGTGTTTTCTTTTTTATTCAGGCGAAGCGACAAGGACGGGGATATAGTTTTTTTTATCAGCCGAGGAACGAAAGCTAGATATTTTATAGACTTACAATATTGGCGATGTTGACGGTTGAATAAGATATGGTTTATACATAATGTCTATTATATTGGAACATGTTTTGATATTAGAGACGTATAATCGTATGGTTTTATTTCTTATTTGACTTTTTTTATAGTTTACGCACTGTTATCCCAGAGTAAAGAAAGTATCACGAGGGTTGAAATAACGTACCGGGTAGTCTACCAAAACGCCTTCTCGTTTGTGGAAAGGGACTGTGGGACAAGCTACTACGAGAGACCTCGAATATCTAGCCAAGATTTAGGTCGTGATGGCTCCTTGGATGATCCTTTATCGATGCCATTTCATCCCAATACGCCGTTTGCCGATGACTCTATGCTGGTTGGGTGCGCCGATTGGCATCGCTGTACTGACCCCTCTGCACTCATTTATGCCATGAGGGTTCACACGGTCAGCGCTCACATAGCCAGATGACCAAAATCTAGGCCGAGGGGGTGGGGGAGCGGAGAAATCGAGGGCATCATGGAGAGCACGGCTGACGCCATCTCCCACAGGCTGGAAGTGGTCCAGTGCTAGTTGGTGGGGTAATCGATTGCGCTGATGGCTTCACATGTTGTTAGTTTAGTGCGCGTTCTGTCAGGGGTGGAATCCATAAACGCGGCGGCCGGAAGAAGGGCTCGCATAGAATATAAACATCACTCAGAGGGGCGAGGAAAGGGTGGAATGAAAGAAATGCTTCTTGGCAAAGTGTTATTCTTTTTCCTGCGATTTTCTTGATACCAGCGTTATTAATGCATGGTTTGAAGAAACCCTGAAAAGAAACATGATGAGCAATCAATATCCACCGTCCTGAGTTGTAGCTGTTCCGATTGCTATCAGGAATAAATTAAGGACAAAAAACACACTCCACAGATAAATGATTAACTATTCAACTGACCTATGAACCGCACCCCCTCTAGCACCCCACCATGTAAATGAGTGCCGGGGGTAGACGGCTGTGGTCGCCTAGACTTGGAGGGGCTCAAGCGGAGTGGATATCCGATCGCGGCACATCGACCCAAACCCCTCTTGCCAGATACTACTGACTGCAGGAATCTAGCTATAAAAAGTAGCCCGACGAAAACGAGCCTGGCACTGCTGCCGGCTGAGACTGGCGCTTCTTCCTTCCGCGACTCGATTTAACTCCTCTAGCGTATGCTGTAAGAAGGCCCAGCCTAATTAAATACTTCCGGGTGGGATAATTAGGTTCATTTGAAGGAATAGATACTGTTTAGTTACTTGGATTTTATACCGGTCGCTGCCGTTGTTAATCTATTACTGCCCACTTTCCCTGTTCTCATGGGGACCGCCTTCATGTACGTTCTCTCTGGTTTATTTTTATGTGTTTTTTTGTGGCGGAGGGGAGAATGACTATGAGATTAGGGTCCATAAAAGAGATCCCTTATACATAGAAGGAGCATTGTCAGTGTAGTGTCCCCGGGCGCCATATTGACGCGGCATGGGCGTGGTGACAGGATTGCCTCCCATCAGTGTCCGTGTCGTAAAAAATCGGCAGGGGCATCCTCACACCCCGAGCTGCCGAGAGGTTATGTATGCACTATCTCTACCCCCCGTTATAGATAAGGCTACATTCAGGGATCGATAATTAATATGTGAAAATGAAATTGGATGCGCCCACTAACGCAGTCTGGTGTGTGGAGATAGTCAATAGTTCGTCTCACCCCAACATAGACCTCCATTTTCTATTCAACTTTAAAGATGCCTTCCCTCTAACAATTCCCAGATATTTCCGTGGAATTTGATACGTTTTGGGTTTGTCTCTTAAGTAGGGGCCATTGCTTAGAAGTCCCACTCACAGGGATGGTGATGCAGTTGTAGTTCAGGGAGGTTAGTCTTTAAAGCTTTGAAGGATTTGAGGATGTAAACTATGGTGGCGGGTTCTGTAGGCGCTCTGACCGGGCGGCGGGGTGCATTGATCGGGCCGCCACCGAGGTGCAGACCGTGGCGGGGCCTATTGACCGGACGCGACGCGATGCGCGCCATTAGCGACAAACAATTTGGTGCCGGATCATTAGATCACACCGCCTATTGTTACCGAGACCGGCCTCTCTGGCCCCGCACGATAAATCCAGCCCCGATACCCGGCTGGACCCCCTGCCGAAACAGCCCCGCGGACGGAGGATCGCCGGGGAGATCGCACGGAGGCGCGGGGGGTTTAGACGGTCTGTGTCATACAGGGTCACGGTGTACCGGTGTGGTCGGTTCAATCCCAAGGTCGCCGAGTTCGAGCACAGCAAAGGGGTGTGGGGTGGCAGGGTATTATATCGTGACGCGTAGTTGAATGTTGGCATGGTGATAGATACGACCACGGAGGATTCCTGGTTAGTATACCTCTTGTCCCCGGGAGGCAGCACAGTAGTCGAGGAAGAGTGGAAGAAATGCTGTTCTACCTCCGGGCCATGCTCCCTGAAAAGAAATTCTATAGTAGCAAGTATAAATACATCTAAATCAGATCCTCAGGACATTTCCAGGAAATCTTAAACGTTCTTCTTTCTTTCAGTTTTTTCTCTGAGAAGAAGTGTTTATTCATAAGATTGAATACAACTGTGGTAGACCTTTCGATAACATGAAAAGACATGCCTGTTACTTGGAACCTATATTTTCGGTGTGGTCACTTTCGCCTGTTGCCCTTTTTAAGTTTTCATCTTTAAAGATTAAGTACTTATCTTCCTTTTTTAAATCTCTGGTACAATCGCATGTAAGGACAGACCCTCCGTTTCGAACCAAAGTGTCCCCATATGCGGGGTGACTACTTAAAGGGGGTGAAATCAAACACCTAATAGAGGGAACTCTTCCGAGGAAAGTTTGAGTGTTTCATTAGTTCTAAGATTCCTTAGCATAGCGTCATATTCTAATTATTCCGTGCTTAGCAGTGCCTAGCTTTGTGGCACACAGAAGAAGGTCTTCTTAACACAGGTCCTGTTAAAGACCCCACACTCCTAGTCAAGCTAAACTTGTTATAGTCTCACGTCAGGGGCTGATTATAGTAGTTCTCATGAGGATTTACTGTTATGGACTAAAATGAGAACGACTAACAGTGCCGTAGAATAATGATTGATGTAATAATGACCTGTTTTCGACTTGTCGATATCTATAAGTGCATTGTATGTATAAGTGAACTAAAACCACCACAAATGTCCATCTGCTCGTTATGTCCCGAACATGTTATACAAACTACAAAAATATAAATATTGCCATCCATGTTCCTGTCATTTGATACAAAACAACAAACTTCCTGAATATTCCTACAGAGTACATAAATGTCTGATGTGCGGTATTCAGTGACCTTGGCACTCCTTTCTGGGTCACAAAACAACGTCCGAGACCTGAGGGCTTAAGGTGAACCTGAGGTCATATATCCTTTTGTTTGTATGGTAGATACACGGAGGTCTTTATTCCAGACTGAGGTCTTGTTAGTAGTCGGCGGGACCTTCAGTGGTTTCCGTTGGTAGGAGAAGGTAGTGGTAGTACTCGGTGATAGTAATAGTAGGTGGTCTTAACGCTGGCTTTGGTGCTGCTGGGACAAATGGTGTTCCTTTGGGGACAGACAAGGCTTATGGCCAGGACAGCACCCACCCACCCCTCACTCCTCACCACCATCACACGGGAGTGGGTCCCCGGCCTTCCGCTGCCACGGAAGCCGCCATCTACACCAGGAGGTCGCCGCTTCCTCCAGCTGACCACCTCCGGGGGTCCGTTAATGGATCATCTCCTGTTGCCATGGTGAGTTTTGATCCCGGAGGCCCGGAGCCATCCACCCTCCCCCGACTCTCCCCAACCCCTCCGCCCGCTCCCCTGGGATCCATAGTTCCTCCTTCCGCCCCGTCGTGGAGAAGTTTTTGGAAGGCACGCAGAGAGCCCTCGGCGGTGGTGGAGAGGACTTGGTCTTGGCTGGAACATGCTCCAGTGCCCCCCGTGGAGGAGGCGGCCTGTCCTCTATTGACCATCCCGGGCCGCCTGCTCGGGCCCTCATCCCAACACCGACTCCACTGGTCTATCGATCAGATCCACCAACCACCACTGAACCGTTTTCACTATTTCTGTGAGCGATAAAAGCATCGGGTCGGGCATACGCTGATAATGTAGCCACCACAACCCATGCACCCATATACAGAAAAGTAGACTTTGGAAGTTGAGGCATTTCCAGCCATTTCACATGTATCTTATACCAATATCATATATGTATCTTATACCTTTCTACTCCAATTGAGGAGATAAGAATTACATGTACGTGTCATATAGCGTTATCAATGAAGTACAACGGTGATTTCACTGTAGATCGTATGGCATAGGACTAAGGCGAGGCCATTGGGGATCAGACACTCCTTCGGGAATATAGGCGAGGTCCGAAGGTCCGAACAGTGTGCCCATTTCAGTGTCTAATCTTATGAAGCTTTCATCTTTGAGGCCCCAGATGACAGAATTAATTAATTCATAGCTAGCCATATGAAAAATCATACAGGTTTTGATATAAGCCGATTACATGAAGAGTGGTAGTCATCTGTTGAGGTGCATTTATGCAACAGCGCTGATTCAGCCTCAATTTAAGTAAGTTTCCTGAAAGTTATTTAGATTTTGACACACATAGACATCTTCGAGAGACAAGAAGGGTAGAATGATAAAGGGGGATAGGGTGTATATGCAGCGATGGTCTGCCCCTATCATAGGCCTGAAAGAACTGCACCGACTGCAGAAAGATTGAAGTTATGATGGCGGAGGTCGGTACATATTGTGACAACCTACGTCATTTCCGGCTGACCCCGTCCATTACGGATGGCACCTTTACGCATGCGTAGACCGCTGGCGCCATCTATCGGCAGAATAACTGCAGCCAGAATCGCCAAGAAGCAGAGAGTCCCATTGGCTGGGTCCCATCCCGACGGTGGGCGATATTGGGGGTTGTAGGGGTCGGGGTGATGTAGCGGTCTGGTCAGCTGGGCCGGTGGTGGGGCCTGCTGACCGGCAGACACTGGAGGCCGCGGTGTGGTCAAGCCGCGCCAATCTATACCCAGTCACACACCCCAGTGGACGCACGTCCGGTCGACGTGGCCGGCGAATTCATCACGAGCCCTCCGGCCGACCAGCATATTACACGGCTTTATTGGTCGTCTTCATAAAGGTCAGGCCGCATGCTTTCAATTGAATCCACGGCCATAAATTAGCTCCGAGGAACACGGTTCTACTACTTCAGATACTCCTCTGAATGGTTGTCCAAGCCACTCCCCGTTCCCTATACGTATCTTCTGAGAAGGAAACGTCCAGTGCTTGCCCTGGGGCCTCCGGGTCTTGGCACCGACGACCTATATTTAAGGTTTAGATCTCTGGCGTGATGCACATGTTACCACGGATAGGCCCCACGGGCAAAAGTAGTTCCCCAAATGGCAGCTCCAATGAGGTGACTGCCCTCATGTCTTTACCCATGTGCAGAATGTAGAGAAGGTTCTTGCAGTGTAATTTCCGCTTACTGATTATAGTCATTGCATTAAGAAATCGATTCAGTGTTTACATATCCTAGATAGAACTACGTTATACCCATTACCTTTATCTAACTAAAACACGTCCATATTATATAGCTCATAGATAAAAACATTCTTTACATTGGGAAAGAAATTCCTGACCAATTGCTACCTAATGGAATATGGAATCATCTTTATTGATAGGTGAGAATTCCAGGAGCATGCATAACAATTCTTACCTTGTTTGATAATCTCGAGGATAGAAATATATACTTTTCCTTGTGGCTACATACATTTTAGTTGAAGCGGTTCATTGGTATCTCCATCTTATTAGACAGATTTGAAAAGTATACACGGATTTACCTTTACCTAAACGCTACACGATCACTGATAAAAAGGCATTTTTGTCTGTTCTTGACTTTAAAAAAGTCGACAAAAATTATTCGACAGATTTGGCTGAAAATAGCTGGGGGCGAAGAAGTAGGCTCCTATTCAACCGGAAGTTGGAGAGTTCATATGAAGATAGCTGGTTCCCCTAGCCTCCTCCCCTCCCAAACACCCGACCTAGACCCCTTACGGTACCCCTGAAGCTCGTGTACTTCACGACGACCCCCACCACGTGGCGCTGGTAGGACGGCCGCGGGGCCCATCGCGTTGTGGCAGTAGACACTTCCCTATCCTCCGGAGAGGAAGACGGACAAGAAGAAGCAGCGGCAAACTTTCCGGAGAATTAGTCTTGGGGGGCTGTTCCCTGCTACATGCCGGGCGCCGTATAGATTGTGATCCCGGGGCCGGGACGACGGGGTCGCGGGAGGCGGGGCCGGGACTGGGGCTGACGCCCCCGGCGGCACCGTCAAAAGGGGCTCACTGTAATGGCATTGGACGGACATGTCTGGAATTGAAGTGAGATTTTCCGAGAGGATAGGCTTTCACCCGCGGAGATGGCCAGAAAAGTGGCTTTTTACCGGACTCCGATCATTACGATCCCAGTGCCGGGTCTGTCACGTCAGTTCACCGGCCAGCTGGCCCTCCAAGTCAGCCACTCCGCCTCCAGAACCCCTACCACACATACGCTATATCAATATTTCCCCTGCCAGCGCCCTGCAAATAAATTGGTTACTATGGTAATGGTGGTGGTTGAGTGTTATGTTTTGACGTGGCTTTGGTTGATCGCTGGGTATGTGTGTGTGCTGTGGTCGTTTTGCATGTACACGGGGGCGTTGGGAGGAGAACAGTGTTGGGGTGGTCATTGATCAAGAGGACCACTCCTACCCCATACACCCCTCCAACCACCCCCAACCCGGACCTTACCCCCATGTTCCCCGCCCCCACAACCCTCAACCCGGCGCCTAATTCCTCCATCCCATTCTTAGTACTACTGCAGCGAAAGGAGCATTCGAAAACGGCCATCGACGCAAGAACTGCCTTGCTTTATCGACGCCATCATTGAGGGTGGCACCCCCTGGCGGGCGGGCAGTGTGTTACACCAGGCAGCCTCTATTCGCGCGTCATTTCGCGTCCAACACAGTATACTTTATCTACACGTACCACCGTATCTAAGTGCAACCCATGCCAACCATGACTGGCTCGTTTAACCCAGGAATTCCTACCTATTTTTATATCAGATGACCAGTGTATTATTCATTGACAAGGAACATATAGATATGTATATGGATCTCGGCAGTGAAAATACACGTTATTGACGTTGCAAACGCTGGTCCACCATTGATCATGTACCTCTATATAATCTATATGATTGCCCTGACAGACTGGGGGGAATTAGGGGCTTGACGTACATTCACGCGGTACGGGGTACTTTGACGTGGTGACCATTGACAGCTGACTGCCTGCATGGTTGTTTCCGAACGTCGCCACTGCCATCTCTGACTAAAATAGACAGATTGCGTCGGTCCACCATCTACCACCATCTCTCTGTCCTCCACAAGAAGATGTTGCCAGAAAATGCTGGAAGATGGTGCCAGGCATAATGGTTGTGCAAATGGCACTGGCTTATATTAAAGTAGGGAAAAAAGACTTATTGGAAGCCCTAGTTAAGTTTAACTTGTTTTACGGTCAGACCATTCATTAGATTCCTGCCCGTGACAGCTATCGATTTATCATTTTTTCATCACGTTCTTATATTTTCCCTCTGTATCCTGCGTAATAAAAGGACTTGTATATAACCCACTGGAGCCTGTATTGGTAGGTATACGGATCTGGCATGGACGTTACAGTCATATAAGCACCGATGGAGCGAAATGTGATGTGTTTGGCAGGCTCAGCTATAGGAAGTACCCAGTGGTACTTGCCTGTTTTAGTGGGTCATTTGGTTGGTCGGCCCCTCCCCCCTCCTCACCCACTGATACCCATGCAGATCTAGGTAAGTGGATTCAGTGTAAGAAGGAGACTGATGTGGGCGGCTATTTTATTTTGTCAGTCAAGGATGTGTTGAATGTAACAAGATTCCAGGATGGCCACACAGCCTCACACTCTCCCCCCACAAGCCCACGTCGCCGCTGTCTCCAAGCAGATAGGGCCATGGGCACAACTGACGCGGACGGATCCAAAAGCCGTCATTGGCACCCCTTCCTGCCTCCCCTGGAGTTGGTGTCGTCTCCAGAGCTCCTTCAGGGTGGATCTTTTCAGGGCTCGACAATACGCACACACCAAGTACCCCAGGCTCCACATTGATCCGTATCTGACACAGAAACCAACCCCCTCCCTCCCTAAAGTACCGCCAAACACCCCCAGCCCCACTCCGTCCCAAACCCCCTACAAACCTGCAGCCAAGCAGCTTTTACATCCGGAGCATTTGGCACCAGTCGCCCGGAGAAGGAGGAAGAGATGGAAGGAGGTGGGGATCGAGGAGGAGGAGGAGGAGGAGGAGGGTGTGTGGGGTGGAACCAACCGCCATGCCCAAACACTCCTATTGCCTTTTACCGCGACCGGCCGGGAAAGAAACCGCCGACGCGTTGCCGCATTGTGGTCGCTTCCTGGCTCAGGAAACGCGATCGGGCCAGCTGTGTCGGGCGAGCGGGCAGGCGGGCGATTGATTTATATTTTGGGGGTAGGGGATGTTTAGATACGGTGCTATAGGACTTGGACTGCCGTGCCTTATCGGCGGTGCTGCCCGCACCTCCCGGACCATCCCACAAAAGAGGTGGTTATTTGAGGAGGGGCTGTGGCCAGTGGCCGGCCTGCCGAGGTGCGCTCTAATCACTAGTGTAAATCTATTGATCTGCTTCATATTTATGTTGATGTTTGCCAACGCGGATCACGTCGGCGGCCGGCCGGCCTCGGGCTCCGGCCGGCCGCGACATGATGGGATTTATCACGGACAAAGTGGCCGCAAATAGAGAAACGACCAGACACGGGCTGCACCGCCACCAGAAGTCGCCACTTTCCGCCACGCCCCCTTGTGAGAGGGACGCAATGTATGGTTGGGGGCACATAGGACCAAGACCCACACACTGTTGTTTTATTTACTCAGGGAATGGAGATTGTATTGTATTCCCTAATATGAGAATGGAGCTTCAGCCACAGTTATGTACCTACTGGTACTACTATCTACTCACACCTCAGCTAAAACAATCACTTGACCCTGTGGACATTGACACAGACAGAGCGTTTTATTGTCTCTGGTATGAGGTATTTGTGGAATTGGGAAGCGCCGCGCCACTACAGGAGTAAATCAGTGTATAGCTCTTCCCGGGTCACCACGATGGAGCACGGCACCGGCCCACCCTCTCCCCTCCGCATGCCACCCTCCCATGTGACTGAACCCCATTAAATCAGAGTCCCCAACGTGGACCAACCCACGGGGCGTCTTCCTCAGACTTGGCTTTGAGCCTAGAGCGCTTGGCAAGATCCGTGACACAGTGGACTGGCGCTCCACGGTGGTCAGTCTTCGCGGTGACCACTTCTAATCCGCGCCGTGAAAAATTAATGCCAGGACGGTCGTCATTTGTCAGTGGGCGGGACAGGAGGGGCAGGCGGCCCGTGCCCGCACCAGGCTCCGACGGCCCTCTCATAACCATTGATCGAGGAGACGGATTTTAGTCCCATCGGAAAAGCACATGAACGTAAAATATCAGCAAGTAGAAAAGGGCTAGTCGGGCCATCGCGAGAACTTGTGTGAGCAGCTCCCTCCCCCGCGGGCCTCCCTGCTACAACATCGGCAGCCGAGTTATTTCGACCAGCTCGTTCTGACCTATTTTAAGCGCCCCGTCCATGCCACGCCCGGGGTTACATGTTAAATGCTTGATATCAGGACGATTGCCCTTACCACCAGGGGGGCATGACCTTAGACCTTCGGGTTGATACGCACACTGATATCAACCATACGTGTATGTGAGAATGTAACAGGAATATTTGGATACTCACTGGCATATCAAATTTAGATGCTATCTTTATATAGAATGTCCACTGATAAAACTTCGAAGGTGCACCCAAGGGTCTCTTTTATCATAGCATATATGAATAAATCATATCGTGGTATTGATCAAAGTAGTTTGACCAAGGTTTCTTATACTCGTTGTTCTGTCACACATGCCGTTCTGTCTCTGATTGCAGTCGGTATTCAACGTGGTCTGTGAATTCCCAAATATCAGCTTAGAGAAAGCACTTGATGACACCTAAGTTACGTAATTTACATTCCAGATGTGTTGATGCACACAGGGACCACTGGGTGGGCGGGTATACATCTTTCAGACACCCAATGCTTCCGTTGGTGATGTACAACATACAGACTCATTGCGCTGACACCGAGCTAGTCATCTATCCAAATCTGGTCTGTCTTAGCAGCAAAGGCGATGATATTAGAACAATGAGATCCTTGTTTTATATACAGTGTTAGACCAGTTCCCTGCTCCTACTAGTGCTACTTTTTATGACCCTAACGACGCCTCTCCCTCAGCGTCGCCAAGTGCTGACCTCAGAGTTCAAACCCTGTGACCGCGACCCCTTGACTTTTGCGACCTTGACCCGTGACCTTGCGCGTCTTTCAAGGAACATGCCTTGACCTTTACCGCTGATAACGCCAGTCTCCCCTTGGGGACCTATCCACTTCAGTTGCTTCTCCCTGGGCTGCACCAAGTGACCCCCTCCCCTCCCCGTCCGGGGGTAGTTTACTGTCGGACCAGGGCGAGTGATGACCATCTTTATGCCTGAGAGGCACACACCAGGGCTCCGCATGGAAAATTGCTTCCTCCCCTGTAAATCCAAGCACCAGTAAGGAGGGATGGCACATGGGAAAGGAGCGGAAGAGACGGGCTGTATGAAAACTAATCTTAATTATCTAAATCATATTGATTACTTTGCCAGTGCTGCTGCATGCTGGTACAGCTGGTGCAGGGGTTACAGCCAACACCCCCGCACACCCGCTTCCTTCACTGCACTCCCACCCACTAAGACTTCCACCCTGTTCCGCCCAACAGCTGCCTCACTATGCAGCCCTTCCTTGGCAAATCCCTCCTGCCGCCCTAGAAAACTTCACAAAAAGACCCTTCGTGGCGACTGTCTAGATTTCCCAGGCGCTTTGAAGTGAGAAAAAGAAATGACAGTCTGTTTCGTTCAGAAAGCAGAAAACTGTGTCGCCTTGTTGGCACAGAGGGAGGGGGTGGGATGGGGAGAGGAGGGGGTGGGGTGGGGAGAGGAGGGGGAGTGCAGTGTATTACACTATTAGTTGTACAGCGGGATTAACACAAGGCGACGCTACAGTCGAACAGGCATTATGGTATTATATATGCCGTGGGCTATACTATGCATACACCTTGTACATATTGCAAGGGGGGGGGGGGGGTACTAAACCAATGATACGTATATGGAAAATATTAACAAACTGCGTGAATAATCCACAAGTGAGATTCATGTCCCTTAACGGTGGGGGTATCCTTAACCTCCATAGCCACAGCAGGAGAAAAAAGACAATACATTCAACACACAACCATATAAACTTCAAGGATGTTTCTCTGAGTAGTGTATGAACAGAGTATATTCATACAACACCAATCTATGACAATATAATCCTGACCCAGACTGTGAAGATCCACCCAGCAGTAGAATGTAAGGCATATTCATGCATGAGACTGACACTACCCTGGAGCAGTAATAATCTCCAGGTGCGCTGGGCCGGACACCGGGTGTGCGTATTAGAGTCATCCGCTTGGCATCGTTATAATCACCTGTCGCTGCATGCCTATATCCTATGGAAAATTACACCCCTACACCCCTTTTGCGGACACGGTGTGGATATTCCAGGTGCAAAACTGAGGGAGGTAGGGTAGTAACTACACCCATATATCGTACCCTTTTAGAATTGTGGATACTACTAAAATAGCTCAGAGCTGCTTCATAGTAGCCCCGAGCTAGTCATCAGTGCTTACGAATTCAAGCAAGCAGCACCATGGAGGGAGCTGTCTTTATGACCGTTATTGTCGCGTGCCCCTCATGCGCAAACTCCGTATTCTGACAGTTTATTAAAGATAATCTGACAGGCCAACCAGATTGCCTGCACGTCCTGACAGTCCGCCAATGGTATACCAACCCTCTTTGCTACGACCCCATTAAAAGAGGATGCCATTGGAGAGATTTGGCTAATGAAAAGACCAGTTTCAAATCCAGCCCCCTTTCGGGCGCATCGTGATTATATATGGCGAAATTTCGTTTAGGTTGAGATAGTGCTGATAGTGAATCATCTGCTTCTGGGAGTAGAGGGAGATGTAGGGTACCAAGAGGAAGGGAGGTGGAGCGTTGAATCGGAAATACATGGCATCGGGGTCTGCGCCCGAGGCAGTAGCGGGGGATTATGGGTGACTAATGACTTGAATGGGCGATAATGGAGCACGTTGTAATGGAATGTGCGGGCCATTTTTTGTTAAATATATACGTTGCTTGTCTTTTTTTTCTCTTTTTTTTTCTCCACAAATGGCACCCACCACGTGTGCCGACATTAGCCGCCGGTGTTTGGTACCCGTCACACCCTCCATACATACGGTGTGTTTCCTAAAGCGTCCTTTTATCGCTCACCCCTAACCGAGTGGCGTACATACGCATTAACTCATAAAGGGAACCGGGGGGCTTGGTTTAGCGAGTGAATACGGAAAACATGGCGCCGATTCTTTATAGATGTACAGCTGCTGGCTTCCGGGTATTATTAGCACAATTACGGCGGAAACACGTGAAATGGGGCAACACAACCCCATCACTCCTCTAAACGCCCTACTCATTTAAATGTATTTGAAAGATATTTTCAGGGCACGCGCACCAATCCATAGTTAATCAATCCTCTGTCATTTTCATTTGTAGGGTAGGGGGGAGTATTGATACTGCCAGCGGTGCCATTAGTGGACTATATTGTATTGTTTTAATTTAGCAAATTGCTTCGTGTGTATGGCATATTGCCTGCTGGGGATCGATTCCAAAGCTTCGGCTTTGTAGAAGAAAGAATTCAATTGTCTTTGGAAACCAGCTTGTCGTGCAATGAGAAAGCACATTTACATGGTGTGGCGGTACGTTACTTAACCATTCAAGAGCATATATAGTGTATTTGTATATCCCTGTGGCACTATTCTATGCTTTTGTGTAGGAAACTTGTTAGTATCAGATTGATATCAAAACACAACGGCGTCAATCGGTTCTTCCTCTACAGTAAAAGAGCTGGGATATTTTGCATTCTGTGTTTAGATGATGTATGTACACTGACAAAACAACACAAGTTCCAATGTAGGTGCTGAGTATCTGAAATGTGCAATTGCTTATTGGTACTTTTAGTGTTTTCTTTTGCCGAGTATGGATTCTGGATTCGGTATGTCGCACGTTCCTCTCTTCAATACAGGGACATAAGCACGGATATGACGTCTCGTCCATTATGGCGCTCTGTGATATATGTTTTTGTCAGTCGCCCGCTTATGCCGGAGACTTATTTCTCTCTCTTCGCCTTGGTCGATGCCTTTGATGTAAAACACTGTTACTTGCTGTTGTGTTGTTATCAAGGCGTTGAACCCGTCGACGACAATGCTTTTTTTGTGTGCAGTGTGACCTGAACATACAGCAGACGATATTTATCACTGATGACGGCGTGTGTGTACGTCTTTGGTCTCCTGCAATTTTCTCTACTATGCAGTATTCATAATGTTAGCCTGTGCCTTGTGCAATACTTTGTTGATCCTTCCACATGCAGATCTAAGTAAATCTATCCGCAATCTCACCTTCATGCTCATTATTCTGCTGCATTCATTTCTGCAATGACACTCGATATTCTGGATAAGGAAGGCGCAATTATGGCCAGAAAGTGTACAATTAATGCCCTGAGAAATGCTGAGTTTTAATTACTATTTTGACTTTTGCTACAGTATCATCATATTCAACCCATGTGCATACCATGAATGCCTTTGATGAAATGGCGGACGTTAGGTTAGGATGATCGCCGTGAGTAGTATATATAAATGTGTGTGTTTACCTGGCTCAAGCAGCAAGAGTACACTTCCTAATTTGCGGCGGAATTTGAAAGGCAGTATATTGGGTGAGGATTCTGCATGCATTTTACGTGTTGAATTACATATGGTACTGTACTGATATCAATAGTCAAATACCAGCTCAATGGTGCTTAAATTAGTTCTCTATTTGCTCACGGGGCGGTTTGCCCGGAGTACAATGGGAATAATGATCCCACTGGTCGTCCTGAAGGGGGTTCTGTATGGACACAACATATTGATGTGTGTACTGGGCATGACTAGCGACTGAAATCCTCCAACTCTACACACTATTGAGTTAGCTCAGTATTAAGGTGTACACCGTTCCGCGGCACGAATGGGCCGTGGTGCCCGCCCCACCTGGCCCCTCGGCCTGCCCCGTACGGCCACCTACGTGCTAACGTGTCCAGTGTAGCGGCCATTACCGTGCCGTTACAGGAACTCATTAGCCATGTCCAGAGCCCTCCCCTGCCAGGTCTCGACAACTTACGCAGCATCAAACCTAATGGCTTCGAGCATGCTATCCCGTCATCGGCCATGTGGGTTTTGTGCGCTGCGCCGCCCGCCCGCCGCCGGGCTGCGGACTGATGAGGGCGGTTAGCGGTCGGAGTCGTGGCCCGCCCGCCCCCCAGGGCAGCGGTTCGTGGTTGACCCTCGTACCTCTGGAGGTCAGAGAGGACCTGGAGCAAGAGTGATTAGCTGGCACCCCACTGCGTGAGTATAGGAGTTATCCTAGTGTACATACACAATATTACCATGATTTTGATCTGCATGGTGGTATTCTTAGCCTAGTTGACGCGTAGTAGTATACGAGTGTATGCGAGGATATTGCGCTTTGCCCGCCCCTCTACCTTGCATGCTAGGGACTTTTTTCCATATTCTCCTAGGAGATTACGGATTTCCGTATTCTACCCAGATCTGCAGGCTTCATAGGTTTAGCAGGGAGACTCCGTATTGTGCGGATAATGAAACATAACGTGACCCAGGCGAATATGTCTATCTGGACAAAATACCCGTTATGGATTTATATCCACATATCGTTTAATTCCTTTCAACCTTCCCACGTCCCAAGCCATAGGTAGCCAGGCTTGGTGCACACTCAGATAGCCGTCATCATTTAACATGCCGACCACCCCGCCCCCTATTCTCACCCCGACAGGTACAACGCTCAAGGTCAGAAGAGGCGATCTCAAGGTCAGCCAAGGTCGGACAGAGGTCAGGCTGCGCGTCGCTCCGGGCGGGATCATCGGCAGTGCCCATCACCCTGGAGGGGCGTTCAGTCTCTGATGTGTCGGGCGTGCTTGGCGGGGATAGGGGTGGGAGGGGGCGGGGGTCAGGAGGTGCCCCATAGCGCATGGCTTGTCGCGCCGTCTCTGATCTTGCTCTCTATGCTTGCTCGGCGGGGGTGGCGGGGGTGGCTGACGGCAGGGGAGGGGAGGGGGTAGACGCCCAGGAGGGATGGATGGAAAAGGGTGGCGTGGCTCTATGGGGACAGCTCAAACACTCATTATAGCTAGCCTGGTGGAGAACGCGTTCAGATCTATCACCCCGTCGTTATCCATCAGAGCTATCCGGCGTGCGCGCCGCCGATGCGTCCTTTGCCGTTACGTCTCCCGTCACAGGATTCATAAAGCGGCGGGCAGCATGTGCTTTATGGTCCCCCGACATCATCTTAAGTGATTCTATATACGTATTTACCTCCATAGCATCTAATACGGCCTCATTCCCCGCGCCGCTACCAACGCAATGAGGGTGATTGGGTGATTGGGCTCCTTTATTTAGTCGGCAGACGCGCTTTATATAGCCAAGGGGAAAATGAGCCGTTGGTGCTTGTAAATAGTAAGCTGGTGGGGCTGTATTATGAGATCAGTGATCTGGTGTGCGGTGCGGTGGTAGTAGTAGACTGAGCTTGAAAGTACGCGGGAGGTATACTTTGTTCGTGCAAGTCTGTAATAGTCTGCACCGCCACCCGAACCCTTGTAGTAAAACCAAACACTTGCCACCGGCAGCGGCCCTAAACAAGCAGCCAGTGCGTTGTCTGTCTGTGTGCAGTACACCGCAGGCATGAGGTGGGAGCAGGCAGGGAGCACTGCAACCGTAAGCTAGATAAGCACCGTCAAACAAGACTCAAAACAAGACTTATGGCTCCAATCACTCTGAGTGTAACTAGTTTAGCCAAACAAACACATTCTGATTGCGTCAATTACAAACGACCGCTTTTGTCAATAGCCTCCCAGTTCGTCGGACTAAGATTTTTTTTCACAACGGCGGATTGAAAGCGACATAAATAAGTTTTTAAAATCTGTTTTTGCTACTTTAGATGTTAGAAAAAAAACCTATCGAGTTAAGGTTGTATCTAGTTGGCGGTCGCTGGTTGTGAGTTGGCGGCGGTCATGTCTAGGAAGAAATAAAGGGCACGACAGCCGGCCGCATTGACTTTTATGCTATTTATAGACTACAACAGACGCTGGGCTTCTGTTGGCTCTACGAGATATTGCGTTATCTGTCCGGGGAGTAGACGTCCTGGCATGGGATAATTCGAAATCGTATCCCAAGCGATACCATACACCACGAGCGTGTTGGTGATCCATTTGAGCCTCGAGTGACCCCAAGGGGATGTATTGGATATAAAATGAAATCACAGAGGGAAAATATTTATTATTTTGTCAGTGTTTCAGGAACGGCAAATTGCATTTGTCCTTCCCGTGCCTGTCGTGTTGGCTTCGTTCTCTCCTCCAATTGATCCCGACTAGGATCATTTGACGGTCACGCCAGTGCCCCCTCCCCCCAACACCCACCCTCCTCCCACACCCAGATCCCCACTCTACCCCCACCCGCTACCATAACTGAAATGCGGCCTGGTCATGACAGTTCCCCCGCCCCCAACACGGCCCTGTGCACGCTCCCGCTGTCAATAGGCACGCCTATTTGTCATTGTTTTTCACCATGTACAAATTAAAAGGTGGCAGGTGGGTCAGAGGTCGGCGGTAGAAGGGTGGCCACAGGGGTGGCATAGCGACCAGACATGCGTGGTCGCGTGAGATGGAGCCCTCCCTCGCTCTGCGCTCTCGGCGGACATTTTATACGATTTACCCGGGACATTCCACGGCCACACCCGGGGAGCACCTGTGAGAGGGGATGGTGGGTGGGAGGGGGTGCATAGCCGCTCGGCCATTCCCGGCACGTAGCAGGGCGATCTGCAAAATAGCCCCCGTAAACGGGAAGTGGCCGCCAGGCCTGCCATTCTGAGAAAAGTCGTCTGCCCGAGAAGGAGGAAAAACAGCGGGAAACTGCAAATGTCCTCCCGTTTTATTGGTCGTCATCCACATTCCGGTCTAATTCGAGGTTCAACTTCGGAATTGAAGTTCAGCCTTTTTTTTTCCTTTTGTGAGTAGTGCCTGCAAGTATAGGCGGATTTAGATGGGACTGAAAGTAGTAGTGACAGGTGTAGTTTGAAAAAAAAGTCTGATGCATCGTCGTGTTTATTGTGGTGTTCACGGCGCTTGCCAAGAAAGTAGTCATGACGACAGTCTCCAATGTCACAAGAGCCCGTCGTTGATTGGCTGCCTCGGTATGCCGAACCCGTAGGTCGGTAGTAAGCTGGTGCGTGATTGGTCAGTTAGCGGTGTTACCTACGTGACGTGACGTTCTGTGGAGGTCGTCTCACTGACGGCCTGTCATAGTCAATTCCAACTGAGCTCATTCTTTCCCAATCCTCTATCCAATTTGCTTTGTGTAGGTGCCACCCTACGGGCGTCTTTGACATTCACCAGTACCTCTCTGTGGTTAACCAACACTCCTTCTCTACGGCATAAACAGAATTTATTCTCTGTTTTAGTGTTTATCTAGAAGGATGTGACTCACATTTATAGACATAGTCTGGAAGTACTTAACCTAGAAGATTAAAAAAAACCGTGACTTGTTTCTGTGCTTTCGTAGACAGATAAGGAATAATTGTGGTTTGGTCGAGCAATGACCAGTGGTGGGATGGGACGGGGCAGGACCCACATCCTGGATAGTCCGTGTCAGATTCCTCTCAGGATATGTGCCAGTGCAGTGTATATGGTATACTGATGTGTAAACATAGACATACTACCATGTTGTTACCAGGTGGAGTTTCTAATTAAGATCTACCATTAACCTTGTACTGAAACTCCTGTACAGACATACCATATGAACTGGTAACACTGGTTTCTGAGTCTCAAGCCTATGTCACCATTCTCTATCTTTTTGTTACCCACTTATCACCATAAATTTGATACCCTGGAGTATCACTCTATCGGAGGCACTAACCAACCATTATGGATGGGCAAGGATTGATGCAACGTATTGTGTACCTATATTACTTTGTATGTTTAGTCGCGCTTCTCTTGCTGTCTAAGATCTAACCGTATTCAAGTGTGGGTAGGGGATCTGGTCATTGTATCCATCGAGATCAAACTCTTTGTTGTATCCAAGTGTTGTTTTGCACTGTGCTCATTCTAACAAGGATTTACTCGACATACATATGACAAATACAGTACTTATACGTATTCCACACTTTACCCTGTAAGTGTGTCACCTCGGTCATATACATGGAGACGATCTTCTATACGGAAGATGGTACGTTCAGTCGCCCCGGGGTTTGCTGAATGTCCCTGTATGGGGCCGAGTTGTCAGGGACCACAAAGAGGTCCTCGTGATGAACCGTCTTTTGGTAGGCTCGTCACCCAGACTAATGTTATTTGTCCAGGCCACAGTACGGTCACAGTGTGGAAGTGGGGAGGTGTGGGGGCTTACATCCGTCAGGTCCAGGCTGTGTTGACACTCGCGGATATTTAGCGGGCCACAGAATGTGGATTCCATCACGCCGGTATGTGTCCGCTCGGGGGATAAAGAACATAAAAAGTAGACCTCTAGGAAACTGTTTATTGCAGAAATTGCCAGGCAGAATCATAAAAAGATGTCCTCCCACCTCCCTTCCCTCCACTAGCCAGCCTTTTCTTAGCAGTAGCTTTGGTGGAATTTTCAGGTCGCTGAACCTCTTGATATTAAAGGCAGATTCTGCAATTTGTCGCCTTTTTTTTCAAGTCTCTTTTGTGTTTTTACTGGTCTCGTTTATAGAGAGGCTCCACGATAAAAGCCATCTCGTAGAAAGCAGGTCGAGGACGCTCCCCTCGAGGCTCGTCCATCAAATAAGCAACAACTGATTCCAATTGTTTCATCGGACTAATTACTATTTCAATCTGTATCTTTAATAATGCAGTAGACGGGACTCTTTCCCGGCCCCTTCCCATGAGGAGCCAGTGTGTTCTGAGCCGCCACGACGCCGAAGACAAATAGATGCCGACCCCGGCCTACATTACAAAGAAATCCTTCTGGATCTCTACTAATCTCTTTATTTGACGTAATTAATTTTTGCACCCGGCCCCTGCCATTCGTCTCCATCAGCGTCCTGTTGCTATGGCGACCACGTCTGGTTCTCTGGCACCTGCAGGGGCATGTAGACGTTTGAGGGATGGGTGGAGCCTGGGGGATGCCTTCTCCAAGCAGATCACCTGACTGTCCACACCAAGGTACACCGACAGGGCATGTGCTTGGAGAGGTTGGGTGGGAGGTGTAGAGGGAGAACAGGGGGAAGGTGTAGTTGGCAGCGGGGACCTGGGCCTGGAGGTGGTGGACACCGTCGGTCAAGTGGTGGCGACTGGTCAGTGTCAGCGATAAGGGGCAGTTTGGATCCTTAAGGATCCGGCAGTCCGTGCTGCAGGGTTCTCGGCATGCGGATGACGAAGACGCATCGGGGTGGGGCTCCGGCTTAGCGTCCGTCACGCAGTGCCAATATTGCCGCAGCAATCTGCCCCCGCCCGCCCTGGAGGAAAAATGTACATTTCAACGGCGCCCACTTGATCTCTGACTTTATCCTGTCACGTAATCGAGGAGCAAATTTGTGGGAGCATGCTTTGTGTTAAAAGGTCTGACGTGTGTGGAGCCGGAGGTTGATCGCAGGAAACCTCCTTCCAGAAAAACACTGCCCCAGTTAGCACACCTTATTCGAATAATGAGAACTCGCCCAGAAACAAAGTCGCCCCGGAATTTATTCGCTCCGATATCTCCCGACATCGTTATGAAAACATATGTGAATAATATTAAGAAGTATGTCTTGGTGTGTGTGTGTGGGGGGGGGGGGGGTACAGTAGTGCTGTTCTTGTGGGAAGAAAATAAACAGGAAACCCCAACTCTTAACCATAAACCAGAACTCTTACCCTAAACCTAACTGCACTTATAATGTTTCAAATCCGCTGGTTTGTTCATCTAAAAGTTAACTGGTTAGACTTTTTTTCTTTTATATGAAACTGTCTGAACCATAAGTATCCAAAACGGGTTGAGTTCTTCTGACAACTACGGACCGAGTTCGTGTCGGGGCGAGATCTCCAGTAACTCAAGATTCAATTCACTTTTCTATTACACCTCTACATTTGTGTAACGCCTCACAGTGAGGCCACTTTGCTACTAAATATATCCCTATCTGTAGCAATGTTCGCACGTATTTTATGAATATCAGGTATAGGGGACCCAGGAGGGACACGTAATTAGCCATCAGGGCCCATGTGGATTTTTTATCCTGCCCAGCCGGCGACTACAGCCCCCCCTCCCACCCTCCTCTCATTGATTTTCTCTTTTTATCAGAAGTCTCTTGCGTTCCAAGCCGGGCCTAATGACTGGGGAGCCAGATAGACAAACCCTCACCCAGGGGACCGGGCATGGCTCTGATGGGACTGAGATTCACACCGCAGCAATAAAACAATGCCAGAGATAATTAGCCAAAAAGGCCCCCCGACAAGATGGCTAGATAAACAGCCCCATCTCGGCCCCTTTCTAATCTCCACCACCCCAACTTCAGCACTGGTAGGCAGCTGTGGCGGATCCTCGTCTCCTCAGGGTGTTTTTATCGCAGTCGTTGAAGTTCACTGGTCAGCCTAACAAACAGAGAAGGACGGACTTAAGATGAAGCTGGTGATCATATTAAGAACGTGAGGTGTACCTAACTGATAGCCACTCGTCCTCTTATCGTTTTGTAAACTGAAACAGCTGCAGTTCTAAATGAGTTATTATTTAATCTTCCCTCTCTGACACGATAATATTCCGTTAACCGAATGGCGTCAGGTTCATTGATTTGTTATCGTTCGTTAGTTTATGATCGACTTCTCCATAATTCTCGGCACGAGGCAGATTGGCAATCAATGAGTGTCAATTAGGCATGTAAATACATCGTTGATCAAGGGGATTCAATCAGTGCCATTGTGCTGTGTTTCCAACACTGTGGACCACCCTTGTACCTCTTCCCCTACCTCCTCACACCCTGGAGAGCCACTGCTGGTGTGGCTGGTTTCGTGCACCTTAATTTAGCCCGAATATCGCCCGTGTCGTAATTAGTTTGCCATACAAAACCTGGTCTCGCACGCGCGACTGCTAATTAACTAGTTTAAGATTTATCCTGGCGCCTCTGTGTTTTGTTTTATCGCTAGTTGAAAAAGCCGTAGGTGCAATTAGTGAAGTTGTTCAGTAGGGCTGGCAGTGTTGGGCCTGTCGACTGATAGAGAGTCCATTAACTTCCTTTTTTATCTGACCATCTATTATAGCCCGAGAACATGGACAAAGGTAGTATATATGTAAAATAGAGGCAGAAAGGGAGACAGAGACAGAGACCGGAATATCCTATAATATAGTGCTTCTTTACTTGAAAGAGAAATGATAAAAGGAAGGTGTATGTTACCTTCTGGATCCCCATTTACATTTAGGTGGTGGTTTCAAATGTCGGACTGTCGGACTAAACGTTTGGAAGCTGGTGTGGTACTGCAGCCCCAACGAGGAAAGCACAATCCTCCTACAGACACCAGGACGTTGTATGACCTGTATAATGTTATTTGGAGAGGCGTAAACAGAACTGAGACCAGAAAAAAATAGAGAAACAACAATTGAAAAAAGAGTAGTTTCAGTCTTTTACAAGCTAGACTTCATTTCACGTTTGAGTTGTTCAACTATCGCCTCGGGGGATGCTGCAGAGAACTCGTCCCCACACTCGCCCCATCCCCCGCCTTTGACACCGCAGATCGGGCGTTTTATCCCGGGGAAACGCCACCCGCTAAGCGGGGGACCTCCCCCGCCCTCAGCCACACTTAGCTCAGTGGGCTCCCCGGCCAGGTAGCGTAGAACCTATGACCTTGGAGTATGGGAGTGTGACCTTGTAAGTAGCCCGAGGAGCCATCCAGGTGAGATTAGCTGGTATGGTCGTAACCGTGTACCGGCCCGGGGCAGCCCTCCGCAAACCGATCCCCCATATACGGAACCACCAGGGACCATTCATGGGGCCCCTTACACCTCCCTTCATCCATCTATGGACCAGGTGCCCTTCAATACTGAAGGGCTTCAGTCCCTGAAAGGCCCACCTGCTGTGGGAGACCACGTGTTGTAAGATAGTCAGGTATGCCACGTGGGGTGGGGGCAGTTGGGGGAGTTCACCTGACAGTGCGGCCCTTCAGAGGGGTGTATACTTTGCCCTTCATTTGGACCCCAGTTCCTTCGTTCACGGCTGCTAACGCCTGACCCCCTTTCCTCGCCCCACCAATGAAAGTCACCCTCATTTCCCAACAAGAAAGATGAGGTGTGAACCCTAGCTATTGGATTAGGTGAACTTCAACCCTACCAAAGAAACTACATGGGTTGGAAGCCCCAACCCATCATTAAATGCTGCTACATTGTAGATGGGTTTAAGTGGTACTTCCGTATTGTGTGAATATGTGAATCTGTAAAGTGACCAATCAGTGTGCAATTTCTGGAGTCGTTTTCCTTTGTGTACAGGAACTTCGACCGAAAAATTATCCATATCATCCCTCGGCAATAATGACATAATTGACAAACAGATATTGACATTGCTAACAATATCGTCGCAGTTACCCTTGATAATGAGCCATTAGTGATAGCTCCTTTTGTCATATGAATTTTCTATTCAGGATATACATGTTCTGATATACAACCTAGCGATAGATTCATTTACTATTCCCATAGAATGTTTGGAGTAATGTGTCTATGTTCCCGTATTTGTCAAATAACAAATGTAGGCCCACATTAGCCTGGAACGATGCGTTCATGGACACTGGAGAGGAAGTCCGGTGTTGCGGCAGAGAACACTAAAAACAGTAAAACAAACTCACCTCTTTTTGAAAATAGATTTTATTGACTACCAGAATCACTTGGAGTTAACAAAACGCAGGGTGTCCATTGGGCGAAGTCTCCGTTAGGCGGGGTTCCACCATACTCAGTTTCGCCAAGATATAGAGCGCATTATTTGAACAGATACTCACGACACAAGCGCAGACACAGGCACCAACTCAGCGCGCACCTCCGACTGAAGAGAAACTGAGCCTGAGTTCTTCCAGATTGAATGTGTTCCGCGTGCCGTGTATGCAGGAAGATGTCGTCTTAACCAAAACGAAGGCAGGAGGATTTTCAGGCCAGATAGGCACGACCCACACCCTTTCAGGTGTAAAGGTATCTGCTGTGGCTATAACAACAGGTAGCCTACCTCTAAATGCTACTCCCCGCCGAGAACAAGGATCCGCTCGGCGCACGCCCCACCAGGCACTCAGACTGAGGGATTGTTGGCTGCAGACGACAATCGTCCGTGTTCATGGCGTATTAGCTCGGTGCCTGCTCGGCCGGGTCGGCCAACGTAAGGGAATTTCGCTCACCAGAAAGGACAAGAACAACAACACCAACGACAAGGCTCTTCCTCTCTTGTCTCGGCCGAACGCTTTTGTGTTGAGGCTTTTCAGGCAGCGCTCTCACGTGACAGGCATTGCGCCTGCAGCTTCCAGAAACGCGGCGAATTATTATTGTAACGTCAATAAATGGCCCTATTGGCTTGAGCTTAATGAGGTTTTAAGCCGGCGCCGCTACGACTGCCTCTCGTCATCTGCCGTGTGGCGAAATTCAGTTGAGATCCGACCTCACTTGCCATTACCCGCCTCATTGCTATCAGCGCTGCATCCACCAAGTCCTACATACATTCTGACAGGGGCGGGAGAGGTTGGGTGTGAAGTGGGAGATATGGGAATAACAAATCGATAGACTTGATCTTAATGTATAACACATTATCGACGGACAATACGAGTGGGAACTACGAGCCGATGAGAGCCCTAGGAGTTACATGGATAGCTGCTGTGGGCGGGTGGGTGGCGGCGGGAGGGGAGGGGGTAGGTGGGAGGAAGGTACTCAGTGCCTTCGGATCCGCAGGCACAGTAAACCGACCCGTGGACAATCAATATGTATATGAGGCCTGGCAGAAGTCGGGTGTAGGACAATTATCTGCGGAATGACTTAGTTCATTGCATCTGGTGTATATGTACGTATGTATATATGTGTGTGTGTACATATATGATGCTGGTGGGTTAGTGGGTTGACTGAGGAGCTGGCATCTCACCCATGATATTTTCCCCCATAGAGTTAACATTGGGAACCCGTACTCAAGGACCATGCAGTATTGTAAAAAGAAAAAAACCCAGCTCAATGGGCGATGATGTCACAAATGTCATTAATAAAGGTTGGATAAAATCTAAAGCGCACTGGATCCATAGCCACTCATTTCGGTTTGCTACATAGCCTCACTCTGCTTTGCCTCATGAGATCACTTCGCAACCAAAACTCATGGCCTACTTTTAGCTGCTATGGCTCTCAATGCAGTTCTTTCTTATCATTCAATTTGCCAGAAGACTTTCCTTCTTTCTCTCCTCCTACCTCACCTCCCCTCCTCCCGCCACCGACTGTCCATCTTTACGTGACTACATCTCAGGTACCGTACTCCGTACTGATGGTGCATAGCATTCCCTGGTCACCCCATGGACACCTACATATTATGAACCATTCCGTTCCTATCAGACCCGCTCAGAGTCCTCTCCGAATGACCCCGAACTTTCCCGACTTCCGATGGCAAGCATCTCGATCGGCAAGTCAAATCGATTTCCATTTGGCAGGTCGCCATTAAACCTCAGGCATTGGGTGGTGGGGAATTTACCGTGTACCTTGGACAAGTGCAACTGGGGTATTATTGCCGAGTAGACTGTGATGATAACCATTGGGAACGGCGAAGCGCAATAAGCCATATGTGTGAAAAAGACAGCCTTGGGGCGAAACTGAATAATTATACTCATAGAACTTCAAATGTATTACTATTTAGCCACTCCCCACCCCCAATTCCTACCACCCCCCCCCCCCCAATCCCGCGCTTCGCCTCTCTCCCCATGCAATTACAGACCAATTATGACTCTCGTATTAATGGGTCGTTTTAAAGTCAATTGGATTTATCCTAAAGTAACTCAATTTGGCAGTAATGTCTAACTTTAGTCGCACATGCGTGTGTACACTTATGTGGTAGATGGCCTGTGTAATGAGACAGGGCGCATACAAATGACTCCCCGCAATTGATAGACTGCGCAGTTGATCTTCTTTTTAGTCGAGGGACGGCTGCCACATACATCAGCCTCGAGTTGTACAGATCCATTTGCGGGGGCGGGAGGGGTGTATGATTACCGGCCTTGTAGTTCAGGGTGATAATGTGTGAGGATCAGTGTCATTTCCCGGCCCGGCTTGAGGATATGAAAGCGGCGGCCTAGTTTTTTACTGGTTTCCCGTCCAGATCTCTCGCCATGTTTGGTGTCGTTGATGGGTTGTGATCCGGGGGCATCGGGTAACATGCTCCGTGGATCATGAGACGCACTCTTGTGCTGCAAAGACCACGTGTGAAAAAAGGGAGGGGGGTGAGAGTGAAAATTGCATTTATCATGGTCGGTCACAGACCGGGGCATATGCTATGTGGCCGGGCTTAGTGGGTCGACCGGGGTATTGTGTCTAAATCCGGCTTAATCCACAAGGTACACAGGGTCGGGGAGAGAGGCAGGGCTGCACACGACAATGGACCAAAGAAACCTGGTTGCCCGTGACCAGGGGTCGGCAGGAAGGCAACTCGGGTTACCAAATATTGCTTGCGCAGGGATTATTTACTTGACTGTTAATGATTTGAAAATGAAAATCACTCCAAGTCCGTAAATAGATATGGAACCACAATTTCCCTAAAGACAAATAAAATACCACGGGGATCAGCCTGCAGAGGTAATCATTGTTCTAGTTTGTGAAAGCTAAAGGACAAGGATAACATCGAACCAGACCCTCTTTTCAGCCTCTATTCAAATGTGGGCGGGGGATTATTTTAATAATAGATATAAGCCTCACGACAAAAACTGACCTACTTTTAATCCTTTCAAAGCGCTGTGAATTCGGACAGAATTGAAATGGAAACACTTCAGGTCTTGTTTATTTATTTTTTGGGGAGGTTTTTGATCGCGGATGGGGGGACCCCCTACGACCCCTTTGTAAATATTGAATAGAAAGAAGGCGTATCCGTTTTCATGTGCGTCATAAAGGGTTGTTCAGCCTGGTGAGCACCGATCACATCTCAGTCAGTGGGCCATCTGATAACTTTCAATAACGCCCGACATAAGTAGCAGTATGGAGGCCGATGCCGTCGATAACATGCGGCTCTCGTGTATAACGTATTGGGGTTACCTGACTGGCTGACTCAGGTAGGTCGGGGAGACGGTCCCTGATTAGCATACACCTGTGATCATCAGAATTGTCACGCTCCAGATACAGCCTCCATCAGTGGACAGACCCCTGATATTTATTTACCACACTCGGCACTTTGCTGCAGCTCCCAAAACCGTTTTTTAAAACAGGGTTCATGGGTAGATGGGTATTGTTCCCTGCGGACTGCCATTTTGGCCCCAAGTAGATAGTCTTCACTGCTGGAGCTGAGAAAATTAGGTTTACTTCACTTCACTACTGGAGGTGCAAAAGTGATTGATAATAGGCCACTGCTAAAATTCTAGCATTTTCCACATATGTGTATGGAGCCTCTCATGTGGAAACAAACATTCTGGGCTTCATTTTTAAGTCTTCTTAAACTGAGTTGAGTGTAGAGAGACAAAGGAGGCATTCCCATACTTTGAAAGACAGTTGAATTTCCTAAGAACAAAGAGCCACAGTATAGGAATTGTCGGCCATCTGGTGACTACTTCATGAACTAACAATGGCTCCGTACTCTTTATGTATATGCCACCATGATATGATATGTGATGATCCAGCCATGAATCATAGAATATGTACTGTGTAAACGTCAGTATGCTAGTGATTGCTTTTGTCTAGAATTTTGTTGAATACGAAAAAGAATTTCCTGTATGCTTCTTCCATAAAAAGGGGACATTTCTTGCAAGTATCAGGTCCGGGAATAAAGTCCTGTTTCTGTCTTACTGCTTTTATCGCTGCACGTCGCAGATGCACTGTGTTTGGTGGGAAACAATGAACCTCGTCTCAATGCCTGTCGTTGTGTCTTTGATGTGGCTGTTTTACATAGGAGCGCATTGACAGGCGACTGCTTTTTGTGTGTTGTCTTGATACACTCGTCTGTGGCCCTACTAAAGGGGTCTATAGTGCTCGCCTCTGAATAGAACATATAAAACAGATGTTTTATGTTAAAGATGCATTAAAATTGAGGCTCCAACGATAAAGCGCCTTAACTGAGGTCACCCTCGCTAATGGGATTACAATGAGATGCTTTCTCCAATCCCCAACAAAAGAATTACTACTCACGCACGTATCTAACTCGATGGAACACACATATTCCATTATGAATATAAAAAAGAGAATACCCTATTAGACGTCCTATTCATAGAGGACAATGAAGGCAACAATTCTATATTGAAGCCAGCACCTCACCATATACTGTGTGTAAACCCAATGTCCTGGTGTAGCCAGTGGGTGTAGGCTGGGTGGTAAATTCAATCCGATAAATGAAATCTCCCCACGTCGACTGTCTTGACCCTGGCTTTGCAGTCATCGACCCACTCTGCCCAAAGGAAGTCCCGCCTGCTCTATAAGATACAGTTAACTTCAACGGAGACGAATTGCAAGCCGGCCCTTCACAAAAGAATCCAATTAGACTGGGCGCTATGCCTTGGGAGCTTGTGTCTCACACAGTTCCCACTCCTGGAATCTTCATACAATTTGTCTGCATGCTGAAGTAGCAGTCATTCCGGGCGCGTAGAAGTGTGCCCGCTTAGCACAATAGTGCATTATGGTTGCGGGAGCATTGTCGTACCAGAACTCTATCGATATATTCGATGACTCTTATAGCTTCCCTGGGCAGCCTTTCAGTCATGATTCCGGGTGTACTGTTCGTAAAAACTATTGCCATTTTTTAAAGACAATTCAAATGATTTCAATGGAAATGGCATTGTTGTCTTATTGAAAGCATTGTTAAGCTTTGTATTTGTTAAACCTTAAAGATCTTTCAAATAGGGTAGCATAGGGTCATCGGTAATGTACTTAGGTACTGGGGGGAGGTGGGGGTTGCAATAATTTGGGAATGTATGGTATGGCCCTTCTCTGTACTGTTGCGTAAAAGATTGGGGGTTGGGGGAGGGGGTCAACATTTTCTGAAATTTTGAGTACATATTTTATGGATGGCCCCATAGCTAATCCACTTTCGTCTTCTCCAGTGGCGGTTCTATTCATCCATTTTCTCCATGAACAGACTTCCAGTGGCAGTTTAAATTGAAGTCACTCAACATTGTCTGGCCCATTATAGAGAAGAGAGGGCGTCCATATTACCTCGACGTGAATGACTCGTACCTGGCCTTGTATGGCTTGAGCAGCTCGATCCCTGAGCAGCTCTCAGTGTACGAGCAACTCGTACTGAGTGTTATAGTCCCTGGAACCTGGCATAGAGCGCATAGGATGTGAGCAGAGAGAAGAGGGGGGAGCTGAGTCAGGTGGACTGGGTCGATCAGCTGGCGGAAGTAGCCGACCGGAAACGGCGTCCCATGTGGGCTTACACATGCGCACCGACTACACGGCCGGCCGCCAAAAACATGGCCGATTAGGAGGCAAAACATCAACATATTGACAAGTATGCCACTCCCAGCACAGCACATGCCTAGCGGGGACAGGGAATTTAATTCGGAACCATCAAGATAAAAGGACGTTATGTTGGAGATTCCTGAGATACTGTGGGAACGGGTAGGCGACAGCGTCACCTGCAAAAAACAAGTCATGCATTTTCTAGGTCTAATTCGCATGTAAAACCCGAAGAGAAGATTCCATGGCTTTACATGCACGGGTGTAGAAATGACATTGGACTGCTCTAAACGATTTTGACGCGAGCGCTCTAAAAATCAATACGGAAACTATTAGTTGACAGACAGTTGCATTGTTCAGTGAGCAGCAAAGTTAGAACCAATCAATCATCTGCTTATTTTTGGAATGGCGAGGCGATGGGAAGTTATTGAAAATCAGCGGCTGAGAAGCAAATAAACAACATTTAGGTGGAGACCGTAAAGCTCTCTGTGCCTTCCACCAGCATGACTGGGATTTTAGCGAAACTTATTTACATCGCTGGGACACCCTACGTCCCAATTTCTTAAGATGAAAATATACAACGAGCTCGTAGAGCAAATTAAATATTTTCATTGAAAGAAACGAGGGACGTAAGGACATCCCGATAAGGTAAATATTTTCCACTTGTATTATATAACTTGCAATATTGATAATTAGTTAGATATCTACCAAAAGATGATAATATCGAACTGGCATGCAGAGTGTGTCGGGAGGTCCGAAGCATTTATCCCACCCCTCATATAAATCTCCATAGACTTAACGTGGTGTAACTGTATGCCACGGTTATGGCATAAGGCATTTGTTGTCTTCGTTATGGCATATGGCATTCGTTGTCTTCTGCTACAGATATCACTCAGCTCCGCTTCGTGATATCATGCCGCGAAGACAACTCATGTCATATAAACAATCATATGAAATTTCGTGATGTTTCATGATAATATGTATGTTTTGATTTTCCATCCCAGCACAGTTATATGCTTGGATGGGTAAAATACCAAATCTACAGCAGAGGTTGGTATCTGTAGGATTTCCCGGCATACGGTGTATAATACAGAGTCACAGCTGAGCCACACACGAACAGGTCTTGCAACCCTTCATATTGAGAATCAAGTATGGGTTTATAAATACATCTCTACTCATGGCCTTGTTATCAATATTCGTGAGGCAAATTACAACTTTACATTGTGTCAACCCCGTGGAAATAGCATTTCATATTCGTCTGAGCCCTGGTATGAACATTTACAACTGTCCTGGGGCATGTTGTATCATTTAGGTTCATACATGAAGACCCCTTTCTGTACGCCAACGAGACCCAGTGACGATGCGAGTCAACTTTATTCAAAACTTATGGACGATTGTCTTGAATATCATTACACTGTAATCCTCGTATGACGTCTCCTCGTATCCTCTACTTTCATAGGCATACGTTATTCAACGAACCTGTAATTCTTTCAGCCATTACCAATTAGATTAAATATACAAAAGCCATACCATTATGTTTATGATCCCAAAAGATGTTTAGAGAGGTCCCATAAAACGTGCGTGGCCAGTTGATATCATTATTACGTATTTCGATATAAGTTGTACTTTACTCACTCTTCTAGGAGATAAGAGCTTGTTGTAGGCGAGTGCACTGTCTAAACATGTTATCTGTTTACAAGTTAAGGCCTATTCTACAAGCCAGCCAGCACAATAACACACAAGACCCGCGTAAGACCTGCCACGTACTGCCACGCCCAGCTTTTAACGCCACTTAGGGGTGCTGCTGGTTGAGCGGTGCAGTGTGACTACACCCTGCAAGTGATGGAAGCCACACACCCTGCGCCACACAGCAATTAGAAGTTTGCCTCTGGGAGCAAACGGCCAGCGGGCAGGGCCCAGAGACCGTGCAGGGGGCGGGCAGGGGTAGGGGTGGTCGGCAGTCATGGTTTGCGTCGGCCGACTTCGCCGGCGCCGATTACATGTTCTCCGCGGCGCTGGTCATCCGGTCCGGACCAATTTGTGGTGTTTGGGGTGGCTGCTGCCTGTGTGGGGGTGACTCTGGTGGTATGAGGCTGGTATGTGGACCTGGTGGCCGAAGTCCGGATGTATCCAGTGCGGGGCGGCTGATGGTGGGCGGTGGGTGAGGTGAGGTAGTGGAGGGAGGCGGGGGGTTGCTCATGTGTAGTCACGTCCGTGCAGCTTTCCACCACGCTGACTCCGGCCCCGAGCATCACTTGGACAAATACACGAGTGTGCTGTACCATGGCCTCCGCCAAAATATCAGCCCGGTCCCGTGGCTTCCCCTGCCGGCCCGCCCGCCCGCAACCCCCGCCTGAACGCCCCCTCTCTCCTTTTCCCCGGCCTGCCACTTTTTGTCGGGTGCTTCAGCAAACTATCCCACTACTTACTATCTCCGTACCATACACATCTTTTTCCCACACCGCCGACCCTGACCGTTCGTCCAAACGGGATCCAAAGTGTTTTACCTCTCCTTCCAGCTCTCACCCTGGGATGTAAAGAGGGATTCTTTTCCCGCGCCATACCCCTCTCCCTCTATAAGCCCCCTACTCCCTCCTACTCCTACCCTCACCTCTAGACTGGTTTTAGTCCCATTGTTCTAGCTCTCTACCCTCTTCCCCAACTGTTCACCTCCCTTATCCCTCCTCATACACTCCACTACAGGCTTTGGTTCCTGAACCAGTCAGGGAAATGTTTATCCTAATTTTGTTGAATCATTTAGTGAATATTTATAATCAAAGACTTAGACAAGTCTAGGTTGCACGCTTTATTGGAGTTTATCCTAAGTTTGTTGAATCATTTAATAGAGATGGCAGGTTTCCTATTTTCCAAGGAAATCCTTTTCATTTCATAAATACCAATTTTTCCTCATTTAAAACAAGAGAACATTTTGAGCGTCAACCACACCAATAAATAGTGGTTAGAACCTCCCTGCACACCCTAGGCCCATATCATGGAGAATAACTATGTGTTGTCCTTGTTTTCTCAGTCTCTCTGAGGCAATAATGAACATTCTTTGAAATGATAATTATTCTAATTAATGTCCATAATCTAAAACTTGAGCAAGTCTGCTCCGTCCGGTACCTTCCTTGTATGTAGCGGAACGTGTGGGAGAAAGCTTATTCCGAATAGTGGACAGATTAGAGCGGTTTGAATTTTCACCATCGGATTTGCCTGATCCCTCCCTTCGTCGCCTGGGGGTGGAGGTGGGGTGAGATCTGGGGGAGTCCGGATAGTAGGGATGTCGCCCGGGGGGATTATAGAGGATTATTCCCGCCTAGCATCCAACCCGGGCCAAAATAAGCACCCCTACTCTACCCCTTTCCCCGCACCCCATTCACAGATACCGCCCATAGCACGTCTAGTACACAGGAAACCTTCGCAGTATTCCCTCTCACGTACCTTTAGTGGGGTCCAATACACATATTGACATCACTTTGCTCCCCTTGTGCATTTATGCTTAGTGCACGTTGAAGATAGAGACGTGACATACGCATTAGACACGCACGTACATTAATTAGTACACTGCTTATGGGCACTAATAGTATTTTGTACATATCTCATAGAATATGTACATACATACATATGGTGGTATATACAAATACTTATGTAATGGTGCAGGTCACTCCCTCTGAGGCCTCCTGAGTAAAAGCAGCAATAAACATAGATACACATAAAGCCATTTGCCCGTTGAGCAGATTTTACCCACTCATAGGTGGGAGGAGGGAAAGGCTTACATCAACAACTAAACGCACACAGGTATTCACATCGATAGGAATCACGCCCAGTTTGCTCAACACATAAACAAACAGTAAATACAGGCTGTAAACGGTGCACACATGGTCCTCACGCCCCTGGTCCTTGTTTGTTTCCCTACCCACCCCTCCAGTGTACTGATAGTCTCTCACAGCCCTCACACCCACGCCTCTAGTACATAGAGTCTCACACCCCTCACACCTACATTCACTGAACACAGTGTTCAGACGAGTTGAATCCTAACACCCATACCCAGCCCACATTCACACCCCTCACACCCACATCCACTGAACCCAGTGAACAGAGAGCCCCAACCCTCTCTCATCATCCCCACTCCCACCCATCGTCCCATACTCATGTCACTCACACCCATCAGTCCTATGTACATGTCACTCACACCCATCAACCCCTCCATGTGTCACTCGATCCTCTCGAGTCCATAGTCATCCCACCCTCACCCCACTAGGTTCACATAACCCCGACCGTCAATACCTCGCACGTTCTCCCTGGCTGTCTGACGTCACTTCAAAGAACGAGTTTTTGTCGGCTACGGTGAGTTTCTATTTTGGGACAGGGGGTGAGCCAGATGAGGGTAATAAATCCGTTTGCATTTTTATCATCTTTTGGAATTAGGGGCGATTTCTAAAGATAGCATAATCTTGCTGCAAGCAACCAAGAATCTCGTCGGCGAGCACAACCTCAGTTAATTGGTGTACCGTTGATAAATGGAGGCTGATTTCAAATTCGAAAAAAGTAGACGAGAAAAAACGTTGGACATCCGCCCCCGCTTTACACTTGCTCACTCTGTAATGCGCTCCACATACTCAAGTGAAAAAAGCCACACGCCGGAGAGCCATTACAATAAAAGTGTTCTCATTAAGGTTGGCGGACATTGCGTCAGTAGCCTGAGCTGCTCAGGGCTATACCAGACTATGTCTACATTCTTCGGATAAAGCGAGTTGCTCGTCCACTATCAGGGAATGCAATCTTGCATTTTTTTCATGGAAATTATTGTTTTTCTTTCCATTTTATGTAATGATATTTCTTGTATGAAACAAAGGAATTGAGGCTCATTCACGCCAATAAAACATTGGTTTGAACTTCCCAACATAACCTCAGCTCTATTCCATGGCCAACATTGATGTCTTCTCCTTGATTTCCCAGTCTCTCTGAGGCAGTAAATTTCACTTGAGAAAAATTCCCACCTTTTTTTGCCTGACCCAAACTGACGTCCCTGCACCATGAACCTGAGCAGCTCCGCCAACCGACAGTTCCTCTCCTCTACTCATGCTGCCAACTCCGGCTATTTTTTCCCCTCACCCGTCCACGTCTACAGCATACCCCTCAAGCATTGTTTTCACAAAGGCCCCGTCTGTTTGAACGGCAAGCATTTCTGCCTAGCCCCAGTGTTTTGGTGTTTTTCCCCCCTAAACACACGAGGCGCCCCATTGACAAGACGGGTCTGGCGTGGCAGGGCGGCGTAAACCCAGCGTGAGTGACATATGGGGCGCTGAGTGAGTCTTTTTTGAGCCCACTACAGTGTACATTTAGAACACGAAGAAATGATACGTGCGAGTAATTTCAAATCCACACGATTGGGGTGGTTTCGCTCCTACTCGCTACACCCATATATTCCCTCCTGTCGACCTCCTCTCGCGAACACAGACAGACCCCTACCTACGCAGAATGATTAAGTGCGTGATCAAACTATATAGCGCGGTATATTTTACCACCCCTACCCCATGGGGAGAGAGGACTAGTGTTGTGCTTGTAGCGATGACACTTAGTTAAAACCACGTTGTTGATGCGGAGACTTCTTGCAAAGTCCAGGGCAGCAACTCAGTTAAAGGTATCAGTTATACCGGCAAATACCTCACCATTTGTGTACATCTGGTGGTTGTTTGTTTTCGGAACCAGGTTTTTTAATCCAACATGAATGTGGCGATTCAGATGGGGATCTCAGAAATGCACGATCCATCTGATGTAGTTGTCAGTTAAGTATGCCATCAGGATCGTTCGGTAACGCATCCATAAAGTGACTCAGTGGCGTTTGGTGCTGCTTATATTTACACGAGCTAGGGAGTCAACAGATCTCATCATGCGGTTTAGCGGGCAAACCGCCTTATTTATTCAGAGAGTGTTGCTGTTGAATGCTGAAGTATGCCGATCCGAGTGCATTAGGCAGAGGATCAGGACGTGGGGGATTAACAAAGAGATAAGCCTCATAACGCTTGCATGCAGATAGCTAACGCAGCATCCATTTAGTCATGGTGCAACCACGCAACACTAATGAAGCCACTTAATATCTCCGCTCGGAAAATATTAAACTCAGTCCATCAATTCACTACCACAAACTTCACCCCACTTTATATGCATTGACCAGGCGGGGATACGAGGATAACCTATGCTTTGGGAGCTTAACATTTATGAGAAGATACCTTTAAAAGTTTTCATTTCGGCGCAGATATAGGAAGCTGTAATGACGCCGTTATGTTATATAGACCTCCGAAGTATTAAATCGCGAAGTGTTAAATGGTGGCCGGGATGGGGAAGCTGTTAGTTGCCGGAAGGGGAAAGAGGTGCCCTCGCTGATTAGGTCAGTCGCTTGACCAGCCCTGACGTAAGCCTAACTGACCATCAGTGTCCACCATCAAGCCGTCTTTATAATGATGTGCAGATGTGCATGACGGAATAGCCATGTTGTAGCAGCCCCACCACCACCTCCACCTCCCATGGGGTCTTCAATGATGTCCCCATAAATACAATAAAATCGTACTTTGCATACATATACCCCCACCCCCCGCCACCGAAGCGATCGGACTTGAAGTTTAGGAGCAATAATAAAATACGATACTTTCAAGTGAAGTGTACTTTTGGGAATCGTGTCATATTTCGTCAGTAAAGAAACTCTGGGCATACTCTAGTCGCCGAAATCTGAATATGTTGAGAGGGGGCATTTTGATGCAGCGGGGGTGGGGTGATAAAGTGTTATCCTATTTAGTATACTCATTATGGATGTGGAGCAGAGGATGTCCTGGGGCATTCCTTGGGTCGTCCCGCGCTATGCCCTGAGGCATTATTCCCTGCACATTGGTCCAGAGGTGTTGATGAAGAGAATTGCTACAACTGAATGAAATAAACTATGGATGAATGCTCATGAATCGTAACATGGCTGATTGTATTGAATAACACTTTTAATGAAGCATTTCACTGGGTGACAGCGCTCATTGAGAAGATAAGTCCTGGTAAGAGATGCATCCATTGTAAAATTACCATCCATTTTACTTGGCATCTGTTCATAGCTTAGTTGGAAGTACAATTAAATATTGAATAGTTACATTACTGGAGTGACCCTCTTGAATATTTCTTTATACTAATTTTATCATCTGCATGTTTCTACTTATGTTGCAAAATGACAATAACGTCGAGAGAAAAAAACCTCTGAACTCCGAGGTAGATAAACGTAGAGGACCCTGGTGTAATATCTGCAAACTAACCTGCTGGGAGCGGTGCATAGTTCTCATGATGATGCAATGTAGAGAAATGCGGACAGTAGACATTCGATGTATAAAAGGAAATGATACCCATGGTCTAGACTATAAAGAAGTGGAGAAGCGGTACGCAAAGTGTAGAATAAGACAGTGGATACACTTACTAGAATTTGAAACAGGGAAGTGACTACAATTGAAGTCCACAGATATTCCATTTTATGGAATATCCTTAAACAGAGAACGTGTGGCATGGTATGATTATACACAGTTCCTGCATGTTATTGCATGACATTTTACAGGTAATTTAAATTATATGACATAACCATGGCGAGAATTTACTATAATTCCTTTAACATTCAACATCATATAGTTTTACCTGGGTTTAGAAAAAATTATCAATATATTCAAATTATTTCATAAAAAAAATAGCGATTACTGAAATATCGAAAAATCATGCCTCATGGCACCATGGCGTACAAGGCAAGGTAATGCCTCAAGGCATCATGGGGTCTTACTCCCAGGAAGCCCCCCCCCCCCCCCCCATGCATTACAGCGTAGGGAATGGGTGAAACAGAGCATGGATGTTATGGTAGGATATTAAACACAGATCCTTCATGTTATGGTGTATGGCAGTAAACAGCGCATGGATGCTATTGTATGACATCAAACACAGACCATGCATGTGACGGTATATCATTAAACACCCGACGGTCCCGCCTCAAACACACACCGCCAAGTCTTATCGCCATGCTCGTCATGTGAACATGGCGCATGCTAAACACTGACACCCGTAGCCAAATTTCACACCATGAAATATTCATCAGCTTCCCAGCACCGTGTTTACCTTTCTAAATACGAATTGATTGGCTCTTCCCAACGAACCCGCTCCTAGCGGGAAATTGCTGATCACCAGTGGCGGAATTGACTCCTTTGTAGGTGGTTTGTATGTTCACGATCATCGTCACCACATTCCCACCTATCCCCTGGACGCCCCACATGGACGGGGGGATACAGTAGATGCGGCTAGCGGGCTGCAGTTTGGAACCAGAATCCATTTGACTGCATGTTTTATATCAACAAATATTGCTCCCTCAGATGAGGCTTGATCGAATATTTATGAAGGTGTGTGACTCGAGACTCGAGAACGAAATGATGCGTTAAATTGAGCACGTGACCGAGGTGTTTGGCCGCAAGTAGTGTACAGGAACTGGGGCTTGGATCAGGGACAGGGATGTGTCCCTTTATACCTCCATCCACCCCCAACATACAGCCCACAGCACAGACACACGTGGTATGGGAAGTAAAGTAAGTCTCACCTCGGTATATGTGTAGCGGTGAGATTTTTACCTAAATTCATCATATAGAGTCGATCACCACTCTCGTGGTGTAAAAGAGACTTGGGAAAGTTTGGAAAGGACCTCTAAAAGGTAAACCGGACGTTAAATTAAACCAGCAAACAACAGACAACAACTACAGAAAAGACGCTATCTTATATAGATGGACATCGTTCCATCTAGAGCCATGACATGTTTATAACTTCAGCGTTGAATTGTTCGGTTTTATTTCTTCTCACATGCTGACGGATTTAGTAGTGGTGACCATGACCTCACACGAGCCGTTTGATATAGTAGCTAGACTCCTGGTCGGCTCAAGATATGAGCCATGTCAGCATATGCAATCTACCACTCGAGCTGCCTGCCAAGCCGTCTCTCCAGAGGGGACCACTGCCCTGTGCTTTTACCCTCCCACTCCTGAACTCGGTCCCCCCGACCGGGGCACCCACCAGTCCTCTTGCCCCGACAGTGGACAGCCCTGTTTAAGCGCCTGCCTCGTGCCTCCTCCAGTAACCCCAACACCCTGGATGGGGCGTGGCCGGTGGGCACCAACACCCCCGCCCACCTTTCACTCCACCACACACCACCACCGCCACCAACTTCCCTCCACAAAGTGGGTATTTGTTTAGGAGGTGCGACCGACAGGACGCGATTGCAGCCCTGACACTGGGGGGTGGCATGTGGCCGGGCCCGCGTGGAGGGGTGCATGGAGGGCTTGGTGTTCGAAGTGGCCCCCGGGTGGGGTGTAGAGGGAGGGGTGTGAAGACGGGAGGGTGGGCGGGGGCAATTGGCGGCGACGACGGCATCGGGGCGGCGGGCGACAGCGTGACGATACGCGTAGGGGTGGGAAGGGTGTCTCGTGTGGGTGTGTCGAGTGGGTGGATGGGATGGTGGGAGGGAGGGGTGGGTGGCGCTGTAATAAGACGTCTCTGTTCAATATCCATATCAATGGCGGCCAGAGAGGGACTGATCAATGGGCACGCCGGCCTCCTTACGTCCGCTGACGGATCGGCGTTTTATAGCCACGCGGTGCGGCGAATATCATTAAGTGCCGGCGGTGGTCAGTCGGTCAGCGGCCGGCCAACGGTGAGCGCCGGCCGGGGGGCGGGCGGGCGGACAAGGCTAAGGCCCCTCACAAGCCACACAACACGCCACCACTCACTCCCACCCGCCACCTCTCAGTCAAACCCACAGAAATTGTCAATATCATGACTGCAGCTCGCATGATCCATATTCTTAAGAAATTGAGATTTTCTTTTGGGGGGTTGTGTGCCCGGGGAGGTGAGGTGCGGGCGGGAGGTGCGTCAGGGCCCGGGGGCTGGGGTCAGGTGGGCGGGGGTCGGGGCGGGGTCGACCCGGGATCAGGCCCGTCCTTAAAGCGGACTGTTTGATCCCATCACGGACCGGCGCACCCCACGCAATCCTGTCAATGAAGAGCACGTCCCGGCAAAAGGATTGTTAGAGGTGGGCAATCGCGTAGCGTGGACCTGAAAATTAAATCATTGGATTAGTTTTCTTCTCCATGGGCGGACACTAAGCTCAGTCGCCGGTTCGCTTACAGCAGTATAATACCGTGCAATGAACAGGAAAATTCGATTTCTTGAAGTACTTTAACAATGAAAGGCCCAAGGTAAAGAAGAAAATCTTAAGGAAAATGTAAAGAAAAGAAAGAGGAAAAATAATAAAAGTTACCTCCTCGAGGTCTGGGTTGGCGCAGAGAGTGCTGTTGGAGATTGGGTAACAGTGTGGGACACGGCCTCCAGACACCTAACAAGACAACAGGGATAAAGGACCGGCCGGCCTGGATTACCCGGCATGGGCCCCGGCCACCCCTCTGAGGTTGATTTGCGGGCCCTAACGACGACGCCCGTCTCTAACCCCAAAGCCTAACGACCCTCCGGGGCTTGCCCCCAGATGCCCTCAATCAAATGGGCCGCCGCTAATTGCTTGGTAGGACCCGAGGAGCCTGTATCCAAGGACACATTCAATATTGCCATTCTTCCCTATTATTGTGCGCAGAGTTGGGCCTGGATCCCAACTCTCAGTGGGCCTTTAAGATGTGCTGGTAAAACTCCACCAGACTGCTACTAGCAATAGCCCCCACGCAGGTTCTAAAGTCTTCAACGTTACCGTCTTTTCTCTTTTTCCCAATCCCCTCTCCCGCCCGCCCACTCATCCTTTTGAGATGGCGGCCTCTTTGCAGGTTATGTTTTGTTCTGCTGCTGTTTATTCTTTTTCCGTGGAGAATTTGGTGAGTCAGAGAAGGGGACGGAGTGGTGGCTAGAGCTGAACTGCTGAGAAGACGACCAAATGTTACCATTTGTCACCACCAGTCCGTCTATCTCACTCTCCTCGCCGACTGTCAGGCCCAGGTGCACGCCCAGCCTCCACAGCCAATTTGAGCTCTTTCATCTGCTCGCAGACAGTTGCTCTTTACAAGGAAGCGCTGAGGTTCAGAAATGCACAGTTGGAGGTCTTCGGATCGTCGATACTGGAGCTATTCCCTCATTAGTTAAAAAAACCACGAGTACAGTCTATAGAAGGAGACCCACTACTCTGTTCGTTATAACTCTGACCTCTCCCATGATTGTGTCGAAGCGGGAGGATACTGTGGGCTGGTGAGTCCTGAGGTTCGTGTATAAGTGGTTTGTACTGAGTGACATCTACAGGGTGTAGAACACGCTGTGGGAATCTCCCACCCCGGAGACAACGCGTGTGTGGTGGTGGGGAGAGAGAAGACAGCTCACTGTCACTGTTTCAGGTTGAAATCCCTGGCATCAAAGTACTGAGGGGAAGCATGGTGTTGACGCGGGAAAGCCCCGACATGGTCCTCGTGTCCTGTCTGAACCCCATGTGGACCAAAGTGCAGGCGGCGTAAAAAGCACCACGAAATCCAAACTCAGAGTATCGATAACACTGGGTGGAGACAGGGAATAGACGTCAAGCTGTCAAATCCATTGAATTTGGAGACTTAGAACAGTCGTGGTTCATTTCCCAGAAGGGATAGGGAGTTGGCTCAGGTGTTGGAGCACTGGAATTGTATTTCCCAGGTTGTGGCACTTTCTGGGTTCGAGTCTGCAGGCACTACTTCTTCACCCCCAGAAGTGGTAGATTTACTGCTGAATCAAAGGCCAAACCTTCTCAAACCATGTGTATGCGGTATGGGAACTAACAGAAATCTCACCTCGTTAAATGTGTAGGGATGAGATTTCTACCAAAATTTATCTCATAGATTCGGTTTCCACCAAACCAAAGTAAGTCTAATAGAGTATATTGGACGTTAAACCACCAACAAAAACAAACAAGCAAACCTTTTCCAGAAATATGCATATTTGATGTCAGAGGCTTACATCAGTTGGTTCCGAGATCACGTTTGGAAGGTCTAGTTATGAGAGCGGAAAACCACAAACTGACTCGACTTGTCTGGGATTGGTGTGACAGGAATGTGAATACACTAAACCAAAACATGTATTGATATGTGACTAACGCAATATAACCGTGTTGTGGCGCTAACTCATGATATCCGTTCTCTTCAGTAGAAAAATATTTTCTATAGTAGAACCTTTTTCAAACTAGAAAATTAAAGTTTGAACTATTACTGTAAGGTCAGCTTAGTGTATTTGTAATCTTATCTGGTGTGTATATTACTTGGGGAGTTAACCTTTAAACCGAACATGTAAATTTGGAATGTACATGAACGTTTAAGATGGCATATTATGGTGTTAAGGACACTCTACCAACATCACATATACAGAATTTTATGGTATCGTCTATATGAGAAAGACTCTACTAAGGTTATCAGTAATCAATATATCTTCTAATACATCATCGTTTTGTAATTTCAGATGAGTTGAGTTATTTTTGTTACAATTATTTTAGATAACCAGTCATAGGCCCGTTCTCAATGTTGGCCCTTTTGAGGATGTTTAGTTGTTGCACATCATATGGGAAGGGAATATTGAGCTAAAATAGCAACCAACTCTCTACAACTACATGTGCATGTATTGCACAGGAGAAATGTTCACTGTGTGACAACCAGGACGCGGACTGTTACACGGGCCGGGCACCACCTCCGGGTTATCTTGTCACTCTCACCAAGATGATATTCCACCCCATTTCAGCTCAAGTGTCTTTAAAAAGAAGATAGACCGGATTCAGCGTTAATTCAGATAAGAGCTCATGACGCATGCTCGCTGGCAAATAATAGAGATTGAGTACATTTAGTACCTACTCCTCACGCGGCTAATAATAGCCCTCTTCTGTTTTGTTCAAAGCGTTACTTCCTTTGCCATAGAAACGAAGTCTGACATCAGCAGGTAGATCTATTTTATGTGTCATCAATTACCCCAAAGAAAATTACTTCTCGTTTTCAATAATAAGAAATCGTAGTCTTTCATTTTAGAGAATCGAGAGAAACTATGTCATGTGTGTATGAGCGATGGGTGACTTTTATATACAGATCCTAACTATTCCTGACTTTATAATCAAGAGATGATTGACAACATAGAATACAGTCTAAATAAATATATACGTGTATACCTACGAGACAGAAAACAACCCTTGAATATCAATGAGGATTCTGTACATAACTATAATCCACGAGTAACCCCAGTCATCCAATCACTATCACGACAAATTACTTTCACACTGACCTACAT